>JAZFAV010000026.1:17147500-18347500 GCA_037954035.1 Rosalia funebris | reverse complement strand
AAATGTTCAAAATGTTCTCTCTGTTCTCTCATGTTAGACATTACTAAAATGTTCTCACTGTCTATTTTAAGATTTAGTTTTTGCTTTTCTTCAAATGTTTCCGCAGTTATAGTAACTTCGAGATTTGTATATTAATTAGAATAATTACATAGTAATTCATAACACAGTTACACAGTAATATAACATACACTCATAATTATATGAGTTACTTCATCCAGCGACTCTAAGTAAGTAGTATAAACTTGTAATTTTAAATAACCCTACACAAAAATATTTGAAAGACGTCAAACCTGATGAACGAGTCGGCCATTCTGTTGTCAGTCAATATCACTCCAGTGTTCACAGGTTGATGAAGCCAATCGCATACATGTTTGATCTATTTAGTGTATCACAAAAAATATTGAACTTTTTTTTTTGTAATGTATGCAAAATTTAATTCTCTTTATACCTAAAAATTACTTACTAGACACAGAAACAGTACACGTTTTTCGACGCGTGTTTTGTCAAACAAGCTAGCATAATCGGGAGATGATTAAAACTCATCAATAGTTTTAATCATCTCCCGAAGGCACTAACTTGGTCGGCGAGATGCGCGTCGAAAAGCGTGTAATCTTTCAGTGTTCGAAAAAAGTTAGTATTTTGTTTTTGTTGCTGTATCGAAGGTTTCAGCCCCTTCCTAGGAACAATTCACAAAACAAAGACTGCGTTAAATAGAAAATTAAAATACTTAAAATAGATATCACCTAACTAACCCCGCCCATTTGATTTCTTTTTAGTTATAATTTAGTTCTGTTTAGCAATAAATGTTCAATCAGGGAGATAAATTACTTTAATGTGGTTGAAAGCTTTATTCACCAAATATTATGTAGGAGCGAGGTACATTCAAGTCGTAAGAAGTGAACTATTTTTTTCATTTTATCAAACAAAAATATAGGCATACTCGCGTCAGCTTGTTAGTAGACAGTAGCATTAGATTCAAAGAGTATGAAAACTCCCACTAGAATTACTTGAGTTTTATCAATGTTTTCAGATGGCATAAAGTAGAGTAATATCTAACATATTCTTAATTTCTGAATTATGAATTTTATGATTATTGTGATATTGTTGGCTTATACATTACATATCTTTATAATGACATTATAGAGATAAGTTAAACTATTATGTTAAGCTACATATTTACACTAATTCACATTAAAATACAATTATATACATCATATACAAATTTGCATTCACATTTTTTGCAGAAACGAGGTGGCATATATGGTTTGTATAATGATTTTTTGCATGTGCGTCACGGGTAACAATCGTATGAATCATTCAACTGACATTTTTGAACAATATCGTGCCGAAAATACATTTTAGGATAACAGTTAGTACAATACAAATTCGTCAACCTATAACAGGGTAATGAAAAGGTTCTCCGCAAAAACATTCAATGGAAGTGATATTTCCATCAAAATCAATGAAATAAATTCAACAAAAATCATGATAGACAAAAATGAAATAAATGTTACAGAAGTATTGAGACGCCAATGAATCAAATTATACAATAAAGCTAAGACGTGACTTCATAATTGCATTTTGTTCAGCAAATTATCAACTGTCTATGATATACGTAGTTGCCTGAAACATATGTGGTTAGACATACGTGCTAGTAATTGTGGCATATTAGTAACAATTGCGAGTGGTGTAGCATGTGATCCGTGCTTCGTCACTAAATTGATACACGCGCAAAGACTCATTATACAAACTGTTTTTATCACAGTATTCCATTAAAAAGATATATATTGCTCAATTTTAGCACCCTTTTGTAGACAATCAAGCACCCTTTTGTAGCTACGTTAAGTTTTTTTTACATGAAATTACCTATCAAAATTAAGCTTGCTGTTGTTCTTATTTTAAATTTCTATTCAGGTACCAATCCCATTTAATGCTTAACTTGTGTAAATGATTTTGTTTAATTCTTGTTTTTGTTGAGCTATATTTGTTTATTTCCTAAAAGATATACCTCACTTTTTGAATGAGTATTCGTTTAATAGGTAAAAAATATAATGATAAAGAACATAATGAAATTCTTTTGATATGTGTTTCTGAATTACAGGCAATAATAATTTAATTTAAAGTTTTAAGTATGCACTTAGTCAGTAGAGGACGTAACTATTCTGGAACCAAAAGCACAATTAGGGGATATTACATTCTTTTTCAATGGTATATGTACATCCAAATTAAAATGTGATTGATTGAGGAATATAATAAACGACCCTTAATATGTTGGCAGTATAAAATTTCGAATACCACCAACTTAAGTTAAGTATGAATACAACAGAAGTAAGGAGTTTATACTCCAACCCATATGCAAATGCCTTATATAATAAGGAACAAACAAATTAGGTCAAAACAGCTATTCTCCTGGCTATATGCCAAACGCCGAGCACTGAATTACATGACAAAATTTGTCGTGTTTGTGTCTAACAGAGTTAGATGTTTGATGCTTAATCCACATTTTATCCTTTTCGTACAACGAAGGTCGTCCCCACTTTTCACGTCATGGGAATCATATATTTGCTTGATTTGACAATTTAACATTTTAAACTGTATTTGGGTATAAATTACAAAATTGATAAAAAGTATATCAATCGCAATTGGACAAATATATTCCTTCGATAAAAATATAGTTTTGTATCATCACCAGAACAGAAATCGGTATATCCTTCGGGATATAATATTTAAATATCAACAGATCCTTGTAAATAAACGTTCTCAAATCAAAATCGGATGTTGGGAATATTGTAGTTATGATAAAAATAAAATATATTAATCTCAAGGGTTTCATGTACTTCAAGCATGATTTTCCGATTCATTCATTTTCAATTTCCTCAACTACCCATAATTTGCTACTCCTTTCAAACCAATCTAATACACTAGATCTCTTAATGTACAGTAAAGTGAATTTCACCGAATCCTGTAATTTTAAGATTGTTAAATAAAATATGTTGTTTCATAGATGTTACGTATAATTAATGACTAATTTGAACAATAAATGTGAATAAAAATATACACAAACGGTTGTGAGACATGGCACTTAAAGCGTAGCACTAAAGAACATATTTTTTATAGAAATACTGATATAACGATGTTAATTCATATACATTTCTTAGGTTTAAATGTTTGTTGAATTAGTTGACGCCAGGCTACCAGTAAGTCGAATTGTTTCGAGAAATCTACTCGGAAATGTTTGGGTAGTGCTTTATTACGTTTCTCTAAATATGGAAACAATATACGATAGTTGAGAGTAGAATAAGATTTATAAAATATCGGTATATGTGTGAACGTAAAATGTTTCAAGTGGAGTAGAGAAGGACCTGTAGAACACGTCAGGCTAAATGAAGATGGGATGGGCTTGAATACGTAAAGATTAGAGCTTCTCTAAATCGTTAGCTGCGGGGAGAAGGTTACATATAAAGGAAAGGATAAAGGTCACCCATCCATGTAGTGGTCACGAAGCAAAGTGCTACACTTTTATAGTTCCGCATTGAATAACAGATTTGAATTCCCATCGTATGCTCTCAATTAATGATATGTAATAATTATTGGGAAGGAAAATTATCTGTTTTAGTGATTCTCTGTTATTTATGATGAAACATAAGTTATTTACATTTATAGATTCTAGAGTATTAATAAAGATGTTATATGTATGTAGATGTTATGATGTATCTTAACATTAATCGATTAGTGTCAATTTTATGTTAGTTTTTTAGTTTAAAGTATAAATAGATTGATATGTCAAAATAAAGAGTTGTGATAGAAAAAGTGTATACTCGTATGGTGTTAAAATGTGAACAATATAAGCTGTGTATATCATACGTTTGTGTAACAAGATTTAGTAACTATTTCATTTCCACAGGCCATCATATCTTTGAAAATGGAAGCATTTTATACTTACATGCATTAATATGAATAACGATTCAAAAGCGTCAGTTATGTCACTTAAAACTGTAACATCTCTATTTGTATATAACTGTAATATTACCAAGAACATTACAAAAAAGTTCATAGAGATTGTCATCATGAATAGTAATTTCTGACTTATGCTTTTCTCTTTTTTGGGATGCACTCCCACCAGATTCATCATTTTTATACAATAATTAAAATTAGAAAAGTACATTATTTCATGTGTTTGCACTAGAAATTCTATATGCAAAGTGAGATATTCGTGAACAAAATAGAGATAGGTCAGAGTAATAATAAGTTCACTACATTGTTATTTCTCATGATTATATTATGTTTGAAGTATGATAATTTTATACCCATAATTATTGGAGTTATGAACGGGAAAGTACGTTGGAAAAGTATAGCATTATACTGCAAATTATAAAACTATAGAAAATTAATACAATATCTGACCCACTTTTACTATGGTAAAAGAATATTATTGAAATATCAATATGCATTGATCATATAATTATTAAATGTTATATTTATGAAACTTTACTGAAGAAGCTTAAGTAGTTAACCTAAAACTTATACATGTATTGAAATCTACAATTAAATATCGGTTTCATCGATGTATATACTCTTTTGATATTTGAAACGCCTATCGTATGAAATAATATTAAGCGACATGATTCCCACGCCTTTACTTTTTTTTTCTATTGAAATTATTATTGAATTTTTCATTGAGTATTTGTCGACTTTTCCATACGTTTTATTTAACGCATTTTACTACTACAATTTTTAATTACATAACGCACTACTAAATATGAAATGTAAGTATAATAAGAAGGTAATATTACCTTCTTTATTACTTTACACCTGAGGTATAAAAAGATATTGTTGTCTATATCGTACATATTTAATACATTATTAACACCGATTATAATGTAAAAATTATACGTATCAGCGAGTTAATTTAAGGTCCTTGAATCTTTTTGATAGTCAAATAATAAAGAAATCAGAAATAGGTTATATACAATTTTTAATTACATAACGCACTACTAAATATGAAATGTAAGTATAATAGGAAGGTAATATTACCTTCTTTATTACTTTATACCTGAGGTATAAAAAGATATTGTTGTCTATATTGTACATATTTAATACATTATTAACACCGATTATAATGTAAAAATTATACGTATCAGCGAGTTAATTCAAGGTCCTTGAATATTTTTGATAGTCACATAATAAAGAAGTCAGAAATAGGTTATAGGTAAAGTAGGACAGAAATAGGTAATCCATTTTAATTGCTTCTACTTTTTTATGAGAAAAAAATAGAAGTAATTAAAATGAATTACCTACTTTTCGCCCATGCTCTGTTTCCATTTTGTTTCAGAATGGTAAAGAAAACGTCATTCAAACAAACAATGGACAGAAAACAAAAATTCATAATGGACATCAGTACTTCAACGCAGAAAAATTGTAGAATTTTATTTGCTACATCAGAAATCTATAATTTTAACCTAGCGTCAATATCGTGCATATTTTGATACCATAGACGCGCCTACTAAAAAAATAATACGTAATGTTGTCGTTAAGTTTGAATAAACCGGGAGTGTGAGAGATTGCTCAATGTAGGTAGAACTCCTTCCGGTAAGAATTCAAAGAACATCGAGCAAGTAAGGTATAATATAAATGACGATCCTTCAAGTCCCACCAGAAGACAATCAAATATACTGAAATTGACCAGAACTAGCCTCAGACGAGTATTGTAACTTCATTTGCACTTTTTCCCTTACAGAATATAGCTAATTTATGAAATTAAGTCTCGTGATAAACAACAGCGTCTACAATATAGTGTAGCTCTTCAACTATTAGTTGCAGAAAATCCCAATTTTGTTCATCAATGAGTGAGGGGCACACCTCCGGCTGAACAGGCATATTAATTATCATAATATGGGATTCTCGGTTATTGAAAATCCACGAATAGTTCAAAAGAAAGGGTTGTATCCAATTCGTGTAACAGTTTGACGTGGAATGGCTTCATATATATTATTCATTACATCAGTTAATTACTGCAGGACTTACACATCAGCGAACAGTCACCAAGATTATGTAGATTATTACGATTATGTTAACTTATGTTAACTTTGCTACTTTTAACATTCTACTGTATTCTAATAGATACGTTCAATACAATGTTAATATAAATATAGATTTAAAGTTATAACATTAAATATTGTTTCTTCTTTTTATGGATATAAAGTTTTTCCTCACATCCCAAACACCTAAAGCTGAGCAATATTATTGTTCCTTCCAGATACCACTACAGAAATTTTCAAGCCTTTAGATCAAGCTATTTTCCGAAATTTTAAAGGGTTTTACAGAATAATTATGTTTAAACACGTTCTCACCTTACTACTGGATTAACTCCATCCAAGATTTAACCAAATTCATAGACCAGTTGGACGCTATGTATTTTGCGAAAAATGCTTGCAAAAAGCCTTAAAACTTGGGATCAAAGTTTGGGAAAGTCACTGACATAACCATCAAAAGCTGCTCTCCCAAAGCTAAATTTCGTTTACATTTAGAGGATACTACACCTTCAGAAGAATTTGACCCAGGAGATGAAATTCCATTGGCTGTCTATGCATAAATGTAAAGAATATTCATCGTAATGGGTAACAATAACGTTTTTTTTTTTTTTTTTTTTTTAAATACCAGCTCAACAAATTAATGTTATACATGGTAGTGTGTATTATCGTACATAACATTTACATAAGGACGGAAACAAACATTGGTTTAACTTAGCAGAAATAATTCGTAAACATTATTCAGAATCACTACTGGAAAGTAAAACGTCTTGTGGTAACCGTTTTTTTAGTCTATTACTATGTGTCTTTTCACTTAGGTTTAAATTTCTGGCACTGGCACAATCGTTTATATTTAAAAAGAACTTTTTTGCACATAATTTTGTAAAGTCCTCAATGTATGGTACGTCAAGTTCCCGGTGAATTTGATTATTTCTTATAAACCACTGAGCATTCACTGCAATCCGTAGCACCTTGTTTTGAAATGTTTGTACCTTTTTGATGTTGATTTTGCTGGCAGTTCCCCATATTACACAGCCGTACGTTACAAGAGGTCTTAGAATTGATTTGTACACTAGCGTCGCACACTTAATCCTTAATTTGGATTTTTTGTTGATGACGGGATAAAGCATACCCAATAGAGCATAACCTTCGTTTAATTTTTTGTTAATATGATAACTCCATGTTAGGCGTCTGTCCAAGTATACGCTCAGATATCTAATTGCACTATCTGAATGGTTCCACGTTATTTGTTCATTGTTGATAACAATATTGTTGGGGTTTTGTGGTCTTCTTAGCGTAAATATTTTTGCCTCGCATTTCGTTGGATTTAATTTTATTTGCCATTTTGTGAACCAGTACTTGTAATATATTAAGTGCAATTTGAAGTTTATTTACAGATATATGTATGTCTTAATCTTGAGTTATTATTGCAGTGTCATCTGCGTACATTGCTATTGTGGAGGTCGGTGGTAGTGGTATATCATGAACGAATATATTAAACAATACAGGACCCAAAATTGAGCCTTCGGGTATTCCGGATTTAATTGATTTTTTATCTGACAGACAGTTGTTTATTCTGACAGAAAATGTTCTGTTTGCTAAAAATGAAGCGATAATGTTTGTGAGATATGCCGGCGTGTTTATGGTGATTAACTTAAATAACAAGCCATTTAGCCATACTTTATCAAATGCTTGCGCTACGTCTAAGAATGCTACTGTTGTGTGATTTTTATTCTCGAATCCTGAGGCGATAATTTTATAGATGTGTAAAATTTGTTGTGTGGTTGAATGATTGGGTCTAAATCCAAATTGGCAGTCCGGCAATACATTGTTTTCTTGTAGAAAGTCATTTATTCTAGAATGTATTATCCTCTCAAAGAGTTTGGATAACGTTGTCAACAAACTAATTGGTCTATAGTTTTCTGGTTTAGTTTTATCTTTACCCGGTTTGTTAAAAAGTATTATCTCAGTGTGTTTCCAAACAATAATGTTGATTCAGACGATTTTATTAATTTGGATTATCACTTTTTTGTTGAAAATGATGACATTTATTCTGCAACAAAAAATGCTGCTTCGCAGTCTTCACAACCTGAAGAGATCGGAGACGGAACAGAGGATGTTGTTTTTATGGATTGTCCCATAAAGAATCAGACAGATGTCATGACGACACTAAAGAATCTGAAATCATTGCAAGGAATCAAGGCAACTTGAAGGCTTATAAATTTGCAGCAAACTTGGAAATTCATTATGCTAATTGAATATGTGTAGGCAAATACAAAACACAAACGACGTTGTTGGATTTTTCCAAAAAAGGTAAAAACCCAAGTATTACAAATATATAGCTTACTTATAAACTTACTTTTGCTATAAAGATATTTAAGTATGTAGGTACTTAGTCATTAACACGTGTTTTAAAGCTTGGTTTGTTTTTGGATAATAAATCTGATTGTTTACTTTTATACCAATAAATTGAATCAGAAAATGTTATTGTTTCTATTAAGAGGACACCTCTGTTAACCGGACAAAAATGATGGCACCGTCGCTGTCCGCTTATAGGAGACTTCACTGTATAGTATTAGTACAGAGTATAGTATTATAGTTTATGTCATCGTTATTTGCCAAATAAAAAATCTCAAAACATACCGTGGCTTATTTTTATGGCTAGGCTCAGGTAGACTGTTCCGTTTATCGACAAGATAAGAGAGTTTTTTATTTGGTGAATAGCGATGAAATGAATAGTACAGAAATTATTTTAAAATGTGGAAATGCCATTAAGCAGCAGTAAATGAATCATATTCACAGGCAGCTTTTAATTTTAAGATTAAATACTGGTACCTCCCGTTTTTTGGTTGCATGCAAATGTGGAAAATGTCATATAAAAGTGTAAGGATAATTTCATATAAATTGGAACATCACTTCTTGAATGTAAAGCCGTTGTGTCGCAAGGTATTGTTTTCAGCCCTGTTCTTTACCTGATCTACACCTGAACTTCCAGAATTAGATAAGAATATAGCAGCCACATTCGCTGATGATGCTGCTATAGTACTGCGACAAAAAGTGGAAAACAAAGCTTAATGAAACCAGATCAGCCCATATTGATTTCGCCAATAAGTTGATAGTACACATCCCTGTAACTGTAAGTGGAATAATACAATACGTCAACATAGTGAAATACCTTGGCTTAACATTTGGCACTAAGCTGCGCTGAAAATCTCACTCTATTTATATATAATACATCTAAATAATTTCTAGTGAATTAAAATTGTCCACTACTAAACCATTTTAATGGAATCAAAATATCATCAGAATCAAGACATAGATATGTAAGATAATAGTGGTAAATAAAAGGTATGTTTGATACACAGTGTATTTGTTGACTGGGGTTAGCTTATATTCAGCATGATGATACAATTTCGTAAATATTCATAATTTCTCTGTTAAATCATTTTGTGAGGAACTCAGGTCAACAAAATCGTGGTTCTATTTTAATAGGTCATATTAGGAATGCTAATGGAACCCCCGCCCGGAATTGATTGAACGTTCAATACTAAAAGTTTACCCGGATGTCAGTCATTTCCAGGTTGTTATTATAATTTGAACAAGTTTAAAAATTCTGTCAAAAATAAGTCGTATTTGCCTTATCTGTATTTATCTCAAAAAAAACTGTATAATAAATGATGAATGGGACCCCTTATATGAGGTGCTATTGAATTCGGAAAACTTTAATGAACGATGTTTTTTAAGGGGGTATATGTAAGACATTTTATATAATGATCTATAAATAGGAAGCCATTATATGGGATACTATTAAGTTCGAAAAACTTTAACGCATGATTTTTTGTAAAAAAGGTAGTAGTTTGTAATTTAAAAAATATTATAATGACGTTTCAACTGAAATACAACATCAAAATTTAGACAATATTATTTAAGAATGGAATTATACATTGTGTGCAAATTTATCATCATGCTGTATTGGCATATTTTGTAATGAGTAAATCTAATGTATCCACAACTAAAGGTTTTGATGGAAAAAGAACATGTTCATATGTGAAATAGTGGTAAATAAAACAGCTTCTTGTTGCAGTGTATTTATTAGTGTATTTACGAGTACTAGTGTATTTATTCCTTGTCAAGAAATACTAATATCTATAGACGGCAATGTCACTGAAGAGTTTATATGCAAATTGCGTCCTTAAATTTGTGTTTAATTGCAATGCAGTTTGATAGGTATATATTTCATAGTATTTAAATGTGTAGACCATTTTATGAGATAAACTTCCTTATCAGTATTAAACAGTCTTTTCTAAATAGTATAGTGTGTTTACCTAAAACTTACAAAAAAAATTAGTTAGATAGAGACGAATAAACGTGTCATATTTGATAACATCCTGTTGAAGAAAATAATGCAGTTTAACGGTAGTGGATAAATGTTTAATGGTATATGTATATGTATTAACAAAATATAATAAGTGGTTACGACGTCTTTGTAGTTTGACTAATAATTGTCGAAAATTTTATTCTAGTTTCAATTTATGCACGTCCTAAAATAGTGTCTGCACTTTCTTTTTTGGTTTATTGTGAATATTCAAGATAATCCTTAGTTGTAACATTGAATGTGTATCTCCCTGATGAAAAGAATAAACTTTAATGTTATACCAATATAAATTATGTGTTAAAATATTTCCTCTTACAATAGTCAACAATATATTGGCTACAATCTTTTTAGGCAAATCTGGGTTACATAGTTTCTTCCTAAGTATGTAGGATAGATTTAGTTTCTACATGTCTGAAGATTATTTACCGTTGAGTAATATCGACCGTTAGAAAGATTGTACGTCCTAATAACAATTAACTTCTGCAAACTAACTAATAAACACGAACGGAAGTCTCTAAGAAATCTATATATAACTAAAATATGTCAATAATTTTTTTTTCGCATTTGCTTTTACCGAAGATAGATTTAGCTTAGATTATTACGCCTAAGTCCCGGCATTCACATGGGCAAATTCAGCCACACCAAGTCGATCTACGTGAGAATCGAACCCCCGGTCGGATTACATCGAACCTGCAATCTAGGCAGCTTCATGAAATTGGAATTCATAATTACTCCAAAATAATCCAGGATAATTATTGAATAATTATCCTCAGAATATCTGGCCATTATGGATTTTTGAACATCCATCTAGATTTTTTAATATTACACTTTTTGTTTTTTTTTTGTAGCCTGATTTTATCTGTCCATATAATTTTCCACAATACATATAAAATATGCTTATTGTTTATGTATGAATATTACAGTATACTTATGACAAATTGAGGCAGAACATGTCACCAGTTTTGAATGGCTTATGATATTATCCATAAATACACAATAAATTCAGAATATTCGTATTTTGATACCCCACATTTTTCATTTTAATGGCCACTACAGAAGAAGGCAATAACACAGCCTAATGTCGATGGATATTATATATAAATTCTTAATAATTAGATCATTCCTGCACATAGATACTTATATGAAATGTTAACCCAAACTTGCATGAAAATACAGAGAACAATTTAGAACGAACTGATTTTAATGAGTTACTAGCCATACCCGTCACGCCTTGCTGTGCCGTTTACTAAATTTAAAGAAATACTAATATTATTTTCGTTATTGTGTATATCAATGTTCTGATATACCTCGTATATCGGAACATAGTTTTACTAACTCAGAAACCTTCGGGGGCATGCGTGCAACTATTCCCCAAAGTTTCATCGCAATCGGATGAACGGTTTAGGAAGGCATAAGAGACATACAGACAAACATTCATTTTTATATATAAAGGGTGGTCCAACCATAATGCACGATGTTAATTGTGAGTCACACCTTAACGTCAAGTTTTTTGCCCAACTTAATTTGACATTTCTTTGTTTCAGTGTTTGACAAATTCAACTATGGAGAGGTACACAATTGAGCAGCGCGTTAAGATTGTTGAAGCCTTTTACGAAAATGGGCGTTCAGATCAAAATGCATTTCGTGCACTTCGTGACTTTTTTGGTCAGCATAATCGACCAAATGTGTCCACAATCAGGAGAATTGTGGGCAAATTTCAGCAAACCGGGTCTGTAGAAAATGTGAAAACACCTGTGCATGCTCGCCCAGTTCGTTCTGCGGAAAACATTGCTGTTGTTC
Organism: Rosalia funebris; assembly: GCA_037954035.1. Classification (NCBI taxonomy): domain Eukaryota; kingdom Metazoa; phylum Arthropoda; class Insecta; order Coleoptera; family Cerambycidae; genus Rosalia; species Rosalia funebris. The sequence continues at coordinate 18,335,296 of JAZFAV010000026.1, read as the reverse complement.
GCGATAGTGTAGCAGAAGAGCCGTCAACCTCCACTCGTCGTCGTGCCCAACAATTGAACATCTCACGAACATCACTGATGCGAATTTTGAATAAAGATTTGAATTTACACGCTTACAAGGTTCAACTGACTCAAGAGTTGAAGCCTACTAACCATTTCAAGCGTCGTCAATACGCCGAATGGTTGGTTGAACAGACAGAAGTGAATGGTGACTTTACAAGGAAAATCATCTTCAGCGACGAGGCACACTTTCACCTCAGTGGATTCGTTAACAAGCAGAATTGCCGCATTTGGGCAAATGAGAATCCACGAGTGATTGTTGAAAAGCCGATGCATCCACAAAGAGTGACTGTTTGGTGCGGTTTATGGGCTGGCGGCGTCATCGGGCCGTACTTCTTCGAAAATGAGTTCGGCCAAGCAGTTACCGTGAATGGTGTTCGCTATCGCGAGATGATAACGGACTTCTTGTGGCCAGAAATTGAGGATATGGACCTGGACGATATGTGGTTCCAACAGTATGGTGCCACTTGCCACACAACCAACGAAACAATGGCACTTTTGCGCGAGAAATTCAACGGCTGTGTTATCTCACGTCGTGGCGATGTTAATTGGCCGCCACAATCATGTGACTTGACACCGTTGGACTTCTTTCTTGGGGATATTTAATAGAAAAAGTGTACGTCAATAAGCCAAGAACAATTCAAGAGCTAAAGAATGAGATAATTCGGCATATTAACGACATTGAACCTCAATTATGTCTCAGAATCATTGAATATATGGACCATCGGATAGAGGTATGCCACCGAAGCCGTGGCGAGCATTTGGCCGATATTTTGTTTCGCACATAATTGTCATAGATCCTTCTATCATAATAAAAATATTAAGATAATTCTCTGAAAACTTTTTGTTTTATTTACAATTAACATCGTGCGTTTTGGTTGGACCACCTTTTATATATAGATAGAAGATAGATAGATGACAAAAATTAATTTAGTTACCTAGCTATCTGTACACAGTTGAATTATGGACACCCTATAAATAATGCAAATAGTTTAAAATCTGCAGCATAAGCATTAAACTTATATCTTTAACTTTAACCATCTTTAACCTTACATAAATTGAACGCTTTTTTAAATAATTTTAAGAATGCAATAAATACCCTATAGCTAAATTAAGTCGTTTTGGCTAGAGAACTATACAAAAACACATTAAAAATATGTATTTCAAACAGGAAATTTATCGAAAAATTCAATATTTCCGTAAGTCGGCACTTACTGAAATATTGAATTTCCCACGCTATCTTGATAACAATTTTAATGAACATGTTTTATTGACTCCTGAGCAACTTTACAGAACTCGATCATTGTTAGGAGGTCAATCATTACAATACTAATCACCTTGTACATATAAATGGAAATTTTAATTTTAACAATATCCCAAGGCCGTATTAAAATATGGGAATTAATTTTAATTTGTATATATATATTGAAGTAATAAACTTAAATAAGGTGGAGATAACTTTTCGGTAGTTCTTCTAGTGCAATAAAGACTCATTGATACTCATATGTTGTTTTTTTGGATGCGCCAAGTTAGTAGCGACACTAACTTATATTGAACTTTCTTGTTAAATTACGAAGGGCGTTCCAATATAAACGAGAATTTCAGACGGGCCGCATTGGAAGAAGCAAGATTGAGTTGGCTACTGATGAAAACTGAAGAAGGGAGTAACGGGAGGAGAGAATTGTTGTCGACGCAGCGGTGACAACATTAATTGCAATAGCAAAGGTGAGTGAGAGTAATGTACACCCATATATTGTACAACGAATCATCATTAAGTTTTTGACATGGGAAGAGGTCCGTCCAGCTGAAATTCTTGCGAGAATTGCGAGAGCAATTGAACAGGTGAAAACACCCTTCCACAGCCACGAGTATTTGATTGACAAAAGATGTCTAAAGGACGCGAGAGAGAGAAGGAGTGGAAAATGAAAACACAAGGTTTGTGACCTTATTGAAAATAACCCCCCCGTCATCCATGTTAAAATCGCTTCTGAGGTAAATATCAGCATTTGGAGTATGCATTCGATCATCCACGACGAGCTCGATTTCAGCGAGATTTCGTGTCGTTGGGTGCCATGCCTTCTTCCAGAGGAAAAAAACTCGTATTTATCGAATCGAGTGTCTGTTAACAGTTAAAAAACTTAAATACGAAAATAAAGATTATATTATGCAAAAGTATTATGTATGCAAAAAATAATATTTCTGGATATCTAAAAAACAGACAGTTTAGAAATCATGTGTAGATGTAGTTCGGATGGACGATATTTCATGACATGGGAGACTGTGATCATTATATTTTGTAATTCTAAAACTTTTCTACAATCATGTTGTACTAACTCAACTGAATTACGCACTGGTCTTAAAATTTGGTGTTAGGTACAAGTTTTATTAATATTTATAAGTTAAATATGACCAGAACTCAGTCTCAAACTGGTTTTAGTTTTAAAAACGCTTTTAATATTCATTTCAGAATATTGAAAATCATTTTGCCTTTATATATTTTTCTTTTATATAATTTTCTATTGTTAATATTTTCATAATGAATGAAGTTATTAATAAATTTATGCTTAAGTAAAATAAACTTCACTTAACCAAAATTTCAATTCAGATTGATTTTTGTTTATTAAATGAGATATGGATTGTATATATTCATGTATGCACTAACGATGTACGTATATATGTAGTTAACGTATTCCGTTACATAACGGTAATGACATGTGTGGGTATATATATATATATATATATATATATATATATATATATATATATATATATATATATATATATATATATATTATATCAAAATTATCCATTGTACTTAGAATTGTTAAACTTCACCTTCATTTACCCTTATACTTTGTTGCAGTAACTTAATATGTTCAGATAAGAACCATTATAATCTCCTCTTGCGTTACAGCTTTGAGACCACTTCGTGCTCTATCTATAACGTATAATATTTTAAAGTCACGATCGTGATTACTTGCTGAAAATGAATAACTTCTTTTACTAGTAAATTACTTGACTTGTGTCAGCGCTTATGAATTAATAAATACGACAGTAAGTGGTCGCATCGGTACTGTAGCAACTGCAATACTGTAGCAACTGCAATAACTGTAGTATTGTAGTAACATACTCGCTCAGTCGCGGTCATAACACGACGTTATGAACCATTTTCTTTTTGTAATGTAAAGATCAAATAAAACTTTAAAAATAAATTAAATTAGAATATAAATTGTTTTTAAAAATCATTATATGCTTTCGTGCATATAAAAAGTGGCGCAGTCGTTGTAGGATTTCACGCGTTATTAGAACACGGATTTGCCTCACTAGTAACGTGGAATTCCAATTCCTAAAGTGAAATCGACGAACACAGCTCAAGAAGAGAAAAAATCAAGAATCAAGAAAGCAACAAAGAAACCAACAGGAGGAGTGCTACGAGGAGAACACGGGCCTACCCTAACTGTTTGTAATCCCCTGTCATCACAGCAACAAAGCAACAAACAACATTTCGAAAATCATCCCATCACCCAGTCGGACAACGTTATTGGAACACGGAATTGCCTCAACTGTAACGACCCAGACCGGACCTGAATGGAAGCAAAATTCTTCTGGTAAGTCCATTTGAGAATCATCTCGTTTGTGCTACCATTATTTATTTATTTATTTGCAACACAAAGCAAATTTTGTTTATTCAATTTCTGTGAATACAGACCAGTTTGTAAAAAAAAACAAACTAACATATTTAATTTTATTTACTATTTTATCGACTTTTTAATGATAATTAAAATCAAAATGCCACCACTGGCACCATTATCTAACGATGAACAACAAAATGAGACAGTCGAACCTTATAAGCTGTCCGAGATATTTTCCATCATTCCTGAATACGATGGTAACCAAATATTTTTACAAACATTTTTGAATGCAGTAATGACTGGATTCAGTATGGCCGTAGGCAATCAAAAATTATTGCTTACGTTACACGTCAAAAATAAATTAAAATTAAAAGCAGCCGAGCTTGTAAATTCGCGCAATTCTTCCACATGGGAAGAAATAAAAACACTTTTAGAGACACATTTTGGTGACTCTAGGGATTTAACATCCTTAATACAAGACCTTTAACGTCTATCACAACAAAGTAACGAATCTGCTTTGAATTTTATATCGCGTTTGCAGACACACAATGCAAAAATGCACGCGGCAGTTCAAAAAACGAATTTAACAGCGGAACAGAAAAGTGCTCAATCAAACTTAATAGAGACTATGACATTAAACACTTTACTAACTGGCTTATACCCAAAAATTGGATCTATAGTTCGCGCAAGTAACCCAGCTAATATGCTAGCCGCAACAGCTAGAATAAAGCGAGAGTTACAACTCTCGTACTTTGAAACTCAAAAACGCCAACAAAAACCAAATCTAAATTTCTCACAAAAACCTTTTCAACAAAATCAGAATTTAAATTCAAACAAAATATGTAACTATTGTAAACGCTCAGGACATTCTACTGTCGAATGTAGAGCAAAGCCTCAACAAAATATGTATCCATCCCAATTTCAGAATTTTTCGAGACCTTTTCAGCCAAATTACAACAATTCACAACCACCAACCTCGAATTAAAACTTTCAAAGACCTTTTCAAAACCAAAATAAAAATTTTCAAGCCAAATCACAAGACCAAGGTACTTCACAAACCAACCCTCAAAATAGACCTTCCACGATAAGGCCTAACCCCTTTAAGAGACCAAATGTAATTCGCCCTAACCCGAATTATAATAGCAATAATAATAGGACACATCATGTAAATATGAATGAAAGTTTCTATCATGAACAAAACGATTTTACTTATGATGATACCGTTCATCAAGACCAAAATTACAATCCAAATTACTATGATAATACTGATTATCAACCTGATTATGACAACCAATATGAACATATTCAAGGCGAAACCTATTATGACAATGACAATAACTATCAAACCGAAAATTTCGAAATGAATGACTTTGAAAACCCTTACCGTTATCAAAATTTTCACGATCCCCAAACTTTAGACAAACCACCGGATCAAACACAAACTTCGGACAATTGTGTGGAAATCGAATCACAAATGAGAACCGCCAACACAAATTCCTTTAAGCGCATTATTAACAGTGAATTCAAAAAATTTGTACTACATCAAGGATGCTACAAATACTTTTAAAATTTTAATTGATTCAGGCGCTGGACTTTCAATTTTTAAGAGGAAAACTTGCCAAAATTACACTGATCGTTTCCCCGAAAATATTTCAGTTCAAGGTATTACTGATAAAAAATTATTAATAACAGAATCATGTTTAATTCCTTTTGACGATTTTAGTCCTCACAAAGTCTATGTACACGACATCGACATAGAATTCGACGGATTATTAGGCTCAGACTTTTTAGAACATTACGAATGCATTGTAGACATCAAAAACATGCAATTAATAACTAATTTTAAAACTATTCCTTTATTACCGACAAATTACCAGATCAAATTCTTAAAAATAGCCCAACAAATTTTCAACATTCAAAAAACATTCCGAACATTAACAACAAAGGTGAATTTTGTACATCTGTATTAAACGCAAATGCCATACCAAAACTCATTGACTTTTCAAATCTAAATTTAGAACCACTAAACAGTTCGATGTTATTAAACTCAAATATTTACAACAGTAATCAAAATTCAGAAACATTCAATGACCCAGTAGTCGACCGCATATTTGAAATTCGAAACCAACTAAGATTAGACCATTTAAACACAGAGGAACAAGAACTAATTACCGAACTTTGTTTAGAGTATTCCGATATATTTTATTTTATGTCTTGAAGGCGACAATCTTACATTCGCTAACGAAATAAAACATTCAATCGACACCGGTAATTCAAAGCCAATATTTACCAAATCTTATCGCTACCCGTCTGTCCATAAAGAGGAAGTAAAAACACAGGCCAATAAGATGTTAAAACAAGGTATAATTAGACCCTCTATTTTGCCCTGGTCATCCCCAGTATGGGTTGTCCCAAAAAAAATTGACGCTTCTGGAAAACAGAAATGGCGCGTCGTAGTCGATTACAGAAAATTAAACGAAATAACAGTCGGAGACAAATATCCACTCCCTAACATTTCAGATCTACTAGACCAACTAGGTAAATGTTCCCTATTTAGTACTTTAGACCTAGCAAATGGCTTTCACCAACTAGAAATAGACAAAAAAGACATCCCAAAAACAGCATTCTCTGTAGAGAACGGACACTTTGAATTTTTACGTATGCCTTTTGGATTAAAAAACGCACCAGCGACATTCCAACGCGTAATGGACAACATTCTTTTAGGATTACAGAACGAACGTTGTTTAGTTTACATGGACGACATAATAATCTATTCACCAACTATTGACGAACACATTCACAGACTTTCCGAAGTATTTAAAAGACTTAGAATCGCAAATCTTAAAATTCAGCCCGATAAATGTGAAGTTCTCAGAAAAGAAGTTGCATATTTAGGACATCTAATCACGCCCGATGGAGTAAAACCTAACCCAGAAAAAATAAATTGCATTGAAAATTTTCCTCAACCAACGAATCCAAAAGAAAGAAAATCTTTTCTAGGATTAGCCGGTTATTACCGACGATTCATCCCCAATTTTGCCAAAATTTTTAAACCCTTGACGAAACTTTTACAAAAAGACGTACAATTTAATTTTGACTCAGATTGTAAAAAATCTTTTGAACAATTAAAAAATGCTTTAATCACAAGTCCAATTTTAATTTATCCAAATTTTGAAGACACTTTTATCTTAACTACAGACGCAAGTTCTTTTGCTATTGGCGCAGTCTTATCACAAGGCACAATAGGAAAATATTTACCTATCGCATTCGCTTCTAGAACACTCTGCAAAGCGGAAACTAAATACTCTACAATAGAAAGAGAGTGCTTATCTATTGTATGGGCCGTAAAACACTTTAGACCCTATTTATTTGGAAGAAAATTTCAGCTAGTCACAGATCATCGACCATTAACATGGCTATTTTCAATTAAAGACCCTGGTAGTCGCTTAGCGCGATGGCGTCTAAAACTCGAAGAATATGACTATGAAATAACGTACGAACCTGGAAAAATTAACAAAAATGCTGACGCACTTAGCCGCATCAAAATAAATCATTTCCCAAAATGTATACAATTTGAAAACAAAATTCTATCTGCAAATTCAGACTCTGAAGACATGGACGATACAGAAATCGCCCCTGAAACCATTGTAAATGAATTCGAACGATTTATTAATCTTTACAAAACAACATCATTAATTGACTATTGAAAATTAAGTTTTACCAACAATCAACTCCTAGACAAAAGTCATAAGGACATAATAACCTTTTTCATTCAAAACAAATTAACCGATCTTCATTACAAAATAATAGATGACATCTTTGAAGAAAATCCAAATTTTTGTAATAATAAAATCAACATTGTTTCCAGTAAAACAGTCAAAAATAGGAAATATTACATCATTCCATTACCTTTCGATCCTGAAAATGTAATCGAAACTTTATTTATCACTCTTTATCGAGATCAATATGTTTTCGACTCAGAAAAAACTTATTTTGTGGAAAATAATTTAGAACTCGCAAGCTTAGAAATTCTATCTTTCATCTTTTCTGACAAAGATTTAAATCTTACAATATGTCAAAATTTAGTTGAAAACCCTGACAAAGAACAAATTCCAATCATAATCGATCAAAACCACTCAGGTAAAGCAAATCTTCACCGAGGTATCAATGAGACAATACGCAGAATTAAAAACAGATACAATTGGACAGGACTCACGAAAGACGTAGAAAATTTCATAAAACAATGTGAAACTTGTCAAAAGACAAAAATCTTGAGAAAAAATCTAGACAATCCACTTGTAATAACGGAAACACCCCGATCACCATTTGAACGAATTAACGTAGATGTTTTGGAAATTCCCACAAGAAATTATTTGTTAACCATTCGAGATGAACTTACAAAGTTCACACAAGCTTACCCAATCGTAGACAAATCCGCAAAATCTATAGTCAATACACTTTTATTGTATTTCCAACATTATAGAACACCGATCAGAATCCATTGTGATTATGGAAAAGAATTCAATAACAATCTTGTTAAGGACCTTTGTACCCTTTACAATATCAAATTAACCTTCTCTAGCGTAAATCGCCCGCAATCAAACGGTTCATTAGAACGTTTTCATGCAACAATATTAGAAATGATAAGAGCTAACAAATCCGAAAATCCGAACGAACACCCATTATCAATCACCCCGTATGCAGTAATTTGCTATAATAATTCAGTAAATAAAACCCACGGATTTACCCCCTATGAACTAGTCTTTGGTCATACCCAAAGTAGACCTCCCGAAACCTTGTATAATCAAGAACAATTAATTACCAAATATATTCGTGATCTGAACAACAAAATATCACACTATTACAAAATTGCTAGAACTCGTACAAATTTACAAAAAGAAAAAGCCAAACAAAGATTATATTATTAAGTCTATGTGAAAGAATCCCAAATTAAAAATAAACTAGGCAACAAATTTAATGACCCTTTTGAAATAAAGGAAATCTTTCAAAATTCAGCTATTCTTTTCAATCCAGAAACAAATCAAAACAGTAAAGTAAACTTCGATAGGTTGAAACCGTATTTCGAATATGAAAATTAAAATTATTTTCAGGTTTCTCCTGCTGGTCGGATCAGCAGTACAAACAGTACGATCCCAATACAAAATAAAACCAATAGACAACACGATAGGAATTTACTATCATGAAGAAAACAACCTCGTTGTTACTAATAAAAAATGGACACTCTTGGTACATAAAAACATAACAGACATAAAAATTACTTTTGACCAAAACGAAAGACTACTTGACAGACTTTTATATTCAATACATGAAAATTATGAAAACATGGAATTATTTAAAGGAGAAGTAAAAACTCACGTTAGTTTACTAACCCAAATTGCGAGAACAATTCGAGAAAAATTTGAATCTCTTAATTACGACATTACTAGAACACGACATAAACGTGGAATTATAAATGGTATTGGTTCAATTTTTAAAGCAATCACCGGAAACTTAGATGCAGAAGACGGTCAATACTATACTGATAGTATAAATAAATTATTAAAAGACGAACATCAGATTGAAAATTTACTTAAAAATCAAATTTCCTTAACGACATCTGTTATCAAGAATTTTAACACAACAATCCAAAAGTTACAGTTTGACGAAATGACGTTTAACAATGATCTGAAACTAATCTCAGATACGATTCGTCGCACAAATAACGAAATAAAAATAATTAGACTCGCTTTAAAATTTCTAGACAAATGCGAACTCCTTATGGAAACCTATTTATACGTTGAAAATGAATTGGATAACATACTGAATTCAATCACCTTTGCTCGATCAAAAATCATTCACACTTCAATAATCTCACCTGAAAAACTAATCTTGTCACTATAAGAAATTGCACATAATTTGCATCAAAACAATTTACCTCTAGATACTCGAATTCAAAATGTTGCGAAATATCTGGACATCATGGAATTAGAAGCTTTTCAAACAGACTCAGATTTAGTATTTGTTTTAAAGATCCCATTAGTCGATCATGAAACGTTTAGAATTTTTAGACTTTTTCCAATTCCAATTTTAGACAATAGAACTGGTTTGTATCACATTCTTTCAACCTCACAAATATATCGCGAGAGATGATGATTCTCTTATGTACATTCCAATCACCGATACACATGAATGTAGAACACTTATGCACAAAACTTTAATATGTCCCGATTTGTTCGCATATCCAATCGACAGCAATGCCCTTTGTGAAGCCCAAATTCTCAAAAACCTCAAAAGCCTGCCAGAAAACTGTCAGACGTCACTCATCTTTGCAAAAGGATATAAGGTACAGAAATTAACTACAAAAACATGGTTAGTTATAAATTTCGAACCACTGTCAATCACCATTAACTGCAAGAACCGAAATTCAAAAACTGAATTGATTTACAAAAATTCGGTTCTGATATTACAACCTGAATGCAACGCATTTATAGGAGCAACAAAAGTACAGGCAGATCAAAAAGACTTCTCCGAAATCAACATTAAAATTCATTCAATCAAAATTCCTTTCAACTGTTGCGAAGGAATACCCGACGATCGCAAAATTCCAAACCTAAAGCCCTTGAAGTTAAACAATCTCAACACAGAAGACCTGGACATCGCCAGACATAAGCTGGACGAATATTCAAGACAATTAGACGACTTAATCAATGAACCTTTCGTATCCAAACATATATCCTGGTTTGTTTATTTTACAATTACCTTAATCATTGCCCTTATTATTCTATTCATTTGCTGCAAATGTCGCAGAAAAAGACGACTTGCAATCGAAGTATCCTCAAATTCTCCACCACCTCATCCAGGACTAGGCAAAAGAATCCAATCCTTTAAAAGTATACTACCAAGAAGACGACCTTCTATCAGACCGGAAGATGTACAAGCAGAAGACATCGAATTGAACTGACATTTTAGTGAAAAGTGAAAAACTTTTGTGTTCTAATCAAAAAAAAAAGCTTTAGTGTTCAAACTTACTCACATTTTAGTGATTTTACCCTTGCAAACCTTGCAATTTTATATTTAACCATTATTGTATTTAACCATTATTGTATTTAACTATTATTGTATTTAACTATTATTGTATACAATAAAAGTTGCTGTATAACACCAACTTTTTATATAAAAGGGGAGTTGTTATATCAAAATTATCCATTGTACTTAGAATTGTTAAACTTCACCTTCATTTACTCTTATACTTTGTTGCAGTAACTTAATATGTTCAGATAAGAACCATTATAATCTCCTCTTGCGTTACAGCTTTGAGACTACTTCGTGCTCTATCTGTAACGTATAATATTTTACCGAAGTCACGATCGTGATTACTTGCTGAAAATTAATAACTTCTTTTACTAGTAAATTACCTGACTTGTGTCAGCACTTATGAATTAATAAATTCGACAGCAAGTGGTCGCATCGGTACTGTAGCAACTGCAATAACTGTAGTATTGTAGTAACATACTCGCTCAGTCGCGGTCATAACACGACGTTATGAACCATTTTCTTTTTGTAATGTAAAGATCAAATAAAACTTTAGAAATAAATTAAATTAGAATATAAATTGTTTTTAAAAATCATTATATGCTTTCTTGCATATAATATATATATATATATATATATATATATATATATATATATATATATATATATATATATATATAAATATATATATATATATATATATATATATATATATATATATATATATATATATATATATTATATATTTACCTGTAAAATGTACTGAATAGGTTGAAACGTGATATATTCATTTACCTTTTCCATCCATAGTTCTCAGGAACATGTAATAGGAATAAATTGTTTTAACTGCCTGAAAATAAATACATATATATATATATATATATATATATATATATATATATATATATATATATATATATATATATATATATATATATATAAAGTAAAATTATAAAGTATTCCTAAAATAACTTCATATCCCTTATTTTCATTACAATGAAATTGACAATATAAAATTATTTATTGATACTTTGCATATGGTTTACTTTATTTTTTCATTTATATATTGAAAGTATATAACTTCACATATGTAATATTAATTATTGATTTACGTTACTTACAGCTAAGCAGGTGGCGAGATTGAGATAGATAAATTCACCAGCCGTAATATGTATGGGTTTCTGACTGCTTGTCATTATTTGTTTTAAATAGCATTTCATTGATGCAGATCTTTCATACCATTGACTTGACCAAGCACTATTAATTATATTGTCCGCCTGAAAGTAAGTTACTCATAGAAAGTTGTCGGTCATAACATTTCTAAAAAATGTTCATAATTCACCACACATTATGTGCTCAACGTGACTACAGTGATCACACTATAATTATTTTCTGAACAATAATACTATGTCTTTACTTACAAGAGAGTAACTATAGGTAGTATGACAATAAACCATTTCCATAAGGAACAAAAAATGCCCGTGAACATTTTTAGGATATTTTAAGAAGGACGTTATAAAAGGAAGGTAAAAGTGAGCAACAACATTATTCAAATACAGCTCGGGTAAAATATTACCACTATTAATAACGTGAATAAAGTGTAAAATTTCTTATATAACTATTCTATAGTAAGCATGCATGTGACCATTATATTTACAGTTGTCAAGAAGCAATACACTTTTTCATCATTTTTGACTAATAAAATTATTCCTGAATGGTATAATTTAAGAATGGAATATATTTTAAACAAAAACAAGTAAATGTTCTACAACCTTCAAGTTCACTAAATACCAAAGTACCTAGATGACTGAAAATAGTGTGAGAAACAAATTTATATTTAATATCTGTCACTTCGTATTTATTATCTATGTATAATTAACATATTAATGCTGTCATCATTAAAGCATATCATAAACCTCCTTAAAATATTATGATCCAGAAGAGAATGGAAAACACTACGATTGTATTTGAATATTTCAGTGGAAAGCTGGGCGAGCACGAAAGAAGTACTTCAAATATGATATTGATGGACTTGTTTATGATATATGAATATATTGGCTGTCTCAATTGGAACTATAGGATTTGAATTGCGCGCCATTCGTGTTCTGTCAAAGATCAATATTTAACGAATTTTCGTGAATAGCATGTGGATTTTCATCACCCCAAATTCGACAATTTTGTTTGTTGACGTATCCGCTAACATAAAAATGTGCTTCATGTTAATCGCGACATATTGACGTCATCTGGTTTATAGATAACAGTTGTTAAATATTGACGTCTTATCTTTGACAGAAAGCAAATGGTGCGTAATTCAAATCCTATAGTTCCAACTGAAACATTCTATATATGTTATATATATATATATATATATATATATATATATATATATATATATATATATATATATATATATATATATATATATATATATATATATATATATATATAAACTTGCATAAATATATAGGTACACATAGTCTAACATGTCATAGATCGTCGGAACTGGGAGGTATGTATATATTGATCGTGACATATTTTACACAATAAAAGTTATAACATGAATAGAAGAGTTCAGAAAAAATAATTCAGTAGAAGAATTCAGAAAGTTAAAGAAGGCAGAAATAGAGATAAGTTTACAAATAAATAGTGATAAAGTAAAATTTATGATAATAGATACTAATAAAATAGGGACTAATAGAAAATTCAAAATAGTAATAGAAAGCTCACAACACGAGTCCGAGAAAGTTAAATGTTTAATTATGTAGAGACGACAAGAACTGACAAGGGCAAAGAAATGGATGAAATGAAATGCTAGAAAAACTAATGGAAGCGAAGGTTACAAAATGCATGGGAGGATTATTTCGCGAGACGTTTGCGGACCTGGAGAAATGTTAAAACACGTACAAAATAATAATACGAATTGTTGTAATTTATGGTAGTGAAACTAAATTCACAGAAAAGAAACAGAGGCAGTTTGGCAAACAAGTTTAGAAGCAAACTAAAAAAAATTAAATTGAAAACAGCACTCAGGGTTTATAAAATCAATTGTCAAAATTATAATCATAATTGGTATTTTTGTTTGCTTAATATATTTTATATTGGGTAAACAAAAAGAATAATTGTAACTAAGTTCAAAGAACAAAAAACTCACTTAAAATATGGAAGATTAAAATAATGTTCCGTCATGCTTTTGAAAATAATCATAGAATATTGTAGATTCTACTGAATTACAATTACAGGTTAGAAAATTAGTTGAAAGTATAACCAATAATAGACCGTTAGATTCCAAGATAGCCAAATGTAATCATAGCAGGAATAAAAACAAGGGTCCTATGCTCAACAATTCGTTGTTTTTGTTGAGAAGGCAATTCGGTTATTCTATCTATGAAGGAAAAATAGTTATAAAAAATTTGGTATTATGAGTAACGGTACAGTAAACCGGAATATCTTATTTCCGCATAATTTACTAACCATGAAAAAGAATACTCACAGAGGGTTAGATTGTTAGTGAACTCTGAACGAAACTGGAAAAACTATTCGTAATGATTTAGTGAATTTAAGCAAAACTTAGGTATAAATAGCGGTTAGCAGCAGTTTGGAAGTTAGTTTCAATCACCTCTTGATGATGCCATCTTAATTAAAAACCGCTCGCCAAGCAATGTATTTATATTTTTACCAATTTTTTGGTGTTTGTTGAAAATTGTTTCTTTTTGCAGTGAAAGTAAATTTATTTATGTGTACCAATAGTGTTTCACACTTAAAAAGTGAAAAACAAAACAATTCCGAAAAGAATAAAATAACGATGGTACTTATAATTTCTGATCAAATATTTTGTGACAATTACTTATTAAAATCACATTTTTGGACAAGTTTATTATTAAAATATGAATTCACCACAATCAACTCAGTAGTATATATTTTATTATAAAATGTTTTATCATATGACTTTCATTGAATACCAATCGTGCAGTCTTATCTAATTACTCTTGCACGTAAAGTTATTCGTTTAATGAAAATCTAGTTACTTATTTTTGAGTGCCGTATTAAAAGTTCCAAAAAAAGGGGGTGGATTCTCAGGTAAAAAAGTACTTAATGTTTTTATATGTCGGTATAATACAAGTCTGGTCATTATCATTCTTGTTTCGTAGTACGCTTTATATAAACCATAAACGTTAAATAAACGTTAGTGATGTCTAAAAGATATTGAATGTGTAATAAACAAAAATGATATATGTGTATTGCTTTCGCATAAAGCACAAGCTATTATGAGTATCGATTACTAAAACTACTCTAAACTAAATGTATGTTTTATAACTCAAATACCTCATCTGTCAACATCTGGGATGGTATGCAGTAGTATGCAATGAATTGTAAAAATGCAACTATAGTATATATAGCAGCCTTAATAACTTCATTGAAGGAAGTTCTAAAATCAGAATACAATTACGTTTGGATATGGATGTATATCATAAGTTTTGTCATACATGTTCGTTCGTTCGAATATCGTTCGAACGAAGAACATTCGAAGTTCGTTCGTTGTTCGAAACAACCTATACCCAGTCTTCGAATTTCAACAAATGAAATAAGTGATACTCTACATAATTTGTTTAGTGAAACAAACAAATGCTGAAACTTCTCATTTGAATATATTCTTACTCACATGTCTGGATTATACTATAAATTGATGTAATTAAAGTGTGGCTAGATAGAAGTATATAAATCTCAAGACAGACTCTCAGGAAGTGTATTTAGGGTTCATTGAGAGAGTGGTAGTAGACCACAGAAAATAATGATAGCCATATAAAAGTTTTGAAATGTCTCTCTCTCTGTAAAGAAAAACTGCACAGGAACTAATAAAAGACGATTCAGATTGTAGAGGTCTTCTCTGAAAAAATAATAATAGAAATGAACAAGCTGGTCAGAAATTCAGTAAGGAGCTCTTGGTTCCAGTCTTTTTTCACACGAATTAAACATCGAGTTGACGTTCACCTTGAACCATCAAATAAAGTGGCAGCACTGTACCCAAACTGTACCAAATCTATAGCTGTCAATTAAATTTGAATGACATGAAATATTTAGGATGTAAGCTTCTGATTAAAATGACGTATAATAAAAAACCTAGATCATTTGGGATAAACTAAACTTATATGCCATTGTATAGAAAATATGCTTCATACCATTCAGAGTTGCTGAATTTTCTTTAAATATTCAATTATAAAAGATTGCAGACAGGGAGTGGAAGTATGTACATCAGTTTAACAAAATGCCTCACATCACCGAACAATTTTATAATTTACAAAATGCAGATTAATACACTGGGCATTGTTTCCGTTGGTTCTCGGCAACAATTTTGCTTAATGCTGGAACAGATTTTATTGATTTAAACAGGCATGGGGAACATAAATCTCAAACATTAAGAATGATACACAGAAGAATCTTTTACAAATAAGGACAGCAGAAAAAATATTTAGAGGGGAAGGAACAAACATCATCATCATATCGGTTTATAACGTCCTTCGCCGTCTTCCGATTCCTAATCTCCATTCCTCTCTATTTCTCCACATGTCCTCGTCCAGACCTCTCTCCCGAATTTCATTATCAATGCCCTCTCTCCAGCTTTTTCGTGGTCTTCCTCGCCTTCTTCTTCCTTGTGGTTTCCAGTTTAGAATTTTTTTGGATATTCTGTCATTTGGCATTCGCTGAACATGCCCGTACCATACGAGTTGTTTAGTTCTTATATCATCTACAATGTCATATGTTATTCCCATCATATTTCTTATTCTCTCATTTGTTACCCTTTTTCTCTTTGATTTTCCAACTGACCTCCTCCAAAAGTCCATTTCTGTGGTTCTTATCATTCTTTCTGTTCTTTCTTTTATTGGCCATACTTCACAACTATAGGTTACTATACTTTTAATTATTGAATTATATATTCTTCTTTTATTTTCTTTTGTTATTTGTTTATCCCATAGAATGCTGTTGAACATTGTAATTGCTCTCCTTCCTTGAGTGTTTCTTTCCGAAATCGCTTCATCAAGTGTCCCGTCGTTTGATATTTTCATGCCTATATACTTATATTCATTGCAGTGTTTGATGTTTTGCCCGGTTGACAGAAGTAGATCTTGTTGTTGTCCTCCAATACACATGTATTCCGTTTTCTTCACATTAACTTCTAAACCCCATTTTTCATACTCCTCGATAAGTTTGCGTGTCACATATTCCATATCATCGATATCTTGCGCAACAACAACTTGGTCATCCGCAAAGGATAATGTGTATAGTGTTGATGTATCATCTATTGGTATGCCCATATTGTGACATTTTCTTTTCCAAGTCTTCAATGCGCGTTCTAGATATATCTTAAATAGTGTAGGAGATAGGCAGCATCCTTGTTTAAGTCCCTTAGTTACTATAAATCCCGTTGTTATATTGTGTCCTATTTTTATTCTAGATCTGGTATTATCATACAGAGACTTTACAACCTTTATTAACTCTACATTTATATTAGTGTTTTGTAAAATTTCCCAGAGTTTTACCAGAGGAATGCTATCATATGTTTTTTTTTAAATCCAATTATAGTAGATGTACTTTATGATTAAATGCTATCTTCTTCTCCAAAATTTGTGTGACTGTATATAAGTGATCGATTGTGGATCTTCCTGCTCTAAAACCGGCCTGTTCTTCTGCGTCCATTTCACAATATTCGTTCTCCATACGGTTTTTTAATATATTCCCATATATTCTGCTGATGGAATTTGTAACAGATATTCCTCGGTAATTGTCACACTCACTTTTATCTCCTTTCTTATGAATTATGGATATATATGATACCTTCCACTCTTCTGGTACTTTTGATCTACTCGTACATCTTTGGAAAAGGTCTCTCAGTGAATGGTATAGTTTGTCTGTTCCATATTTTATAAGTTCTCCAGGAATATTTCCTGGTCCTGGGGATCTGCCATTCTTTAGTGATCTACATACTTCCTTAACTTCTGATATACTTATTCTTATCGGAGATCCTTGAGTAACTATATTGGGATTAACGTTTTCTATGTTTTTAAATTTTTTTCTATCTTCTGATAACATTTTTTCAAAATATTGATTCCATGTTTGCGCTGGTATTGGTGAGATGATATATTTCTTCCGCTCCTGTCTCATTTTCCTGAGTAGTCTCCAGCTTTCCGTACTTTTCCTACCTCCTATATATGTGTTAAGTCTAGAACATGTCGCCTCCCATTTTTCATTCTTCTTTGTACATATCATTTTACGCACTCTTGCTTGGGCTTCTTTATATGTCAGTCTGTCATTCATATTTTTTGAGCTTAAGTATGCATGATATTTTTTTCGTTTTTCCTCTATTTCAACCTCAATTTCGTCATTCCACCAATATGGTTTCCGCTGTTTTCCTCCTTTTTCATAGCGCCCTAATGCCTCTGATGCTGCCGACTGTATACACGTTTTTATATACTCATACTCCTCTTCTATATTATCAAATTCTGTTCGTTGTATAGTCTTCTCGTACTTTCTTGTTCCAGGCTACTTAAATTATATCTTATCTCTGTCTCTTTCTCTTCCTTCTCATCCTCATGCATATTTTCTTTTTGATCTCTTGTTCTTATGGGAGCAACTATCTTTGCTTTAAGGAAGTAGTGGTCACTACCACAAGAAGTTCCTCTATTTACTCTCACATCCATGAATTTTAAGCGGGATTTTTGTTTTGTTATTACATAATCGATAACAGTTTTTAGGTTTCTTGTTGTCTGTATCCACGTGTATTTATGGATCTCTCGATGTTGGAAATACCCATTTAGAATTTTCAGCTGGTATTGTTCGCATATTTTTATTAACCTTCTTCCGTTATCATTTACTACTTCCTCTCCAAACTTTCCAACCACGGTGTCATTGTTTTTCCTTCCCACTCTTCCGTTAAAATCTCCTAAAGTATTATTTCTCTCGAGGTTCCAATTTTTTCTATTTCCTGGTTAACTTATTCAAAAAATATGTCTTTATTATGTACTAGTTCGTCTTCATTTACAGCGTATATTCCTAGTATGGTCATCTTATATCCGTATATTGAGAGGTTGATCTTTATAATCCTTTCATTTATCGGTTCCCATGTTTTTATAAACTTTCTGAATCTTCTATGTATAACAATTGATACTCCCTGTTTGGCTCTGTTTTCTTTGGAGACTCCACTATAAAAGTGATCATACTTTCCCCAGTTTTCCGATCCTTTACCTTTCTTCTTCGTTTCAGTCAAGACTGCTATATCTATTTTCAGATGTTTGAGTTCATTTACGATTTCATTTATTTTTCGAGAGAGACTCTGAACATTCCATGTGCCACAAATCGTTGTCCTTTTTCTTAGCTTGGTTCGTCTTCTTGAGTTTTCCGTCTTATTCCGAGGTTCCTGATTAGGTTTTTTAGCAAATGAATTTTTTACGTAGGGCAGGGAGCTGGCCTGCAGCTACAACCCTCCTCCTTTACCCGGGCTTGGGACAGGCAGTGACAACTGCTGAGCTACTCAATCCACCCCGCAGCTGTCCCAGGCAGGAACAAACATAAATCTGGTAATAATATTAATAATATTGTCAAGAAGAAATACCCATTAACAGAAATAATGTCGCTGACTTTTCAGGTAAAGTTCAATCAACGTTTGATAGTTGTATAAACTCTAACAACCATAAATATAATCAAATAGTTCTACTAAAAGTTCAATATGTGTAATAATATGTTCAATAATTGTTTTACTCACAAAAAATGTATTTTTAATGTGGGTTGGTTTGTCTGCATCTATTTTTGTTGTGTTTGTTAACTATATAAAATATAAATAAAAAAATGAATATGATAAAGATAATTTCCTGGCTTAGGTCGGAAAAGTAACTTATTTACTTGTATTGTTTTTTTATAGTTGCTTGGCAACGGATTAAAATATTAAAATAACGTATTTTGGGGTTTGAAATTGCATTTATAATATATTCTTGACTAATTTTAGACAAAAACTTGTAAGAACGAAAAATATGTGTTTATTTTTTACTAAGTTTTAATTTTTCACAAGGTTAAATAATTTTTAGAAATTTGGGAAAAATTTAGAGGACAATTTGAGAAATATGAAATCTGTGACAAATTGAAATATAAATAGACATAGCTTTAGAATATATTTAAATAGGTAAATAAAACAATGTTATGGTATTAATCCTTGGATTAGAAAAAACAAATATTTTGGGAACACTTGTAAAACAGATTTTTAGGATACTGCATTGGTAACTAGCGTTTACATTGTTACAAACGAGTCCGGTAAATAAAATTTACCGGCCTAGGCCGGTCGTAGTTGACAACGGCCGTATCAAAATGAATTAGACACACCAAACATTTAACAAATTTATTATCTAAACAAACCATTTCACTTATTTGCATAAATATTGAATGTACAATTACTAACACTATTAAAACAAGTATTTTCTGGTAACAAATTAGATTCTTCACTGTCTAAATTAATAATTAATAAATTAATTAATAATAAATTAATTAATAACTAAATTGTCGAAATTTTATTATTTACTTTCTTCACCTTAACAACAAACCAACACATATGCGATGATTTCCACTTCATGCGCCGCCCCAACGTGTCGGATAAAATTTTTGTTTTCATGAATTTTTGTTTAATTCGGTGCAGTATCCTAAAATATCTTATATATATACGATATATATATTGTATATATACGATATACAACCGATAGCATTTTTGTGGCCTTGCCAAACATGTATGGGCACAGAATAAGGAACCTTATTCAGTGATATAGGCACGGTCACAACAATTTTGCTACCGGTCTAATAACGTAAATACCTCTTACAAACTCCTTTTCCTAACAACTTCCAATTTTTTGTAGAATAGAAATACGTAAAGAAAATATAGAGGAAGTTGGTAACTCCCTCAATAACTCCTGAAAATTTTTGTATATGGTTTTGTTGTGTATGTTGGAATTAATGTTTCTAATAATTTGTTTCCAATAATAACATTGTATGTATATCACATATTGTATCTCTAAAATTAAATAATAACTTACTTTATTGACATATTATATAATTCCATGCACATTGAACATATTATAATTCCACAATAGAGTAGCATAGGAAAAGATGCCATTTTGTTTAATCGATCGACGTAACTAAAACAAGAAAAATATATTTGTAAAATCGTTGTTTTTATAACGTTTTTACTTTTTAATAAATCTACTCGTAAAATAAAATGTATTTCTTCAAGTGTAAATGTATTTCAAATTTAATATTGGTGATATTCAGGGTTTCACGATAGTTTCTGAGATGAACTTTAGCGGGGTAGTGGCATGACTACCAGAGACATAAAACTTAAATTATAAGGCAATACAATAATACATAAGAATCAATCTTATGTCTGCTACGATAGAAAGCCACTATATCTGGTCAATAAATTTGTAAATATAGATAGAATACAGTTAGCGCAGTTGAAGTTGATATTCTGTGTCCCGTAGGCACGAAGGCACCTACTCACATATATTTTTTTTTAATACACTTGTTTTTATATCAATTATGTAAGACACTTATTATAAACTTTCTAAAAAATATAATAATATTTTGTGTATAAACTTTATACCTTTATACTACTAAATTATTTTAAATATTAATTTTACACGTTAGACTCTTTATCATATAACCGTAGCTTGAAATTTTAGTAATACTTGAAAAAGGATTGATGTTCGAATCGACTCAAAATCGATCATAATCAAAGTTGTTTCAAAATGAAGATAACCGAAAAAATCTTGAATCTTCGAGAAAACAGATTAATGAACATCATTTTAAAGTGAATGTATGCTCGCATCCTGTATATCAATTAATTTCTATGTCGCTTAAAAAATTTATCGTTGTTCAATATTTGGTGAAAAATTAATTTTATTGGAGCTTGACTTAACCTAGGAATTGGAGATATTATGAGCCATGAAATTCATGAAGAAAACCTATGAAATTAAATATTTGGAAAAAATTCGATATTCTAGAGAAGTGTCAAATCTACATGACATTTATATTTTACGTAACAGCCGAGAAAATAATAAAAATATAGGTTGACATTTAATGGTTGGTATTGGTATTCAGTAAAAGTGAAACTCTTCTATAATAGGCTTTACTTTTATATTGTAGAACTTAAAAAACTATGCAATATGATGAAAAATAGACAACTTATTTCTTTTTTCTAACCGAGAAAAGTCCGCACAGTAAGTGGCACTAATTCATTATATAGCGTAATGAATTTAAATCATCATAATAACAACGTTTAATAACGTTGGTTTCTAAGAAGGTACGTTCTTTCCGCTCATTACTTCATAAATCTATGAAAAAGTTTAAATTATTTTTTATAAAAAGATTTTGATTGTGAATAAAGAGATGGAACACTCTTTAGTATTGTAATGTATGGTATTTTCGACTATTTGTGTTTTTTCTTATTATTTCGAAAGCAACATTATAAAGAGGTGTGTACTAAGCTGTTTTGAATTATCATGTATCCAGTGACAAAAAGTTTCTTGAAATACCATAATTGTTAAATATCTGGAAGCATATAGAACGGTACAAAGAAATGTAAAGCGTGTAAAGGGGCAAAATTAAACGATTTTAAATCAATTAAAAAACAAACGTAATATAAAAACACACTAATCGTCTTTAACTATTAAATTATCACTATAATTATTTTTACATAACTACCACGTTTCACTTTTAATAAATTTAAGATAAATTACTACAATAGAGCAAACTGAGATGAAATAAACGAAATTTGTTCATAGTTAACTAGTAGTTGATACAAAAACATGAAGCTGGATCATACTTTATTTAAAAATACACTTTCTAATGATACAGAAAAAATAACAGTTATTACGGGATGTGATGAATAACTAACAAATTTATCTATTTGTTAAAAATAAAGTACTTACTTAAATAAAAAAATGTGGTGTTTTATCCAAAATCGTATTCTTTCTTCACAGGTATCTCCATCTGTTATATTTTGAGAATCATATATTTCTTTTATTTGATAATTTAACATTTTAAATTGCACTCGAATTAAATGCACAAGAGTATTAAAAAACATATCAAAACTAATTACTGGCAACAAGACTCCACCAATTATTGTAATATTTTCTATAATCAGTAAAATATGAATTGGCATATTCTTTGGAATATAACAATTAAAAATCAAGACGTAGTCAAAAATAACTGGACTCAATATAAATAACGCAGAAGCAATTATTGCAGGAATTGTAAGTGCGAAGAATCCGTATCTCGTAGTAGTCAAGATTTTGTTGCACGATTTTCTAATATGATCATTCTGAATATCTTCAATATCCCAGAAATTTTTACTTAATTCCAATAAACATAATATTTCAAACCTACGTGTATAGAGGACCATTAATTTCAGGCTTCCCTGTAATCCAAAATCTGAGTATGTACAATTGACGAAAAGAATGTAAACTGTATAAACCTACAACGTTAAGGAGATTACATCTGCAGTAAGGCCCTTTGCAGTAAGGTACTATATAATTTGTTACATTAGCAAAACATAATATTAAACTATCAGCATAAATCTATTACTGCATAAACTAAAACGTGAGCATGCTGGTGAAGAATGGTGGTAAATAAAATTTAGCAATTTTATAGCGGTGATTCAAATTTTACAGTTTGATTTTAAATACAAGTGGCCTGTTTTAATTTCAATTAGCCCTGATCATCCTGATTAGGGATGCACGGCTTGACATTTGAAAGTCAAGTCAAGCTACTTTACTTGAATTGACTTGAAAACAAGTCAAGTTCAAGTCAAGTAGTTATATTTCAAGTACTTGAAAAACCAAGTAGTTCTTGAGGACTACTTGATTTTTTCAAGACTACTTGATCTTTCATTAATCATTTAATATTATCAAGAAATAAGAATAAATGAAACCTTGCAATAAAGCCTTTTATTTCCAAAACTAAACCTTCAATTATAATCTATATAATAAACAGGAGTATATAAATATAAATGTAAAAAATACTAATAATAAACTATGTATTGGGCATATTAATAACATAATATATTATTCTAAAATATTAAACAAAATAATAAAACTGATAACGATAAAAATGATTTTCTAATGTATGCCCTCTTCTTCTTCAGTAACATAGTAGTAATAGCAAAATTTAAAAGCAGTCTTTAATATCATCTTTTGCCATCCACGATCTAAGGCACAAGAGGCTCTAGTAGAGTTATCGCCTAATCGGTTACGGATTTTTGTAATAATCAGAGCAGCTCTTGAAGACTGCCTTTCAATAGGAGCTGAAGATGCAGGTGATGAAAAATCTTTGGCCATTATGGCCAAGTTTGGAAAAACGTTTTCGTATCTTTTCCGCCATTCTAAAATATCTTCACAACTGTCAGCTCGTGCATCAGACAGATATTTGTCTATTTCATAGCGCCAAGCCATTTCATCTTTTGGGTTGACAGGAGATTTCTTAAATAAACTTAGTAGATCGATGTCAAATTCACCACAATCACTATTTTCAGCTGGCTTTGAAGATGAAGATGATATGAGCAGTGAATTGGATCTAAAATACTTTATTTTGAAAATTTCTTCAAAATGCTTGACTGCATCCATTTGCAACTCCTTTCCCCAATTTGTATTGGAGAATGTTTCCACCTTATGTCGGGGTCTAAGATTAAAACAACACAGTATATCCAGTTACTTCTCTCGTAATGTTTAATGATTTTGTCCCTTGCCGCTTGAATGCTATATATTATTTTCTCATCACATTCATCTCTATCTGGGTTATTGTCGAGTTCTATAGCCCATTTTTCAAGTTTATCCAGAAGCATATTTATATGAATTATCACCATCCGAAGTGTACAGTAGGCTTCACCTTCTAATGATGTGGAAATAGTCTTAAAAAGATTCAAGTATTTGCAAACTTTCTCCACTACCGACCATTCCGTATCTGTAGGCTTCAGAGTCTTTAAGTTGTCTATATTATCACAAGGGATGTTCAAAGCCCTTCTCACGTTTAAGCTCCAAATAAAAAAAAATAATAAAAAATTCGTAAAGTTGAATTCCACCTTGTTATGACATCAAGTTTTGGCATAGCCATTTTCAAGTTCGCAGTATTACAAATTCTTCAAAATCTTTACGTAAATGTTCAGAATTTTTCATTTTTTTACTAGACTGTAAATTTTTTTTACAGATTTTATTGCTAAGACAAGCAAGATCTTGCAGTCGTAATTCGCGCGTTCTAGTACATAATTGAATGGTTATTTGGCTATCAAGTAATATCAAGTAGCTTGAAATTATCTGATATCAAGTCAAGCAGTAACGATGAAAAATCAAGTCAAGACAAGTAGCGTATTTTTGAAAAGCTTGGTTTTCAAGTCAAGCAAGTAATTTATAAAAACATCAAGTTACTTGACTTTATGAATCTCTAATCCTGACAGTTTCATCATTTGTCAGTGTACAAGTATGTATATAGTCCCCCTGTACTGCTAATTTTTAAACCGAGAAGATATCGACATTTAATAAACCTAAATTGCCATAGATGCCGTTCATCATCATGAGGTCATCAGTCCTAAGGCTGGTTGGACGCTAACCTCCAGCTTCTCCTATCTTGTGCTAACCTATGCATTTCGCTAATTGTGCTACAACCTACATCCCTTACTATTTGCGAGCAGTAGTCTAATCTAGGCCTACCTCTGCCTTTCTTCACTCCTATTTTTTCCTCCAAAATATCGCGGACTATTTCATCATTCTTCGGTAACACCACATCTCAAAAGCTTCTAATTTCTTCCTACTTGCTTCCCCTACCATCCAGGTTTCGCAACCGTATAGTGCCGTGCTCCATACATATGTTTTCAAAAATCTCTTCCTTGTTTCTAAGTTTATTACCCCCGAGCATAAAAGTGCTTTCTTTTTGTTAAAAGCTACTCGACCCTGCGCTATTCTTTGTTTTATATCTTTATCGCTTCTTCCATCCCAATTTATTTTACTTCCTAAATAAGTGAAGTCTTTAACTTCCTCCAATCTTTCATTATTAATTTGTACTTTCGTTTTTGCTCTGCTATCGCGCCCTCTGCACACTAACACTTTAGTTTTGTTTTATTCACCCTCATTCCGTATTCTCTGTCAACACTGTCTTCATTTCGTTAAATGCTTATTCTAATTCCTCCTTACTGGATGCTAATACTGCTATTTCATCCGCGAATCTCAGGATTTTTAGTTTCTGTCCCTGTACTTTAATCCCGAAATCCACTCTATTTTTTACCACATTAGTCGCCTCTTCGATGTACAGATTAAAAATTAGTGGTGATAGCGTACATCCTTGTCTTACTCCTTTCCTAATACCTACTCCCCTTTTTCCCCTTCTACTTCTATAACAGCAGTTTGCTCTTTGTATAGATTGTGTACTACTCTCCTATCTCTATATTTTATTCCCGCGCTCTTTAGTATCTCGAACATTTTTTCCCATCTTACATTATCAAAAGCTTTTTCTAAATCTAAAAATCCTATATAAGCGTTCTTTCCTTTTTCTATTGTTTTCTCTAACATTACTCAGAATAGCTCCGCGAGTTCCCCTATTTCGCCTAAACCCGAATTGGTCTTCTCCTAGTATTTCCTCCGCTCTATTTTCCACCCTCTTCTGCACTATTCTGGTTAATATTTTTGACGCATGGGAAGTTAGGCTAATCATTCTAAAGTTCTCGCATTTGTCGGCTCCTCTCTTTTTCGGTATAGTAACGATAATGTTCCTCTTATAATCTTCCGGCATCTCGCCCGTTTCGTATATGTATTTTACTAGTTCAAACATCCTATTTACTACTTTCTGTCCCGCACATTTCAAAATTTCCGCCTGTATTATCTACACCCGGTGCTCTATTGTTCTTTAGCCCCCTTAGTGCTATTTCAAATTCCTCTCTCAATATAGGTTTTCCAACATCTTCCCTATCGATGCTAGATTCTTCCTCTAATATCTCTCCTAATTTCTGACCCTCGTATAAATTTCCTAAGTACTGCTTCCATCTATGCGCTTTCTCCTTTTTTCCGATCAGTATGTCCCCCGATTGACTCCTAACGTTTCTGCTTATTGGTCCTATATCCCTGAAGTTCCTCTTAATTATTTTATAAGCCTCATTGGTCTTACCTACTTGGAGCTTATCTTCTACCTCTTTGCACTTATCCTCTATCCATTGTTCTTTCGCTTTTCTACACTTTCTAATGATTTCCCACTTTATTGGCTTATAAGTTTTCAGTCCTTCCTCGTCTTGTCTGTTCTTGTAGCCTCGTCTCTTTTGTATTAAGTTTAAGATTTCGTCCGTTATCCAGGGCTTCCTAGCTTGCCTTTTCTCCAAAACTTGATGTCATAACAAGGTGGAATTCAACTTTCGAATTTTTTATTATTTTTTTAGATGCCGTTAGGGCAACTAAAACATTAGAAATGTTCAAAATGTTTTCTCTACTCTCCCATGTTAGACGTTACTAAGATGTTCTTATATTGTGGATTGAAGAACATCGAGAGGAATATTGTCAGGACATCGGATCATCCTATTATCTATTATCTGCTTGCATTAAGGAGACGTGTACAAAATTTTCATTTAGAGGGACTGTTAATACTAAAATGAAAACTTATGAATTCAGTATTCAAATAATTCAGTATTAAATTTGTCAACAGTTGCTCTTTATTTATTGCTATCTTAACCTTAGCTCAATACCCATTAAATACAATTACTTATTAATTGGACTGTAACATGGAGCAACTCCAAGAGTAATGGTTGAATATAATGACTCTTAGAATAAGTAAAAACAGTGGAGAATAAGCAGTAAACACAATAGATTACTTTTACTTTTAAAGGACTATTATAGAATGAATACTAATATAAAAACTTCATGAAGTCATTAATTGTTTTATATATGACAGGATAATATGTTCATGTTTCATTAAGTTTTTAAAATAAAGGCTTCTGGGTTGGGCATAAAAATTATTTTAATTACCATTACCATACCTAATCTATTATAATTTAAACTTACCACAAAATAACGTGACACGTTACATAAATAACCAATAAAATAAGAAAGTAAACCAACAGAAAATGCTCTAGGAAAAAGCGATGCAAGACGCCAATGACCAATGACAGCAATATCAAAGAAGTCAATTGTTATAACGCGTTCTCAATATTGTTCCTGCGTTCCCTCAACATAATACCTAACTAGTAAGCAAATCTCAATGACATTGCGCCGCCCCCTTGCTCATATCGAACGCACCTCCGGAGCATGCCTCTAGAGGCTTCGGATCAAAAAACAAAAGTTACCACGTTGTTCGTCAGTGTCGATTTACTATATTGAATTTGTCAAAATGCCGAAATTCGAACGAAAAGCATTTAGTAATCGACCTAAAAATTTCGTGACACACACACTAAAAGAGCCGTTTAGTAAATATAGATTATATCACAATTCTTATAACTAATCGACTCCAAGTAGTTAACCAGTCCATTGAAAGGTTAGGATGCTGCAAAAATATTGCCATAGATTACAAAAATTACTAAACAAAATGCAACAAATTTAGAGACAACAAAATAACTAACTAAAAGGAGCCCAAGAGGTCACGTGGTTTATGATCATTAATGCAGGCAGTGTATATGAGAAAAATATAATAATAACTAACATTATTTATTAATAAATGAAACTCCTTACAGAATTACAATTCAAAGAATGATATAGTAACTAGTGTACACTGAACCCTTGATGATCTCACAGTTGTGGTCTAGTTGATTATGCTAGCACCTTTAAAGTATGTGATAAGTTTGATGATAATAGAATTTCCTTTACTTTCGGTATAGACCGACATCGTTTTGTACGTTATTCTTATTTTGGTTATATATAGCTGTAAAGACTTCGATATTGTTATGTGAAAATTGACGTTAATTCTATGACACATGATTTCTTATATAATTTTTGCCACTATAGTCGCTTTGTCTTTTCTTAAAATCAAAAAATTCTAGTGTTAGTCCTTCGAAAACTAACGTAAAGACTTTGAGGGATTGCTCGAAAAGGACATCATTTACTGTTTTTAGACAGAAGATGTTTCTAAATAGAAAAATGGAGTAATAATTGGAATTCCACTGAAACTAATGATAGCCATTATGTTTATATCTATGAAAAACCCTTACAGTGGCGGCTTTTCCTTATGTGCTGCTGAGCTGCAGAACTACAAAACCACCACAGTAAATCGTAATTATTAAATAATAATTAATATTAATATACATTTATTTTAAATCTGCCATATTAAACATTAACTGCTAATAATTTCACAACAGCGATGATTAATATTATTTTTTATTAGAAATTTGCTTCTCATATCGGCATTGTAAATTTGTCTACGTATTGCTTTTCTACTACAAGCACGATAGATTACGTCGAGTACAACCGAAACACTGGCAGCTCTAAAATGCGTTTACTAGGCAAACGGCGAACTTAGCCGATATGCTTCGGGTGCACTGTTTATTAACGGCCTCGGAAACATCTCTTCGAGCTGCAGTGGACTACAGATATTCGGCAATTAGCATCGTGGGTGGCTGTTGGCCGGTGCATATAAGGTGATTGTAGTGTTAAAGATTTGTTCCTGCGTGATTAAAACTATGGAGTTTCAATTTAAATTGGGTGTAGATAAATTTCAAAAACTTAACTATCAACAACAGTTGATTATAAAAGAACGTGGCCGTCCTATACGTGACCTTAATATTGAGGTGGCCGGTAAAAGCCGTGTAAAAATATATAGCAGTGATAGCTGATGAGACAACAGATGTTTCTATGAAATATCAAATGGTCATTGTTTTTCGTTATGTAACAAACGGTAGCCCAGTTGAAAGGTTCTGGACTTTTTTGCTTCCAGAAAAACACGATGCTCAAACCTTAGCTAATACTATTTTGAATGTTATAGACCCAATATTAAAGAATAACAAAAATAAGCTCATTGCACAAAGTTACGACAGAGCAGCGGTCATGAGTGGAATACATGGCGGAGTGCAAACAATAATTAAGAGAACATATGAAAATGTTCATTTTGTGCACTGTTACGCCCATCAATTGAATCTAATAATGTCAAGAGCATGTTCTATTAATTCCCAAGTACGCGTATTTTTTGGAAATTTACATAATATACCCGGATTTTTTAGTCATTCACCTCAACGAATAGCTGTCTTGAACCAAATAGTTGGGAAAAATATTCCACGTTCAATTCCTACACGCTGAAATTTCAATATTCGTACAGTAAATGTTGTTTACGAATATAGAGACTCTATTATTGAGTGTATGGAGCAACTGGAAGGAGAGTCAAATGATGTTACTTCTAAGGAATCAAGAGGGCTTCGACGTATTCTGGAAGATCAAAATTTTACTTTCTGGCTGACTGTTTTCCATTATATTATTCCACATGTTGACGTTTTGTATAATAAGCTTCAAAAAAAGAACATAGACCCAACCGAAGCACAGAAAGCTATACATGTTTTCGAGCAAAGTATTAACAATGTCCGAAATAAAATAGACCCTATCGTACATCAAGCTTCAAATTTAAGTACAGCGCCTAGTGTCCAAAAAAGAAAACGACCAAATAACAGCCCACAGGATCATCGTATTGCCTGTATAGAAGTTTGTGATGTTATTATAAACAATGCAAAAGAACGGTTTGCATATACAAATCGCCTAGTTGCAGCAGCGCTTTTATATTCAGAACATTTCGAAAAATATAATAATAAGTTTCCTGAAAATGAATTGGACTTAACTTGTACAGCTTATAACTTTTTTGATAAACAACGTTTGCGAACAGAGCTATCTGTTTTGTATTCCAATATCGAGTGCAGAGCATTAAAAGGTGCAGTGCCTTTATTAAAATTTATAATTTCTAATAATTTAGAGGATACATTAGCAGAAACCAAAAGATTGATACAAATTCTGGTGACTACGCCAATGACCACAGCAGAAGCTGAGCGTAGTTTTCAACGTTAAAACGGATAAAAACATTTTTATGAAATTCAATGTGCGAAAACAGATTAACAGCCCTTTCCATGCTCTCGATAGAAAAAAAGTACATCGCTTCAATACCGAACTTTAACAACAAAGTAATCGAAAAGTTTGCGGCAAAAAAAGACCGGCGTATTAATCTCCAATTTAGGAAAATACAATAATGTCATTATTAATAATTACTATTAGAGCTAATTTAATTGTTTTTGGTTTTCCTCTGTTATTCTATTTCTATTATTTTATATATTGGTCGTGATTCATGCAGCACACCCATTAATCATATCACACAAACAATTCTAGATGTATTTCAGGATTCTATTTGAACATCCCAGTATTTGCCCGCGAATTTTGCAAAGGTAAACGTAAATACTAAAACGACGAGGGACTGAAGGGTCACCAGAAAATTCTCAATCATGTCATCAAGGAAAAGTCATCATAGATATAATAAACAAGAAAAAATACTTTAACTATAATAGTTGAAAACGGTCAAAGAACAGCATTCTGTTTTCGAATCCCTTCTGCAGAAGTTGTTATTATAAGTAGCGAAACGTAAAATTCTATGACAATGGCAAATCACGGAGAAAAGTTTTAAGCTTCAAAAGGATTAGAATACCTTCAGAAGCTTAATAGAAAATTCATCGTCTACAGAACTACATAACCTGAGGCAACTTAGATGTGAAAAATACGAAGAATGTGAAATGAATGTGTTTACACATATGCAATTTGCTCATATAAAAGTTGACCTTCTTCTCTAAAGCGTTAACTGTGGAGGATAGGTTACACATAAAGACAAGGACAAAGGTCACCCATCCATGTAGCGCGACGAAGCAAAGCGCTATATATTTTTGTAGCTCCGCATTGGACAACATATTTTAATGCCCGTCGTATTCTCTCAATTAATGATATGTAATAAATATTGGGAAGGAAAATTCTGTTTTAGTCTTGGTCTGTTGTAGTGATTGTGTAGTCTATGTTCTTTGTGATGAAATAAAAGTTGAGTTATTTACATTTATAAATTCTAGAGTATTAATAATAATTTTTCGCTATAATATATCGTTATAATATGCTATAATATATAAGTAACATTAATCAATTAGTGTTAATTTTTGTTAGTTTTTTAGTTTGAAGTATAGATAGTTTTGAAGTGTCAAGATGAAGTATATAAGTATCAAAATAAAGATATCTGATAAAGTGTATATGGTGTAAAAATGTATGAAATGTGGACTGTGTATCTGTGAGCATACTTTTGTGTAACAAGATTTTAGAGACTATTTCATTTACACAAGTTATCATATTTGGAATCTGGAAGATGGAAATAATCTGGAAGATGGAAACAGTTTATACTTACATGCATTAATATGAATAACGATTCAAAGGCGTCAGTAATGTCACTTAAAACTATAACATCTCTATCTTTATATAATCGTAATATTACCAAGAACATTACAAAAAAGTTCATAGAGATTGTCATCATGAATAGTAATTTCTGACTTATGCTTTTCCTTTTTTGAGGATGCACTCCCACCAGATTCATCAATTTTATACAATAATTGAAATTAGAGAAGTACATTATTTTATGTGTTTGCACTACAAATACTGTATGCAAAGTAAGGTATTCGTGAACAAAAAAGAAGTCAAAGTAATAATAAGTTCACTACGTAGTTATTACTTATGGTTACATCATGTTTGAAGTGTGATGATTTTATACCCGCAATTATTGTATGTTATGGGCGGGGAAGTACGTTGGAAAAGTATAGCATTATGCTGCGAACTATAAAACTATAGAAAAATAATACATTAACTGACCCACTTTTACTATGGTAAAAAATATTATTAAAATATCAATGTACATGGATCATATAATTATTAAATGTTATATTTATGAAACTTTACTGAAGAAGCTTGAGTAGTTAGTCTAAAACTAATATGTATATGTATGGAAATCTACAACTAAATAGCAGTTTCATCGATGTATATCGTTTTTTGATATTTGAAACGCCTATCATATGAAGTAATATGAACTGACATGATTCCCACACCTTTTATTTTTATTGAAATTGCTATTTTATTTTTCATTGCTTTTTTATTGACATCTCCATAGGTTTTAATTTAACGTATTTTAATATTACAATTTTTAGGGTACATAACAGACTGCTAAATATGCAATGTAAATATAACAGGAATGTAATATACTATGAGGTATAATGAAAATATTGTTTTGCCATTTTCTATGTAATAAATATTTAACACATTATTAACATCGATTCATCATCATCATCATGAGGTCATCAGTCCTAAGACTGGTTGGACGCTAACCTCCAGCTTCTCCTATCATTTGCGAGCAGTAATCTAATCTAGGCCTACCTCTGCCTTTCCTCACTCCTATTTCTGCCTCCAAAATATCGCGAACTATTCCCCCATGTCTAAGCAAGTAGCCTACCATTCTATCTCTTCTCTTCTTTATGTTTTTCCACATACTTCTTTTCTCGCCTACTTTCTCTAATACTTCTTCGTTTCTAACCCTATCAGTCCACGGTATTTTCATCATTCTTCGGTAACACCACATCTCAAAAGCTTCTAATTTCTTCCTACTTGCTTCCCCTACTGTCCAGGTTTCGCAACCGTATAGTGCCGTGCTCCATACATACGTTTTCAAAAATTTCTTCCCCATTTCTAAGTTTATTACCCCCGAGCATAAAAGTGCTTTCTTTTTGTTAAAAGCTACTCGACCCTGCGCTATTCTTTGCTTTATATATTTATCGCTTCTTCCATCCCAATTTATTTTACTTCCTAAATAAGTGAAGTCTTTAACTTCCTCCAATTTTCATTATTAATTTATACTTTCATTTCTACTCTGCTCTCGCGCCCTCTGCACACTAACACTTTAGTTTTGTTTTTATTCACCCTCATTCCGTATTCCTCTATCAACACTGCCTCCATTTCGTTTAACGCTGATTCTAATTCCTCCTTACTAGATACTAATACTGCTATATCATCAGCGAATCTCAGCATTTTTAATTTCTGTCCCTGTACTTTAATCCCGAAATCCACTTTTACCATATTAATCGCCTCATCGATGTACAGATTAAAAATTAATGATGATAGCGTACGTCCTTGTCTTACTCCTTTCCTAATACCTACTTCCCTTCTTTCCCTTTCTACTTCTATAACAGCAGTTTGCTCTTTGTATAGATTGTGTACTATTCTCCTATTTCTATACTTCATTCCCGCGCTCTTTAGTATCTCGAACATTTTTTCCCATCTGACATTATCAAAAGCTTTTTCTAAATCTACAAATCCTATATAAGCGTTCTTTCCTTTTTCCATTATTTTCTCTAACATTACTCTTAGCGCCAGAATAGCTTCGCGAGTTCCCCTATTTCGCCTAAACCCGAATTGGTCTTCTCCTAGTATTTCCTCCGCTCTATTTTCCATCCTCTTTTGCACTATTCTGGTTAAGATTTTTGATGCGTGGGCAGTTAGGCTAATCGTTCTAAAGTTCTCGCATTTGTCGGCTCCTCTCTTTTTCGGTATAGTAACGATAATGTTCCTCTTATAGTCCTCCAGCATCTCGCCCGTTTCGTATATGTATTTTACCAGTTCAAATATCCTATTTACTACTTTCCGTCCCGCACATTTCAAAATTTCCGCCAGCATTTTATCTAGACCCGGTGCTTTATTGTTCTTTAGCTCCCTTAGTGCTATTTCAAATTCCTCTCTCAATATAGGTTTTCCTACATCTTCCCTAGCGACGCTAGATTCTTCCTCTAATATCTCTCCTAATTCCTGACCCTCGTATAAATTTCCTAAGTAATGCTTCCATCTATCCGCTTTCTCCTCTCTTCCGATCAGTATGTCCCCCTATTGACTCCTAACGTTTCTACTTATTGGTCCTATATCCCTGTTCCTCTTACTTATTTTGTAAGCCTCATCGGTCTTACCTACTTGTAGCTTATCTTCTACTTCTTTGCATTTATCCTCTATCCATTGTTCTTTCGCTATTCTACACCTTCTAATGATTTCCCACTTTATTGACTTAAGTTTTCAGTCCTTCCTCGTCTCGTCTGTTTTTGTAGCCTCGTCTCTTTTGTATTAAGTTTAAGATTTCGTCCGTTATCCAGGGCTTCCTAGCTTCCCTTCTCTCGTGTCCTAAAACGTCCATAGCGGCGGAATCTAAACTATTCTTGATACCCTCCCACTCAGTTTCTGCGTTCTTGATTTCGTCATTACTCGCTATATTTATTAATTTATCTGTTTTCTCCTGGAACTTATCTTTCGTATTCTGATCCCTCAATATGTCTATATTTATACGTTTAACATGGATTATAATGTAAATATTTTACGCATCGCGGAGTTGATCAATGGCCAATTTCATTTAATATAGTGTTACTTTTAATACCTTTATACCATTATTAAAGTAAGCTAAATCTAAAATATACATAGTAGTTGGGATGTTTATTTAGTTGCCTACATGCGGAATTGATCCATAAAATCTCACCTCTTCATGTTAACTCGTAGATTAGATACAAATTTAATCTTTTTGATAGTCACATAATAAAGGGTGGGTAATCCATCAGCAGGTAATCCATCTTAATTGCATCTGCTTTTTTAATTTTTTTAATTGTTTCCATTTTGTTTCAGAATAAAAAAATAAGAATGAAATATAAGCATTTGAAATGGATTATCTACTTTTAGCCTAACCTTTGTTTCCATTTTGTTTCAGAATTGTAAAGGTAACTTAGGAAATTCATAATGGACATCATTTCCTCAACACACAAACATTATAGAAGTTAGAGCGGTCTTCGGGGTTTGCGTGTGGTGAAATAGTACTAGTGGTGTGTTATTGCTATAGTTACGTTTATTTAAGAATAAGTTAAATAGCAAGCAAACTAGTAGAACGAAAGGAACAATGTTTCGGGGCGAGATGGGGCAAATAGACTGTTTTAAAAGCTAATCAGAAAATCCGACGCCACGACACGGTCATAAACTATTGACCTACTCTGCAGGGTTTTTACAATTGGCTGAGGCAGATGTAATCACGTTGATTTGTTATCTGTGATAATAACATTTTTACCCCTAAAAACAGATGTGGTCTGATTCCGAGTACTAGCTAAACAAGGGTTTCTACTTTCCAGTATTTACACAACTTAAAACTAACATATACAATAAACCATCACGGATGTCGATAGGCGTATGTGGAGCCACGTGTGTCCACAAATTTTATTTGCTAAATCAAATCTATATTTTAATCCAGCGTCAGTACCGTGCACATTTTAATACCAGAGACGCGCCCACTAAAAAACAATATATATATATATATATATATATATATATATATATATATATATATATATATATATATATATATATATATATATATATATATATATATATATATATATATATATATATATATATATATATATATTGTTGTTGTTAAGTTTAAATAAATGGGAAAAGTGAGATATAAATTCGGAGCATATCAAATGAGTAAGGGAGAGTGTTAATGACGATTAAAGTACAACTAGAAGACAATCAAATAAACTGGAATGGATGAGCACTAGCCTGAGAGGGATATTGACACTTCAATTGAACTTTGTTGTTTACAAAATACAGCTACCTTATGAAGTTAAGCCTCTCGATAAACAACAGCATCTACAGTATAGAGTAACTCTTCAACAATTAGTTCCAGAAATCCCAGTTTGTATATGATAGTATTCATCCATGAGTGAAGAGACACACCTTCATTTGAACGGGCATGTTAATAATCAAAATATGGAATTCTGGGTCATTGAAACTCCTCAAATAATTCAAAGAAATAACTGTATTAAATTCATGTAACTGGTTGGTGTGGAATGACTTCAACTAGAATGGTCGGGTCATATGTTTTGGGGATAATGAGGACAACAGAATGACAGCGAATGCGGACCGTTACCAAATAATGGTTAGAGAATTTCTATTTCCAGTTTTACAAGTCCCCGATAATTTATGGTGTCAGTAGGAGGGTGTCACATGTCACACTACTAGATAGAATTGATATTTCAAGAACTATATTTGCTAACAGAACAACTTCAAGAAATTGCTACTTGAACTGGCCTATAAGATCGTTCGACTTAACAACGCCTGATTTCTTTCTTTAGAGCTACTTGCATAAAATAGAGAACACAAAAATAAACCGCAGATACCACTGAAACTGAAAGACAACATTATGAATGAAATTCGAACAATACCAATTGAAAACTTGATGTTAGTGATAAAAAATATACTGATTAGAACAAAACTGTGTGGAGCAGAGGAAAAGGTTACCTACCACGTAAAGTCGTAGGTCGTGAAAAATAACAACTTTACTTTTCACAAATAAATTTCCAAGGAATATACTTTTTGTTATCGTTTGAAAAAATATGATATTGAACTTATTAAATACAATATTTAAAAAATAAATAGGTTACCTACTGTTGACCCACCTTGTATATTACATGCTTCAGGTGTAACCATACGGTTGGAAATAATTAAAGTTAGTAAATGAATGACTAGACTGGGTTTTACTTATGTATAGTTCGGTGTCGAAATAATAAGAAGCGATTCATCGGTAATATCAGGATCGCCATCACTCTTTAGCGTTTTAAATATTTTTAACTTATCACGTAATTCTGCATGTACAAATTTTATGCCCGCCTTATATTATTATATTAGGTAGAGCAACCTATAACTTGGTCGGTAAATATATATGTTTCCAAATAACTTATGTTGTCCATAAGCCTGTTTAAAAAATAAGGAAAAAGTTACAAATTGTAACAAATCCATCGTAAGAAATTTATGTTTATTTTGTTACTTTGGTTGGTAATAACGGACATATTAAACCACTGTCTTTCATATCGTTAAACGACAGTAACCAGGGTCGTTTAGATACTGGTTACTGTCGTTTAATGAAGGACAGTTAAAGGTACATTTTATACCGCTTTTATAATTATCATAAAAATTACTGCTTATTTAAAAAATTAAAATGACTGCCAGTTGTCATTCTACGAATGAGATGTATAATTGTAAACGACGTTATTTAACAAGAAGAACTTTAGATTATATAAGTTAAAAAAACCGACTTCAAAAAGAAGTAACTTAACTAAAAAGGTACAAATAGTTTTCTATAACAGTTTAATACTTATTTGTTGTTCCGTTTAATGTAATTAAGAAATAATTATTGTTTATTATGTAATTATTATTAATTGATTTATATAATTTTGCAGTCGGTGTGAAGTAAAACATAAAAATATGTATACCTTGCTACTATTACGAGTTTACATTTAAAATTGACGAGGGCTGGCATGCACAGTACTAATACTGCGTGGCACTGATACCTACTAAGGATGCTTTGCGAATGAGAAAGCGACGGACTACTTGAATAAGGAGTTCCGTTGTGTATTTTCGAAGTCCAAGGTCCAATACCAATGAAACTAAGATGGGACCACTCTGGAGATATACTGAACCTAACGCAAAAAGAATAATTAAAATCGGTTCATAAACACAAAAGTTATATCCGAACATACATGAAAAAAATATATATATACAGACGAATTGAGAACCTAAAAGGAATTGTGAATAAATAATGCTTTTAAAAAATATGGAGCTCATTTAGAACCGTGTGTGTAACAAGTAAAAAAATGGTTAAAATGTATTAGAATCGCAACGGACGGGAATTATAAAATGGTTTCCCTCTGTATTGTTTCGCATGGCACTTACAATTAGTGTAGTTATCACTATCGATATTGACAACAAACAGGAAAGTTAAGAATTTTAAAATAGAGAAAAGTACGCATCATAGATTGACAGAAGCTTAAAGCACAGTGGTAAAAGTACAATTATATACTAAATATTACAGCAGTTAGAAAAAAACCAATACATTTAATATGTAGCAAATAAAACGATTAAACCTCATAATGTAATAATATCTCTTTTGCTATCAGACCTCTGCAATTGGAACCCTATAGAGCTAATCTGGGTGCAAATAAAAAGGAAGTGACATCAAATAACACCACCTTAAGTTTAACGACGTTAAATTATTATAGAACGAGTCATTTCATCGTTTTATCGCAGAAATACGCGCCAAGTACATCTTGAATGTACAAACTGAAGGATAACACATATGGGACCTTAAGATTTGTGTCTTTGATTGATTCAATTATTATGGCCCCACGTGATAATAACCATAATTATATTGATAGTGGTTATTATGAGCAACAGTGATTAGTGATAACGTTAGTGTTTAATACCTAACTTACGGTAAACTAAAAAATGTTTTTTTTTATTTTTTTTTTTTTTAATTTTATATTTGTTTAATATTTGGTGCCTTGTGAGATGATCCGTATAAGGTTGCCGATAATTCACTTTTCTTATTTTGGTACCATATTATAGTATGGAAAAATAAACATATTGTGAGTAACCATAGCGAAAATTTAAAATTTGTATATATTTGCACATTATTATTTCATTGCTAGTCATCACAGCCTTATAATTTCTGAGGAATTTTTTTTATCTTGTTACCCACCATTTTGAAGGTTTTAAGAAGTTTCATCCGTACACAAAAAGGATATTTAGATATATTGTTTCTGAGATAAAATGAGAAATTAATTTTCTGATGATTAAAAATAAAAACACACATATACAAAAAGTAAATTAGAAATATATAATTATGCTTTAATACAAAACTGTTACAATAACTAAAAATATAAGTCTAATCTAAAAATAAAATAAACAGTTTTAAAACCTTAAAACGGACTTTTCCGTACGTAGAACATCTCTATCTCGAAACTGAGGGGCCGAGAAAAAATAAACCAACACATAAATGCAGAATATGTGTTTTATGCGACAGTTTTACTTTTTTCAATTTTCCTCAAATAGTCCACCATCGTGCTTTCTCATGACCCATGGACAGAGTGGGGTGTGTCCTATCCACCTCAAAATCAATAGATGTCGTCTGGTAGACCTCCCGTCCCTAATCAGAATCAGTCGAAACCCGATCGATCCGACACGATTTAATTGAGTGATCGTGCTAACAAAAAACAATTTCTCAAATAGTCCACCATTGTGCTTTCTCATGACCCATGAATATGGTAGAGTGTGTCATATCCACCTCAAAATCAAGAGGTGTCGTCTGGGAGACGTCCCCGATCGGAATCAGTCACAACCCGATCGATCCGACACGATTTAGTTGAGTTATTGTGTTAACAAGAATAAATGCCGACGACAACGATGCGTGCGCACACACACACACAAAATGGTTTAAAAACCTTTTTTTTTGTTTTTAGGCCGAAAAACGAAAAATAAACCCTAGAGAAATAAAATTTTTACACGATTACATTACTTTTCCGCGTATAGTGGAGTGCGGAAAAGTAAAAAGGTTTCTTTTAATCTAACGGATTAACTTTTATGCATACAGTCAATTTTATGTAGAATTGATATACAATCAATGACGTAGTGTTGATAAAATGGCGATTCGCATCAACGAACAATTCGATGTTTATACATATAACACGACTGCAACTACATTTGCCTCAAGTGAAAATGGTTTTTTTTTTTTTAGATTTTTATCCCTAATGGATATTAGAAATTATCTTCAAGTACTTAAGTTATGTGTACCTACTATTGCACTGCATTTTATTAATCACCTAGAAGTAATGTACGTTAATTTCCTTCACTGTATAAAATTTGCATATTCAATTAATAATATACTTAGTTAACAATCGACATCTAATAAAATCGAAACATTACAATTGTAAATTACTAGTAGAATGCTAATTACTACGGTTTCCTCGATCACAAATTATATAACTTATATATTAAGATTTACAATGGTATCTTTTAGAATGACGAAAATTTATCTAAAATTAATTAGTTTCATGAGGTTTTAATTTTAAACTCATAATAGACAATTCACATATTTAATTAATTCATTAATTCGATGCATTTATATAGTTTATTTCATCGCTATTTTCCAAATAAAAAATCTCAAAACTTGCCGTGGCTTGTTTTTATGGCTAGGCTCAGGTAGACTGGTCCGGCAAGATAAGAGAGTATTTTATGTGGCAAATAGCCATGAAATGAATAGTGCAATGGTATATATTTCTATAATCTTAGATCGATTAGTTAATGCAGTACTTATACATCAATAAGCAGTGACCAAGATTATGCAGATTATTACGATGTAGATTCTTTACCTCTTGATTAAGATTAATTTATATCAATTTATATTAATTTTTGCTACGTTAAACTTTCTACCGTCTTTTAATGGATATGTTCAACACGATGTTAATGCCAATACAAATTTAATGTTATAAAATAAAGTAAAAGTAACAACTAGTTTATTCAGTTGAGTATACTATTACTATTACTATGAAGTATAATATAGTATTAGTGTTGAGTATAGTATTACCGAAATAATTTAAAAATGTGGCAATGCCATTAAACAGCAGTAAGTCAATCATATGCACAGGGAATTTTTAATGTTAGGATTTAATGTTGGTACCTCCTGGTGCGGGCTAACTATTTAGTTACTTTAGTATGTACATATATTTATATATGTAAATATTTTCAACTATTATAATCATGTTTTGAATTGCTTTCCGTCATGTTTTATGGTTATAAATTTAGAAAACAATAAATGTTCTTTTATAACTATAATATATTTAAAAGAAATACCATATATATACTTCCTGTTTATAACATATTCAATCTAGAAGAAGTATAATAAAGTGGTACCAATATACAAATACCAAAGTTGTATCAATCCGACAATAAGTGTCGGGTTTAACAGGATAAATAAATAGTATGTTAAAATGAAGTACAGAATCAATTAGAATTCTGTAACTCGAATATTTATTTGTGTACCATAAATCTATTACATATACATATAATTTCTCGCACATGTATTACATTATCTTTAAACAAAACCGATAATTTAATACACCTGTAATGCATATTTCATTAGCAATGCTATATTTTTCAGTAGGGTATATTGTTTCTTGTTCGAATACGAACTTGAAACTCAAGTTCACATTTTCAAAATCACCGATACTATTGAAGACAAGATGAAATATCTCGAAAACTGTAGAGAAAAGCCAATATCCTTTATCATTTTCATAATCTAAGATCAAAATTACGTAATTTTATACTTACGTGTTCATATAAAATTATATAAAATGTTTGTGATGAATCCACCAACTAGAAATTTATCCCAAATAAAAACATATAAAGAATAAATAAAAAATATAAAATAAATAAACTAAAATGTCTGTTACCTGAGAAAATGTGTTTGGTATGGTTGCATCTAAATGTGAAAGATGTCGTATAAAATCGTATTTCAAGGACAATTCCATATAAATTTGAACATTATTTCTTGAATGTTAAGCCGTTGTGTCACAAGGTAGTGTTTTGAGCCCAGCTGTTTAACTTATGTACACCTGATCTTCCAGAATTAGAGCAGAATACAGCAACCACATTCGTTGATGATACTGCTTGCTATCATAACTGTAGAAGTGTAGACAAAGAGAGCGGAGAAATAGCAAATAGATTGCAAATGGTCATCAATGAATTGCAAAGCTGGAAATGGAAAATAAACGGATAGAACATATCCCTGTAACTATGAATGGACAAATAGTACCATACATCAACATAGTGAAACACCTTGGATTGACACTTGGCACTAAGCTTTGCTGGAAATCTCACTCTATTTATATATAATACATCTAAATAATTTATAGCGAGTAAAATGTGCCATCCACTACTAAACGGTTTTAATGAAATCAGAACATCATCAGAATCAGAACATACAGAAGTAAAATAATAGTGGTAAATAAAAATTATGTTTGATACACAGTGTATTTGTTGACTGAGATTATCTTATACATGTATCATAGTATTGTACATGTATGTAGCGTATTATATAGATACAATTTCGTAAATATTTATAATTTTGCTGTTAAATGATTTTGTGAAGAACTCAGGATAACAGGCCAGTTAAAACAGGCAATCCTTATTTAAAAAAACACATTGACAGGCATACAATTTTTTTTTCAGATTTTGTATTTGACTTGAGACATTATTATAGTTTCTTTTGAGTTCTAATCCTCTTCCATTCCCAATTCTCAAGAGAATTCTCACGGCATTGAAGAATCACACAGTCAAAGTAAAGTAAATGTATGGACTGGAAAGACAAGAAGTAGTCTTTTAGATCCTTAAGTTCCAGCTTTAGTAGTTCATTATCTAAACAATGGGGATGATGAAGTTCCCCACCAACAAATTTGAATTCATAAAAACCAGGCAGCTGCTCATTTTGATGTTGAGAAATGGTCATTTCTATACGAAACTATTCTTAGAAGATGGATAGAATGATAAGGACAAACTACTAGAACTCATGGCCATGACATTCGTCTGATTTGATTGGTGATTTTCTCTTGTAGTGTTACTTAAAATCGCGGATGTATCGCGTTTAATAAGTTATATAACTTATAAGATCTGATATAACGAATTCTAATCCAATCCCCGCCTGGAATTACTTGAATATTCAGTACAAAAAGTTTACCCTCGTGTGAGTCAATTTCAGGTTGTTAGCGGAAGATGTTTTGACCAAGTTTAAAATTTCTGTCAAAAATAAGTTCTATTTGCCCTATTTGTATTTCTCTCAAAAATACTTTCTATATAATAAACGATAAATAGGAACCCATTATACGGAGTACTTGAATTCGGAACACTTTAACGAATGAACTTTTGTAAACAATTAGAAATTTGTAATTTAAAAGATATTATAATGGCATTTCAGCTCAAACACAAACTCAAAATTCAGACAATATTATTTAAGAATAAAATTATAAATTGTGTGCAAAATCACCACGATGTATTTACATGTTTTGTAGTGAGTAAATCTAATGCACCCACAACTAAAAGTTTTAATAGAAACAGAACATGTTAATATGTGAAATAGTGGTAAATAAAACAGCTTTTTGATGCAGTGTATTTATTGCCTCGTCATCAGACACTAATATCTATA
This sequence comes from Rosalia funebris, assembly GCA_037954035.1. Lineage (NCBI taxonomy): Eukaryota > Metazoa > Arthropoda > Insecta > Coleoptera > Cerambycidae > Rosalia > Rosalia funebris. Next base: position 18,291,483 of record JAZFAV010000026.1, on the reverse strand, counting down.
GTTAAGTTATGTACGACAATGTAACTAAAGCGTTTTTATGCAAATTGCACCCTTAAATTTGTGTTCCGTTGCAATGTAATTTGATAGGTATATCTTTCATAGTATTTAAATGTGTAGACCATTTTATGAGATAGACTTCCTTATCAGTATTAGACAGTCCTAAATAGTGCAGTGTATTTACCTAAAACTTAAATAAATAGTTAGATTAGATGGATAAACGTTTCATAATATTCCATCGAAGAAAATAGTGTAGTTTAACGGTAGTGTATAAATGCTTAATGGTAATTTCATTCATGATAAGTATTAATAAAACGTAAAAAGTTGTTACAGTTTTCAATATGTTTTTGACGTATTTGTAAATTGTAAAATTTAACTTTATTTTTTAATTTATTCACCTCCTGAAATAGTGTTTGCACTTTCTTTTTTAGTTTGTTGTGACTATTCAAAATACCCCTCAGTAATCACATTGAATGTGTATTCTCATGACTAAAAGACCAAATTTTAAAGTTATTTCAATGTAAATTAAGTGTTAAAATATTTCCTTTTAATACAACACATTTTGCAGCCCGATTTTATCTGTCTATATAATTTTCCGAGAAAACAGTGTACCCTCCTAATTTAGAATCTAAATTTTTCTACAATCGTGTTGTAATAACTCTACTGAATTACGCACTGGTTTTAAAAGTTAGGTAGATAGTAGGTGTTAGATAGTTTCTTTAATATTTATAGGCTAAATATGATCAAAATTTAGTCTAAAAATGGTTTTAGTTTTACAGAAGCTTTTGCCATCATTCATTTCAAAATATTGAATCATTTTTCTTTTATATAAATTTTTATTGTCAATGTTTTCATAATGATTGAAGTTATTAACAAATTTATGCTCAAGTGAAATGAACTTCTCTTAAACGAAACTTCAATTCAGGTTAATATGAAATGAGACTGGATAGTATATATTCATGTATGTACTAACGATATACATATACGTAATATCGTTAGTACATATGTAGGTAGCGTATTCCGTTATATAACGTTAACGATATGTGTAGGACAGAGAGTGTATACATTAACAGTAATAATTATATATTTACCTGTAAAATATACTCAATAGGTTGAAATGTGACATATTCATTTACCTTTTCCATCAATAGTTCTGAGGAACATGTAATAGGAAAAAATTGTTTTAAGAGCCTGAAAATAATTAAGATGATATGTATCATATGTATAATTAAAACTATTATTTAAAATAGAAGCCAATTTACTTTTGATGTATTCCTTCGTTCTTTCTGTATTCATTAATTAAAATCAAAATCAAAATAGTTGTTCTGAATTCAAAATTTTATAGGCAATTAATGTAAGAAAGACAAGGTATAATATATAGGATGTACCTATGTGTTATATCTTGGTATTTTAATGTCACTGGATCTTTTATGGTGTTTACGTCAATTTAAATGAAGACTGCGAATGAGAAGGATATAGACATTATTTTAGTATCGGAGCCGAATTAGAAAAAGATATGCGAAGGTGGGTGGATCACAGATAGATCAAAAGATGTTGGCATAAAAATTAGGACGGACCAAATTAGAATAAAGGGAAGTGGTGGAGATACAGGATTTGCGTGGGTGGAACTAGAACAAGTAGTAATAATTTCGTGTTACGCGTCGGGGAATGTACCCATTCAGGACTTCGAGGCGTACTTGAACAGACTGACTATACAAATGAACAAATGGAGAAAGAAGAAGATGGTAATAGTAGGAGATTTCAACGCAAAGGCCAAAATGTGGACAGGGTCAGAGGAAAATCGCAGAGGAGTAATACTAGCAGAATGGATGGAACAAAATGGACTACAGATTGAGAATATAGGTTATGTACCCACCATTAGAAGACATGACTCTACTTCAGTCATAGACCCTCACGACAGGGGATATTGGAACAAACATAAAGGAATGGAGGGTACTAGTAGAGGAGAATCTGAGTGATCACCTAAACATTGTGTTCAAGATAGAGAATAGGAAGAAGAGAGACACGAGTGTAAGTGGGAATGAGCAGAAAGTCGTAGGGTGGAAGATAAGCGGAGATAGGCTAGTGGAACTCGGAGCAACACTCGGTGAAAGGATGAAGAAAATCATAGAAGAAGAACTTAATCAGATAATGGCACAGAATTGTCAGGAAGAGTTAGTTAACATATGCAATTTAATGTTCAAAAAGAAAGGAAAGAGAGGGCATCGAAAGGATATTTATTGATGGAATAATGAAGTAGCGGAGGCTAGAAAGGAGTGCATAGAAAGGAGAAGGGCCCTTACGAGGATAAATGGAAGGAAACCCACAGGAGAGGAAAGAGATAAAGCATGGGACGAGTACGTGATATACATAAATAAACTAAAAAAGACGATAAACAAAGCGAAGGAAACGTGTTGGATCCAAATACAAGAAGAAGTAGTGGAAGATGTCTGGGGGCAGGGATATAAAATAGTAACAAAGAAGATAAGATTGACAAGGAATCCAAAAATGACAGAAGAAGAAGAAGCCAAGCAAGCGGAGAAACTTTTTCCGAGTAAACCAATCGCAAACTGGGAATTCCCAAAGGTAAGTAAGACAGACCTACGGAAATTTATTGAGGACGAAATAAAGAAGGCTGCAAGAAGAATTAAAACCAGGAAAGCAACAAGACCGGATGGTATTCCTGCGGAAGTTGTTAAGACAGCGGTAGAGAGCTGCACTATGTACTTCACTATGTTATTTAATTCATTAGGAGAGAGTGAACTATTTCCAGAAGAATGGAAGGAGGCTAGACTAGTGTTCATACAGAAATCCGCTAAGAATGAGCAAAATGAAGAAGAAAAGAAGTTCAGATCCATTTGTGTGCTGAATGCAATGGGTAAACTATACGAGGCAGTAATCAAAGAGCGGATGGAACGAGAAATAGAATATGGTAGTGGGTTAGCCGAAACGCAATATGGATTTAGGAAAGGAAGGTCTACCATTGGTGCGCTAAGGGAAGTAATGAAAACAACAGAAGATATAAAAAGGAAGGCATATCAACATAGGGACGTCTATCTTTTAGCTATAATATACATAAGAAATGCATTTGATACAACGCCATCGGGCGGCATTATGCAAGGGTTGCAAAGGATTTCGTTATAGCTGAGGAGATTAGTGGGAAGTTATCTCTCATAACGGAAGCTATATATAGGGTAAAATACAAAACTTATGCTGACATGCGGTGTACCACAGAGGTTGGTCCTTGGGTCACTTCTATGGAATATTTATTATGATTGTATTCTCCGAATTCCAACTCCTAGTGGCGTAAGTATCATCGAATATGCTGATGACATAGGAATTATAGTCAGGGGTAAAACGAAGGAAAGCTTGGAGACAAAGGCGAACTTGGTGCTACAAGAGATAGAACAGATGCTGAAGGAAAAAGAGCTAGCCATGGCACCGGAAAAAACGGAAGTGGTCTTGCTGGCCGCTAGAAAGAAGCTAAACGTGGTAGAGATTGAAATCGGAGAAGATAAAATAAGATCGACACCTTGTGTGAAATACTTAGGCATATGAATCGACAAAGACGTTAGAATGAAGAAACATATTGAAGAGCTGGCGTTAAAAACAGAGGAAAAGGTGAACATGTTGGGCAGACTAATGTGGAGAATAGGAGGAGTAAGTACCAGGAAAAGGAAGTTATTAGCAGCGGTGGTGTACTCCATGATGATATACGGAATAGATATATGGGGTCACGTCTTAGAAGTCAAGAAGTATAAAGACAAGATAGAACGGGTGCAAATAAGAATGTTTGTAAGAGTGTGTTGCGCGTACCGGACAGTATCCACGGAAGCGCTATTGGTCCTGGCTGGTACACCACCAATGGATATTATTGCAAAGGTAAGGAGTTCAAGGCAAACAGCTGCTGCTACAGTAGATGAAGTCAAATACTTAGTAATAGGAAAATTGCAAGAAAGGTGGAATGAACTCGAAAGTATGGCGTAGTGGAGTAAAAGGCTTATACCAAATATTACAAAATGGGTAGGAAGGAAACATGGAGAACTAAACTATTACCTTACACAAGTGCTTACGGGCCACGGTAATTTCCAAAGTTACCTTACCAGGTTTAAGATAGCGGAAAGCGAGGAATGTTTCCACTGTAGAGAACGGGATGATGCGGAGCACACAGCTTTCTACTGTGAACACTTTGAAGACGCAAGAAGAGAAATGAATATGAAACTGTGCGGAGAAGTTACAGTGGGCAGTAATTGACACTATGCTAGTAAGCAGGAAAAACTGGACATTATATATATATATATATATATATATATATATATATATATATATATATATATATATATATATATATATATATATATATATATATATATATATATATATATATATATATATACATATATATACATATATATATATATATATATATATATATATATATATATATATATATATATATATATATATATATATATATATGAGTGTAATCATCGTAATTTATCCTTTCCGTATTAATTCATATGCAATGCATACGAGTATGTTGACATGCAATCGTATTTTCGTTTCCATATTTTGGGGCAGCGTAACATACTAATCCCGTTTCACAAGTTTTTTAAATTTGTACCTTGTCGCACATTTGGTATCCTTTCTTTCATAGTTGAACACCGCCTTTCAGTGTTTTGTTATAAAAATATGATTACTTCAATTTGCAACAGTTAGAACAGTATTTAATAATTATAATATAAATATAATTGCTATTAATTCTTATTCCATTTTATTCAGCTTTGTACGAAAAGAATTTGGTAGGTTGTGAATGATCCAAGTAAAATTATAACAGTTCAATAAATTAGTGGTATTTAATTATCCAACAATATTTAGTGACATTTGGTAAGTTACAAATAATTCAAATAAAATATTTATAACAATTGAAAAAATATCAGTAAGTATAAGAAATGCGAAAATTCTACAGTAAAATATAACCAATTTTTATATAATAATACATCGATTAAAAACAATCTTTTTTACAAACAACAAGATTTTAGCAATTGGCCGTACAACTGATATCAATGATATGTGAGGTGTACCATTGGAAAAAAATGTAATGACATACTCTAGACATGATCCCTGAAATATAGATAATAACAAATTGATTAAAAATTAGTTATACGTTTGATCTCAAAATGGTCGCGTCTTCTGTTGATATTTTTTCATGTATGTTTGACCATGATAATTTTAAAAATGTATATGCAGAATGTCATTTTCGTTTAAACATGTTCATTTAAATATTATCAAGATTTTTACTACAGAAAATAGTCACTAACATTTATAATATAGCATTCTCAATATAGTGTACGAATTAGAAGTTAGATATTTAAAAAAAAGCACTCCTGCAGAGTTTCTAAAAATTGAATTAAACTTCTATACATTTATATTACTACTGGTAATGTTAAAAATGTTAATAAAACACTCTTAACTAAATAGGTAGTAAGGTCATAATAACAGAAAACCTCAATTAATATAAACTTATAAATTATTAGGTAGAATGTCTAACATAACTGTCAAAGATCAAGTCTACCAGTGTAATTTAAGAAAAATATATATTAAGTTATTCTACTTCTAAAATGAAATCTTTGAAATATTTGAAATTTTATACATTTTTTAAACATATTAACAATATATAATACCCAATATGTTACTCATTTTTGTATAATATCTTTAAACCATACAACATATTTAATATATCTATATAAGAATATTTAACAATTATATCCATATCCGAATATGTGATGTAAAAAATTAAAACAAATGGGACTCCTAAAAAAGGTGACATAGGGTTCTAACTTTGCGAGATGAGCCATTTAAGTATATGGTGTATGATTAATATACATTTAATTACTACGACGGACTCAAGATCAAAGAAGCTTCCTGATACATTATAACATAAAGGTAATGTAGGCAATTGTAAATTTTATAGATGCATAAATGAGGAGTGATCAAACAAAACGTAATATATACATTTTTAGAAATATATGGAAAAACGAAAAAAAGTTTTAGTGGAAAGTCCTTGGGGAATAAAAAAAGCCATTTGGACATAATGCGTAGAATGGATAGAACATAATAATACAATATATTTTGTAGCTTTTGTATGATATGAGGAGTAACTATCACGAAAAAAAAAAGAAATGGATTTAATACGTTTTGATTGATTGGCAGTTGAGGGTTTAAAGTTTTATTTGAATAAAAAATGTATTGCTAAAAAAACTAATGCTTAAGCAATTTGGCAAATAATAGCAATAAACAAAAAAACAAAAAAATTAAATATGAACACCATGATCAGGTTCTAAACAGTCACATTACTTATGTTCTTCTGCCTCTTCTAGTTCAAGGATTTGCACATCAGCACTTAAAAGGCTTCTATACCAAGAAAACTGTTGGTCATCGATCCATTCTGGACCGAATCCATGAGATGTTTTAGAGATTTTTTCTTCTTTGTAATGGCGTTATTAAGTGTCACCTTTTCCAGTCTTACGCTTTGGTCGGATTTATTACGTTTTGATTGAATCGCTAACACTTAAGGCTCAATTTCAATGAAAATTATTATGTTTTGAATAAATTTAAGGTCCCAAATGGATTTATTTCATACCTAAAACAGGTGCACTGTACTTAACTGTAAATGACCGAAAAGTGGATATATTGCGTTTTGCTTGATCACTCCTCAAATAATATATTAAGTAAAAATAAGAATTTATAATATGAATGAAGGAACTTGATTCTATATTCCCGTTGAAATCATTTATTAACAAATTACCTCAAAGATAATATTATAAGTATTCCTAAAATAAAGGATAACTTCATATGCCTTATTTTCAATACAACAAGATTCACAATATATAATTATTTATTGATATTTTACATATGGTTTACGTTATATTGGGATTTGTATATTTGTATGTATATACGTGATTAATTTATTGATTGACGCTACTTACAGCTAAGCAGGTAGCGAGATTTAGATAGACGAATTTACCAGCCCTAATATGTATGGTTTTTTGACTGCCTGTCATTATTTGTTTTAAATAGCATTTCATTGATGCAGACCTTTCATACCATTGACTTGACCAAGCACTATTAATTATGTTGGCCGCCTGAAAATAAGTTATTCATAGGAAATTGCCAATGTCATAACATTTCTAAAAAATGTTCATAATACACTACCCGTTATGTGCTAAACGTGACTACAGTAACCACACTATAATTATTTTGTGAACACTAATAAATACTGTGCCTATACCTACAAGAGAGTATCTATATCTATAGCTAAATATAACAAAAGAAATCATTTGCATGAAGAACTAAAAATGCCCGTGAACATTTTTAGTCTATTCTAAGAAGGGTGTGGTGATCAGGTGAAAATGAGTAATAGTTGTATTATTCAAAAATGGCTGTTATAAAATATTACCACCATTAATATCGTGAATAAGGTGTAATATTTCTAATATAACTATTCTACAGTAAGCATGCATGTGACATTTACAGTTGTTAAAAAGCAATTAACTTCTTCATAATTTTGACCAATGTATTTATTCCCGAATGGTGTTACATGTTTTAAAAAGCAAACGTTCTTCAACCTTTCAGGTTCAATAAGTACCAGATTTATTAAAAATAATTACCTATATGACTGACAAAGGTGTAAGTTAACAAAAACATATTTAATATCTGTCGTTTCATATTTTTGTCCATTTATTACTTAATATATTGGTGCTGTCAATAGCGTATCTAATTATTATATAATAAATATTAAGGCACATCGTAAACCTCCTTAAAATATCATGATCCGGAAGAAAATCGAAAACACTACGATTATATTTGAATAGTTGAATGGAAAACTCGATGAGCATAAAAGCAGGATTTCAATTAAGATATTGATGGATTGGGTTATGATACATAAGATCATAAGTATATATGTTTTTTTATAAACTTACATATTTAATAGACTTATATATACGTAGTCTAACATTTCATTAATGAAATATAGATGAAAAAGAGAAAATATAATAAACTGTATTAGATTTTAAAGTGTTTTAGTTTTCGCTTTTAAACAATATAGATAGTCGGGACTAGGAGGTGTATGAGGTGTGTTCAGAAAATAATGAGAGTTTTGTGGTTTCGCAGGTTGTAGTAATCCGATTTTTTTGTTGCTGTGTTAGTAAGCATGTCTGAAAAGTATCTGTACCTTGTTATCTATATCGGATGTTTAGCTTGCTGTTGGCTGTCAAAAGGAATACATATGTTTGGGTACGATCGGCGATTATTTATTTCTTTAAAAAATGGATCAGAGAATTTGCTTTAAATTTTGCTATAAGAATAGAATAAAGTGCAGTGCTGTTTTAGAAATGTTAAATATTACTTTTAGTACCTCTGCTATGAGTAAAACAGGGGTTTACGAGTGGTATAAGCATTTCCAAGAAGGCCGTGAAGCAGATGTTTTGGGTATGAAACGTGTGGGAGCACATTTTGTTTCACAATTGTTGAATTTATAACAAAAGTAGCGGAAAGCTGTTAGTTGTTAAATGAAGCCAACAACGATGCAAAACTACTGAAATGTGTCATAACAGGTGATGAAACATGGGTTTACGTATATGACGTCTAAACTAAGGATGAACCACCTGAGTGGAGGCATTCTGGATCGCCAAGTCTGGCTTCGAAAGTTCGGTCGAATGTGAAGATTATGCTCACTGTGTTCCTCGATTTTAACGGCATAATGCTCCATAAGTTTACTACAAGGTGAAACTGAAAGTATCAATAAGAAGTATTACCTAGAAGTTCAACGCCGTTTGTATGAAGAAATCCGAAAAAAACGTCCGGGTTTGTGGCAATACAATACACGATAATACACCTGCTGCTACATCATTGCCTGTTCGTAAATTTTTGGCCAAAAACAACACCAGCCCATGATGCTCTGGCCTTCAGATTCGTCAGATATGGCTCCGTGTTACTTTTTCTGTTCCCAAAAATAAAGATAACCTTAAAGGACCATCGGTTTGCAAGCATAGATGAGATTAAAAGAGCATCGTTGAGAGAGCTAAAGTTTCGTGGATTGGAAGAAGCGCTGACATAAGTATATAATATCTAGTGGGGCTATTTTGAAGGGGATACCATTGATGTAAACGAATAAATAAATTTTTTTTCAAAAAAACGAAAATTTCCGTAATTTATTAACACACCACGTATATTCATCATTACATATATTTTACACAGTAAAGGGAATAACATGAATAGTAGAATTCAGACAAAAACACGCAATACGAATTCGTATTGATAAATTTAGAAGGTTTAATTATTTACAGGCGATAACAACTGACAAGGGAAAAGAAACGGATGAAATGCCAGAACGACTAACGAAGGGTACAAAATGCATGGGAGGATTATCTCAGAAGAGACGTTTATGGGCTAGGAGAAATGTTAAAAAACACACAAGTTTCAAAAGGAAAGGTGATGTTTTCTCATGCAAAAAAACTACTTAATTTTTTGGAATAGTAATTTTCATTAGTTTGTAGTTTTCATGAATGATTTTCATTATGATTATGAATAGTAGAATAAATTCATCTTTTTGTTTATTTTTCATTATTCAATACAACCCTTGTCATTGTCATTCTTGTTATACAATATGCTTTATATAAAACATTAATAGACATTAGTGATTTCTAAACGATATTGAAGGTGTAGTAAATAAAAATGATATATGGGTTTTACTTTCATATAAAGGACAAGCTATTGTGAGTATCGATTACTAAAACTACTTTGGCGTTAGCAAGAATAAAAGGTGCTTTTTTGCCTCGACCGAGAATCGAACCCGGCTCTCCCATATTCCGGCTAGTTGCTCTGACCGCTGAGCTATCGAGGCACACTCATTATCCTTGCTAATGCGCCAATTTTAATGCGTCACTACAGTACTCCCTCCCTAGAGACATGATTTGTCTCGATACAATTAACGGAATGTGACCGCGTTCGCCATTCTTACGAACCGTTGTTCGGTAACTCCCGGACTGTAGGGCGATGGATAGGACGGGAATCGAATCCGCGAATTTGAGATGTAAGGGAGGTTGCATATACTGGAGCGACGAATCACGTCGGGGTCACCACTTTGGCGTTAGCAAGGATAAAAGTGCTTTTTTTTGCCTCGACCGGGAATCGAACCCGGCTCTCCCAGTTTCCGGCTAGTTGCTCTGACCGCTGAGCTATCGAGGCACACTCATTATCCTTGCTAATGCGCCAATTTTAATGCGTCACTACAGTACTCCCTCCCTAGAGACATGATTTGTCTCGATACAATTTAACGGAATGTGACCGCGTTCGCCATTCTTACGAACCGTTGTTCGGTAACCCCCGGACTGTAGGGCGATGGATAGGACGGGAATCGAATCCGCGAATTTGAGATGTAAGGGAGGTTGCATATACTGGAGCGACGAATCACGTCGGGGTCACCACTTTGGCGATAGTAAGGATAAAAGTGCATTTTTGCCTCGACCGGGAATCGAACCCGGCTCTCCCAGTTTCCGGCTAGTTGCTCTGACCGCTGAGCTATCGAGGCACACTCATTATCCTTGCTAATGCGCCAATTTTAATGCGTCACTACACTACTCTAAATTAAATATAAGTATTATAAATTAACTACCTCGTCTGTTAACATTTGTGATGGTATGCAGTAATATGTAATGAACTGGAATAATTCAGATATAATATACACAGCAGCTTTAATAACTTCATTGAGGGAAGTTCTAAAATGAGAGTATAGAATTATGTTTGGATATGGATTATATACCATAAGATTGGTCATAAATTTTCATTCGTTTGAATATAAAGTATACAAACAACCTATTGCCTGCCTTTGAATTTCAACAAACGAAAGATATTGTGCCCTACATGATTTTTTTTAATTAAATAAACATGTACTGAAACTTCTCAGTTGAAACTGTTCTTACTCACATCCATATCAGGATTATACCATAAATTGATGTAATTAAAATATGGTTAGGTAGAAGTATATAAAGTATGTAAATCTTAAGATAAACTCTCAGGAAGTGTCTTTAGGGTTCATTCAAAGAGTGTCTATTGGTCTATTCCCAAGACTAACGCCGATAAATTCAACGCCGTTAATATTATAATTTTTCGATACTTTAGACACTAATTGCCATTGAAAATAACATTAACCATATAGTTTTGAAATATCTTCGTAAAAAAACTTCATCCCTATAAAATAAAATTTGCACAGGAACTAATACAAGACAATCCAGATCGTATATTTCATTTCTGCAGAACAATAATAACATAAATGAACAAGCTGGTCAAAAATTAAGTAGCTCTTGGTTCCAGACTTTTTTCAGACGAATAAAACATTGAGATGACGTTCACGTTGAACGATCAAGTAAACTGGCAGAACTGTATCCAAACTATACCAAATGAATAATTATCAATTAAGTTTGAATGACATAGAAGATTTAAGATGTAAGATTCTGATTAAAATACCGTATAATAAAAGAAATAACCTAGGTCATTTGGAATAAACTAAACTTTATACCATTGTATTGAAAATATGTTTTATGCCATTCAGAAAATTTTTAAAATTCACGCTTTTTCTTTAAATATTCAATTACGAAAGGTTGGTAGGCAAAAGATGAAATCAGTTTGGCAAAATACCTCAAATTATCGCCAAATTTAGAAATTTTACAAATGCAGATTAATACACGGGACATTGTTTTCATCGGTCCTCTGCAACAATTTTGCTTAATACTGGGGCAGATTTAATTATTTTAAAAAAGCATGGGGGATGGAAATTTTCAAACGTTGCCGAAAGATATATAGAAGAATCTTTTGCAAATAAAGACAGCAGATGAAATATTTACAGGGGGAAGGAATCAACAGAAATCTGTTAATAATACTAATAATATTGTCGAAGAAGAAATAACAATTACCAACAACAATGCTGCTGACTTCTCAAATAAAGTTCAATCAATGTTTTATAGCTGTACAATCTGTAACATAACTATAAATATAAACAAATAGTTATAATAAACGTTCAATATATGTAATATGTTCAATAAACCAATAAATTTTCTATCTGTTGACTATTTAAAATATAAATAAAAACCAGTACGGTAAAGTTACTTTCTCGGCTTAGATCGGAAAAATAACTTACTCGTACTATTTTCTGGTGGTTGCTTGGCAATATTAAAATAGTGTATTTTGGGATCTAAAATTGCACTTGGAAAGTATATATTCTTGACTGATTTCAGAAACAATGCATATAAATAATTTTTTTCTTTCAAAATTCAGAAATTAAAACGAAAAATATTTTTTAATTCTTTAAGTTCTGATTTCTCATAAAGTTAGAGGATTTTTAGAAATATGAGGAAAATATAGAGGACAATTTGAGAAATATAAAATCTGTGACAAATTCAAATTTAAATAGACATAGCATTAGGATAAATATAAATTTTAAAAAAATAAAACAAAATTTTTGATATTAATCCTTGAATTAGGATAAATAAAAATTTTGTAAATATTTGTAAAACAGATTTGCAGATATCAGCGTATGTATTTTCTTTCTTTTTCTAACAACTTTTAAACCTAATTACTTTTATATAAGCATAGTGGGTAACTTCTAAAATATAATATGGTCCGGTGCTATATCAAGATATAGCACCGGACCATATTATATTTTAGAAGTTACCTTAGTTATAACCTAAATTATAGTAAGATTGCGTTTCATACGCCAATAAATCAAACAGTGTTCGGTTTATTCCTTTTACTTAATCTCTTAAACCACATATATATATATATATATATATATATATATATATATATATATATATATATATATATATATATATATATATTTTTTTTTTTTTTTTTTTTTTTTTTTTTGAGTTGTGAAATTATTAAGTTAACTTATATTTAAACTCCATATCTTTGTTTAAAGTATACATATATTACTTATGAGTATGAATCTTAAACTTTGATGTTTAAATTCACGGTATAATGAATGTAATAAATTGTATATAATGTAAATGAATTGCACTAGTTATATTACAAAATTAAATAATAATTTGCATATTTAACTGGTAATAATTATTTCCGACATAGTAATATTTTAAAATTATTCGCGAAGAATATAAAGATCGTCGGAATAATTTTTCGACGTGAACTATAAAAGGTTATTCTATATACAGTACATACTTTTGTCTCATCTAATAGAGTAAAATAAATATACATTTTTCATTGTTCCACCTGTGGTGGTATGAATTGCGCCTGGAATTCATCTAAAATCAAACATCCTGAATCAAATCTAGTAGTAACAGTAGATATATGTTAAATGTATGATCCAGTCTTTGACTGACTAGTGATTTTTAAAAGCAATTAATGCCGATATATATCTTAATTTGAATTCTAGATGAATTAATAATAGCTAATAATTATTTTCATCGATGTCAGTATCATTCAGTTGATATCAGCATGAGCTGTACCATATCCAAAATAGCTGCAAATGCAATACATACTGCAACATATGTAACTGTAATTTTCATAGAATTTCCAAGTTTCTTAAATTAATTCGCTGTAATAATGTCCAGTATAATAATGTACCCGTGTCTTGGAATAATTGAATGGGTTCGATTTCCATGTTGATTAATTGCAAAAAAATGAGAACGTTCATGAATAGAACTGTGGAATTTAGGATACCGGGCAATTTTCTAACTCATCATAAGGAACCAATAGCTAGCCATACCAACAACACCTCTACATACAGTGGGTGTTGGCCATACACGAGCGGATTTTTTGACAGGCCACGGATTTTTTCGAAGGATTCGGGAAAACCCGCAGGCCCGTACTGTTCGTTAGTGGAGGAAGAAATCTGCGGGCGAGAATTCCGACATGGCGCGCGGGAAAATCCACAGGCTCCACCCGTGCGTGAGTGGAGGGAACCGCGAGGGCGAAATCGGCAGATTTCGTCCTGTCAGTAAATTTGGCGGATTGTACCATTCACAAGCGGATCTGATCAGAGGTCACTTTTATGCGTCTTGGTTTCTTTCAGATACTTATTAAATATTTATTATTAGTTTACTTATTATTAGTTTATTACTTATTAAATATTTATTAAATTATTTATTATTAGTTCGTAAAATAAAATAAAAAAATACGAGTACGCAACAAAATAAAATGAACTTCATTTCGTTCATTTTTGACATGAAACACGTTTTTGCGATGACTAACTTGCCGAAAATCTTTTCGTAAATTATTAGTTTGCTTATTATTAGTTTATTACTTATTAAATATTTATTAAATTATTTATTATTAGTTCGTAAAATAAAATAAAAAATACGAGTACGCAACAAAATAAAATGAACTTCATTTCGTTCATTTTTGACATGAAACACGTTTTTGCGATGACTAACTTGCCGAAAATCTTTCCGCAGAAGCGTCATAAAAGCGCGTCATGAGAGTAGCACTTTTACACCTAGGTATCAAATTTTTAAAGTGAAGGTCATAGAAACAAAAAAAAGAGTTAATGTAATGGAAGCAAAAGCGTGTTCCATGTTTTATAATTTCAGAATGATTGAAATCTAGAAAATGCTATAAAAAGCACTACATAGCATAGCTACTACACGAACGTATTGTTTTTCGTAAAATTAGCCCCATATGGCTAAACTACTGTCTTACTCCTATCCACGATTTCACCCATTTCGTTCTATTTTGTTCTTGGTGGACAGGTACTGAGCAATGACGTACAGCCCACTAGCAGCCGCCACAATTTCTTATTATTATCCATAGTAAATTTAAACTGATTAGTAAGACACAACAGAGAAAAACAACGAAAATGCTGCACAGATAATTTGATACGTACGAGAGCATAGCTCGTCCCGTCGTCTGGCCTGCGGCCTGTACAATGTGTTGGACAGTCCTGGGCCTGCAGATAAATTAACAGACTTCCGTCGGTTTTCCCCATTAACGAACGGATCACAACTGCCAACGGGCTCGGTCCGTACGTTAGTGGGCTACGACAGGCCTGAGATCGGCGGATGAGGCCCGTGGGAAAATCGGTAGACCTATCCGCGGATCTGGCCTGTCACAATTTATCCGCTCGTGTATGGCTTGCTATTGCAAGTCTCTCATAACGAGCAATTAATTTCTTGTGAAGAAATATTGCTATTTGCAAATTTTGAACTGAAGTTTGGTCGTACTTTATTTGTAAAATCAGTTTTTCTTTCATTTACAAAATGTTCTAGTCCCAAACGAGAAAACTGACCAAAAATATTTAATTTATTATGTCGTTAGGTTTATTAGTTTTTTTTTTGACACTTTTAGTAGAATACAAATATGTAAAGAAAACCCAAAATTGGTTACTCCCTGAGTAACTCCTGAAAATGTTTGTATATGGTTTTGTTGTGCATGTTGGAATTAATTTTTTTAATAATTTGTTTCAATTAATAACCTTATATATCTCACATATTATATCTCTAAAATAAAATAATAACTTACTTTATTGACATATTATATAATTCCATGCACATCGAACATATTACAATTCCAAAATAGAGTAGCAAAGGAAAAGATGCCATTTTGTTTAATCGATCCACATAACTAAAATAAAAAAAAAATATTTGTACAGTTAAACCTTCCAATACCGACCACCCTCGGGAATCATATGTTGGTCGCTAAATAGGGGTGGTCGTTTAAAAGAGAACATACGAAAATAAATGCATTCTATATTGTTTATTTATTAACAATTTTAATTGCATAATTGTAGTGTCTTATTAAAGAAAAGATACGCTAAATTTAACTAAATACACAATATATGTGTATATACACAACTGAAAATTATGGTCATATATAGTCTATTTCATCGCTATTTGTCAAATAGAAAATCTCACAACTTACCGTGGCTTGTCTTTATGGCTAAGCTCAGGTAAACTGTTCCATTTATCGACAAGATAATAGTTTTTTATTTCACAAATAGCGATGAAATGAATAGTACATAATATATATGAATGTTTTAACATACAGATATTAAAATTACATATGTATTACTTTTTAAAATAATCGGAAATTAATTACGGCTTCATATCATTTAGTTTATTTTTATAAAATTCAGACTCATATTTTAATAATAGCTGGGACACATTTGTAACCATGTCAAAATTATTAACATTAACAAAATACTTTTTTTAGGTCTCTCAAACTTGCACAAGCTTCAGATAGGTTTGATATATTTGATGCTTTAACAATTTCAATGAAAATTCTTTCAAACTAACAAATGTGTCGTTTAAGGCAGAAAACAGTAGTGCTAGCGGAATATTATCTTCTTCTTTGAAATCTTCCACATCTATATTTGTAAATCCGGCTTTAGAAAAGCACTTATTTATTGTCATCGCGGACGAAATTCGCCAGATCACTGAAATCCATATCAGGGCGTTAGTTAATGTAATGCTTTTCTCTATTTGTTGAAGAGAACAGACACTATCCACATATGTTAAAAGCCTTTTAATAAAGTAGCTTCTATAGAGTATCTTAAAACTCTGAATAATGCCTTGATACAAAGGTTGGCAATGAGAAATAGTGTTTGGTGAAAGAAATATAAGTTAGTTATTATCCAATGCAATTTTGGAGTTTTGGAGTGAGATGTTGCATTATTCAGGAACAATACTACTACCCTATTCTACTTTTTCATCTTGGAATCAACTTCCTGGACCCACGTCGTCATGATGTCTGCTGTAATCTATGCTTTTTTGTTGGAGACTCATTGAAGAGATAGCTTTTCCATCTGTACTCCTATAAAACATCGAAGTCCTTTGCTTTTACCTATGATAAGTAGTTCTTCTTTTTCACCTTCATTATTTGCAGAAAACAAAACTGTAATTCGTTGTTTTGCAGTATTTCTCCCGGAATACTTGTCATTTTTCAATGCATATATTTTTGTTGGCAATGCACGATGGTAGAGACCCGTCTCGCCTGCTTTAAACACATTCTATGTGGCGTAATCTTTTAAAATGACCATCAACTTATTTCCAAGTTGTGACATCTTCGACATTAACTATGTACCTGAATTTGTTTCGTTTAGAAGTTATTATTTTTATCCCTCGCTTCTACCGTTCCTTTCGTGAAGCTTCAGATGCTACCTTGAAAGTGCACCACTATACACACACTAAATACTCGTTGTTGGACAAGGAGTGTATATGAATGAAGACTAAATTTCTCTGTGACACTGTATGGTGTATGATTTAATAAATAATAACAGTAATAGCAATTGTTAAGGTCTATTCTAAATGCGATAAAATTAAACCGTTTTCTTTCAGAAAATATTCATGTAGCATAAAGGTTTATCGATCAACGGGTTTATTCTTTATTAACGCAATATTTAGAATAGGATTGCGCCTGATCTGATAATATAATTGTCGAAAAAAAAACTTTTCAATAAATTTTTATTAATCTCAATTTATCGACTTTTCGAATTTTAAATTTTAACATGGCGTATTTTAAACAGGTAAAGTTAATCCATCTCTGAATTCATGTGCAACATAATATGGGACAGTCGAATATTTCGAATATAAAGTTAAGATGTAATATAAAATTCCAGATATAATGTAGTGAGCTTTCAATAAAGAGATAATTGGAGCAATTGAGATACAAAGTATTCCGTAACTGGATACCGTATATATTAGTTAGGTAGCTTAAGGTGCGTCAACACATGCAATAACGAAGCGTATCGTAACGCCGCCCCGTGAACATTTAAAAGGCCCACAGCGTACCATCGTAATGTCGTCGCGCATCATTAGAGCGCTCCGTGGCTTGTCAGTTTTTCATCATCAGATCAAAGGCTTATACCGCGATGGCATCCCCTTTACATGTCTGGACGGGACTACAGCGACTACGATGGATGGAACGGCCTGGTGTTACGAACCGATGTTACGCGTCGATGTCCTATTGCGGTTGAAAAGTATGTGTCCTATTGCGATAAGCTGGGTACTCACTAGCGAGCTGTAGCTGTAACCGAACAGATACAGTAACGAGGTTCTAGTGTGTACGAGAAGTATACATTACTGTGACAGTAAAGACAAGCCGGATCTATCCGCAGTGTTGGTTTGTAACTCCACGATATCGGACAGTGTCTCTCCCTTGTGCAGCATACATACTTATAAATGCTTTACTCGATAATTATAAACAGCCACGAAGATGGTGGATTAATCGAATGTATCGGGAAAGAAGTGATCTACTTCTTATTTTAAAAAATCAACAAATCAGTGGTCATTACAAAAATTTTACAAGAATGACTCCAACGGATTGTGAATATCTAATAAATTTAATCGGGCCCAAGATAGAATAAAAAAACACTGCGTTTCGAGAAGCAGTCTCGGTTCAAGATAGATTAGCTGTAACGCTGAAATACATAACTACTGGTGATTCTTTTATAAGTTTTCAGTACAATAGGGGTCTTCTTTCAAATGTTTTTTGTAATAATATTTGTCCTTAGGGTTCCATAGTACACTGTTTTCTTTGTAGGCGTCTATCAGCAGAAGACATTTATCTTCTGATCATTCATTCAGGATAAACCAATAAACAATTATAATCAAAGGAATAAACGCTCGAAAATATTTGTTGGTTCGCAGCGTTGCAACGACCTTCACTCTCGACGTCCACGAACGCACTACTACGAGCGCCCTTTGATTCGCGGCAAAAACTGACAATCGTAGGCTCACTGCGAGCCGCACGTGTGCCGTTCATGGCAGGCTCGAGAACCACGAACACACTATGATTTTTGGTAACAGTAACGTGCAACGGTTACAGTTATAAAATGAGTACCTGGTCGTCATCGGCTCGCTGCGAGCACAGCGCGTTCCGCACGCGGCAGGCTCGCGAACCACGTACACACTATGATTTTTGGTAACAGTAACGTGCAACAGTTACAGCTACAGCTCGCTAGTGAGTACCCGGCTATACTGTGTCACGATAGTAAGTTAAGCCGGGTGCTCACTAGCGAGCTGTATGTGTGCTGCACAAGCGAGAGATACTTTGTCCGACATCGTGGAGTTACAAACCAACACTGCGGATAGATCCGGCTTGTCCATACGGTCACAATGATGTAAACTTCTCGTACACACTAGAACCTCACCTCGTTACTGTGTCTGTTCGGTTACAGTTAGAGCTCACTTAATGAGTACGCTCGGTGGGGCTGCTCGGTAGACGTCGCGAGTGAAAATTGTTTCACGCGTACACACTAGAACCTCGTAACTGTTCGGTTACAGCTACAACTCGCTAGTGAGTACCCAGCTTTACGCGTCGGCGTTACGATACGATTCGGTGTAACATGTTTGGACTCACCTATATACTGCGGACTTTCACTAAGAGGTATACTCGTATTATCTCATAGGATAAATTACATGGTGAACAAATTATTTTTAAAAAGAATTTTTTGAAAATTTAAAAGTTTTGCTCATATATTGCTCAATCTCAGCACCCTCTTTTAGACAATCAATTGGCGCCACACTAAGTTTCTTTTTATAATATGACCTATATATAAAGAGTTTTAAAACCTTAAAACGGACTTTCCCGCACGTAGAACATCTCTATCTCGAAATTGAGTGGCCGACAAAAAATAAATCAACACCTAAATGCAGAATATGTGTTTTATGCGACAGTTTTACTTTTTCCATTTCTCTCGAATAGTCCACCATCGTGCTTTCTCATGACTCATGGACAGGGTGGGGTGTATCCTATCCGCCTCAAAATCAATAGATGTCGTTTGGTAGACGTCCCTAATCAGAATCAGTCGAAACTCGATCGATCTGATACGATTTAATTAAGTGGTCGTGCTAACAAAAATAAATTATCAAATAGTTCACGATTGTGCTTTCTCATGACCCATGAACATGGCAGAGTGTGTTCTATCCACCTCAAAAGCAATAGGTGTCGTCTGAGAGACGTCCCCGATCAGAATCAGTCAAAACCCGATCGATCCGACACGATTTAGTTGAGTTATCGTGCTAACAAGAAATTTGCTTCCGACATGCCGTCAACAACGACACACACACACACACACACACACACGCACACACACACACACACACACACACACACACACACACAAAATGGTTTAAAAACCATTTTTTTTTAGTTTTTAGACCGAAAAACGAAAAATAAACGCTAAAAAAGAATTTTGTTTACACGATTACATTACTTTTCCGCGTATAGTTGAGTGCGCAAAAATAAAATTAGGCTTGTTGTTGATCTTAAATTAAATTTCTATTCAGGTACCATCCCATTTAATGCTTAATTTGTGTTGTCTATCATTGATTTTGTTTAATATTTGTTTTGGTTGAGCTATATTTGTTTAATTCCTAAAAGAAAAACCCAATTTTTTGAATGATTTTTCGTTTAATAGGTAAAGAATATAAAGAGACACAATATGTGTTCCTGAAATATAGGCAATAGTGAATTAATTTAGAGATTTACTTTTGCTCTTGGTCAGTAGAGGACGTGACTATTTTGGAATTCTAAAATTAATTGATTGTTTCGGGTGAACATTACATACTTTCTCAATGGTATATGCATATTTATATCAAAATGTGATTGATTGATGAACATAATAAACGACTTATAATGTTCTGGTAATATACAATTTCCAATACCACGAACTTAAGTTATGATTGTTTTATAAGCGAACTTGTCCTCAATATTTCATGAAAAGATTATGTAAAATTATCCCAAAGAAGTTGTGGGCAATGAAACAGTAAACATATTATATCCTATATAGTAAAATATATTTGCCAGGACGTCATCCAAATATTGCAGAATAATTATACATAAATAAATTGTGAACAAATTATTTTCAGTCTTTAAATAAATTTCGGTCATAGGAACATGTAAACAGATATAACATAACATTTTACGGTTCATATACTACTGACTTTTTTATATATTTATTTAATGTTGGCCTATTTTCGCTACTAAACATGAGAGAGTTACTAACGTCTACGTCAGGATACGAGTTATCCCCTGAAAACTGTTGTCGAGTCCCTAATTTTATAGTGAAGTAGACATCTTTGACCTTTACTTATTTATATCAGATCAGGTATCTCTGGTTTTTCATCCTATACCAGAAATGTATATCTCTTATACGAACCTCGTATAAGTTCGTGTAACGTCTACAAATTGACTAACATACATGCTGCTAAATATTATAGGCACGCTGGCGCTGGTTCATCAACCATTGAACTTGTGGAGGCTGAAATCATTGCCTGAGTTATAATACCGATTGTATATCCGGTAAATCATTTCAAACAACTGCTCGAACCAATACCGGTATACGGGAGTACATTGTAAGTGCATACTAAATATTATATAACAGTTTTTGATACAATATTGTATATTAGACTAACTTGATAAAATATAGCTACTTATTACTTACTTAATTAAAAACGTGTGATGATTAATCCAGACTTTTATTCTTTTCATATAACGAAGTTCTTCTCCACTTTTCACGTCTTGGAAATCATATATTTCCTTGATTTGACAATTTAACATTTTAAATTGTATTTGAGTTAAAATTACACAACTGATAAAAAGAGTATCAAAAGCAAGTGTGGGCAAATATATTCCTCCGATAAAAACATAGTTTTGTATGATCACCAGAATAGATATCGGTAAATTCTTTGGGATATAACATTTAAATGTCAACGTATCTTCGTAAATAAACGGTCTCAACACAAACGCAGATGTTGGGAATATTGCAGCTGTGATAAAAATAAAATATATTAATCTCAAAACTTTAATGTATGTCAAGCATGATTTTCTGATTTCTTCATTTTCAATTTCTTCAACAACCCAGAATTGTCTACTCCTTTCGAGCAAATCTAACACACTAGATCTCTTTATGTACAGTATAATGAATTTCACCGAACCCTGTAATTTTAAAATTGTTAAATGAAATATTTTGTTTCATAGGCATTATAAATGATTAATGAGTAATTTTAACAATAAATGTGAAGAAAGACATTCGCGAACGGCTGTGAGACATAACACTGAAAGCAAAATTAGCTTTCAGTGCTATGTCTTTAGTAGCAATAAAAAATATTTCTATTAAAAAAAATTTTAATAGAAATACTGATAATACAATGTTAATTTATATACATTTTTAGGTTTAAATATTTCTTGAATTAGTTATAACCCCATGCTACCAGTAAATCGAATTCTTTCGAAAAATCGATTCGGAAATGTTTGAGTAATATTTATCTGCGTTTCTCTAAATATTCAAATAATATAACAAATGATTGTGCAAGATGCACAATCCCATAATGAAAGAGATTTATAAAAGATCAGTACTTGTGAGGAACTTAAAATATTTCAGGCGGATCATAAAAGTACCCCAGAACACGTCGAGCTAAGCGAAGATATGTTGGCGTAACATCACATACCTTGGAGTTAGATATGTACACTTAGCTTAAGGTGGCGTGGCAACACGTATGGCAGTAACCACACCATGTAACGCTGTAGAAAATACAGTGCTAGAGTGAGCTATGGATCTAGTGATTCCATAAAGGTAGATATCCGGAGGACCCTCGAATACGTGAAGATCAGATTGAATAAAATGCATCCAAAACTGATACGGAAAGCTCCAATATTCCGTAATATTTAAAAGTTAAATTAACTGTTGGCTGTTTTAGAAAATGTAACCAGTTCTCTAAGAATTCGAGACATTCAAAACACAATTAAATACGTGCCTATCCTGTCGGTTAATTTTTTCACAAACTTTGTTTATAATATCGATTTTTGAAACTTAAAACTGTAGCACTTATTTATCAGCACAATTTTATTGGAATGGAATATGATTATAAGAAAGCTACCGTCAGTGAAGATAAATATTTCGTGATTGTTCATGTCAAGCACATCACTAATGCGGAATAAAGATAATATATACAATATAACAAAATTTATCTAAAACCTCTTTATTGAAACGTCCCGTACCCGGATCACGCGGTATTTTTCAATTGTTGATAACGTTATTAAAATAATTTGGTTTATAAAATTTTATCTAAATCATTTTTATTTTCAGTTAATTATTGACAAAATAAGTAGAGGCGTTTTAAATCAATTTTCAGAAAGGAAGTAGAGTTTCAAAATATTGAATACAAAATACTAACATAATAACATTAGAATCTGTGAGTAAAAACGCATCGAGGCTTCAGACCCGAGGCTTCAGACAACGGCTGAGAATGTGTAACATAGACAAAGCGAGCGACGCATTTATTTTCGATAAGCAATTACCACTTTTATATATTAAGGTCTTATATGGAAATAGAGTCTAGGAAATTTGACCAAGTATTCATAAACATTAAAGATAACGTCGAATTGTCGAGATAGAGTACACTGTTTACCCGCGTGCTAGTTATTTCCGTTGCACCGGGGGTTTTGGGAATCTGTATTCTCTCTCATAAGTAATGACGATTTTGCTTAAATATGGATTCCCACGAGGTAGTAGACAGTTTGTAATTATTCCGAGAAGAGACAATCGAAAATCAACATGAGATAAGACAGTTTTTAATTAATTCAGGAAGAAGCAGTTGGAAGTTAGTCCGTGAAGAGGAAGTCGAAGTGGACCAGAATAACCGAAGATCCGGAGCCCAGAGGGACCGCTGATCCGAAGATGAAAGCCAAACCAAAAAGATGAAAGCGAAGAAGAAAGACTAGAAGAATATAAGTTAGTCGAAAATTAGCAGCTCAAGTACTTTGCCACCCTGGGAGGGTTCCGTCGCTCTAACCACGCTGTCCACTCGAAAATGACGAAACCGAACTTCCCTATACTCCGGACGACAATCCAGTCGTACATCGAGTCGTCCGATGTTCTCTGTCATTGTCGGTGAAAGAAGGATTTAATTAATAACTATATATATATATATATATATATATATATATATATATATATATATATATATATATATATATATATACATCTACGCCGTTATTTCAGTGCGGTACTCATTTATAATTCAATACTTTTTAGGTAATTTCTGTTATAATAATAATTCACTGCTTTAATTTCAATGCAGGCTAGCCATTGTATATACTTATTTTCCATTCATTTATAATTATTTATTTTACCAGGAACTTAATTCCTTATTCATCTGTTTTACGCAAATGTAAATTAACTTGTATTATGATGTTCTTGACTTCGCTATGAATAGCTTTTACAATCTTAACGGCTTCTTGGTTGGATATAAAAGCTATTTTAATTACCTATCAAAATGTATTTAATTATTCAGCCTAAAAGTTCTACTTCTTCAACTGACCACAAAGTAACGTAACACATTACATAAATAGGTAATAAAATAAGAATTTACACCGTCAGCGGAAAAGACTCTAGAAAATTGCAATGCAAGAGACGCCAATGAACAATGACAGTACTTAGATTACTTAGATTAGTACTTAAATTAGTTAGAATTTCCTTAACTTTCAGTATAGACCGACATCGTCTCGTACTTTATTCTTATTTTGGTTATATGTATCCGCAAGCACTTTGTGTTTGTTCGATATAGATAATAGTTATTTAAAAATTGCCATAAATTCTATTACAAATGATTTCTTATATAACTTTTGCTACTACAGTCGCATTGGCTATTCTTGAAAGTAAAAAAAATCGAGTATTAGTCCTTCGAGAAGTAACGTAAAGATTTCACGGGATCGCCCGAAGAGGACGTCCTTTACCGTTTTTGGACGGTAGATGCTTCTAAGTAGAAAAGTGAAATATTCATGGCATTCATATTGACACCAATAGTAGCCATTATGTTTATATAGGAAAACCCTTAACATTGACAAAAGCCGAAGCATTGGTTCTTCTACGTGGACGATTCTTTTACCATATGACATAAACAATTCTAGACGTATTCCAGAATTCCACATGAATATCTTAGTATGAAATTTACAACATACGTGAAAAAAAATATACCTTGAAGAAAAGTGTAATAGTAACACATAACGTAGGCTAGTATACACACACATAATACAGAATATCTCAGACTTGTCTGTGGCAAGCCATCTTTAACAAAAGAAATGATACATTCTTCTAGATCTATTATGCTCATTCTGCAAAAGCATAGTAAGTTAGGGACATCGACTGTCGACCAGAAAAGATAAAGCCTATCAGAAACCTTGGAGAAAAATGAGTATTTTCGTTGAAACTTAAAGAGGTTAAAAGTAGACACCGCTAAAAAAACAATTTTACCACATATCGGTACTACTATAATATATGTCATGAATTACGGATGTAATGAAAAATGCACTTGAGAAGTTCAATATTAAAGAGACACTATAGAATTATAAATAATTAAGGACATTATTACCACCGAACAAGCACCGACTTCCAAAACTGCAAACGGAGTATATAGATGACAAATCATACATACAAACGAACATATAAATTAAACTAATCATGTAGTAACAAAATATCACAGATTTAAGATTAAGATTAGAGTATCTGAAGCACAATAGTGACCGCAAGATCTAGAAAAGGAGACGTAAGTACTAAAAAGACGAATAATCGAAGGGTCATCTTCAATCACATCGTCGTCGTCATAGATATAATAAACAATAAAAGAATCTTCAGCAGTAAAGAAAGAAGTCATTGAATGGCTTAATATACACAATGGGACAATTAATAGCTTGAGAATAATATACCCAATGACGGAATGTAGATATAAATTAGGGTATAACAGTATTCAAATTTCGAACACCTTCTGCAAAAGTCAGCTGCGGAGGAAAGGCAAGCACACATCTATATTCGTGTGTCAAACTCTGCCCGTTGGAACTCGAACCCGAACATAATAACAACCCAAAACTGAACCTAATCCGCTGTCTACGACCACAGTACGAACGACATTGTTGCAGTCACTATAAAGGAGAATACGATAGGTCACACATTCATGTAGTGGCCGCGGAGCAAAGTGCTGCACTCTTATAGCTCCGCATTGGGCAAGGAACTTGGATATCCCGAGTTTTCTCTCTATTAATTTTATGTAATAACTATTGAGAAGGAAAATTATCTATTTTAGTGATTATGTATTCTTTGTAATGAAAAAATGTTGAGTTATTTACATTTATAAATTCTAAAATCTTAATAATGTGTCGTTTTAATTTATAATATATCTTAACATTAATCAATGAGTGTTAATTTTATTTAAGTTTTTAGTTTGAAGTACTAAATACATTTGAAATACAAGAATCAAAATAAAGAGATGTGATAGAAAAAGGTATATGGTATTAAAATGTAGGAAATGTAAAATGTGTACCTATGAGCATACTTTTGTGTAATAAGATTTTAGTGACTATTTTATTTACACAAGCTATCATATCTTTGAAAATGGAAGCCGTTTATACTTACATGTATTAATATGAATAACGATTCAAAGATGTCAGTTATGTCACCTAAATCTATAACATCTCTATTTTTATACAATTGTAATATTACCAAGAACATTACGAAAAAGTTCATAGAGATTGTCATCATGAATAGTAATTTCTGGCTTATGCTTTTCCCTTTTTTGGGATGTACTCCCACAGGATTCATCATTTTTATACAATAATTAAAATTAGAAAAGTACATTATTTCATATGTTTGCACTAGAAATTCTGTATTCAAAGTGAGGTATTCGAAAACAAAATAGAGGAGATAGCCAGAGTAATAATAAGTTCACTACGTAGTTATTAGTCATGGTTAATTAATGTTTGAAGTGTGATGATTTTATACCCGTAATTATTGTAGTTATGGGCGGGAAAATACGTTGGAAAAGTATAACATTATGCTACAAATTATAAAACTATAGAAAATTAATACATTCACTGACCCACTTTTATTATGGTAAAAAAATATTATTGAAATATTAATGTACATGGATCATATAATTATTAAATGTTATATTTATGAAAATTTACTGAACAAGCTTAAGTAATTAGCCTAAAACTTATATATGTATGGAAATCTACAATTAAATATCGGTTTCATCGATATAAACTTTTTTGATATTTGAAACGCCTATCATATGAAATAATATAAGCCTACATGAATCCCAGACCCTTTCTTTTATCGAAATTGTTATTGAATCTTTCATTGCTTTTTTATTGGCATTTCCATAGGTTTTAATTTAACGTATTTTAATATAATAATTTCTAGTGTACATTACAGACTGCTAAAAATGAAATGTAAGTATAATAGGAAGATAATAAATATACTGCGAGGTACATATAATGAAAATATATCATTATCTCTCGTCATTTTCTATGTTGTAGATATTTAACACATTGTTAACATCGATTATAATGTAATCATAAGCATCAGTGAGTTGATCAAGAACCAATTTTAATTATGATAGTGTTACTTACAATACCTTTCTATTATTTATTCTATATTCTATATTTTATTCCTCTATACCATTATTAAAGCAAGCTAAATATAAGATTTACATACATTGTAGTAATGTATGTTTATTTAATTGCCTACATACGGAATCGATCCGTAAAATCGCTCTTCAAGTTGACTCACTGGTCAGATCTTTTTCCATAGTCACATAATAAAGGGTGGGTCAAAAGTATATAACCCATTTTAATTGCTTCTACTTTTTGTTCTAATTTTTAATTGAGTCCATTTTGTTCCAAAATTTAGAAAAAAATAGATAATTAAATGGGTTACCTACTTCTGGCCCACTCTTTGTTCCCATTTTTTTTCAGAATTGTAAAGAGAACTTGAGAAATTCATAACGGGGCTATGAATCACCTATCAGTTCCTCAAGGCACAAAATTTGTCGAATTTTATTTTCCAAATCAGAAATCTATAATTTTAACCCAGCGTCAATACCGTGCACAGTACCGCGCACAGTACCGCACACAGTACCAGAGATGCGCCCACTAAAAAAGCAATTCATAATGTTATCGATAAGTTTAAAGAAACGAGAACGGAGAAGCGAGTAAGGCAGAGTGCAAATGACAATCCCTCAAGATCAACCAACCAGAAGACAATAAAATAAACTATAATTAACCAGAACTAGCCTTAGACGGGTATTGAAACTTTATATGCACTTTTTTCCTTACAAAATAAAGTTAGTGCATGAAATTAAGCCTCAGGATAAACAACAGCGTCTAAGCGTAGCTCTTCATCAATTAGTTGCAGAAAATCCCAATTTTATTCTTCAATGAGTGACCAAGATACTTTCATCTGAATGGGCATGCTAATGATCAGAATATGATATTCTTAGTTACTGAAAATCCTCGATTGATTCAAGAGAAAGTACTGTATCCAGTTCGTGTAACTATTTGATGAATTTTTATTTCCAACTTTACGAATCCCCAAGAATTTATGGTTTCGGTAGGACGGTGCCACATGACTACTTCTAGGTAGAGTATTACTCTTTCAAGAAAAATGTATCCTAACAGAATAATTTCTCGAAATTGCATACACAGAAATAAACCGTGGAGACTTCTAGAACCGAAAGACAGTATTAGAAGCGAAATTCGGATAATACTACTTGGACACTTTTTGAATATTACCTCACTTTATGTATAAACTTGCATATTAGTGTTTTATTATTATTTTTATAGGAATTCCGTAGGTTGAAAAATAAACATGTACCTACATAATAATGTGCTATTTATCGACCTTTCTCCTACATAATATCATATACTATGAACACATGGATATGTCTTCTTGAAGATTTTTTATCCTCTGAATCGAACAGTTATTTTCGGTGTACATCTACACTGAAGAGGATTATTAGCAAAATTACAATACAGGCAAAAAAATTGTGGTGGTTTTGTAATTTTTATTTCCAAACATGTGGAGTTTCAAAACCCTAGAACCCTAAAGAAACCCAAGAGGCCGAAGAGGCTTTAGGTTATACTATACACACGTAAACAAAATCACGTACCTCAGTAAATCAAGATTTAATGAATATCCTTCTGGTATCACAACACCTGGCGATTGCTAGTTCTAGGCATCCTACTTCAAAGAAAGATATTAAACGTGATTCAGAAGTATTGCAGCTTTTGCAATGCAATATATCTGGATCATCATTGTCCATGTCCCAATTGTCATAGGATGACAAAGGATATGTTGATGAATATTGCTAATAATTTATGTTTATTAAATGCTTCCTGTGCCTCTTCAGTTATAGTTCATTATTATGTTTCATTTTACATATAGTTTATCAGAAGCTTGTTTCATTTTCATGCTATGTCTATTTTTTTATGTAAATTAAAATTTTGAAATCTGTTGTGGTACTTATTGAACGTAGTAGGTACAAAATTATTTGCTTTGTTTTATAATAGATTTAACTTTTTTTTTTATCATAAATTCTTTTTCTTTTTCAATAAATGTAATTTTGTATTCAATCTTTTTATTTAAACGTATTATCGTTTCATGCAAAATATTTTTCAGGAAATGAGTAAAAATTTCAAGAAAGGTAGACAAGAAATTGAAATAACATATAGTTCATTTGGTTATCAAAGTTTATTCCGTAAGTATATTGTTAGTTTTCATTCGTTTTTATTTCGTTAGTTTGGTTAGTCATATTTTTAACATATACAGTGTCCAAAAAAGTACGCAAAACGGTCATTTATAGAAAATAATTAGTTTGAAATAAGTGGCAAAACACACTAAAATTGCAATATAGCTGGAACATATAATCCTATTGACCTCTCGATGGTGTCATTAGATTCATCGTCAAGATACATAATATACCCCAACTAACAATATTTTCCAAATTTAAAATTTTTGAAATTCAAATTTCGAATTTCTAAATTCACATTTTGAACTTTGAACCCTTTAATGTTTTCCGACCTGGCTGGCTAACGAATTCCTTAACGAACTTATAATTGGGGAACTTGAATTTTGTGCAAAATTTGAAATCTCTATTTCGATCCGTTAATTTTGTTCACCTAAATTGGTCATTTTGCCCACTGTGCATAGGCAGTAAATTAGAAATATGTAATTATACTTATTAGAAAATTATGTAGTATGTAATTATACTTAGTAGAAAATAGTAATAAAAACTTTGGAATCTAAATAGAATCTAAAAACATTACCTACATTCCTTTAATTTTTTATGTACAACCAATTTTATCAACGATGTAGTGTTGAAAAAATGGCGACTCGCATCAACGAACAATTAGATGTTCATATGTGTAACTATGCAACTATGTACGACTGCAACTATGTTTTCTTATGAAAATATTGTTTGTGGGGAAACACATTTGTCTAAAGTGAAAATGACTTTTATTTTTTTTGTTTTCTTAAATTTTTATCCCTAATGGATCTCCAAAATTATCTTAGATCATCTGTACTATTGCACTAGATTTATTTTTCAATCATCTATTAGTAATGTACTCCCCATTGTATGAAATTTACATTTTAAATTAATAATATACCTAGTTAACAATGGACATCTAATAGCATATGCATTAAAATCGTAAATTCTCAGTTAAATGAATGCTAATTACTAAGGAAATTTCCCCAATCACAAATTATATAATTCACTAATTGTAAGATTTATAATAAAATCCATCTGAAATTCATCAGTTCCATGAGAATTTAATTTTAAATATATAGTATATTATCTATTTTTTGACCACTTTATTGTAACTTATGTTATCTTGTTATTTTTAACTTTCTACTATCTTCTAATGGATGATGTTTTTAAAACGATGTTAATGTAAATGGAGATTTAATATAACATAAATTTAAGTAACAACACTGATTTATTCGGTTTATTTCTTATTTTCTCTGTAGTCTATACCTTTATCGACCCATTTTATAAAAAAATTGAGACCAAAACTGAAAATGAGGAATGAGGAAGTGTGTGAAAAAACTGAGAATGAGGAAAAAACAAATGTCTAATGACATTTAATTTACACGACGAATGAGAAGTAGTAGGAGTTTAGTAATGAATAACCAACCCTAATTATAAATTATTTTAATAAATAACTGCTCTATGTACCCAATTATTTTATTTATTTTAATAGATATTGATTTCTATAAAAATTTTGCAAAACGTGTAAAAGGTCAAAAACTTACTATTATTGTTATTATATTATATTATTGATGTAAACAGATATTTTGTCAAAAGTGTTCGTGGATTTTGAAATAATTGTGGGAATATTTATGTCACCAACGTCAATAATGCGTTTATGGCAATAATTTCGTATTGTCAATATTTGTCATTTCTGGTGAAGTCTTCATGCTATTGCTACAGCAATTGCAAGAAACGTTCAACAAAGTATTATAGTATTTTTTTCACTCTCAATCTGTAATTTCTGCTCTATAGTGTTTCTTACACTATAGGGTAAGTAGTAACACTTTTCTCTTGGTGGATAGGATTTAATAAGTGATAAAGGTAAAAAACATTTTGGGAGACATCAATTTTTGAATTTTATCTTCCTTGCATTGTAAGAATGCATATACAAATGCAAATGAGTAAAAATGATTTTACGCTTTTTATTTTCTGTAAATGTTGTGTCTATCAATGTTTGAGAGATGTATTAGTTTAATGGCGAGAACCACAAATACAAATGTGTGTTTCAGTGTGATGTATCTCTGATATCTTTCTATGCTTGCGAATAGGCGCAAAAAACCTATTTTTACCATATTTTGTTCCAATATAGGGTATGTGCGATAAAAGTACCTATATACAGGATTTCAGGGTAGTTTCTGGAATAAATTTATATCGAAATATCTCTACTTACTAATTAATATAAGAATATCTAAAGTGCCCCACGAAATAAAAAGAAAGTTGGAATTAACATCCTTCTACCTCTTCTCTACGCTAATGTAATATTCATAGTAACATACCATCACACACAATGAATAAGTGAAATGGAAATTTTTTTATATGCATTTCGCCACATATTCACGTGGTAAATAGGTGGTGTTGCTTATATTGTGTGGAGTTATGTCATATCATATCCAAACCAAACAAAATTAAATAAAATAAACCGTGTGGTCTGATACATTATGTCTGTACGGCCACATACCTTGTCATAACAATTCAAATTTAGCAATTTACTTAACAGCAAAATGTAATAAAAATAGTGAGCTATATTCGTACATGACGAGAATACGCAATAAGATTTAAAGGATAATTTTAATCTTAGGTTAATTTAATCGGTATTTGAATTGTCATTCTATTAACATTCCCTTTAAAGCCTTTAAGGAGGCTTATAAACATTCAGCCAATTTGAAAATGAGGATCTCAAGCCTATGTTTTAAAATAGAAGAGAAAGTAGTTTTTCCTTTTCACAAAAAAATAACGCTGTGAAAATAACTGAAGTGTGTACTTCGTATTAATGTGGTTGCTCTAACTGGGTAAATATTGTCGAAATAAGATACTAGCTTAAAACTCCACTTTCTCTGTTAAAAACACTGTCATGATTAGTGAAAGATTAGAATAAATTGTAACACTTATTGACTAACCTTTGAATCATAACACTAACCGTAACAATTTATTGACTTGACACAGTGGTGTTCTGTCATAGAAGACATGAGAAATTTTATTTTTTATTGGAGTGGTTTACAATTTGAGTTTTAGATCTCTGGTAGTGGTGCTATAGCCTGTTAAAGTTATGCCAGAAAATATCCTGAAACTCTGTATATTAAATAAGTTAATCTGTGGATAGTAGTGTACTTATATACTAATTATTAAAGTTGTGTTTAAAGTATACATATACATTATAAGAATATATTATTATGCAAAATTAGTATAACAAATGCAGTAAATATAATAAAACTATTGTCCAAAACTTTTAACGAGAAAAACAAAAAAGGAACTGTAGTAACTCTTCAAGTATTTGAGCTTCATTATGTTATTGAACATATTATTCAACAAAGCGCCACAGATGCATCATTTTCTATCGATATTAATAACACTCTTAAATTCTTGTAACCTTATCCAGCCTTGAATTTTTGGTGGTAAATCTTTGTTGACCACTATCAGTCACGGAAATGAAAGCGTATATAGAAGAAAACACTCTTTGCCAAAACCTGTTAACTAGTTACAAGGCGGATAAATAATATTAAATTTTAGAAACTCTTAACATCAACATTTTGTGTTTTCTGTTTCAAGTCTATTTCATCTCCAGTACCTCCCCCATTATTGAATTACACAGGCCATCAGAGATTTTGTGATCGGACTTTTTTTGACTTTTTGGCTTAGTTACATACCATGAACTACAGAAACACTGTTTTTTTGTTTCCATCACGCACCAGTATTTGTAAATTAACATTGTATAACAATTTGTAGTTTTTAAAACCGAGGTTCTATAAAATTAAATTTTGCCTCAATCTTTGCGGCGCCCCTGTGTTTAATCGGTTTGAAACGTATACACAAGCGTGGGGGATTTACCTAAACAGAGTTGGCTGGTGGGGATATACCAGTTTTATACTATTTGGGTATTTACATAGTCGCTGTAGTATATTTTTAATGTGTGTACATTTACTCTTGACATCGCGGCGTGTATTTTTATTTTGTTTAAAAAAAATGCCTAGAGAAGTTGTAAAAAGACACCAAATATATTTTGTTATAAACTTAACACCTGGTTCAAAAAACGTTATTTATGCAAATTTGGTTGAGCCACAAAGAAATCTTTGGCCGCCACTTCGTATTAAATTAGAATTAATGAAGCGATATGTAAAAGCTATAGATAAAAATGGGAATTGCTCTAAGTACTTATGTGGCAAATATTTAGCTCCTTCTGAAACAAAATTAATGGAAGGCATTTTTGTAGGACCCCAAATAAGAAAATGAATGCAGAACAGTTTGAAGAAACAATGACAGAAATTAAAAAAGAATCTTAGATATGCTTTTAAAAATGTAACAGCAAAATATAGCAGAATTTTTTTTAGGCAATTACAAACATCTGCAGTATGAGGAAATTGTCAACAAAATGCTGGATAAATTTAAGCAACTTAGTTGTAATTTGAACATAAAAATTAATTTTCTGCATGCTGATATGGACTACAGATATGCAGTAATGTCAGTTCCCAAATTGGCAGAAAGTTAAGAAATAGCAGATCTTATATAAACACTTACGCCCTTTCAATAACACGATAATGGTGGATATTGCTCCTAAGGCGGAATATAACTACAGATTTTTACATTCTGTCCATTTCGAAATTGACCTTACTTTATACCACATTTTACATCTCGTGTTATATATATATTTCCTCTAAGTGTAAGGGCTCTAAGTGTCCCCTTGGAAACGATATTCTCTTAATTAGTTGTTTTTTAAGTGTCATTATGAAAATGTAGGAGGCATGTTCTGCCACTTTTAGTGAAATATGGCGCTATTTATGTCTGCAGAGGTGGACGTGGTGGTAGTTCATTATTGTATCTCTAGAATTAGTAACATATTTGAATTACATTGATCAGTATGGCACTTAATTCGACAAACTTTAATAAAACTATTTCAAAAGAATAATATAAGTTACGACAGAGGAGACGTTTGCCATTTCGTGCTCACCTTTGGCCATGATAAAGTATACCAAATATCTCGGTACAAGTATGTTATGTATAAATTTATATAAATATCCGGGTATACAATACTTCAGTATCATAAATTAAATATTTTAAACCATAGTTGTATCCGTTAACAGAATTATTTTAATTATAGAAACGACTACATGTTTCTTAATGATTATACGGTGTTAATATAATTAATGTAGGCAATTATATCCAGAAATATTTGGTATTATTTGTATATACTTACAGCTAAACAGGACTCCAAATTTATCGGCATAATTTTCCCAACAGATATATACAGCGATTTTTGACTCCTCATTATTATCATTCCAATTCTTGCTTTGGTAGTAGATGACTGTGTATACCATTTCGTGGAAAATGCACTTCTGCTTATTTTATTAGCCTAAAACACAGCATATAGTAATGTAAAAAATAAACAAAGGGAGATAATTATCTGGTGCTGATATTGGGTTGGTAACAAAAACTGACCTCTTGTTATTTTCTTTATGGTTCAATAGTTAGGGATCAGGGTGCCTAAAATGCCAAAAATTGAGAAAATATAAAAAGTTTTCAGGTATTAAGTCTTTTGTCTTCAAATCTAAGTCTTTTCACTTTTATACACGCTATGTTTTTATTAACTATAAATTTGTTATATTTTATATATGTACAGGGGAAAATATAGAAATTTGTAATCACTTCAAATCGCTTTAGCGCCGTGTTGACAATAATAATTATTAAATAATTTCCTTCACCCTCGAAGTAATAAAAATTGTTGTTCGATCTAAATTGTGTTTTATTATTTCAGCTGTAAGTAAAGTATCATTAACAAGTATTAAGTAACTAGCATTCTCTTCAGATTGAAAGTAGTGATAATATGTTTGTGTTAAATCCTAATAATATTTATCGTTATTTTAGTAATAAATACCAAGATGCCATTGTAAACAACATAAATATATTATATCAGTGTTAAAGCAATATATATTATAATCAACTAACACAACTATTACTTATAGGTGATTCGAAAAAACACTATAGATGACATATACAACTCATATAGATATTAAAATAGTTTCTGCAGCTTTATAGATTCGTAGATTCCAGCAGTATTTGTTAAAAAATATGTTTCGGGTAAACGCTTTTTACGTTTTAAAATTAGGATAACTATTAAACAGTGCTCGTGGTCTTAATATTTAAATGGTAAAACGATTATGTACTATTCAAATTTAATGTCAAAATAAGTTATATGAAGGGCCAAGTAATAAGTCTTAATTTTTATTAACATTTAATTATATTTTATCATATTTGAATCACTCGAGTTGATATTTGTCGTCAGATAATACTTTTACAACGTATTTTGTTGTTATAAAAATGTTTAATTATGATATATTATTAGTAAAAAATTGTTAGTTGATAAAAATATTGTATCCCTTTACAATTAATTAATTAATCATCCTTAATCTTCTTTTGAAACAATATAAAAAGAATATTTTACCTTACCTCACATATTAGCATTTGTACTGGAATGCAATAGTATGCAATAAATTGAAACATCGCCATTAAAATGTACGTAATGGCTATTAAATCTCCCAATGTCCACCTGTAAAATAACTAAAATTAATATAGTAGTTATCACCATCTCTGAAAGTACAATTATAATCATTGTTAATTAGGTCATATGTTTGAAAAAAATATCATCTTCAATTTAATTGCTAGAAATAAATAAAATATATGACTAATTAATTAAATTTGACAAGATACTCTCACAAGCTTATATGCATAAAACATTGTTATAGTGATATATCAAATGTTGCACGAGTACTAAAAACAGCTCCTTGTTTCCATACAAGAAGACTTTTAACTTATTGAAGTATAACTATCATGTGTATAGTAATGGTACAAATAATAATAATATTTTGATTAATTCTAAACATATCAGTAATAAATTATCATTGTCTGTTTTATATAATAATTTCATTTGTTGTGTCATTTCTTCACTCTTATTACAGTTGCCTTAACAGTCTAGGTTCGTACAAGTACTCTACAGTCTTTCTTCTCTCTTTGATATCATTTAGATTTCTGTTTGACCAATAGCTTTGAAATTTTCTTTTGGTGCTATGATGTTGTTTTTCATACAATTTTTAGCATTCAGATCCTGAGGCTGATGCCTCAGGATCTGAATGCATCCTCAGGCTGATGCCTCAGGAGCATCTGGTGCAACTCCTGAGTATTTAAGTCGCCTTACCCCCGCATGCGGGGCTCTGCGGGGGTGTACCTTTATTTCCCTAGCCACTCGTGGGACCAAAAATGGAACCAGTCCACAAAGAAAAAAGCTTGGAAGATAAGGAGGTCGAAAACGGGCCTGTACCGCGGACGCCTCCATTCTCCCTGCCAAGCAGTTGCTCCATCGCCGACACCCAGGTCACACTCGGGACCTTGCCCTTGATCTCTATTGAGGGAAGGGGCGAGGGAAACCTGAATAAACCGGGGGACGAAAGTGGGGCAAGTGCTAAAACACGAATGAGCGGTAGCCAGCGAAGGAAGCTGGCTAAAGCTAGACGTGAGGGAGCAACTCCTAGGAGTGTTGGCGACCTCAATGATGATGATGTTCCTAGCCCGTCTAAAATGGGACCAAAAATGGAACCATAAATCCATGAAAAAATCTTGGAGGATAAGGAGGTCGAAAGCGGGCCTGTACCGTGGACGCCTCCATCCTCACAGACAAGCAGTTGCTCCACCGCCGATACCCAGGCCACACTCGCGACCTTGACCTCTATTGAGGAAGAGGGCGAGGGGAATCTGAGCAAACCAGGGGACGAAAGTGGTGCAAGTGCTAAGAAAAGAATGATGAAAATTATTCAGATTAACTTGCATCGAAGCAAAGATGCCTCTTCTAGTCTAAGATGCAGAGGAATCTGGCTAAGATGCACACAGGGATAGCACTCATCCAAGAACCTTGGGTGGTGCAGGGATCTATAAAAGGACTGGGAAATTTTCTTTGTTACAGGAGTAGTAGTACCAACAGACCCAGAGCCGGCATCGTAGTGAAGAACATTAGCGCCACACCCCTGTGGAAATGGTCCACAGGGGACCTAATGGCGGTAACTACAATGCTTGAAAATGTAGGTAGGGTGGTTATAGCGTCAGCCTATCTACCATATGACAGCAGGGACAATCCAACACCAGAGGTGAAGGAACTTGTAGACTTCTGTCAAAAAGCCAACCTGCCTTTGCTGATGGGATGTGATGCGAACTCACACCATATGGTCCGGGGTAGCACGAACACCAATAGCAAAGGTATGGAGCTCATGGAATATCTGGTAAGTACAGAGCTAGATATCTTAAATGTGGGAAACACACCCACTTTTCATAACGCTATAAGGGAAGAGGTAATTGATATTACCTTGGGCTCCAGACACCTGGCGGGATACGTGCGGAACTGGAGAGTCTCGGATGAACCCACACTCTCGGATCACTCTGCCATTAAGTTTTATTTGGGAGTGGGGGAGCATGAGGAGACGAAATGGGTCCGTAACCCCAGATTCACAAACTGGGAACAGTTTAAATCGGATCTTCTAGTAACAGTTCGGGGGATCCCCTCCAGAATTAGTGAGAGGGAAGTACTGGAGGCGGCAGCCTCCCGACTGAGTAGAGGACGGATAGAAGCCTATGAAGGGAACTGTACACCTAAACGAGCTAGGCCGAAAGGCCAGGTAAGATGATGGAACAATAAGCTGGAAAACCTTAGATGTAAGGTAAGGAACCTTCTCAAGGGAGCCAGAAGACGTAACAGCTGTACAACCTGGGAGGACTATAGGACTGCCAAAGATCAGTATAGGGCTGAGGTTAGGGAAGCCCAAAGAAGTAGTTGGGCTTCTTTCTGTAATGAGATAAATAAGGGAGCTGAGGCAGCACGGCTGAACAAGATCCTAGGTCGCAGCCCGGAAGCGATACTGGGATCGCTCAAGCTCCCTAATGATAAATTCTCAGAATCGGATGAGGAAACCTTAGACCATCTCATCAAAGCACATTTTCCGGGCTTTTATAGACCGGAGAGGGGAGACATTTCCGACCCGCTAGTAGGGGCACATAGGACCTGGGCGGTAAACCGAGAGGTGGACGACAGGAAACTTGTGAAGGAGATAGTCTCACCGGCTAAGATGAGGTGGGCCTTGAGGTTCTTTGATCCATATAAATCGCCGGGACCGGACGGCATTTATCCGGTACTTCTGCAGGAAGCAGAAGAGATAATCCTCGGTCCACTCATAAGGATCACCAGGGCCAGCTTGGCACTGAAGATGGTCCCGAAAGTATGGCTAGGCATAAGGGTTGTTTTTATACCTAAACCGGGAAAAGTCGGAAACACGTCCCCTAAGGACTTTCGGCCGATTAGCCTTACTTCATTTTTACTAAATACGGCGGAACGATTACTTGACAGGTACCTTCGGGATACTATCCTAATAGAAAAGCCGCCGGCCACTTCAAGGGAGCCAGCATGCTTATCAAGCTGGTAAATCAACAGAAACAGCTCTGGACAAGGTTGTGTCATCGATACGGTCACAAGTGGGCTCCGGAGGATACGTTGTCGGCACCTTCCTTGATGTTGAAGGAGCCTTCAACTTTACATCCAGGGAAGTGATTAGCGGAGCACCAGGCAGATGCTACACCCCCAGAATAATCGCTGAATCGATAGACCATATGTTGGGAAACAGGCAGCTTACTGCCAATAAAGGCAAGACTACCATCGAGGGCCGGGTCGACTCGGCATGTCCACAGGGAGGGGTATTGTCCCCCCTTCTGTAGTGCCTAGTAGTAGATGAGCTGCTTGAAAGGTTAAAGAACTACCAAGTAATTGGCTATGCCGATGACTTAGTAATAATAACGATGGGCCCTTTCCTGCAGCCGATTCTCGATATAATGCAGGGAGCTTTAAATAAGGTTGGGAATTGGTGCAGGGAGAGGAGACTCTCGGTCAATCCCTCTAAAACTGAAGTGATGGTGTTCACCAAGAAATATAAGTGGAACAAAACATGCCCGCTGAAACTTGGTGGCCAAGAACTAAGCTATAATAGCGAAGTGAAATACTTAGGAGTAATCCTGGAGGGTAAGCTGTCATGGGGAAAACATCTAACTCACAAATGTTCCAAGATCACAGCAACACTTTGGCAACTGAGAAGAGCCATTGGTAGTAGCTGGGGCTTGAAACCGGAAACCATGAAATGGATGTATGAGGCAATTCTCAAACCCAGACTGACGAATGCAGCACTAGTCTGGTGGGAGAAAGCCTGTTTAAAGTCGGAAGCCAACCGAATTAACAAGTTAAGAGGATTGATTCTTAGAAGTATAACCGGAGCCCCAAGATCAACACCGATCGAGGCGATGGGGATACTAACGGGGATACCATCTCTTGATGTCATCCTGAAAGCGGAAGCCGCAAAGGCAATGCACAGGGTGGGAAACATGAATAGGAAGGTAAAGGACCTGAATAGACTCTCAAGAGAGCTAGCTGAGGAGGGACTCCTATGGATGCCCACTGACAGTACGGGTGACCACTTCGTGTTTGACAAGAAATATAAGATCACCCTCACCAGTAAGACCGACTGGATGGAGGGTCGAGCTGGATTGCCGCTCAATGGAGACATCTGGTACACGGATGGAGCCAAGAGTGGAAACAGAGCGGGTGCGGGGGTGTATAGGCGACGTGATGGGATAGGTAAAACCTTCCCCTTGGGCAAATACACTACCGCACTCCAGGCCGAGCTAGTTGGAATTACATACGGTGTTCTGGGGGCGGACCAAAATCGGACCCAGGAGAAGGTATGTATCTGCTCGGATAGCAGGGCGGCGTTGGCAGCCCTGAATTCAGCAACGAAAAAGTCGAAGCTGGTCTATAATTGCTATGAAGCATTGAACCACTTGGCAGGGAAGGGGCCGGTGGAACTCTTATGGATACCTGGGCATAATGGCATTAAGGGAAATCTAATTGCAGATGACCTTGCTAGACTAGGAACCAGGGAAAACCTCTATGGACTAGAACCTGCAGTGGGAATAAGTCGGAATCTGATCAGAGACCGCATCAATGGCTGGGCAAGAGACCAGCACAATAAAAGATGGAGAGGAGTAACGGGTTATCGAATAACCAAACTCTTCATCGAATACTCAGAGATTGAGAAATGGGCCCAAGAATTCATTAAATTGAACAGTAACAAAGCCAGAACTCTGGTGGGAATCATAACGGGCCACCATAGTAGCTTGAATGCATATAAGCACAAGCTGAGGCTGACTGATAGCCCGGCCTGCAGATCTGTAAAGAAGACGAGGAAACCTCGATTAATCTTCTTTACACCTGCCCCGCACTGGAGGAGAAGAGGTATCTTATATTAGGGACCCCTGTTGTCCTAGAGGAGGCGAGGCTTAAGGCGGGGGACGTGCCTAAATTGCTCTTATTATGGGATATCATTTTTGGATAATGACCCGGATAAGAGGGGATCGCCAAGGAACTACCCAGGCGATCAGTGGCTGATGAGGCCCAAACCAATATAATATAATAATAATAATAGTAGCATTCAGATAACATATATTTTCCTGTATACCATCATTAATTACATAATTA
The DNA here is from genome assembly GCA_037954035.1 of Rosalia funebris. NCBI lineage: Eukaryota > Metazoa > Arthropoda > Insecta > Coleoptera > Cerambycidae > Rosalia > Rosalia funebris. The sequence continues at coordinate 18,250,335 of JAZFAV010000026.1, read as the reverse complement.
CTGCTCCGGCATGTTCGCCTGCAAGCTCGTTGCTCATGCTCTTTTTGTGTCATTGAATAACAAATCATAGTTAGAATACTGTAATTGAGACCAAATATTTACTGCATAATATAACACGACTAGATATCTTTTTAAATGAAAATTAAGTAGAATTTAGTTGCTTTAAACGTATTTTATGAGCTGCACGATATATTATACTGCCGTAATCAATTCTGGAGAGTTGAAAACGAGCTACTGTATCTAAGATTTAACCTAATAATGTATACGATTCAACAAATTCAGTTGGTTTACCCTTCATTTGTATTTGTAGATCCTGCTAAGGTTTGCGTAAATGACAAAAATATAAAAATACACTGCCTTTGGTTTTGTACTAGAGAACTTAAAACCTATCTCTCAACTTCTTCTAATAATCTAATCACTGTATGATTTGTTTCCTATATAGTTTTTAACTCATTTGCAGAGTAGAAGATTTCTAGATTATCAACTTACACGCATTTTTTACGGGGAGTTCTATATATTCTATTAAACTATTTACAGCAAAGATAAATAATATTAGACTTAAACTTGACCACTGAAGTACACCGTTTTCAAGCTATGGGTTATGTGAAGTGGTGTTTCACTCTGAAATAACAATCATGTAGAAATAATTCTATAAAATATTTTGCGTATACGTATAAGACGCCTCTTCTAGATCGAAGAAAATTCCTCCTAAGTGACTTCTATTAGCAAACGCATTTTGTGTACTGTATTTGACTGTTTACAATGTGAATAAAGCTTTTCGGAATCCTGACTGGTAAATCGACTGTTGAATTTTAAATACCAAATTAGGCGAAAGCAAACCAATTTATATGTAACGAATGTATTAAGTTACAATTATTCTAATGTTGCAATTTTCATATATTCTACTGATTCATGTCATTCATGAAACTATAATTACCTATTTCCTTTTTATTTATAGACGGAATTTTAATTGATATTTTCTTTAACATTTGCAAATTATTCTACATGCATACACGATGGCTAAAAATAAGATAACAATGCAGCAACGCCAGTCCCCAGTTGGTTTATTACATTATACTTAAAACGAAACTAGAGAAATATTTGAGGTACTTATTCGCTTCCTAGAATTTATATGTTGATGCTACATTGTATTACTATTATTACTACATATGTATGTACCTATATGTCTTCAATAGCCGATGATACTTACTGAAATGAAATTAGATACAGTTCTATACACATAGAAAAAATGATAACTCCAAAGTAAGCTAGCAAGGGTATACACGCCATTTCGTTAACCACATCTACGATCCTGAAATAGATATTGATTTAATAATTTATTTAGTTATTTATGTAGGTATCCAATAGTCACAAACCCAATTACAAAATAACACCACAATATAATTTTAACTAAACAGCATTAAATAATAGGATAAAATAAAATAGCAATAAAATGTATCATAAATTAACAAATATATACATTATCACAAACAAAAAATTCAAAGTACACCACTAATGTCCGAGGAAACCTATCTATAGGAAAAAAATGGCTATATAAAATGCAGAACGTTGAAATATCTACGAGTATATGTAAAATATGAAATATATTGTATACATGGTCACCCTAAAATTATAAGGTTGTATGTGGCTTTTTTCCCTTTCTGACTTATTGGTGTAATAACAAAGTTTATATATATATATATATATATATATATATATATATATATATATATATATATATATATATATATATATATATTAAATAATAGGATAAAATATATAAAAGAGCAATAAAATGTATCATAAATTAACAAATATAAAATATATACATTATCACAAACAAAAAATTCAAAGTACACCACTAATGTCCGAGGAAACCTATCTATAGGAAAAAAATGGCTATATAAAATGCAGAACGTTGAAATATGTACGAGTATATGTAAAATATGAAATATATTGTATAAATGGTCACCCTAAAATTATAAGGTTGTATGTGGCTTTTTTCCCTTTCTGACTTATTGGTGTAATAACAAAGTTTATATATATATATATATATATATATATATATATATATATATATATATATATATATATATATATATGTTAAATCACTAGTTTGGATTTAAACTTTTTAAAAACAATTTATTTTACTTAACGGACGAACAAGAATTTAGATGTGTGAGTATAACAATAATATCAATACTAAAATTATACTGCTCATGCAACGGGTTTGCTGCGACATTATAAGTTTCGTTATGCTGACATTGTTGAAAGTAAAGTTAAAATATAATTGGCAAAAGATTAATTTAAAGAAAGAACATTATAAGGTTTCAGCAAATCATCATAAACGTTGGTTACAATGTATATAGTTATATGATAAGACACGTAGCAGTATTAAGTTACGTCTGGCTTTCAGATAACATACTGAAGGTTTTATGTTACCTGATAATAAAGTTATAGAAGTGTAAGAACTACTTTGAGTAATGAATGCAATACAATATATTTTATATAACAACTCCCCTTTTTAACAAAAAGTTGGTGTTATACAGCAACTTTTCAAAATAAGTAAAATTGAAATTAATAATTATGAATTTAACGATTATTGAAGTTATATAATAATAATAAAGTTAATTGAGAATATGAAGCCTTAAGTTAAGTTTAAATTATACAATTAATATTTTTTAAATATAAAATTTACAAAATTAAAATATACAGAGTCTTTGAAACCGATTTATAACTGAGAAACATTAGTTCAGTTCGATTTCTTCCTCTGGGGTTTCATCTTTGGATCTGATCGATGGTCTTCTTCTGGGCAGGATGCTCCTGAAGGATTCTCTTAAGCGTTTAGAAGGTCCAGGTGGAGGTGGTGGTGAATTTGTTGTGAGGGCGATTGCTAATCTGTTTCTCTTTCGGCATTTACATAAAATATATAACAAAACGAGAGTTACTATTAGTGTAATGATAAAATAAGTGAACCAAGAGATGTGTTTGGTAACAAATGGTTCATTGATCAAATCGTCTAACGTTCGAGAATACTCGTCCAATTTGTGTTTGGCAATCTCGAGGTCTTCCACATTTAAGTTATTCAATTTTAATGGTTCTAATTTTGGGATTTGGATGTCATCGGGGATTCCTTGACAACAATTAAAGGGAATTAAAATGGGGTGATCACTAACACTGGTTTGCGAAAAGTTCTTAGGGTCAGTTTGTATTTTTGTCACTCCTATGAAAGCACTACATCCAGGTTGCAATTTAAGAATGGAATTTTTATAAATGATCTCTGTCTTGGTGTTTATTTGTTTGCAATTTACAGTAATTTGAAGTGGTTCTGAAGTAATTGTTAGTCATGATGAGTCCGTTAGTTGTTGGACATTGTAGCCTTTTGCAAATATTATTGAAGTTTGGCAGCTCTCAGGTAAAGTTTTTAAGTGTTTTAGGATTTGGGCTTCACATATAGCATTGTCGTCGATGGGGTATGCAAATAGATCGGAACATATCTTTGTGCCAAAGAAAAGTGGTTTACACTCTTTCAGATTTTTGATGGGTATGTACATCAAAGAATCGACGTCACGCGCTAATTATTTTTGTGATGAAGATAAAACATGATATAGACCAGTTCTATTATTTAGGATAGGGATTGGATATAATCTAAAAAGGGTGTATCTTTGTTGGTCTATTAGAGGGATTTTTAATACAAATACCAAGTCTGAATCAGTTTGGTATGCTTCTAATTCCATAATATCCAAATATTTGGCAATATTGGAAGATTTTATAATGAGTGGTAAATTGTTTTGGTGTAAATTTTGTGAAATTTCCTGAAGCGAGGTTATCAAATTTTCAGGATTGATTATCGACGTACGAATAATTTTTAATCGCGCGAAAGTTATTGAATTTAGAATATCATTTAATTGATTCTCGATATACAGGTAACTTTCCATGAGAAGTTCACATTTTTCTAAAAATCTTAATTTTGCTTCAATTACTTTAATTTTATCTGCTGTCCTATAAATTGCGTCTGATATTATTTTTATATCTCTATTGAAGGTGGCTTCATCAATTTGTAACTTTTGTATGGTAGCGTTAAAATTCTTTATGACGGATGTTGTTACTGAGATTTGATTTTTCATTAAATTTTCTAATTGATGCTCGTCATTAGTTAATTTATTGATGCAATTCATGTAGTATTCGCCATCTTCGGAATCTAAATTTCCTGTAATTGACTTAAATATTGTACCAATGCCATTGAGAATTCCACGTTTGTAACGTTTAGTATCAAAATAAATTTCGCTTAATTTTTCTTGAATTGAATTTGAAATTTGGGTTAATAAGCTGATGTGTGTTTTTACTTCACCTCGAAAAAGGTTCATGTTTTCAAATGTGGGGTTAATAGCGTGTAAGAGAATTTCAAGCATTTTCTCGTTATGTTCAAAAGTGTTCTTTATTGATGAAATGTCTTTGTGAACCAGAAGAGTCCATTGTTTATTTGTTACAACGATTTCGCTGTCTCGATGATAATATATTCCAATGGTGTTGTTTATTGGAGTAATGGTGTATTGGGATACTGCTGCTCCAATCAGCAGAAGAAACCTGAAAATAATTTAATTCTCAAAATATGGTTTCATCCTGTCGAAATTGACTTTTGTCGTTTGTGACGTTTCGAGATTTAATAAAATTGCAGAATTTTGAAAGATTTTTATTATTTCGAAAGGACCGTTAAATTTATTATGTAATTTATCTTTAATTTGAGATTCCTTAACATAGACTTTATCGCCTATTTTAAATTGTGTAGGATGTTCTGGAACGTTTCTATCGAATCTTAATTTAGCCTTTTCTTTTTGAAGCTCAGTTTTTGTGCGTGCAATTTTATAATAGTATGAAATTCTATTATTTAGGTCTCGTATATATTTTGAAATCAACTCCTTTTGGTTATACAAAGTTTCAGGTGGGCGACTGGACGTATGTCCAAATACTAGCTCGTATGGAGAGAAACCGTGTGTTTTATTCGTCGAGTTATTATAACAAATAACAGCGTAAGGAATTACGTTTAATGGATGTTCATTAGGGTTTTCAGCCTGATTAGTACGAATCATCTCTAAAAGTGTGGAGTGAAATCTTTCCACAGATCCGTTTGATTGAGGGTGGCTAACGCTAGAAAATGTTAATTTTATGTCGTATAAGGTACATAGGTCTTTAAGTAATACATTGTCGAATTCTTTACCGTAATCCGAATGTATACGAAGCGGAGTACCAAAATGCTGAAAGTAAAGAAGTAATGTATTTACTGTTGATTTAGCGGATTTATCCTCTAATGGGTACGCTTGAGTAAATTTGGTTAGTTCATCTCTAATAGTTAAAACATAATTTCTTTTTGGAATTTCTAGTATATCGATATTTATTCTTTCAAATGGTGTTCTTGGTGTTTCAGTTATCACCAGGGGATTGCTTAAGTTTTTCCGTAAAGTCTTTGTTTTCTGGCATATTTCGCAATTTTGAATGAATTTAGTTACGTCTTTAGTTAAACCGGGCCAGTTATATTTATTCCTTATTCTTCGAATGGTTTCGTTTATTCCGCGGTGTAAATTTGCTTTTCCTGTATGGTTTTGGTCTAATATTATCGGAATTTGATCTTCGTCAGGCGTCTTAGTTATGTTTTGGCAACTAACTAGGTTTAAATCTTTTTCAGTGAAAATAAATGACAACATTTCGAGTATTGGCAATTCTAAATTGTTTTCAATGAAATATGTTTTTGAAGATTCGAAAATGTCTTTGTCTTTGTAAAGAGTAATAAACATTGTTTCGATTATCTCTTCGATGTCGAAGGGTAACAAAACAATATAATATTTTCGGTTTTTCACCGTTTTACTCGTGACTATATTAATTTTATTGTGAATAAAATTTGGTTTTTCCTCGAAAATATCTTCAATTATATTGTAATGTAAGTCTTCGAGTTTTTCTTTTTGGAAAAACGTTATTATGTCTTTATGTCCTTTGTCCAATAATTGATTGTTCGTAATTTTAATTTTTGAATAGTCTATTAGTGACTGGGTTTTATATAGGTGAACAAATGTATTTAATTCTTGTAAAATTGATTCTGGTGAAATTTCGGTATTTTCTGAACTAATCGATTCGTCGTCTGTATTTGATGTTAAAATTTTGTTTTTGATTTCCACACATTTTTGAAAATGGTTAATTTTGATACGGGATAAGGCATCCGCATTTTTATTAATTTTGCCAGGTTTATATTCAATCTGGTAGTCGTACTCTTCAAGTTTTAAGCGCCAGCGTGCTAGGCGACTACCGGGGTCTTTAATAGAGAAAAGCCAGGTAAGAGGTCTGTGATCTGTTATCAGTTTGAACTTTCTACCAAAAATATATGGGCGAAAATGTTTTACGGCCCAAACAATAGCGAGGAGTTCTCGTTCTATTGTTGAGTACTTTGTTTCCGCGCTACAGAGAGTTCTGGAGGCGAAGGCTATGGGTAGATCTTTACCTATTGGACCTTGCGAGAGTACAGCGCCGATCGCAAAAGCGCTCGCATCTGTTGTGAGTAGGAATGGCTCGTCAAAATTTGGATACGATAGTATGGGGCTTGACGTAAGGGTTTGTTTTAAATCTTCGAAAGATTTTAAACATTCTGAATCAAAATTGAAAGGGGTGTCTTTTTGCAGTAATTTAGTGAGAGGTTTGGAAATTTTGGCGAAATTATCAATGAATCGTCGGTAATATCCGGCGAGGCCAAGAAATGATTTAATCTCTCTCTGGTTAGTTGGTTGGGGAAAATTTTTGATGCATTCGATCTTACTTGGATTTGGTTTTACACCTTCTTTGGTGACGAGGTGACCTAAATATGCAACTTCCTTACGAAGGAATTCGCACTTGTCCGGTTGAATTTTTAAATTAGCTTTTTGAAGACGTTTGAAGACTTCGGTAAGCCGTGAAACATGGTCCTGGATTGTTGGGGAATAGACGATTATGTCGTCCATGTATACGAGGCATCTCTCGTTTTGGATTCCTATTAAAATGTTATCCATTACCCTTTGGAAGGTTGATGGGGCATTTTTCAAACCAAATGGAAGCCTATTAAATTCAAAATGACCGTTTTCGACTGTGAAAGCGGTTTTTGGAATGTCACTGGGTTCGATCTCAATTTGGTGGAAACCGGAGGCCAAATCGAGGGTGGTGAAATATTTACATTTGCCAAGTTGGTCTAAAAGATCAGAAATGTTTGGTAAAGGGTATTTATCTCCTACAGTTAACTCATTGAGTTTTCTGTAGTCAACTACGACACGCCATTTTTGTTTACCTGACGCATCAAGCTTTTTGGGGACAACCCAAATCGGTGAAGACCAAGGGGAATTTGAATGTTTGATAATACCTTGTTCTAGCATTTTCGATACTTGTTTTTTCACTTCCTCTTTGTGAATTTGAGGGTAGCGATACGACTTTGTAAAAGTAGGTTTAGCATTGTTGGTGTCTATTGTGTGTTTGATCTCATTAGTAAATGTTAGAATATCTCCTTCGAGATAGAAAATATCTGAAAAGTCTAGGCAAAGTTGAGTAATTATTTCTCTTTCTTCCTCATTTAAGTGATCAAGACGAAGCTGCTGTTTTATTTCTTCGCGTCTATCTATATAAATTTCAGAATTATATTCGTTTAAATTATTTAATGAAAAATTTTGAATTGGTTCTAGTTTAATTTCGGAAAAATCTATTATTTTTGGGACTGCGTTTGCGTTTAATACGGAGGCAAGAAATTCTCCTTTATTGTTAATTTTGACTAGTGCATTAGGAAGTCGTACTTTATCTATTTCCATAGCTGTTAATATGGCTTCTGTATTTACAAGATTACATCGAAATTGTGAAATTTGTTCTCAACAAAATTTCTGAATAGAAATTTTGTTGAGAAATTGATTATTTTGAACATTTTGTTTTTTATTATTTTGTACATTAGTGGAATTTTCTGTGGCTTTGAATAAAGGTACAGTTTTGAAATTGGTAATTAATTGTTTATTTTTTATGTCAATAATGCAGTTGTAATGTTCTAGAAAATCGGATCCTAGTAATCCGTCGAATTCAATATCAATATTATGAATGTAAACTTTGTGAGGATCGTTGAGAGTAAACGGAACGAGTGTAGATTCATTAATTAGAATTTTTTGATCGGTAATTCCCTGTATTATAACGTTTTCGGGAAAACGTTTAGAATATTTTTCACAAGTTTTTGGCTTAAATATGGATAGTCCGGCACCTGTATCTATTAATATTTTAAATTTTTTTGTAGCATCTTCAATGTAATATAAGTTTTTGGGATTTACTGTTAAAAGGGCACTTGATATTCCTCTATTTATAGGAATATTTGTTTGTCTTGCTGTTGGTTGGTGTTTAAATTCATTATTTGAATTTGGTTTTCTAATTCCGTTATTTCGCATAGCTGTTGATCCGGTGGATGATCTTGAGCTTGAGTAGTTTGCCGAAAATCCTGATCAGTATCAGAATAATTAAATTGGTCTGTTGAAAAATAATAATTTTGTTGATATGTTGGTTCGTCTGAATATGAATCTTGATATTGTTCATAATTTTGATCGCAATTGTAATTATATTGATGAGCGGTATCATCAGCATATTGTGCATGTGAGCTGTACTGATGAGCAGTATCATCAGTGTACTGTGAATCGTATTGATGAGCCATATCATCAAAATTTTGGTTCATTTGAGCGTTCATATGATGAGCTCTTTGTTGATTATAATTCGGATTTGGCCGAATTATTGGTGGTCTTGATTGGTTTGTATAGTTGGGATTCGGTTTAATAGCTGAAGGCCTGTTTTGTTGAAAACTGTTTTGCTGGTAATTATTTTGTTGGAAATTTGAATTCATCGGTCTATTATTTCCATTTGGATTAAATTGAGGTCGCTGATAATTTTGATTTAAGTTGGATGATTGGGCCTGATTGAAATTTTGTTGAAAATTAGGCCTAGAAAAGTTTTGGAAAGGTGCTGAAGAATTTTGTTGCTTCGTTCGGCACTCATTTATTGTGTGACCATTACGTTTACAAAATGTACATATCTTCTTAGCATTTAGTGAATTAGGTGGTAATGGTTTGTTCGCTTTTTGAAATTTCTGAGATTCAAAGTATGACAATTGAAGTTCCCGTTTAATCCTGGATATTGCTTGAAGCATATCCATAGGATTACTTGCTCTTATTATAGATCCTAATTTTGGATCCAGCCCTGTCAATAAAGTGTTAAGAGTCATTGTCTCGATTAAATTTGATTGTGCGGTTTTTTGATCAGAGGTTAAATGCTGTTTCTGAATCGCTGCATGCATTTTCGCATTATGCGTTTGCAAGCGGGATACAAAATTTAAAGCGGATTCGTTTGATTGTTGACTAATTCTTTGCAAGTCCTGAATTAGAGACGTAAGGTCCCTAGAGTCTCCAAAGTGAGTCTCTAATAGATATTTGATTTCTTCCCAAGTTGACGGGTTCCTAGAATTTATTAGTTCAGCGGCTTTTCCACGTAATTTATTTTTAACATGGAGAGTTAAAAGTATTTTTTGATTATCGACCGCCATGTTGAAAGCGCATTTAATAGCATTTAAGAATGTTTGCAGGAAAATTTGATTTCCGTCATACTCCGGAACAATTGAGAAAATTTCCGACAGTTTGTAAGGTTCTAAGATAGCTTCGTTTGCCATTTTTATAAGTTAATTAATTATTATGTTTAAATTAGATATTGTAAAGTTCTTTAATTAAATACAATTAAATAAAAACAAATTTGCAGATGGGAAGGATAATAGTTTTTGGTCTATATCCTGTATAATATTTCTTAAAATTATAAATAAATGTTTCAAAGGTAACGTGTCAATTCTTTGACTTACCAAATTTTTTCCATTCGTCTTCCGGCCAGAGTCCACAACCAGTGAGGCAATTCCGTGTTCTGGAAGCGGGGTGTATTCGGGAAGGATGGCTTGCAGAGGAGAATCACAAACAGTGAGGGCAGATCCGTGTTCTATCTGCGATTTCCCCTGTTGTTTTCTTTGTTTCTTTGTAGATTTGTTTCTTGTTTCTTTTGTTGAAGTCTTCGTGTTTCGAAGTTGCTTCTTTGAAGTATTCTTGTTTCGTGTTTCTTTCTTCTTGAGCTTGTTCTTGATTTCACTTCGGAATTGGAATTCCACGTTACTAGTGAGGCAAATCCGTGTTCTAATAACGCGTGAAATCCTACAACGACTGCGCCAAATTTGTTAAATCACTAGTTTGGATTTAAACTTTTTAAAAACAATTTATTTTACTTAACGGACGAACAAGAATTTAGATGTGTGAGTATAACAATAATATCAATACTAAAATTATACTGCTCATGCAACGGGTTTGCTGCGACTTTATAAGTTTCGTTATGCTGACATTGTTGAAAGTAAAGTTAAAATATAATTGGCAAAAGATTAATTTAAAGAAAGAACATTATAAGGTTTCAGCAAATCATCATAAACGTTGGTTACAATGTATATAGTTATATGATAAGACACGTAGCAGTATTAAGTTACGTCTGGCTTTCAGATAACATACTGAAGGTTTTATGTTACCTGATAATAAAGTTATAGAAGTGTGAGAACTACTTTGAGTAATGAATGCAATATAATATATTTTATATAACATATATATATATACATATATATATATATATATATATATATATATATATATATATATATATATATATATATATATATATATATATATATATATATATATATATATATATATATTAAATAATAGGATAAAATATATAAAAGAGCAATAAAATGTATCATAAATTAACAAATATATACATTATCACAAACAAAAAATTCAAAGTACACCACTAATGTCCGAGAAAACCTATCTATAAAAAAAAAATGGCTATATAAAATGCAGAACGTTGAAATATGTACGAGTATATGTAAATTATGAAATATATTGTATACATGGTCACCCTAAAATTATAAGGTTGTATGTGACTTTTTTACCTTTCTGACTTATTGGTGTAATAACAAAGTTATTACACCAATAACGGATATATGAAAAAAATACATAATTTGTGTTATTTCAGCGTTTAACTTTAGGAACAACGTCTTATGTATGAACATACAACTTTGTAACACTATTGTTATAATTATGATCATATACGCTATTAATTTGTGTCCATGTTTAAGTAAAAAAATTAGTGATTCTGAAGATAATAAGGATTCGATATTTTGGGATGGATACGGTTTGGACAGGGACAAAAAAATATGTCCCAGAAGTGCCATTTATAAAATTATAGTGCCATTTATAAAATTCTGTCGCAATTTGTAAAATATCATCCGGAAATTAGAACATTGATATTTTGGAGTGATAGCTGTGTGCCACAAAAGCGCAATAGCATTATAACCTTGGCCATCACTCATTTTCTTCAATAACATGATACTCTTGAGAAAATATACATGAAGTTTTATGTACCTGGATATTCAGCAATTCGGGGGGTAGATGCGGTACATAGCTGCATTGTGAGGGTCCTGCGAGTAGCAGAGTACTATTCTCCTATATCAATAATGATAATTTTAAAAATATAAGGGGGCATAACGCGTACAAGGTTATACAAATGCAATTAATATCCTTCACACAAAGGATTTCAAATACTTTGAGGGTGCCACTAATAGTTTTAATTATAGTAATATTCCGTTTTCTAGGGTGATATTTCCAGATACCTCGTTTCTCTCAAAGAGTTACCAGATCGCAAATATAAGATAACATAATCTAAGAAAATTACCGAGTGACAAACCCTATGAACTAATAGAATGCAATAAAAGAACCTCTTAACCTCAGCAAAAAGTGAAAACGCTAGAGTTCATGTTTCTATGGATGCCTAAAGTTGATAGGAAGTTTTATGACGCTGTACTTCCAGACACCGCATGAAATAGCACTAAGAAAAATCGTATACTACAGAAACTAAATAAGCATGTTTTTAATATGTTAAGAATTATTTTGAATTCCACGTTGTATTTTTTCTTACAAAATATTGAATAAGTATTTCTTGTGAAACAAAGTTGGATGTTTCAAAGTTGAAAATAAAATCTTTTGTAAAAAGTTATAAAATTGTATGTTTTGTAAAAAATGTTATATTTTCTCGGAATATCATTAAAAAAAGACTAATTTTTTATATATTTACTAAATTCAATACAGGTTATCGATATAAGACTTGTACATTTCTAATTTTTATACTCGTTAAAATGCAATCGTAAAATTTTTTAAAACATTTTTTCTGAAGAAGTAGAAATAGTAACATACAATCCTGTAAAATTAGGATGACGACATCCTTCAACTTTTGACATGTTGAGGGGTTTTGGTATGTGATTACCTCGATATGCTTGTCGTGAGCAGGTAAGGATTGGAATAAATTCGAGAAAATCATTACCCGGCAAGTAAAAAACGTATTTGGATAGGGCTATTTTACTTTTTAGGTACAGATTTTTTGATTTACTTTAATTATTTTGACTTCATCACGGTTTTCTTAAATAGCAATAAACTTATCTGATGATGTCATTTAGAGAGCACAACTTTTCAGGTTACACCACAATTGTTTTGAAAACTAAAAATATTTTAATCAATTAATTAGTACAATTCTATGAAAAATAATAATTAATTCAAACGAAATCCGTTAAATTAAAGCTCAAACTGTATGCCATTTACTTCTTGGCAATGTAAATGCAAGTCGAAATTAAACTTCTTGTAAAACGTTATTTAGCGCTTCAGCGTTGATTATCTTAGAATATTGAGGATCTTCATTATTTAGATACAGTGCCACATGTGAGGAAATTATGTACTGTCGTAATAACTAAAAATACTTTCCAGTAAGTACCGTCAATGCACCGTCAGTAAAAAATGGTCGAACAATAATTATTGTAATACCACAATTCCTGCTCACCAAGGAAGATTTTCCACTTTCCTTGAACACTATATGTTCCTTCTATGATTAAATGAAGGTATTTAGGAGTTCAATGCCTGCAGTTGCATGATTTGAGAATTGGGGATTACTACTATATAGCTACAATATTAACTCAGAAAATTATATACTATGATCGAAAGCATCATCTCAAAGATCGCACCTTGTATAGTTTATTTCATCTCTCTTTGCCAAATAAGAAATCTCAAGTGGCTCTTATCTCATACCGTGGCTTGTTTTTATGGCTAGGCTCAGGTAGACTGTTCCGTTTATCGTCAAGATAAGAGAGTTTCTTATTTGGCAAATAGCGATGAAATTAATAGTATATGTGCCACTTAAGTATTCTGTTGTCGCTATAGATAATGATCACCAAGATTTAAATTCGCTGTTTAACTTAAACGTACCCTATGTTGAAAACTTAGAATGGTAAATATGTAAAATTGTTGTATAACCTAACTAAAAAAAAAAACACTTCACATAAACAGTTTTAAAACCTTAAAACGGACTTTTTAGCACGTAGAACATCTCTATCTCGAAATTGAGTGACCGACAAAATATAAACCAACACATAAATACAGAATATCTGCTTTATGCGACAGTTTTACTTTTTTCAAATAGTCCACCCTCGTGCTTTCTCACGACCACTGAACAGGGTGAGGTGTACCCTACCCACCTCAATATCAATAGATGTCGTCTGGTAGACGTCCCTAATCAGAATCATTTGAAACCCGATCGATCCGACACGATTTAATTGAGTGATAGTGCTAACAAAAAAAATTCTCAAACAGTCTACCATTGTACTTCCTCATGATCCATGGACATGGTAGAGTGTGTTCTATCCACCTCAAAATGAATAGGTGTCATCTGGGAGACGTCCCCAGTCAGAATCAGTCAAAATCCGATCGATCCGAGACGATTTAGTTGAGTTATCGTGTTAACAAAAAATTTTAATACCAACAACAACGACGACATACACACACACAGCAAGCATTTTTTCAAAACCATTTTTTTTTGTTTTTATGCCGAAAAACGAAAAATGAACCAAAAAAAAAGCTTTTTCACTTTTTCTTTACACGATTACATTACTTTTCCGCTAGTATAGTGGAGTGCGGAAAAGTAATAGCATAAAAACAATAATAAAATGAAAAAAAAAACACCGAAAAGTAGAATTCCCAAAAAAGTCACAACAGCCAGTATGAAACGAAAAAATGAAAATACGTTTTTTTAATTCCTATGTTACATGCAATAAGACAATAATCACTTCCTATAATTAATAAGATAGCAACATAACTTTTATAGAGAATTCCAATGAATTATCCACTTAAATGATTAATTAGGATGTATAACTTAATTTATTAAACTGTAATCACCTATTACTAATTAAATGTGTCTATAAAGTTGACTAATCTCGAAGCGCTTAAGTCGTCGGAGGTCATGATCATTCACAAATACTGTTTGAGCTAGTATGTTTGGATGATTAATCAGTCAATCCTTGTATTTGACACAAAGGCCATTTAACTTTCTCCTTAAAGGATTATATTGTGAGGTCAGTATGCAGTACATAATGGGGCACGTAGACGAGTGCATCGACCATATTACGCAACACTTCGATTTTAAGTATTATTTATATTATATTATAAATATAATTATAAATAACTATAAACAGTTATTTCCCATAGTTGTATTATATATGTCCATACTGGTTTCGATATGGACTCATATATCAGTATTTCATTTTCCAATGTTAACTGTGACTTTCTATCCATCATTCAGTAAGTTTTCGAATATTTAAAACCTAGTTCCTTTCTTTTCATGAAAATATGTTTGCCTCAGGTGAGACGCCAGTCTAGGTGCATACTAAAATATTTTGTATCAACGATTTGTGGTAGTAGTATTAACCATTCAATATGACTGGTGGAATGTTTCCCTTTTTGTAGTGCATGTGACATGAGTAGATTTAGATTTATTCACTCTGATTCTAAACTTTTTGAGTCATTCCCGAACTCTATTTAAATTTACTTGTAATATATTTAAATAGAGGTTGTAGTGGAGTAATAGCAGCAAGATTAAGTATAGTGTAGGACCCAGAATGCTACTCTGAGGAACACCAGCTTGAATTGAGTATAAATCCGTATAATCATTTTCATGTTTGATGAAAAAATATCTACTGTTGAGGTATGATTTGATTATTTCGTAGTAATTATATATTACATTCGAAGTCTTTGCTGATTATACTCGTATTCACAACTCTCTGAATTTGTTCAAGAGTAGTGTGTTGTTTTCTGAAGCCAAACTGATGATTACAACGGACATTTGGTTGTAATATCCGCTTCAGGAGTTTAATAATCAATTTCTCAATTACTTCAGATAGGAGTGGTAACAGGTCGATTAACCTATAAGACGAGGGTACATTTAGCTTTTGTCCAGGTTTTGGTATTAATATTACCCGAGCAACTTTTCATTGTTTAGGAAAATATCCAAATCTAGGAATAGCATTATATATGTGTGTAGTTGTCATTAAGCACTTTTTTATATCTCTTATACAACTTTTACTGTTTATCAAGTCATGCCTCAGGGCCTTTTTGATGTCGAAAAATTATATCTATAAATTTCTCAGAACATTGTTATGTAACCGTACAATTTGTGCATCAAACCTAAAAAAAGTACTCTCTTAAATACCATCGTCAGATAAGGGTGTTGACATTTAAAAAACTATCGATGATTTCATAACTCATACATCATAATACAATGATATCAGAAAATTACATCGACCTATCTAAGAATTATTTTCCTACATACCCGATAACGATTTTATCGATTTTGTTCTAATTTTTACATGCTCATTGTATATTATGATGAATCAATTCATTAAAAAGTATTTATAGACATTGGTTTTACTTACCTAAAGCATATACATATCATAATAGCTATAGGATTAATTCCAATAGAAAACCTTACCGAAGCAGATGATTATGATGAGCAATCCATTTTATAATTTTCTTATCTATATTATAATCATTTTTGGACTTTTCAAATATAGTTGTCACGTCATGGTTTAACAAGACAAACTGAATTTGCATATTCATCATGAAATTTGTGAAAAATACATCAGTACTAATCAGTGGTAACAGTATTCCTTCAATAAGAACATATTCTTGGAGAATAAACATAAGTGTGGTAGGTATTTCTTCGGGAATAAAACAATTGAAAATTAAAAAAGGTCCATCTACTAAAAATGGTTTAAAGGTATATAAAACTACGACTACTGATCCTCCAATTATATAAACATAAAAAAATATTTTTTCAAGAAGCATAATTTTGTAACATTTTTGTGTTACTTTCTTGTCTTTAAAATCTGTAATTTCCCACAGGTGTTTCGATTCGTCTAGTATTTTATTTAGGACAGGAATGCTTAATATCAGCGTAAATAATTTTAGACTTCCCTGAAAAAAAAAATTAAATTGAAGACTATATTAGCAGAGGTACTACAGTAACATATAGTGAACAATAAAACGTAATAAAATTATGTTCTTGTCGTAGATGGTTTATAACATGTCATTTATTAGTATACCAGTGTTTGAAATATTTGACTAAATTTTTAGTAGGCATATTTAAATATTTTAATATTGTAATAGACATATCCAAAGGTTAAACAATTTTACTAGATTTTTTATGATAGTTTCATTTATAATAAAAACAAATTAAAATGGCAAGTACAACCATTCTGGTCTACGGAATAATTTTATTCGATTTGTTTTTGTGACTGATTTATCAGGCAATATTTTTGATTCACTTTTAGCTTTATAATTACTGTTTTTTTTTTTGTTTTTCAATAATAATACCTATATAAAATCATAAACAAATTCCTTTGTATGTAGTTCATTAAATAAATATCGCGGATAAATATCTCCAAATATGATAATTATCTCTTTGGTGAGCTCATCCTAAAAATTACTGATTTATTGTATACTTTCAAATACTGTACGTATTTTGAATCATATATCATGAAAGTTATCTAGAAATCTAGAAGTAATGAAGAAAATGGCGCTCTTCTACAGTTTTTTAATTATTCGATTGCACTCGATGAGTGCTCTCTCACCAAGCCCAGACGGCTTTTAACATTCGGTAAAAAAAGTATTTGTATTAGTAATTGATTACTAATTACCTCCTGCTGGGGGTTAACTATTACGTTATTTTAATATGTATATTTATGTGTATTCTATGGTTAATATTTATATTTAATATTTTATAGTTATAAATTTAGAGAATTATAAGTGTTCCTTATTCTGTAATGTGTTTAAACAAGTTAAATACATACACTTCCTGTTTATGGCATATTGAAGTTAAAAGAAGTACAGGGTGGGGCATAGGAACCCGATGATTTTTAATTGTTGTTTACCGGCGATTGTGTGAACTGAGCATGTTTAGAGTAGGGAGGGAAGCAATGGGAGATCACTCTAATACCCTCAACATTGAGCTGTGGACTGGGCAGTATTGTGTGTTAGTGATAAAACAGTGCTTTTTAATGGCGATTCATTGATTGTCATTATCGGTAATCGAAACTCAGTTTGACAACCTCGTATACATTGACTGACAATTTCGTATACATTTCGAAATTTCATATCGTGCCTAGCCATAATACCATAAAGTTGTTGCTAGGTACAAAGTTGTCGACAGAGTGATTCTGCTTTAAAGAAAAAACCACCGGGTTCTATTCGTATAATGCGAAGTCAGGAATACGTCGAAAATCTGAGCGGAGCAATTTAACAGAATCCACTTTGTTCAGCCATGGGCCTCCGTGGAATTCTGCATGAAGATTTTCACTTTCATTCTTATAAAATGATGGTCGAATGCCATTTTATATGCACGAAAAGTGGGGAATATCCGAGGTTGATTATAACAATAATACGCAATAATGGAGCTCATCTCACAGATGTTCTATTAAAAAAATGAAATGGCATGAATTGAATGAACCCTTGTCATGATAGAACACGTCGAATAAAAACTTTTATATATTTCATGTTATTTCATTTCAAAAATCATCAAGTTCATGTGCCCCACCCTGTATAATAAAGTGGAACCAATGTATAAGTACAAACATTTTCTACACTAACTTTGACACTGCAGGTGTTGGGCTTGAAACGACATGGGTATGTTGACATTAAGAAAATTGACAAAATCAAGTAGAATTTTGTATATCGAATATTTATTTATGTACCATGAACAAAATACTGCGCATTTATTATATTCTCCTTACCACACCTGATATTTTAATGAACATGTAATGCATATTGCAATAGCAATGCTACCTTCGTCAGTAGAATATATCGCTTTTTGTCCGAATGCGAACTTGAAAATTTTTCGCATTTTCAAAATCGCTATAATATGACGAAATACATATCTGAAGAACTGCAGACACAAGCTGATTTCTTTTATTATCGTTATAACCTACGACCAAAAGTACGTAATTGGGTATGTAATCGTATATAACACATATTTTCATATTCCATCATACAATTTTTATGATGAGCCCACTAACTGAAAAGTGATCCCAAATACTTTTAAAATATCAAATAAATAAACTAAAATGTCTCTGTGGTTACCTAACGAAATATGTTTCTTAAGTTTTCTATTATGGTTGTATACTGTACTCTCAAAGTCCACACTTTCTCCACCACCTATGTATATATTTTGACTTATTCATAGATAATAGGCAATATAATAACAAACATACTGTATATATTTTTGATATAGTGTTCTATACAAAACTATTTGCTTTTCAAAATTACTATATGCATTTCAAAACTACTCACTTCCATTATTTCTTTTAGCAAGGAAAATCTCTATTTGACCGCTAGATAAAAAACACGTAAGCTTAGATACCGAAAGCGAAGTTTACAATGAACCCATGTCCGTTGTAGTTTACATTTCACCCCTTTACCCTCTCTTAAAATTTTTAAATGACACCCCAGATCTTATTATAATTTCTTTTAAAGGTCTTAAAAACGCAACTCTATTTAAAAACTGAAATCAGTTAATTCAATCTCATAATAGGAGAAAAAATAAAATAATTTAAATAAAATAAAATAAATCAATGGAATATTCTAAGGTTTGTGTTATGACAATGAAAGTAGGAGGTACTGTTTTTGTGAAATTTCTACCGCAGACTCAACACCGATAAGTTTTATGTCTTCTATTTTTTTACAACCATTAGCATCGTTTGAATATTCTAGTAATCGTCCCTAACTTTAATAAGATTTTGAAGTGAAAGCACGGTATAAACCGTTCCCTCTACAGCTTAAACCTCTACGCTTCTTTAGAGAAACGTAAGTTGATTTATGTTTATGGTTGTACACAAACATTTAAAAAACGCATACAAAATTATATGACAGTCCATGACATTTTGTTGCCAACAAAGGAACCCATTCCAATCGAAGACCATAGAATATTAAAAATAATTAGAAATATTCTTAGTATAATTCATCGAAGTAATAAGCTTCCTTATACTGACACCGAAATAAGGAGTACCTAATAAAAAATATCTACGATAATTTATTACTGCGCATGATATATTGTTATTGCTGCCCTAAACAGTCTAAAGGCCTACTCAGAGATAGGAGCAAATATACCCTAGAAAAGGGTGAGAGCGGAATCTCGTATACCTCCTCGCTAGACAAAGCTAACAGAAATCATTTTGGGTTCATATTGTTTTAATTCGTATTGTTTACGTCGATAGTTAAGGTTAACATTATTAGGGTTTCAGACTATATCATACTTAGCTGCAATTTGCACCAACTAAAATAAACCAAATATTTCCGGAGATAGCTAGTAGTTTCAAATGAATCAGTTCTTATCAATTAGCTTACTTTAAATTGATATAGCGTTCAATCACGAACATATCGAATATTTTGAACTGGTTTATGATTTCTAAATAAGTTAATGATCACCACAATATTTACCCAAATATTAACAGTGAGGGGCATTGCAACCATATTTTTTTAAATTTTGTGATGTAAATATCTAATTTGGGATGTAATATCTACGTTACATATTCAACATATTTACAAAATGTTTTTATAATAATAATAACCTTATTGCATATAAAACTACAGTTTGTTGTAAGAAGATTAGCTTACAATTTAAATAAAAATAATAATAATATAAGATAACATATCAAGAATAATATATGGGATATAAATAAAGTAACTTTATAAGTAATATAATGCATAATAACGTTATTAAAAGACTAAGAAGAACTATAAAAAAACTATAAAAATGATCCAAAAACCTATAACTAAAACAACGTATTTAGCTCAACTACTGCATACTGAAATAGTATACTATATATATATATATATATATATATATATATATATATATATATATATATATATATATATATATATATATATATATATATATATATATATATATAATCTATATGTATATAGATTATAAATTAAACTATAGGAGAAAATTTCAAGTTATTCATTTATTATAAATGCACGAAGTTTTAGAATAGTCCACAACTATGTAACTATAGCTTTGGCTGGTGTAATAATACCAATTTACCAATTTCTAGTCTTACTATATAGTCAGCAGTAGTTTCAGGCAACAAGAGCACTCGCTTTAAAACATATAATTGAACCTTTTCAATGAAGCTCATATCTCTAAACCCCACAGAGGAATTCAATTCATGATTGTATATGTTACTAATGGCCAGACTTCAGAAAATAATTTTATATGAGCTTGCCAAGTGTACATATTAGTGCAATTAATATTAATTAATTATTAGAAATATACTCACGTGAATTACTAGAAACGTAGATTCTAGTGCACCTGTAACGTCAGTAAAGGTCACCTTGCTTCCTTTATATACAAAAAATAAAATTATCCAGTAAATAATAAGAAGGTTAAAAGTGAGAGTCAATATTGGCCAGACCCTCTTGTTATTTTTAGGATCTATTCCAATCATCTTCATTAGTTTTATAGTTGATTTAATCCTATCGTGTACGTTGTTTATCATTTCAAATAATTATTTTTTAAACGTGTTTATCGCTGGCTGTAAAATTGTTTTTATAAATGTTATTATCTATTTTGATGAAAACATACTAACATATTACAATTAAACTAAACTACGTTAAACTAAAATTACGTCACTAGTAAATAGTCTAATTGCTTATAATATAATAATAACATAAGATGTATAATAAAATGGTTGTTGCAACGTGACATATAAACTTCAGCAAAGGTCAGAAGATAAGAGACTGCAATGTCAAATGGTTTTTCAGTATATAGGCCGCAATTTTATCTTTTGCAAATATACGAAAAATAAATAAAAACCCAGTTTTGTACAACCTTTATATCAATGTATAATTAAAAATAATAAATATACAAAGTAGAAATTACAATTATTCTACTAACTAGTATATGCTTTGCATTATGCTTGTAGAGTTCTAGGTGTCCATTATGGAGTACCTACTTATATAAAAGTACTGTTATTATTAGTACTATTAGATAAAATACATTTAATTTGGTTATTTATTATACGTTCATGCTTGATGAGGCATATTTTAAATTGCATAATTGGCATCCAATAGTATGTGGTTATACTTTTAAATGACTTTAAGTTACTATAGTTTATTCTGTAATTGTTTTTGTAAAATTGTAGGGCAATGAAGGATACTTCTATTAAGGTTCTATTTGAATTTAGTTGCATTTGCTGTTCTTATCGACATAATCTTGATTTTACCTATAATCTTGACAGCTGATTTTATAAATCCTAGACCTTTCTTTGTTTACAATTTTTCTTATATAAATAAAATATATGAAATAGAAAAATCGTTAATAGGATTTCGTAAGAGTAAGATCATTCTCAAATATTTGAAAACTCTAAGTCTTCTGTCTCTTGAGTCTTTCCTAAATTGTATATTGTATATAATAAACACAAGTTTCCGATTTTTAGAATCTTCTTGAAAGGTTGTTGAGTTTAAAGTTTCCCTAAATATACCTTTTTATTAAGTTATCTACTCTATGACGAGATTATCCTTATAAAACTGAATGTTATTACTTAAATAATCGAGCATTCTTAGTTGATAACACTTTGGTACTCTTCATTATATCTGTTTATCAATAAAATGTCGATGCATAAAGAACTTCTGTTGAAGATGAGAATTATAAATAAATACAACATAAACAAATTAAACAAATGCATAATTTTGATAAAATGGTGCGTGCTATAAACTATATAGGGACTGCTAATATAGCTGT
The DNA here is from genome assembly GCA_037954035.1 of Rosalia funebris. NCBI lineage: Eukaryota > Metazoa > Arthropoda > Insecta > Coleoptera > Cerambycidae > Rosalia > Rosalia funebris. The sequence continues at coordinate 18,228,108 of JAZFAV010000026.1, read as the reverse complement.
TTAAGGTAAAATCGTGATAATGAAATAATTAATTAATGTTTTATACTGACTTAATGATTATACATATGTATGTAGATACGTTTTAGTAAAGTAGTAATAAATCTTAGTATTTTATTAGTGTGTAGACATCATTCATATAATAGTTGTATCAATTAAAGGGCTTGTTTGTATGGAACAAAACATATTTTAATTACACAGGAACATTTGGACGTGTTCTATTTACATATAAGAAGTTTTAAATTTAAAGTAATGGAGTGGAAGTACAAGTGGAAAGTGTGTAGCATTAGTCTCACAGTAAGGTCAAGTTTGGTTAGAAATATGTACTCTACACTAAAATATGCATTGTATTTACTTGATAATACTGGCAGATGTTATGCATTAGCATTACGTTACATAACTTTTGGTAAGTTGTGCAATATGTAATAAAAATTTATTCACATGCACTTATTTCTTATAATTTCTAATATGCAATAATAATTAATAAATGAAATTTAAGTGAATGTGATCTGGGTACTGGGACTGTATCAAGTAAGAATTTGCTGATACACAGTGATATTGATACTACATGTAGCATTATTGATAAATAATTAGATAAGATGTGGATCATTGATGATAAAAATTACTTTTTAGGCACTAAATACAGAATTTTGAAAAATAACTTTTTGGGTATGAAGCGTGTCAATAATCAATAGCTATATTTATTATTGACAAAGTAATTCTATAAAATCCTACCACGTTTAGTACAGTAAACTTTCTAATCTGAAAATACAAATTTCGAACCTAAAGGGCTGGACATAATTAACTTTTCACAGAGCACTGTATATCGCTCATGTAATATTTCTATGCATCCAATGGTTCGACTTCGCTTTATGTAATCACACAGTAATTTCTGTAAATTATATAATGATGGGTCTTGTATCGACAGATTCAAACGTCACTGAGCTTTATTTACTTTTTATCTATTCAAGGTTAGAGCTATACATTTTCTACTGTTTAGTCATTATATTTTAGAAGCTGTAAAACTTGTCGTAACCATCCACATAAGTATTGAGTCACCTTGGTTGTTTATCTTTTAAAAACAAAATTGTGTTTAAATCGATTACCCCCCCCCCCCCGGACGTTTCACAAAATCCATGCTTCCGTACAACCACATTGTGAAGAAGGCTATACTCAATATTATGAAAATATATGTTATATTATTTACGTTTAAATCAGAAAGAACTAATATGTCATCGAAGCTATTATAATGTATTCTAAATGTGATAGGAATGAGTCCCTCTAAAATTAAAAGCATATTTATACAATCAATTTAATATTGTGAATTTCGGCATTTATTATTTATGAATTATCGAATGTTTACTCAAATATACATATTCTATGTAGTATTCATGGTATTTAACATATTACAACAGATGGTGTTTAATGAACTGCTATGAGGTAGTTTACACGTCAGCGAATATGGTGGTGGTACATACATACATTTACAATCTATACGTTTTCATCTTTGTGAAGGAGTGCAGGAAAATCCATGTGCAAGAAAACATTCCATTTACCGATTCAAATACTTTTGACATGCGGTTTTTGCCACCAATTTCAAGCACAGTAAACAGTAAAAAATAGCATTGGTTCTTAATGGCAAATATATATATATATATATATATATATATATATATATATATATATATATATATATATATATATATATATATATATATATATATAATATATTCCTTAACATACAGTTCATACAAAGAAAATCATGGATTTCAAAAAAGAAAACGGTAGCATATGAACATTCATTTAACACAGATTTGAATAAATTACCAATTCGGAAAAACTGAAATCACGTGAACTAGTCGTAAGGAGGTACTTGGAACAAGGAGGTACAAAAAGATCACTTGTTAATATCAGTCTTAACAGTGCTAGTTTACAGCAAAATTTCAATTTAAATTATTTTTTGTTTTTTATAACGGGGGCGAAGTTTATTTGTGAAGTAGCGAGAGCTACTGTTCCACCTAACCCCCGGACTGATAACACCGATACCACCGAACAGAAATTACAACTAGAAGGTTCACTCTACGGCGGTACTTTTATCTTTCGCTTACAAAGGCATTGCTGCCATGGAGCTGTTGAACGGCGGCCTTCTTGAATATACGTGGGATACTTCGTACGATATAATACATGCGCTACGTAATAATTAGCTAATTCTCACTGGACGACGAGACGGGGTAAGGAAGGAAACTTAGCGGGCGGAGCTTAGAGTGAACCTTCTAGTTGTAATTTCTGTTAGGTGCCGATACTCACAGACGCACCCAGCCGGCTAATGTGAGAATTGAACCCATGCCCGGATTACTCCAAAAGGGCAATGTAGGCCAGTCCAAGTGATAGAAATGTTACCCTAAATCAATACAGGAAATTTGCACCTGCGAGGTAATTATGGGATAATCTCCCCTCAGAAGATCTAGCCAAATTTCTAACATCCATGTCAATCCGGATCAATTCTTACCGGCATTCGACGTTGAACTCGAGATACCGGGTGAAAGACTGAAGCGTAATTCGCTCACTGAACCACTCAACTAACTTCTTTTTCGTTTGTTGGTCTTCCAGTGCCTCGACAATAAAAGGTTAACAACAGAAAAATCGATACCTGTTAAATATCTAAATTATTACTGAATGCTAGTGTTTTGTATGCCCAAAGATAAAATAAATATATATCTGTATTACATTTTTCAACGATATTTTGTTTTCTTTTGATGCACAAAAAATATGCATTCTAAAAGTGAACTTGTTAGCAATCAATATGAAATTAATAACAAAGGTAACAAATAATATAAATAAGATCGACAATGAGAACCTTAATAAAAATAATATTATTGATGTAATTATAAAAATTGAGGATACGATGGGATTCACGTCAGTTGCCCAATATGAAGCTAACGGAAGTACAGCACATTGCTTCATATCTACAACATGGATAGGCGATCTATCGTATTCTCCAATAGAGACAGTTCAACAATGCCATTCGTACTCTACTCTGGAGGGGGGAGGGGGGAGGGGGCAGACTAAGTCCAGTAGTTGGGGTGTTACCCCAAACGCTTAGGGGATTAGGACCCCAAGGGGGGAGTTTGGAACATCTCACTGAACCGTGGGGTTCACCGTGGTGTGGTCAACTGAGGACAAACATGTCCTCAGATACATTTATCATCTTCCCCTCCACAGTCTGAGGCTTTATGAAGAGAATTTACCGATTCTATTTCTGTGTATCCAAATAGTGTGTCCAAACAAACATATTATTTAAACTTCTAATTCCTCGAAATATATTCTTCATAGTATACAATATTCGATAGCGATGGTAATTTATCCTTTTTCTTTTCTAAATAACTCAAAAAACCATGAATTATAGCTATGCTACAATTCTCATATGTGTCCGACGAGGATGGAATAACAAGATACGTCGTTTGAAATAAGTTATTTAATTATAACCTAATTTATCGACGTTCGATCTTTTCCATTCGCAAGCATTTATAGTTGTACACATATGTACATAAGTTCCGTACTTCATAAATATATAAATTAGCTATTGAATTAAAATATAAATTAGACTTTATCATAACGAAAGTAAGTAATAATCATTTACGAAATAGTTTTTCCATAATATTTTATTAGAATCGATATATCTCAAAAACTAATAAATCTTAGCGTCAGAAAATGACATTGGACATTTAAATATTTTAAAACTGTGAACATAATTAGAATCTAATATATAAAATTTGGTATGTCATTGAAAAGTTTATGGCAAATTCCAGTACAAAACAAAGTATAACAGGCGTGACATTATTTTCGTTAGTTAGAACACCTCTAAAATCCGTTATATGTAAATTTACTTCTTCATATTATTTGTAGTTTCCCAAAAAATTGTTTAATAGGCCACTTTCCATTATGTACCCTATATATTTCATAAATATGTATGTATTTTATAAATATTGTTTTATTATTTGTTAATGTTTATTATAGTGATTTTTTATTATATCAATTTAAATTAATATAACCTGAATCTACCATTTTAATTAAATTTCAAAGTAAAAGTGAGTATATATTATTCATTTCATCGCTATTTGCCAAATAAAAAACTCTCTTGTCTTGCCGATAAACGGAACAGTCTACCTGAGCCTAGCCATAAAAACAAGCCATGCTATGTTTTAATATTTTTTATTTGGCAAATAGCGATGAAATAAGCTATAAATAGTTTAATAGGCCACTTTATATTATGCACCCTGTGTATCTCATAAATATATATTTTGTAAATATTGTTTTATTATTTGTTACCATTTATTATAGTGATTTAAATTAATATAACTTGAATATATCATTTAAATTAAATTTAAAAGTAAAACTAAATACTCCTATATAATTTGCAAGACATATTTAGGGATAAAATATTCAGCAATTCAGCAATTTGTAAAATGACCATCGAATGATATTTCTCATATAAGCAGCATTTGTTAGATGTTCCCTTCTCTTGTAATACAGATGATAATGTTATTTGTATTAAATACACTGACAAAAATATTTTCTGCTACGAAAATGGCCTATGCGATATTTCTAATAAATGGTTTCTTAATTATTCATTTAATGTCATATTACCTATGTTAATATAACTTATTTTAAATATATAGGATTGTTATTAAAAATGAATATAGAAAATGTAAAATTTACTAAATTATTTGGTAAATGTTAAATATGAATAAAAAGCTGACCTAGGTACAAAAATATTACATACATTTAGGTTTCGTTTTTGTTTATTATAATAAAATAAAAATGATTCAAGAGACTATAATAAATTAAATATGAAAAATGTTTAGCGAATATATTGCATTTTATTTTATAAAACGTAGAGACAAATATCTAAATAATGATAATTAAAGTCAGTATTATTTATCAAATACATCAATAATCGTCAGCAGCGCACCAAGAATTAATATTATCATTATAATTAATTATGTAATAAGATAAAAGTACGACAAAATAAGAAATCTGAAAGAATTGTCTGAAATATCTATACGAAACTACATTTGTCCTAAAAGGCCATTGATGTAATTAATAAGTACAAATACTCTTTACATTCAAGAATATAATACACAATACTCTAAAAAGTAAATGCGTGACAGAACTGTAGATATAAAAACTATGGAGCTATACTTCTTGAAGGTAATATAACGGCGATTATCAACGTTAACCATTATCTTCATATATATGTTGATAATTGTAGCCTAGCAACTACATACCAGACCTTCATATGTATACTCCTAAGATTTTTTCTTACAGTTTATGTGAATAAATCAAACCATTATTAAAACTGAAAAGAACACATCGAAGTGAATATTTCACAAATAGATCCCAGAGTAATAAAGCGCTATTTCACATGTAACTCCTAAAATGTAAAAGAAAATTAAGTCTCGTCTGCTGCTATGTTAGGGGGCCTGCAGGTTTTCTATTATGCTCGGTATTATGATCTATGTATGAAAATATTGTTTATCATTCTGTAATTTATTCTTCCAATTACTTAAATATTAACACGGTTAAAATACATGGGTAACAATTTTTAGACAAGGTAGTATTCGAACCCAAATCACGACGTTCAGTAATTGTTTGGTTAACATTTATTGTTATTAATGCATGATGCCGTAAATGGTACATGTCAGTAGATCTACAAGATATAAAAATCTACATTACTGAAAAGTACTGAATTTATTTCTTACTTTTCAACCATATTATATTAATAGCATAAGTGTAATAAGGGTATTTTAAAATATTATTTACTACATTAGAATGGTCTCATGCTGGCAGTAAGTTGCTAATTGGATGTTATCGCCATTTTATGTCAGTTTCTGTGCAATTTATATTAACAAAATTGTTATAATAAAATCGAAAAGGATAACTATCTACTACTACAAATTTGTTAGTGGCCAACAATCCACTATGGGAACATGACTTCTTTTGTAAATACGTAATTTTCCTATGGATTTTAACTAATAATTCCTTAAACTAGTAAAGTGCATCTTTATAAACCTATTCCGATTATTTACTTTTGTTATATTTAATTCTAAAAAATAGAGAAACCCATATTAGTGGAATTACCGGAAAATAAACTAACCTTAAGCGTAAATATTCCCTGAATATATTATATTCGTCAATTGGCATGGTCTTATTAAATTTGTTAAATTAGTTGTGTATATTTAATGATGTAATACACTAAATATACAAAAATGCAAACGTGTCAACAATAAAATGTTTGACTTAACAAAATTCTCATTCTGTGAAAAAATGCGCGTATTATATGTTATAGTGAGTGTCACTTGTATGGGTTTATGTGCGAATTGTGATATAGATTTAAAAGGTACGATTATAATTTTAGTACATCTTAATGTATTGCTTATGTATTAAGTTGTAATATGTAGAATTATTTTGCATAAATATAGATTGTATAGGTACCATGCTTTCAATATTTCTATGCATTCCTTAAGGTTCATATAAAAATACATAGAATTTTTTTTATAAATAAAAATAGAAAGACTAGACAAAATTAAATCGTATATCATGATCACATGACTATTTAATATGAAGCCTAAAACTCAAATTATGTTCATAGAATCGTAAAAATGAAGATAATTTTTAGAAATACGAGATATTTATTTTTTTATCTATGATTAAACAATGTTTGTGTCAAATTAAATAAAGAATATCCGCAAACATATTATGTAATTGTATTACCGAAAAGACAATATTTATTACGTTATTGTTCATTTGTGAAAAATGTACTTTTATATAATTTTTATATTTGCAATTAATTTGACAAGTAATCAAGGTATTTCTAACTAGCTTAAAATAATGATGTGGTAATACTTTATTAATCTGGTAGCATTAAAGCAGTACTGAATAATTGTTATGTTTAAATTTATATTTCTGTTATACATGATTTTAAATAATAATTTAAAATATCTAAGTAAATACCATACTCAGTTACATATTACTGGGCATAATATCAATAATGGATTTAAATTTTATTTTGTTTCTTAATAATTAAATAATCCAACTATTTCTTTGTATAGGCCAATATGTATTTAATGATTATTAGACTATTATTTACAAACTTAAAACATGTAGTGAAACCTATTCCTTCCCTCTATAAGAAACAATGAAGGCGACTGTCATAAAAGTAGTATTTTGCGACAAAATATATACTGAAAAATAAAATGGTAACTACAATACCTTTTTGCACCCCATATTTTATAATTTAATGGATAACTCGTTTTACGATTAATAAAATATATTTTCATTTATTGATTTTAATAGTTTAGTAAAATAAGAATTCCAACATTAGGTAAAGGAAAAAGCTTAATTTTTATTAAATTAAAATAAATAATACAGACAAATTTATATTATACTATTAAAAACTACTTGTCGAATACATTTGTGGTCATATGTTTTTCAATTAAAGCAAAGATAATGAAGAAAGTATTGTTAGGAGGAAAAAAATCAGTTATTACTTTTCTTTAACAAGAAAATAAATATGAATTTCATGCGTAGTATTTACAACACATCATACAATTAATAAAACATATAAAATTGTAACAAAGTTTGTAACTCTTACTCTAACGGTAAAATTTCTCTAAGATTGATTGGATAATGTCTATAACTTATAAAATATTTCCCAAATGAAAATTTTATAAAAAATCTTAGATACATGATTTTTTATTATAATTTGACTGTTATTTTAAACAATGGTAGGTAGTTAAGTTACAAACACATAATTTCTATTCTTTCATTTAATGGGTATGCTCTTTGTTTATGACATTTTATATTACGCCTAACAAATTCGCCAAGAAGTAATGAATATTAGGCCAGAGATAATTAACTGAAACATTTATTGTATTACCAAAATAGAACATAATGAAACATTTCTGTAGTGTTCGTTAAAAATTTAGGCAATGACGAATAGATTTCTGACGTCAATTATATTTCTAATCTCAAAATGATCAGACCGGGTTTTGTACAAAACAAAATTAACTCAAATAATTAATTTAAACATTAACACAGTATTGTCAATATATCAGGTAAGTGTTTCATTATATTCATTCTTATATTCAGATGATAAATGAACAACAACTTTAATATTATGTTTATTTAATAATTTAAATTAAATATCATTTAACCGGTAGGTAAGTTATTTCAACAAATGGAAAATTAAAGAATAACATCAGTATTTTTACAAACTACATCGGGAGTGATGGTGTTTCATATTTCTAATTATGTATAAAGACAGGCAATAATTATAAACATTTCATTATCCTAAAAATTAATATATATTATATTGTACATTTTATATTGTATTTAATATATTGTATTATATTTGTTTTAGAAAGTTTATCTTCTCATTTACCGCCAGTATTTCATATTGACAAGAACTATGAGCTATGTGGGACGCAAGGAAAATTATTCTGCAGAGTTTCAGTTTTGCTCACATCTAGAAATACAAATAATGTTTCATTCTATTGGGAACTGATTGAGGTAAATTCAATATTTCTTTCGCTTCTTCATGACGGATTTATAATATACACTGTGATGCATAAATAATGGATAAATTCATTTCTTACGTCATTTAGGTTTTTTCTTTTTTAGTAAAATCATAAAAAATATTTTTAATAATTCTAATATTACTTTATCTGAGCCAAATTTCGTACCTACTCTTTAATTGCCTTAATTAAATGGAATAATAGTTACCCTTTTAAAATAAGACGAGGGTGGGTTCTATACCTCATTGAGAAGTGTATTCACTGACATAAGATTATACTGATAATTTTGTATATTACTTTTCTTATTATAAGTTTAAGAAATTAAATTTCAATATATTAAAATGTTGATACATACACGATGAATACAACCAAGTATGATTTGGACAAAGAAATCTTTTTTTTGTCTAGTTATTAAATATTTGCCAAATCTGACTAGATTGTTAAATTTAGTTTGTATTTAGTTATATATTCAATGTAGAAACTACACCGTTTTTTAAGTATATTAAAAAGTTAAATTCTTTAACTTCAAGTATAAATTAAAATTAATTTATTTATTGCACTAACGAAATATTCGAGTATGTGTATCTGGTGGTGTATTTTTAGAAAATACTTTTTTTTATGTACTTACTTTATACTACGCAGCGTTCTAATTAAATATTATGGCCCTATTATATATTATGGCCTTTCGGATTAATAAATAATAAATGTGCATCTTTAATGTCCAGATGCCTTTAGATACTTACTAGTAATTCTTCTTAAAATGATGGGATTTAATCTTGCTGACAAAAAAAAATGCCACTTTGTCAAAATTTAATACATTTTTCAGCTATCTAGTATCTGCTAGTTTTAATAAACTGTAGCATCACAATAATGTTACCTTTTTAGTATGGATAAACTATTTGTTCTTCATTAATATTACCTTTATTAATATTAATATTACAAACCGTTAATTATTCAGAAATCATAAACATACACACATATTCAGGTTTTTACAATTGTTAATAACACAAGCCTACAAAAAAATTTAAGTTTTGTGTGCTAAGGAATAAACCATACTTAGTTTTTGTAATTCTCCCCTCTAAATACGAATTATGGGTTACTGATAAAACTTTTAAGAAAAACCATAAAAACCGATAAAAATGTGAATCTAGCAATTTTCTTTCTATATGATGGTACTATTCTCATATTAATTTTCATTTTCACACACGATTGCCTTCAAATGATTTATGCAACTATATTATGCTTGGCTTTTTCCTTTCTTACTTGTACCTCTCTGCAAAGTAGCGCGCCTTCGCTAGCTTCGATACCACGAAGATGTAGACTGAACGAATTATTCTACACATCCCATTTTCAGGGAAATTGTCATCGCAGTCCAAACACTCCGTGGTAGCAGATTGCTGATGGCACTTGTATCGATGTACCGTGTAAGAAACAAAAACTTGCAAAAACGACAAAAATAATGCAAAAATCTGTTTCAGCATACATTTGTTCTCTATAAAAACTAGGTGGTTTTAAAAGTTTTTTTAACATATAGAAACCACCATATCATGAGATACATGGTTTTCTAATGCTATCTGCTTATAGAAATTTTCCTTAAAGATAAAGAATTCGTTACACCTATGAGTGATCAAGAAATGGAATCATAGTATATGTATATACGTAAGCAATAATAAAGATGCTGATTACAGAAACATTATGGCAAATATCGGTTTTTATGGTTTTTCTTAGAAGTTTGATCAGTAACTCCTAGTTGTAACTTTAGATTCGTGTTAGCGAAAAAAAAAATAAAAAAATAACTATGGTTTATTCCCTACCACACACAACTTTTATTTTTTGTAGGCGTGTGTAATCCAGTTTTCGGTAAAAAAAAAATACAAAAAATATTTAATATCGTTGACAAAATTAATATCTTATTAAATAACAAGTAGACAATACGTCATGATAAATGGCTGATACATGATATGCGTTTATATTACTTTGTTTATTTCGTCAGCGGGAAACACAAACACATACCTATTCGGCGAAATCCTATAGCCACTCACAGAAAGTCAACACATTTGTCATTGACGCAAGAATTTTTAATAAACTTGGTCAATACACTTTACTTTTGTGTTTTGAGGCATAAAATAATATCATTTGGGTATACGTTAGTTAATCAGAAATCACGAATAGCCATTGCAGAAACGTTGAAACTGAATAGTTAGTACATTCTGCAGATTTGATCCCGCTGGATTATTTTCCAATTCATTATTTATTTTATTTATGGGGTCATTTAGAAGGTCTACTTCGACATATCAAATAACGTTGATAATAAAAGAACAATATAGTTACAACATAGAAAATGGAGAGAAAAAAGCAGTAGATATATACAAAATTTCATTACAGAATGTCAAAGTAATAGATCAGAAAATATGTTGTTATTTACACGTGTATATGTAATGATGGGATATATGCTTTTTAAACATTGAAAAGTGAATCAAAAATCCAGAAATAGAATAAAACGATATTTTTATTTTATTACTGAAATTTTATTTCATTTTTTAATGTAACTACTGTTTTTTTTTCGTTTCATTTTCTCTGCTAACTATTATGTTAATTATAATATTATAAGCTATGTATAGCTCTATTCTTTCCTTATTTTGAATGTTGACGTGCATATGTTTACATTACTTCTTTGTGACTGCAATGTAAATACATGCAGTGTCAATATTCCAACGAAAGAAAAAAATAGAGCTATAAAGTATATATCCATGATATTATATCGTATGTCTTTTTGTTATGTTTTAATAAAGCTTCGAGTAGGAGACGAAACGTCAATATAATTAATAGTAAAAGAGACATAGAGCTATTACTATATGTTTTAAAATTGATTCAAGAAAATAAAATTCTTAAAATAAAATAAGGAAAATATTTAAATAAATCACCCCGGAAACGATAGACAAAATATTTTAGAAAAATTTCAATACTAAATCATGCTTCTATTATTATTCACCAATAATAGAAGCATGTCACAAGTCCTCCTGTCACCAGCCTCCACTTTGTGTGCGTAATTTAAACTGAAAATTCTGAAATTCTATTTACAGTAACATTTAGTAATATTAGAAGTATATAAAAGTTATTAACATTAAACATATGTATATTCTTAACATCATTTTACATACTATAAGCAAACAATTAAAAAATAGAAAAAATCAAATACCAACTCATATTACTGAACGGAAAATTGAAAGCCCGTTAAAATGAGATATTACGCGTATTCTCTTCCATGTGAAAATTCAATTTCTTTCATATGTATATTCAGTAATATTACCATGTTACATATTTTCATACTTTCTATCAAAATTAAAGAACATTGTTTAGATGATCTTCTAAACACGTATTTGTATTTGTATTATATAAAAAGTTGTATATTTCTTATTAAATATTCAGAAAATATATAACATGAAAATGGTTAAAATGAGAATGTTTGATAATTGAGAATACGATGAGCATTCAAGTCAGATGGTTGACCCGGAGCTCTATGATCTGGGATAGCAGACTATGGTGAACATCTCCAATATGGGATGACTGTTTATTTAAAAAAATAACGAATAGCATTCTTACAGAAATGAAAACGGAGGTGATAAGTTTATCTTGCGCAAATGAATATTTCCGTTTTAAATTTATTTGGGACTGTAGACTAGCTGCAGCTACTAATACTATGTATATCTCTAACTGATTATCATGAAATGATAATCATTCCATATCTCTAATTGAACAATTTTCATGGGATAGATAAATAAAGGTAAAGAAAGGTTTTAATTTTTTATGTGTATCATAAAAATGAAACTACAAAACGGAAACAAATACACAAAATCAGTAATTTTACAGGAATCTTGCTTTTCAAATTTGATGTGTAATCATTATTTTGTGTTCTTCATCCACTTCTCTTTTTAGGAGTCAATAAAGGATAAAGCAGCCTATAGTCGCAATGAGTTGTTTCATGCTATATGCGTAGAGGATTTCTGTGGAGATATAATAAATTCAGAGAAATATGACAATTTTAGTGAAAGATTGTCTAACTGTTACTCAAGAAAATATGAGCATTTGGGCTTAACGGCTAATGTAACAAATTATGGTTGTTCCAATCAAGATAGAGGTCATAGAATCGGACTTTTTGATCTGATGTGGTTGTAAGTATATAAAATGGTAGATATATTTTTGTATTTGTGTATTTTTTATTTACACATATTTTTGTGTAACATAACAATTGTTTCACCAACACAGTGGCTTCGTCAGATGTTGACTACATGTACTCAACATCTGACAAGCCACTCTGTTGACGAAACAGTTGTTATATTTAACAAATAAAAAGTGAAAATCTAACCAGCGAATTTTTTAATTTTGTATAAATATGGATTTTCATCAAGTAACGGATGTTTTAATTTTGTATAAAATGTTCTTTTCAATACTAAGAGTACTTGTGAAACGTGCAGGACCGGTAGAATTTTCTTTCTTTCTAGAACTGAATGTTATTAGAACTAGAAGAGAAGAAGAACATATCTAGTATAGGAAACTGAATCTGGCTCTGAAAAGTAAAAATTCGTTCCTCTTTTTTTATAGACATGTAATGTTAAAACTTTTATTATTGTAGTCATTCTATTAGTAATATGTAATATAGTTTCTATAATTGGCAATTCTAGAAACGAGACACTGAGATACAGACTGAGTATTTATTGATATATTGATAATATTCTTTTACTCCTATTGGCCACTTAGCTTATTTCAGCCAAATAGCTAGGATAAGTAATTGGCATTATGCAACTCTGTTATGTTATATTATAACTTATAACTTATAACAACTAAGTATTTTTGCAATTTTTGTCCTTTCTAATTAAATTCAAAATGTATACTAAATTATTAAATTATTATAGAATTATATATTAAATTATTGTAGAATATACATCGTATTCCATTAAAAATAAATTCGAGTTTTTTTTTGTATATTCACTGTATTTTTCTTTTATATATAGTTTTATAAGAATTTACAAATTGTAAGGAGAAAAATAGTATGTACACTCTTTCTTCTTAAATAAATATAATTCAATTTGTTAAAAAATAATGCACATAAAATTCAACACTGGAAAATCTAAATTATAAAACTGTAATTTTCTCTGTACGTCTGTTCTTTCTCTATGAAAGTATCATAGAGGTTAATAAGAAGCAATAGTGTATTATTCAGATATACCTAATAAAATAAATTATGCACTACTGATATTTGCATTAAGTATAATGTAATTATCAACAACTTCCTAAAATAGTTAACACTGACCTTGGATAATATCGAGAAAAAATAATTTTCGTTTGAATTCTGTTTGATTGTGGCACAAATATTTACATTGTGGTTTTTCTCTTTTCGATTTGTATATATTAATTTATTTATTTACCATAACTATGTATTTACTTGCCTTTAAATTTAATGGTTTTGGTAAATAAGTACATTATTACTTAGCTTCAGTTAGAAATATGTACAATAATTAGATGTTTGATTTCAGATGTACGTTAGTCGCATATGGGATTTATATAATTTATGCTTCTCTTTGGGACTACAACAGGCGATATAAAAATAAAAAAAGCTTCTTCATATCACCTAACTTTGGTAAGTTAGAAACTATTTTTATTATAGTAAAGGAAATATGAATGTATATACAATTTATACTACACACAATGTTCTTAAAAATGTTTACATATAACATAACTTTTTCTTACCAAGACTTTCAAAAACCCATTTAGCAATCATTTGAATATATTTCAATATTTAGTCGTCCATTTTACTTATATTATTTTCTAGAATATTTACGAGTTCACTAAAAATTCAATAAGTTCTATAGTTTCTGATTTTATTTAAAAAAATATGAAAATCAGAAATATTGCAATAATAGTAATAAGCTAATATAATCGTCAAATGATAAACCCATCTCATTATACTAAACTGATATAATATTTAAATTTCCACTATTTTTTTTTTTTATTTAATATAAACCGTTAATTTTCACAAAATTTGATAGTCTATTAAATTTCCAGTTTAAAATAAATCTTAAATTCAAGGAATCGTTCTTTTGAAATATAGTCTTATATTATGCAAAAATGTGTATTTTATAAATTTCCACTTTTGTAACTAATACTACAACTAAACTTTAAACATGTGATGAGAAAAATATGTATACTCTTCACGATTTCATATTATACATTTCTTAATTCTTTCGTCAGCCTGTTGATCACATAAAATATATCAAAATCAATACTTAAAAAATGTAGAAACAATTCCTATAATATAATATTTTATTTTAAGATAGCAATAGAAGTTCTTCCATATATAACACACGTTCTAACAGCCATTATGCTGTCTTCTGTGCATATTTTCATCACGCTAACTAACTTTAATGGCTCAAACATATAATAATGCATGATATTCATTATCAATAACCTTATTATATAGATATTTCTCGATTTGTTGACTATAGTTTAACATATTTTATTCGTCTTGATTTCTGACTTTTCAGTCATCTAAATAAATAAAAAGTTTTCAATAGCTTACATTTCGGCTTTAATCGCCATCATCAGAGAAAAAACTAAATTATTAATACATGCAATTTATTATATATTATAATATTATAATATATAATAAATTGCATATATAAATAAAAAATAATAAAATATATAAATAAAATTATAATATTCTAAATTAGTTATGAATTCATTATATGTAAACTACAGAAATAAGGAGTTTTTTTTTATACTTCAACCCATCTGCAAATGCCTTATATAATAAGGACTAAATAAATTAGGTCAAAACAGCTATTCTATTGGCTATATGCCAAACGCCGAGCGCTGAATTACATGACAAAATTTGCTGTATTTTTGTCTAACAGAGGTAGCACTAAAATACAGTTATTCAGATTGTTCCAAAACCACAAGGAAGATGCAAAGTGTCACCTATCTCAGGATATCGTTAACTGCAGACAGAGTTTGACCTTTCTATCGTGGGTCTCGTCAGTGCAGTGTAAACGAGCATACCTTTGACAGATGAAGTTCACATCTATTAGACGCTGCTACGTTCCACCGCAGTAGAACGTACCAAACGCCATCTCTTGGTAGTTTCGGACAATCTAAGATTTAAGATAAGGCGTTTATAATAGATTCAGGGGTTATGTATAGTTTTACAATACTTCATTTCAAAATTACCTACAATCATTATTTATTTTAGCAAGAGAAATTATTCCTAAATATAAAAGACGTAAATTTAAATATCGAAAGAGAAGTTTAAAATCTGTGTCCGTTGAATTTTAAGTTTCACTTTCTTAACCCCAGCAACCCACATATAGAAATTCTAAATAGCACCCTTATTTTATAATACATATTTTTAAAGGTCTTAACAATTCTGGCTTAACTCCGTTTAGGAAACAGAAATCAGTTAATCCGTTTTCATAGTAGAAGCAACAGTAAAATAATTTAAATGAAACACAAAATAAATTAATGGAGTATTCTAAAGATTGTTATGAGTTTAATGAAAACAGAACGCGTTGTTTTGTTGGAGGCTACCACAGACTCAACAGCGATAAATTTTATGTTTCTCTTAATTTTTTTATACATATCACTTTTCATTTGCTGATATTCAAAGTGGATCGCGTCGCTCATTTGTATTTTGCAATTTCTTTTAAGCAATTTTACAGCTAAAATTAAATTTTAGAAACATTTATCAGAAGTATTAATGATTTTAGACGGTTTGTCAGTTATTGTTAGTTGCAATAATAATGACAGGGTTCATAATGGTGTGTTTTAATGAAATGTGTCATTGACAAAAATGTGGGACACCGATATGTGTTTCACCTTGCTTGAAAATTTCAAGAGACTGAGTCCGCGTGCAACATAGTACACAAACCACTGAGAGTTCTTACTGAAAGTGCACGGATTGGGATTTTAGACCATTTCATCGATAAGTCGCTAAATTAACAAATATTTTAGTTGGTTCCATTCCCAAAGCTTTAAAACTGAACAAGTTGTGTCTCCCAAAATTAGCTTTCTTCAGCAACTCGGCGAATATAGCTATAATTAAATTTTATGAAATAATAACTGCGCGAATTCAAAATGACTCGAATTTGATAAAGAATATTTGTTTCGGTGATAAAGCAACATCCTTTTTTCTTAATGACTTTGTAAATAAACATATCTATAGATACTTGGACAATGAAAATCTGCAAGTATTTTAAGAAGTTTCATACTCACAATCAGTTTTTTTTAATCTGGACTATACTTCTGGAAAATGAAATAATAGAACCTATTTTGATTGAAGAAAATATAACTGGTAAAATGTACATAAATTTATTGGAAAAGGAAACCGTGCCTCTCATAATACAATCTTCAGAAAACCAAATCACAGAAGAAGAAAGCCCACTATTGAATGAACAGAATTTACAATTTAAACAGGATAGCGCACCATCACACTACACCAATCACTACAGATTACATGTTCGACAATGACTGGATTAAAGTTCTCCCGACTTTATTGGAAAATTGATGCAAAAGGGGGGATCTGAAGTGACCGGTGAAATCTCCAGATATAATTCCACTGGATTTCTTCCTCCTTCTCGGGGTTATTTAAAGATAATTATATACAAAACTCTGCCCCAGAATATTCAAGTCTTAATAAATAAGATTACCCACACAAGCAAGCTAATCAGCTAATCACTAAGGACACATTTTATAACGTCCAACAAAAACTTCAGAATAGATTTTCCCTTTTTTAGCCAACAATGGTGGGCTTAAGCACTTAATCAATCAAGCTTTTAAATCGTGTTGTGAAAAGTAAATTTATTCCATTAATTTATTTTATGTTTTATTTAAATTAATTTATTTTTAATTCTATTACGAGAACGGATCAATCGATTCCAGTTTTCTAAATGGGAATCGGGTTACATCTGAATTTTTACGACCTTTACAAGGATGTATTGCAGATACAGATAGGTAGTGCCATTTAAATAAATATATGAGGGTAGCTGGGAGTAAGGGAGTGGAACCTAAACTGCAATGGACGCTGGTTTTAAACTTTCCCTTCGATACCTAAATTTATGTGCTTTCTTCGCATGATGTAATCTTCAGGTGATTTCTATTGCTAAAAGAAGTAATAGGAATAGGCAGGTTTGAAATGAAAGCAGTATATATTAATATATGTATGTAGTATGCTGTTCATATTTCTGTTGAAAAAACTGAACCGATAAAATTAGTTGAACCTATTGAAAGAGACGGGTTGAACCTATATCCGGAAGGAGACTTCCCTTCCGAATATAAGTCCAGTTTTTATTAGATATAAACCGGAGTAATACAGATTTTTGGTGTTATAAATGCATATGTTATTGAGATATAAATAAAGTAATTATAATATAAATAAATAATATAAATAAAAAAATGGTTTTTTGATTATGAAGTTTTCAATAACATTCTTGCTATTACAGGAAATACATATTTAATCCCATTTTCTCTGATAAACAACTGGCAAAAACTGAAAGGAGAAAACCAAAATCCTGATTTCCAAAGATTAAAATGTATCCAGGGAATTCGATTTTACAATACGCTTTTAATAATATTTTGCCATACCTGTTCCAGTTACATAGGAGGTTATATACAGAATACAACATATATTGAAGAGGTATGATATATGTTCTCAGATAAAAAGATCGATAAATGTATTATATTTTTAGGTTCCAAACAATCCCATAAGACATGGGATAAGAAATCTTCTAATGTTTCTAGTCCAGACATTTTTTCTTATTTCAGCTTTTTTACTATCTTACCATATATTGCAGATTATTGATAGTACAAAGGAATTTAATAAAAGATATATGTTTCTGACATTTTTAAATAGATATCTTAGGTAAGTATAGATACTTATACACATATAAAGTAACTAAACAAAATACATGTTTCTAATTGTTATGTATTTATTCAGGAAATCATATTACATAGTCGCCCGACGTTAGACCAAAATAGGACATATGGGGGAAATAATTTATAAAGTATTGCCCTTGACAGGATTGTTTTTGGGGTCAGGAATAATAATCAAAAGAGTTCTCATCTGTCCGGTGGATAAAACATCCCCTAATTTGTGAAAATCCGCCCCAATGGGCTCTGTGTCAGTTTTCTCATTTAACTCCAAATCCGTTGGTCGCACGGAAATAATAAATAGAAACAGAAATATTCCTTATGAAATTCTACATAATAAGTGTTGTATACATAATTTAGCTAATACTTACCGGCTTCGAGTAAACAGCGTTCAAAGTTGAAAATAGTTTCAAACGCGTAACTAAAAATTACTCAAAAATATGGTTTTTCAAGGCAAATATCTGAAAATTGGTTAGATTTAGGATAAAAGTGGGTAGAAAGAAAATTGTAGAGTGTGATATTTTCTACAAGAACCGTATATTGTAATTAAAAAAAAATAAAAATTGTAATTAAAAATCTTCGGGATCATCCTCGACGAAATCATCTTCGGGCATTATGTTCAGACACCCTTGTCTATGGCAGTTGAAGCAAATGGTCGTGTAGCGTGTTCTAAAAGTGTTCCATTGATAATTTGGCTTACACTTACAGGTTTAGAGTAAAAAGAATAAAAATTGAGAACAGTTTGAAGCTCGTAACAGAAATTGTTCTAATATGGCTTTTGAAAGCAATTATCTGAAAATTGGTTGGCTTTAGGATTCGAGACTATTATTTCTAGACGTCAGAATATAGGAGAAACTTGGGGTATTCAAGCTCGTACAACTGCTCTTGTTTACCGATTTACGCTGTGCGTGTCATTCCGCAAAAATTTTTATTTGCGTGGATGCGGTCTTATTACGTGGAGGGGGAAGGTAAGCAATGGTTTAAGCATCTCAGTTCTCCGTGGAATCAATTCGATTCCACTGTCCTTATTTGACGAAAAAGGCTTTATGAGAACTAGGAAGAAATCGTCTTTATATGAAACTTTTAATGGAGTTCCAGAACGACCTGCCAATTTTAGCGATTACGAATTCATCATCGATGGAAGCAACTTAATTCATCGTGTCGTATGGCCCAAACAAGGTACATATGCAGAGGTATACACGGCCTACATTAATTTCATTCGGAAACATTACAGCCGAGCAATAACTGCAATACTCGATAGTTACAGTGAAAATGTCGACAGCGCCAAAAGTATCCGAAGAGAACAGCAACTTCTGAAACGCATTTCTAGTGAAATTATTTTCAGTGGAAATACCCCGCTGAATGACCCGCAAAACAAATTATTGAACAATCTCGCCAATAAAGAGCGCTTAATTTCACAACTAAAAGAGAAATTTCTATATAGGGAAACTATAACTGCTGTAAATGATGCCGACGTGCTGATTGTTGAAACAGCCATTAATAAATCCCATCAAAACAAGACAGTGGCTATCGTTGGACAAGACAACGATCTTCTTATGCTGCTTGCGTTACTTGCTGCAGTGTTAAAATCCGATTGTTCACGTTACATCCAAGATGTAACTCATCTTGGTCGCCCATCTACGCGTTAGATGGGCGACCGTATGGACAGATTTATGTTAGAAAATCAACCACCAAGTAAATGAATGCGTTTGGATTTAATTCCTGAAGATCAGAAAAGCACCTAGACACGATTGTTTTATGAAATTTTGGACGTTATTACATTAGTGAACGATTTAGTGAAATTTGCAGTCCTCAAAGATTTTGAACAACTGTAAAGAATCGATGCTGTTTGCCCATGCGTTCAGTGGCTGCGATACCACTTCTGCTTTTTTGGTAAAGGGAAAGAACAAACTATGAATTTACTCAGCAAGAGAATAGATTTGGAAGACATTGTGCAGGTATTCAACAATCTGCAATCGACCAAAGAAGAAATCGCAAGTGCTGGGTAGCGACTTATACTTGCCTTATACCCTTATATGTATATGCCTTATACTTATATATAATCCCAAAAATTTTTAATTACAATTTTATTTATTTGTTATAATATACAGTTTTTATAGAAAATATTACGCTCTACAATTTTGTTTCTACCCACTTTTATCCTAAATACAAACAATTTTCAGATATTTTCTTGAAAAACCATTTTAGAGTAATTTTTAGCTACGCACTTCAAACTGATCTCAATTTTGAACGTTGTTTACTCGAAACCGGTAAGTATTAACCAAATTATCTATAGAACACTTTTTATGTATAATTTCATAGGGAGTATTTTTGTATCTATTTATTATTTCCGTGCGACCAATGGATTTAAATGAGAAAAACTGACACAAAATGCCCATCGGGGTTAATTTGTCACAAAGTAAGGTAAGTTTTATCCACCGGACAAGTGGGAACTCTTTTGATTCTTATTCCTGGCCCTAAAATGAAAACCTCCTGTCAAGGAAAACTTTATAAATTATTTCCCCTAAAAAATCTAAGTTCGGGCGACTACCACTTATTACATTATTATCATTCTTTTGCTACAATTTCGTTTTTATTTTTATACTGAATTTAAAAAATCTCACCATATAGGAATACAGTTCTCTTATTATATGAATTTTGAATGGCATGAACAGAGAGCAGCTATTAAGAAGTGTTTATTAGTTTATTGCTTTTATTTGTCATATTCTATTTGTTTGCACAATCGCAATCCGCCCTCCTAAAATATTTCATTCAGATGTACGATTTATAAATAGTCAGTATAGAATATCGCACATCACTCATCACTTTTGGGTACTTATTTTACATTAGAGTTACATATATCGGTCTATTAAAAAATTTGATAAAATTATTATTATATATTGATTGACGACTTTTATTATTATAAGATTAATACATATCAATTTAAAATTCATAATATTCGTCATGGGTGGCCTTATAATGGACCTTTTGTGGTTAAATTGATTTATATGTATATTCTTAACAAGATTTTCTTTTTTCAAGATTGCCTATTGAATAATAATGCAAAGTAGAAACGAGACGTAGTATTTACGTACTTCTAGTTTTATAATAAGGATAGTTAAAATATCTGTTAACATACAGGATGGTAACTTAACCTTACAGGGGCTTTGGGGCGTCGTACTTACAGAGGGGTCTTTCTAAACTTAAACCATAACTGATTTATATTTAAATGCCTATTTTTTATAATAATAAGTGTTTTATATTAGGATAAAATATTTTGATATGGGTATAGTACTTTAAAATGTTTACGGTATTAGATTGAAATTAATATTGGTATTCTATTAATCAATGATCGAAAGTGAAATAGAAATATATAAAAAGTGGAAACTATGCAAAAATGTGATAAATCAGGTTAATATTAATTATTTTATAAATAATATTTGTTATATACTATTTAGAAAAAAATTAAGCTTCAATTGCGTGAATTGAAACTATTGGTAGTATATGTAGATAGAATAGGATATTTATTTTATATTAAAAGGATTCCAAAAACCGAGATTCAAATCCGAAGCGGTTCTGGAAAAGATTACAAATTAAAAAAATCAGCCATTCCCTCCGACGTTGCGACTGCCGGAGTTAGGATTCGAACTCACATCTTGCTAGATATTAATTCGACAGTCTGGCGACTGTTACTTCTTGTTATGTCTCTTGCAGAAAATTGGCAAACGCCATTTACCCGCGAATTTACGAATTTTCGTCATACATGCTTATCCCAAGTCTGATATACTTCCACTGATGATAGGAACAAAATCAGGATATGCAATTTCGAGATGGCCTAGTGTTCTCAACTGAGAATTAACTAGATGACAATAATTCCTTTCAAATTATGTTTCCTATTCAATTATGCATTACGATGCTAAGTATCGTTAATTTTTGCGGTCAAATGGCTATTCTACACGTTAGTGTTATGAAAACCGAAGTATGGACTAAACTATGATGCTATAAGATACATCCATGAGATATATATATATATATATATATATATATATATATATATATATATATATATATATATATATAAACGAAAACATACTGATGTCTTGGTTTCAGTCCCTAGGTTTAAGCTCTTGGTTTAATGCCCTCTTAAAGACATTTTTAAAACAACTATATTTTTCATACATTTACTATATTCTTCAGCGTTAACCGTCTTCACCGTTAATCTATTTGTTAGCTACAGCTACACAGATACAGCTATACAGATTAGATATACAGCTTATACTGACCAAAGTATAAAGATACTATGTAGTATATAAACATAATAATATAATATAATCTATACCTCTCCTACCGTTAGGTGTGGAGGCTAAATATACATTTCTTTAAACAAATAATCTGAATACTACAATTACAGTTACTTAACTAAATATCCCATTTCGTGTTAAACAATTTAAAAGAACTTCTACAATTTCATTCCACCCTATCTTGCTCTATCCCTATATCTAAACTCCACTCCGTTTGTGGTATCATTTGTCACTTCACTACCACTTCCCTTATGCACTCCTCTTTTCTCCTCTTTCTCATCCCAAACCTATCAAGTATGATGAACACCTGACTTCTCTTCACTTACATTTGCTTCCCCACTTTCACGGTTTTCTTCACTATTTTATCGTTAATCTCCATCTAACCCTGTCCCTTGCTGTAATTTCAGCCTGCTTCCATGTGATTCCTCTTGTCTTCATTATCTTCGCCACTTCTCCGTCCCACGTCATTCTTGGTCTGCCTTTCTTTCTCTTTCCAATGGCTTTTGCTTCCCATATCTTTCTTACTTGTCTTTCTTCGCTCAATCTTTTCATGTGCCCCCACCACCTCAGCTGAGCCCTCTCTATGACCTTCTCGATACTTTCGCTATCCAATCTTTTCCTTATTTCTTCATTTCTTATTTTATCCATTATCGTAACATTTGCTACTTTTCTGAGATACTTCACTTCTAATACCTGTATCTTTTTAAGTTGCCTCTCTGTCAACACCCATGTTTCGCATCCGTACAGTAGCGTGTAGTATATAAACATAGGTATAATAATACACTATAAAGAATATATATATAGAATCCTAAATTTTTAGATGATTTTCAATAGGCTGTAACTTGGAGATCAATTTTAAAAACAGCAAATTGAAGCTCCAATTTTCTAATTTTCACGTCTTGTGTTCAGAAGTTTTTACTATCAGCAGTTTTTGAGTAATCATGAGAAAACCATCAGAAAAAAATTAAAAATTTTTGCTTGCCTTTCAAAAGGTCCACGGACTATTCTTTATACAAATTGTTTCAATGATTTCATCATTCAGCTTTCTTAAATAATTCTATCCTCCTTAATTTAAGCCATCTAAAAGCTTTATACGATATGATCATTTGAAGTTGTCGTCGTTCAAATAAGAAAAAGCAGTTTTAACTTTTTTCTTTTTGAAAAAACATTTTGTTAGCATATTTACACAATAATTAATATTTTTTATGAAAAAATATGGATTATTGCTAAAAAACCATTTTTAATTTGAAAAGTTAATTAAAACATGAAAAACTCGTCCTTAAATTGATTTTTAGCAAAAGCAACAAATTCAATCATTCCGAATACAATGAAAAAAATCATAGAGCTTTGAAGTTCTCAAAGTTTCTTTAAAGTACTTTTAGGTTAAAAATGAATAGTTAAAATCCTTAGTCTATCCATTATTACACAAATGGCAAAATTACGCCAAGTTAAACGAATACCCCTAAATACGCAATTTTCAACTCTTTTTCAATCAACATAGATAAAAAAAGCCGCATGAAAAACATAAGTAATGTTTCTTAATTCGTAGAGGTTACTCATTTTTCTACAAGTAAAATCAAAATTTTAAAATTAAATAACACAATGTTTTAAAAAGTTAAATAAAATCAAAGTGATTTAAAATTTGGCTCAGTCAGAAGAATTATAGTTCCTAACGGGAAAGACAAACCAAAGGAAGATATTAAAAGAGTTTCAAGAAAGAAATAAGAAGAATAAATACTCAAAGAAGATTAATCAAAACAAGAAAATAAGATAAACTTCAAAAAGAAACCTAGTTTTAAGAGGAAAGAAATAAGGATAGATACTCAGATAGATCACGGACTTTGCGGCACTGTTTGCAGCCTTCTACCCATTTCAACTTCAACCAGGACAGATGACAGGAGCTGACGAACGAAACCGACAATTTGATAAGTTGCAAAGAATCTCGCTTACTCAATGCATAATTTTTATATATCATTTTTATATTTTTATTTTACATACAATTCTTAAAAGAAAACTTGATATAAACCAGTAATAAATAAAATACATTTTCTATCAAAAGAAAATATTCCCGGATTTCAAAACTGAATTTCACCTTAATCTCCAATTAAATAAAAAATAATTTTATAATTGACAATGGGAGAAGAACAAATTGAAGTTTACGGCAGAATTTTTTCTAGTTTTCCCTGAATTTGATGGAAACCAGATTTTTCTTTATACTTTCCTAAATACGGTAAGATATGCATACGACACGGCCATCAATAACCAAATTATACTATTAATGTTACATGTAAAAAAAAACAAAAATAAAAGTAAAACTGCAGAATTCATCAATTCACAAACTCCATCTACTTGGGATGAAATAAAATACCTTTTAGAAACTCTTTGGATATTTCGGAGATTTAACATCGTTGATTCAATACTTGCAGCGAATAAGTCAAGATTGTGATAAATCAGCCCTAAACTTTGTCTCGATATTCACTCACAGTGCAAAAATCCACGCAGCGATTTAAAAACAAATACTTATAGTAGAACAAAAAACAGCGCAGTAACTTAATTGAAGCAATGACATTGAATACCCTTTTAACACGTTTAGATCCAAAATTAAGTTCAACAATTAGAGGTAATAACCCAACGGAAATACATCAAACTATCACAAAAACTAAATGAAAATTACATCTATATTACTTTGAATACAAAAATTTCCAAAGACAAATAGACCATCTACAAGTTTCATAAACCATAGACCTCCCCAAAATAGACCGAACAAGAAAATCTGTAACAATTGCAAAATAATTGATCATATTTCTGTTCTGTTTAAGTGTAGAAGCACCCAACAAAAGTTATTTCAAATATAGTTAGGACAAATTACCAACAAAATTTTAGTCAAAATCAAAGTTCCAATCAAACCTTTCAATTATGTTCATGATTTAACGAAAATATTATCAGATCTCCAATGTATCCACAATTTCAACGAAATAGACCTTCGACGATAAAATCGAACCCTAATTATTGACAACAAAGACAATTGATTAGTAGGCCAAATTCAAACTTTAACCAACAGAGAACACATCGTATGAACAAAAATTTAGAATTTGATGATACAGCTTATCAATACGTTGGAAATAACTATATAGTAGAACCAAAATAAATCTTTTCAGACCAGGATTTTCAGACTATCACTTAATCAAGATCATCCACCAGATTCGGAAATAAGAGAAATTCAAATACGAATTCAATCGATAAACTTAGGCAACGACCAGACAATAAACGACCAAATGTTTATGTAAATTAAAAATTCCCAAAAAGCCTCTTAACTGTTAATTCAAAATAACTTATATCAAAGACACTACTAGCACGTTTAAGATCTTAATAGACACAGGTACAAGACATTCGATAATCAAACGTAAGAATTGTGAAAAATGTAATAAACGATTTACAGAAAATGTTATTATTCAAGGTATTGCCCTTTGTACTCTTGTACCCTTTAGTATTTCCGACCTTTATAAGGTGTACGCTCATAATATTGATCTAAAATTTGACGGACTATTAGGTTCCGATTTTCTAAACCGTTACAATTGCATTATCAACATAAAAATAAACAAATTAAAACCGATTTCAAAACTATCCAATTGATCAAGGTAAGTGACGATGATATACCACAAAAAATATCACCGCCTCCATTTAGACCAAGAAAAACTTTTTGGAGCTTCTCCAGCGTCCTTATCAGGAAAAGACCGTAGATCAAATCGTAAGATCCACCCGAACAAGATATTAAACTAAACTAATTCTCAGTGATATAGGGCTAGTGTTTCACGCTACCATTTATATTTTAACATTCTCCATTTGTGACCTTGTATTGCAGTGGCTTTTAATTTATTTTATATTTGCTATTGGCAAATGTTACGCTTTATAATATGCTTGGTAATTTTTACAGTTTATGTGCAATTTTATATATATTTATATATTATTAAAACTACACAATCATTGATTCCAGTCAATCAATTTATTTTTACATATAGAAAGTTGCAATATAACATCAACTTTTATTATAAGGAGGAAGTTATTATATTAAATTGTACCCTATTGTCCTTTTAGACTTCTCCTTTTAGAAAATAATTTAAGAATGTATAAATTATAGTCAGGTTATTCCCATGTAAAATAATACGTCAAAGAAAGAGTATACCTAAACTCATTATAATTATCAAGTAATTCGCTTTCGGTATCAAGTAAATCGCTTGTAATAAAATTATAGTAAAGTTCATGAAGAGTTACAAAAACTCAAGAGAAAAATACTTCTTAGAACCTTTTTACTACTTCAGCATTATCGAGTTTATATATAAGAGCACATAAGAAATATGAGTAATTTTGCTGAATTCATAGAAGTTGCTCATTTTTCGACTAGTAAAATCAAAACTGTAAAATTAGCTAAAATGATTTTATAACAAGTTAAATAATAACAGAGTGAAAATAGGTACATATTTTTAATACTCTGAACTATAGTCATTTAGTGATTAAGTTAGAGATATTTTATCAACAACAGTGACTAACTGTTCTGTTAAACGGTTATTTATTACATACATATATCCAGTTATTTATATATTACAAATAGCTGTACTGATCCGAGAAATTCTGACGGAAAAAACACATTTTTAAATAATAAATAAATTAACTATAAGTATAGACATAAAACAAAATTTATATTATTATTATTATAGCCATATTATACGTATGCGATGCATAATTTGTATCCGTAATACGTATCCGTATCCGTAATATTTACGTGATGCATTTCAAAATCACATATTTCAACGTCGCAACTTAATAGAATTGAGTAACTCCTAGAGAAATGCCGTATTTTAAAATTATTTTTATTTTAACAATTATGATGATATAAAATATAATTTATAGTTGATTTAGACCGGCCTTATATACGGCTCTCTGTAGTTCACCATTATTTCCGTTTGTATAAAATGTTCTACAAAACGACAGACTGAAAATATTTTCAAGGTCACGGAAGCAGATTGTAAGGAAAATCAATTTAATATTCGAAAACGTCGTACAGCCAAATAATGAAATTGTTAAATGCCGGACGTTTGAGGTCCAACATGAATGTGTCTTTAATTAAAAACAATATTTAACAGATACCCTCGGCGTGTATAAGTAACACACGAGGTAGATTAGATCATAGAAAAAAACTAACAAACCAGCTTCTATTATTGTCCAGCGCAGATTTTACAATATTTAAATCAACCCTTTAAATTTTCATATTTTTACAATACATTTTCATCTGCAAATAATTATCGGGTACAGCATCTAAAGATTCTACATACAATATATGTATGTATGGTTAAAATGGAAACATTAGGGGGATTATTTTAAAATTATGTGATTGTAAAAAGCTGCTCTAGAAAAGAACTGGTTTATTTAACTCAATGCCGGGCGTGTTAATATATAACCCTCTTAATTTTTACATTCTTTCAATGCATTTTTCGTAACTATTCGCAGCACTATTTATTTACTCATTAAGTGTGAAAATAATTAAATAATGTAGAGCATATCCATATACATATGTGAAATATTTGTATTTTCTATAAATGTAAGATGTATGACTTATCTTGATAAACAATGATTCGTATATCTCCAGTTATTCGATTTTAAGACGAACAGTGACGTTATCATTTATTATAATATTTCCAAAAAATATTTACTGATTGTTTTCATAAAACTTTATAGTTCAGAATAAATTTTTTTAACTGTTTGTATCTAATAACATAATTACTGTTGAGTAGTTCCAAATGAAGATATTCTCTAGTGACTTTATAGAGAATATCCATTATACGAGTATTATTGCATAGTACTCCATAGCATATATAATTTTCATAGCATATATATGGAAATTTACTTTATTATCTATCGCATATTACATATATAAGGATGTCATTTCTGTTGCCTTATGCACAACAGTCCTTATTATTATAAATCTTTGAAGTATTATCTGCTATTAAAGTTAAATGTCCTAGAATATTATTTATATTACTATTGATATAATACTACTGCATATTGTATTGTAGGTTGCCAATCGGTTTCATAGTGAAGAAATATATTTTCTATGGTACTTCATGGACTTCCCACTGTTTAATAATTATTTAACCAAAATTCAACCTTTAAAGATTATTATTTAAGAAACTATAAAGTGCTACTACTATTCATACCGATAGACCCCCGGGAGTCTATCACTATTACCTTCGTTTTTGTTGCCTATTTCGATCGATCAATAATAAATCCAAAACTTCCCTAACAAAAATACTACGTTTAATCTCACTCTATTATAATATACCTGTGGCTATAAAAGGTTAATTTTAACTTATATATATGAGTACATCCTTTATAGCATTTAAGTGATTTATAGAAATAACAAAGTCGGCTGCAATATATCAGACTGGACTATATATGTATATAACTAGATACAATAAATAACATTTGATCATACTAATAAGTCACATGTACAAAAATTATATTTTTCTTGTGTTTTTCATATTCATCCATATACTTTTAGACTCATCGTTGAGTAAATGAATGACACTTTATCGTAATACACGCAACTGAAAATTATTTTTATAGATATCACAAGCCACAATCTTAACTTAGTGGTAAATATAAGCTATATATATTTATCCTAGTCATACCCTGCAGATACTGACTTATTTGACAAAAAGTACATCCATTACTACAGCTGTAGTAGTTTTTCTATGTAATCCTTTATTATTTATTCTGTTACACAACTATTACATAAAAACTCTTACCTTGTACTAAAAACGCTATCCAGCTCGTTCGGAACCTACCTGCAACGAAACATATATTTATACTTAATTGTACATGAATATGTAATTATTTCATAGACAATATAATACAACCAATACAATTTATTGTTTTAATTGTTGAATTTTTTATTCACATATTGGTATTATGTCTACCTAAATCAAAATATTTTTGTGGTAACAACAAAATCAATCCTCACTTTATATTAACAAATAAAATCATTAATTTGTTTTCTATGAAATTTTATACTCAATATATGTATCCATATATGTAATATCATGTATATGTAACTTCATAAGCAATATATGTATCGACATAAGTAATATATCTAATTTGAAAAAGAATATCGCCGTTCCACTGCTATTTTTCTTCAAAAACTATTTTATATTTTAACTAAAACTTACCTATTTAACTCCTTCCCTAATTCCAGTCGTCTAGACCAGTTTCCATCACACACAAATCACAAAATTGTTCATACACACCCACTATATATTTACACTGCGTGTATTTTCGATTTAATTATAACACAATTTAAATAGAATTGAACAAAGAAAAATCACTACCACACTTCACTCTCACCTTTTAACGACTATTCAATAAACGCCCGACAAATCTTAACGTTAAACTTTTTTGCACATATAAAGTAACATGAGGTAATGTCTTTTTCATACCTAAAAAAAGAGGGATAGCGGAAGATTTTAATAAACTGTTATCAGTTGCTGCCGGGCTTACAATAAAAACCCAAATCTGGCTATGCATATTTACGTTGCCACTTTTTATGCCATTCCTAAGCATTTTTAGAGACCGTTGGATTTTGAGTTCGGGAAATTATAAAATGATAAATCAATAATGAGAATTATTGACCTGTTTATTGATGATAACGGTTAAATTTTGCAGAAAATGTTCTACATAATAATTAATGATTCCACCCATCATACTACTGTTAATGCTTTATTAATGACAATCACGTGGCAAAATATTTCATAAGAATCCTTTGCAATGCTAAGGTATGTATTAGAGCTGTCGATGGTTTGGATATTTATACTTACTTTTCATGAATACAACCACAGCTATATTATAATAGAATAAGTTCAAACATGGAATTTTGATTAGGGAAGTTATTTATTATTGATCACCCGAAATAAGTAATAAAAACGAAAGTGATAGCAATAGACTCCTAGGAGATCTATCAAGTTGGATAGTAGTAGTCTCTACTACTAGTACTTTGTAACCTCTAAAATAATAGTCTTTTTAATCTTTATAAACAGTAATAGTAGTAATGTTGTCATATTCTAATGGTTGAAATTTTGTAGAAGTTTATGAAGTACCATAGAAAATATAGTCCTTCACTATGAAACCGACTGGCAACACCTACATAATAATAATGAACACAATATACAGTAGTATGACATCAATAGCAGTATGAATAATATTTTAGGCCATTTAACTGTAATAGCAAATAATACTCTGAACATCTATAACAATAAAGATAGTGAAATAGTGTGTCGTACATACATACATACATACAGTGCTATTCAAAAGTCCCCTCTCCCCCTCTTATCTTTGGAACGATTATACATAAACTAGTGAAATTTGGTAACTGAATATTAAGGATTGTAAACTTCCCTACTAGTTATGATAGATGACGTATGCGTCAAAGATGACGTCACAAGGTCATTGTGACCAATAATTTTAAATGGAATCCTATGGCAAGCGACACCTCTTTTAAAAGGTATCGAAAAAACCTATTCAATGATACTAATATTGTGTCTGTTTACGGCAATTTTGACAACTGGGTTTCAAAAACCGCAAAGCTGTGATGAATTAAATCAGTTAATAATAAAATTTAAAATTCAAGCTTCGCCACTGGATAGTTGGATAGTAAATAATCTGACGTTTTTGCAAGTCTCCCCAATTTGATGTTTTTTTAGCTGTCAAAGTTTTTATACATTTAATAATTTGTGTATTGTTGATCGAACGTTTAACAGTTTTAGTACCTTGTGGTAATTTTAAAATATTTGTACATTCAATAATGTGTTAAACTGTTGTGAGCTGAACGTTTAAGTGCTTCAAGAAGAGAAATGGTACGTGTTTTAGGTGATAAAGTAGCAGCAATCCTAATACTTGGTGAAACTGGAGAAAATATTCATGCAGCAGAACGCATTTTTAATGAAAGGTTTCCCGATCGCCCAGTTTCGAGGACTTATTTGAGAAAGCTTCTTCGTAAGTTTAAAACAACGGGTAGTATTAATGATGCAAAACGATCTGGCAGACCACAAATTTCTGATGAGAAAAAAATTGATATACTGGCAGAAGTAATAGTAAATCCTACTTCTTCAACAACTCAAGTTGCATCAACTTGTGAAGTCAGTCAAAGTACAGTGCACAGGGTGTTGAAAAAAAAAAACAAATTTCACCCATACAAATTAAAAATGGTTCATCAACTCTCAGACGACGATCCAGACCGAAGACTGTAATTTTGTGAAAATATGGAGACTAAAATTAACCAACAGCCAGGCTATGTCAAAACAATTTGTTTTAGTGACGAAAGTACTTTCTATCTAAATGGAAATGTAAATACACAAAACGTGAGATATTGGAGTGACGCAAATCCTCACATGTTTCGTGAAACACATACTCAGTATTCCGAGAAGGTCAATGTTTGGGCAGGTATACTGGGAAACCACATCGTTGGGCCTGTTTTTTTAAATACCAACTTAACCGGTGAGGTGTATCTGCAGATGTTGCAAAATGCAATAGAACCGTTAATCCTTGAAATTTTGGAAGATAATCAAGATGAATTCGACATTTTGGAAATAACATTCCAACAGGATGGTGCTCCTCCACACTATTACGGTGCAGTAAGACGGTATTTGGATGAAGAATATCCTGGTAGATGGATTGGACGACGAGGTTCAATGGAATGGCCGCCTCGATCACCGGACCTCACACCTTTAGATTTTTTTCTGTGGGGGTATCTTAAATCGAAGGTTTACGCCACCCAGCTTGACAATATTGATGTTTTAAAACAACGTATTGTTACAGAATGTAGGGCTATTTCCGCAGACACATTTGAAAAAGTACGAGAAGAGTTTCGCAATAGGATGTTTTACTGTCAGGAAGTAGATGGAGCTCACTTCGAACAATTACTATAAGTAGGTACTGATTCTTGAATCTGTAATTAAAATTATTATCCAAGTTTACTGATTACTGATTTAATCTATCAAAACTACCATAAATACAAACAATATTAGTATCATTGAATACGTTTTTTCGATACCTTTTAAAAGAGGTGTCGCTTGTCATAGGGTTCCATTTAAAATTATTGGTCACAATGACCTTGTGACGTCATCCTTGACGCATACGTCATCTATCATCACTAGTAGGGAAGTTTACAACCCTTAATATTCAGTTACCAAATTTCACTAGTTTATGTATAATCGTTAAAAAGATAAGAAGGGGGGAGGGGACTTTTGAATAGCACTGTATATGTATATTTATTTCCGTAAGTACTGAAAGAAGTCCACAAGAGAACAGAGATGATATGAATTATGAAGTGTTATGAACATAACCAGTAAATTTTTTTCGGAAATGCTATAATGAATAATAACGTCACTGTCAGTCTTAAATTCGAATAACTGTAGATATACGAATCATTGTTTATCAAGAATGTTATTGCTAAGACTAGTGACGAAAGGTGCATTGGAAAAAGGTAAAAATTAAGAGGGTTAAATTAACCCGTCTGGTATTGAGGTAAACAAGCCAGTTCTTAGCAAACTCTGTTGATCTGAAATAATGTTGGACCACAAAAAGCCGTATATGATCTAAATCAAATGTAAATTGTATTTTAAATCATCATAGTTATTAAAATAATAATCTATTTAAGATAACAGCATTTATTTAAGACTTACTCAATTGTTACTCAAAAGATTGGTATATGTGTATAATATGCCTCTTACGGGTATTATGTAGAATATGCCTATAACAATAAATACAATATAAGTTTTGCTGTATGTATAATACTTCTAATTAATTTCTCTACTATTTAATGGTTATTATCTTCGTCAAAATTCCTCGTGTCAATATGGCTATTTGTAATATATAGTTTTCATAGCTGGATATATGTATGTATGTAATAAAGAATTGTTTCAGAACAGTTAAGATCCGTTGCGGATAAAGTATCTGATTTAATGGCTAAATAACTATTGTTGAGAGTATTTACAAATATGTAAATTCAAAATATAAACATTAGGAGGATTGTTTTCAGATTATGTAAATGTAAAAGGATGCTATATAAGATGTTACGAACTGATTGATATCATTGCCGGACAAGCTATTTTATATATTATATGTATAATGAAGGTAGCCACGGGTCTGGAAATTTTAAGATTGAGGCTGAGGAATATTTTTCATCTAGCAATTGTTTTTAAAAATATATATTTTCTATATAAATGTTTAGAATCTAATTACGGAGAAATTGCATAATGCAGTATTCTGCCAAGTATATTTATTATTATATATTATATTATTATATATTTATATATTACTTGGTATCTTCATACTATGATCAGTATACGTTGCATATCTAATCTAAAATATAGATTAACAGTAAACAAAAATAGTAAATGTATGAAACACATTTAATTTAAAAAATGTCTTTAAGAGGGTATTTGCAACTTTTTTACAAAAACATTTTTATAAATTATTCTACAGCCAAACGAGTGATACATATTGTACATATCCAATGCAAACACGCAGACTTTTATATTAATTAGTCACTGCTAGCTTGATTAGAAAACGGCTATTCTCTATGATGTGCCCTCTATCCTATAGTATCCCAACCTGATATATACGAGGTCTGTCCGGAAAGTATCCGACCTTGTGCTCTAACCTCGTACCTGAGTATGCTATTGTTAAAAGTAGGCGATATTCATCATTTAAGGGGGATCTTTATGAGTGCCCCTGTCAGGCAACACTACTCTTCGAGTCTTCAGCCGACAATGGTACGTTGTTTAGTAAACATTGAATTATGTGCGCATCGCAATTCACGATGACTGAACGCATCGAACAAAGAGTATGCATTAAATTTTGCTAAAAACTTGGCCATTCGTATTCGGAAACCATCCATTTGATTCGTAAAGTATATGGCGATAAATATATGAGTGATACATAGTTTAAAGAATGGTTTAATCGATTTATAAGTGACCGTGCATCAGTTCAAAGCGACCCTCGTTTTGACAGGCTCATAACGGCTAAAACTTCTGAAAATATGGAACGAGTTCGAGTTTTAATCAATCAAAATAGTCGTTTAACTGTTCTATAGGTAGAAGAAGACCTCGGAATACCAAAAACTGTTGTTTCGGAAATTCTTAGCCAGATTTGTGGAAAATTCGCAACTTATCCAGCAATTTCTTGTGAAACATGACATTGTTCAGTTTCGTCAGTTCTCATACAGTCCTAAACTGGCTCCCTACGATTTCTGACTTTTCTCAAAATTGAGAGATCTTCTCAAGGGAAAAAAATTCGATGACGTGGAGGAAGTAAAAAATAACGCGACGAAGCAGTTGTTACCTATTCCGAAAGCTGAATATAGGTGTGTGGGAAAATCCGAAAGTGGGAAAATCGCTGGAAGAATGTTATAGCTGTTAAAGGGGAGTACGTTGTAGGGGACATCGTTACCATTGATCATATTTAGCTATTTCTCCTGATGCAACATAAAATCGAATACTTTCCGCACAAACCTCGTATTTACGGTTACGCACTGTTTTAAATTCATGCGTTGGCTTTCATAATATTAATGCTTAGAACAGCAACTTAACCGCAAAAATAAACGATTAGCTTCTTAATGCATAATTAAAAAATAGGCACAATTTAGAAGGTATTATTGCCACCTAATTAATTCTAAGTTGATAACATGAGATTTCATTCTTATTAGGAATCATAAGAACAAGTATGCCGAAGTATGCCAGCGCTTTGAGCATATTGGACAGGCTTCCGTATCAAGCTGGCGTAAGCTTACATATAGAAAATTCGTAAAGACGTGCAGGTAGATAGCGTTTACTAATCTTTTACAAGAGGCATAATAAGAATTAAAAGCCGAGATACTGTCGAATTAATGTCTAACGCGGTCTGGGGTCGAATCCCAACTCTAGCAGTGGCAATGTTGAAGAAAATGCCTGTTGTCCGAATTTTTTTTTTTTTTTTTTGTTTAATTTGTAACCCCTTCCAGAATCGCTTCGGCTTTGGATCTCGTAGTTGTCTAATTTATGCAATGTACTTCATATTTTATTATATGGAAAAACATTGGAGAGTACATTAAGTATTGTTCGTATATATTTTAAATATAAAATAAATACCCTATTAACATATACCAATAGCTTCAATTGACCAATATTTTTTTTTTAATATTAATTGTTGGTACAATATTGTTTTAGCAAATATTATTAAAAAGTATATATATATATATATATATATATATATATATATATATATATATATATATATATATATATATATATATATATATATATATATATATATATATATATATATATATATATATTAACTGTTATCATATTATAATACCATAAACATTTTAATATTAATATACCCACATCAAAATATATCATCTTAATAAAAATATCTAATAATTATAAAAATTGGCATTTAATCATTTAAATGTTATTCAATTACAGTTCAAATTTAGAAAGACCACCCTTTAAGGATGACATCCCAAGCCCTTTATAAGTTTAAAAATACCACCCTATACATTAACAAATTTGAACTATTCTTATTGCAAAACTAAAAATACGTAAACACTACGTCCTGTATCTACTAAGCATTATTATTGAATATGTTGAAAAAAAGAAAATCTTGCAAAAAATATACGTATATACCTAATAAGTACATATATTTCCATGTAAATTAATTTAGCCACAAAAATCTATTAGGGGAGATCACTCATGATGAATATTATGGGTTTTAAATTAAAATATAGTAACATTATAATAGTAAAAATGTCCAATCAACATATAATGATAATTTAGTCAACACTTTTTTAATCAACCTGAGTATCTAAGGCAAAATATGTAAACTTAATGAGTCATAAGACAGGAATGTCGAGATCAATATTGCAGATCACCGTAACAAAGAAATATCAAGAATATGCCCCTAAAGGGTGAGTGGTAGAGTGAGGCCGTGCTCCGGTATTCTATACCTACTAATAACAATGAAAAAACAATGAACATACAATACAGTATAACAATATAATCGTCCTAAACATAGCAACGTATTTTTTATTTAGGCAAAATTTCTTTATCGGAAATATATTTATGCATTTTACAGTTATTTTTTTTATTTTTATATTCCCAGCATCTATTCTCATGAGCGGATATTTCCTTGGCAATACAAAATATAATTTTACATTTAACAAACCATTTTTAATGGGAATTTTAATGTATTAATTATCTGCCTCTCTCTTATATATTGAAATTATAATTTCCATTGCGCGGAGTGCCTACAAGATAATTTAAAAATGTTATATAAACGGCATTTTATATTGTGCTGACATATGGCATCCCAGAATCGGTATAAACACAATAATATGGGAGCTGTTAATGTAGAGAATTCAATTAAGCGCCTGAAATTCTATATTACGTAGATTACATCTCTGCAAATTGCAAATTGTTTTTCTATTCATTCAGGTGCATATTAGAGTATTGTGTGCCTACTTGCTTTTATACAGGGTGACCCAATATCCATAGCGGAAACCTCAGAGAATGATAGAGCAGTAAATCGAAAAACAATATGAGTTTTCTCCATAAATTGTCCTGAAATACACCGATTTTGTCATATGGGATGTTTTGTAATAAATTGTAATTTTTTAAACGGTTCTACGTACTATTAACTCAAAATTGGTGCATTATGTGAAAACATTGCAAGAATGACTTGAACAAAAAGGGCTAAAGGTTAGTATCAGTGGTATAGATATTCTGATAGGAGAAAGATCCACTACCCCTGCAGTTCGATATCACTGATTATGTTCGGAAGCTTTTCTAATAAAGAAATAAATATTAATGCTTTACGATATATTTGTACTTGTCCCTTCTGAAAAATTGTCAAAAATTTTCAATTTGGATTTTTGCCACAAAGGATATTTACAAAAATGGCGAAGGCGCTAGTGTTGTGCATTTTCGATTATTTCTGTTGCTACATCATCGAGAATTATTTCTCGAGAATAACATGGATATGTTCGAGAAATAATTTTAAATTTAATTATAACAATCACAACTCCTTTACAGACTTGTTCCACCTGTTTTAATAATGATAAGCTTAGGAAGTACATCATGGATGGTAAGTTTCTTTGATGGACCTATCAAAGATTTATACTCAGATTTAGAATACAGAAGATGTCGAAAAAATTGGTGGACTGTTTTACTCTTGATTAACAATCATTATGATTATCAGGACATGGTACGTTCTTTAAGTTTGTTTATTATACTATGTATCGGTAATAAAGTACTTACAGACAAATTATTACAAAATCAGAAAATAAATCATAAAATAGATTATATTTTATCAACTGTTTATTGATCATCTAAAAATGGTTATTAAAATTAAAGTGAAAAATAATATTTCATTTTAATTAGTCAAAATCAAGACAGTTATTAGTAAACATTAGTTAGTCAAAACGGTAAAATATAATTTAAATTAAAAAGCTTCCTTCAGTTTTTTATCATTTCATTTTACATTTATTTTTTATCATTAATGTATCGAGTATCTATGGAGATGTAGTTACAAAACTAAATGCTTTATTACAATATTTTTATATACATTTTAAGAATACATCGGAGCAAAAATATTATAGAGATATAAGATGTGTTCTAAATAACCTCAAAAACTTCTAAACATGATTTTTTGGGTAATATTAGAATTGCCTGTGAACATGAATTCGGCAAAGAAACTTATTTTGTGATTCAGGTGAATTTATTGTTAGATACCTTCGTTAGAATAATAGAGCTGTAACTTCTAGTAACTAAGTTCATCTGTATAGGCTTAATATACATTATATGCGTCATTGATGACAAAAAAAACAAATGAGGATCGAAACTTTTAGCCACCCTCCTAATATGAATGATGTAGATTTAACTTTCCGCTATATGTAATGTCAAATATATCGAACAGGTATTGTTGTATTATTGTATAAGTCAAACACGGTCTTTAGTAAAAAGAAATCGAAACTTATACGCAACTTGAAAATGATTAATTTTATTTTTCATCTAAACTATAAACATCTTTAACAGAAAAATGTTTTCAATATTGTCTATTTCCACGGTAACTTGTTTCTTTAAAGTCGATAACACTTATCGATTCTAAAAGTATCTCAGGAATGAATACGCATACTTCTCTGAAATAGGTGTGCATATAATCCCTAAATTTCTCTAAATCGAAAATATTTTTATTGTTGTAACACTTCCGGTTATACCGGAAGTCGAGGTCAAGTTCCTTATTTTATATGGAAGATGCTATATATTATTGCATATATGAATTCTATATAGTATTTTAGAGCGACTTTCATAATACTTCCATGTTACCAAATTTAGCCGTTTTTGAGAAAATTTGGTTTGTATAAAAAAAAAGGTAAATTCACGGTCTAACTTAAAAAATTATCCTATTCTTACCGTATGAGGACTAAAGCGGCAATATTTACAGATTTGATGGCCCGATGGTTAGGATTTCTTATTCCATCTTTGAAGTTCCTAGATTTCATACAGGGTATTGAAAACTTTACGACGAGTTTGGTTAACTACAAGCCATCAAAACTTGACTTCTTTAAATAGAAGACCCCGTACATTTTTTATACTTTGGATTAAAATTGTCATTCTCTTTCGATCGATAATATACTTGCCTATACCTAACTCTTGTGGTTTTTAAGTTACGTTTAGTCTCTGGTATAATCGACTAAATAACACCTAGTGTATTGGCAAGGTGACTTTGGAATTCGTAGCAGAACTTCAAAATAAGCAATAAATACAATAAACAGAATTTATTTTATTGCTAAATATTTATATTTATTTTATATGCTAAATTTCTTGTAAAATAAATACAGCGAGAGGGTTATATTATGTTATTAACCCCAACACAAAGTTTCAAACATAAGGATAGAAATTCCTTAACTTTATTCCAGTAATTTAAAGTAACTGTCTATTTCAATCATATTTTAGTTTTGTCACCAATATCACTATAATAGATAATTGTGAAAAAAATGTCCATTACCCTCATTTGGATATTTAACTGTTGTCTTGAACACTAATTTTAATTTCCTTTTAGTTCTTCGTACATAGAAAAGAAGTTATTAATCAATTACTTAGATTAGAAGAGATGTAAATTTCAAATATAAAAGGAGCTCCAAAAAGTTTTTTTAGATATTTTATACCGTACACTATTTACATGTATTTTCTCTTCGTAAACTAAACATATTATTTTTGAACCGTCTTAAAGTCAGTAAATCTTCCTTTAAACTTTTTGCGGTGACAGCAAATGTTTGCTTGTGAGTTCTACGTAGGTTCCACATAATTATTCATTACACAATTATTAATTAGTCAATAAACGTTCGACCTATATCGAAGACAGATATTGGCTGCAGAGAGATCCAGCGCCAATGGAGGCCGACGATTCAGGTCAGTTGGTGTCATTGGAACCCGGAATTGCTTGCCCCACGTAACACATCTAGAGAATCATGTAATTAAAGTAGTTTATTTTCTAAGGTAGTGATTGTAAGCGCACTATACTTAATTGGCATTATTTGTATGTTACTCAAAATGTTATCATATTGATCATGACGTTGATTAATTGCAATAGCTTTAGACTCAAGTGGGTTTAAAATTAAAAAGAAATATATTTTATGCCATTACACATCATATAAACCATATGAACATCATATTTTTGTTGATGATTTTTATTGATATAGACAATAAGTGTGATACGTAAAACAAAAAGTAGAATAACTCTTTTAATGTTTTAGTGTTACTTCATTACATGGTATTTAGCAGCTGATACTCAACTTTATATTTTGTCATTGGTGATATTATCTTTAATATGGAAATACAGAGATAAGACCAAGATGATTCTAACACTATGTACAACTATTGGAATTGTTATACCAATTATAATATCCTACATTTATAATCTTGACATCATGTTCAGAATTACTCCAGAGTAAGTATATTTTTTTCATAAACCCAATTAACCCAAAAATAATAATATACCTAAAGTTTGAATTAAATTTCGAACTAATAATTTATCGTAAACCTTACCCATAGCAGTCTATCTTTGTATTATGCATTGTTTATACATTACATGTTATTTAGGAACTCAAAGAATGATAACTTTAGATCATTCACCTTTAATGCAATATACTGCTCTACTTATGCGAATATGGCCACATACATGGTAGGACTCTGCTTGGGATATATCTATTATAAAACAAAGGATCACACCATATTTAATAATTTGGTAAGGCATTAATAGCATTATATAACAATCAACTATAAATCAGTCGCCTAGATGCCAGACAAACATAAAATAAGATAAATTAATAAAATTATTAATTTAATAAAATCTTTCGTAACATTTCAATTCAATTGAATGCAGTGATGAAATTTTGTAAAATAGGTTATTATTGTTTTTAAATGATAACAAATCATAGTTTAGAAATTAGAAGCATCTATATACCCTCAAAATTAGAAAATAAAATGGACATGTCGATTTTTGCACCTAATTCTGTTTGAAATGTTCCAAAAAAAATGTGTGTAATTTTTGAAAATAAATTTTATTTCTCATCATTATCGAACAACACAACATATATTTTCAAATACCAAAATTAATTGATTCTTCTTCGCAGTTACCCTCTTCTTCGACTGCTTGTCCTGCATCTGAAACATTTTGGAAAGCTTCTCGAAAGAAAATTAAGGCATCTTCTTTTTCCCATTCCTTTCCATAGTGCTTCTCTAATAGTTTCGCTATACTTTTCTCTTGTCTTTCTTAATATTAGTACACCAATTCTCAATTCCTTTGGTCCCATTTACGAGATGTTTTTTCCTCTTTTACACTGAGGACAAGTTTTACAAGTTGCTTAATGTACTCATATTTTCATTCCTGTAAAATGCTTCGCTGTTTGCAAGAGGTGTGTTATTATTTTTTTTAACAATGATTATCCTAATATCCTGAAAGTTGAAATTTAAAGTGCCAATATTCTGGTTGTTTTAAAATATTTTGAGTTTCACATATTCAATCCCTGATTACAAAGTCTTCTCCTATTTTGTGAACAGTAAAACTTTTTATCATTATGATGTTCTCTTTTGGATGAACAACTTCCATTTTCTTCTTATAGATTTTTTCAATTTGGCCAAAAACCCGATCGGTGGGAATATAAGAATGCCCAACAACCGGAAAGAGCAACACTATTTTCTCTACATATGGAGGAGCTTGAAATTGTAACCAATAACTCAACATACCAATGATAGTAGAATTTTTGTTTTGGGCCCCATATCCATCACACACATATTATTCAGCTGACAAAATTTACAAATTAAACTGCATCACGTGATGAAATACTTAGCTTTTATTGGTTCATTGGAAATGTTTCCCTTTGCATCTAAGACCGCAAGGGATATACATATATATATATATATATATATATATATATATATATATATATATATATATATATATATATATATATATATATATATATATAGTTTTGCATCTAATATGAAATTTTAAACTCAAATTACTTTTGACTTGTCGGTATTTATTGTTAAAATTTCCTTGGACAATGTCGGCATTTACATTTTTAATCTATTACCATAACAATCTCATTTTTTAAGAGAGGGTGACTTGTCAGGTTTTTCATCTAGGCAACTGAAATGTACATTAACTTTCTTTAAAATGTTAATTATTGTTCTAGATTCGAAGATTACTCTGGTTGATTGGAATGTTTGGTTTACCAATATTAGTGTTA
This sequence comes from Rosalia funebris, assembly GCA_037954035.1. Lineage (NCBI taxonomy): Eukaryota > Metazoa > Arthropoda > Insecta > Coleoptera > Cerambycidae > Rosalia > Rosalia funebris. Next base: position 18,185,476 of record JAZFAV010000026.1, on the reverse strand, counting down.
ATAATATCATCATACTACTACACAAGATTTTACAGCGCTATATTGTGTGGCATTTTAAAACCACTGTTTGCATTGGGCATTGGAATAGGAATTCTGGGCATGTCGCAACAAATCGGCGGTAAGAATATTATACGAAATATTGATAGCATTAAACAATCATATTGTATAGAAGCGGAAGAATATGATACAGTTAAGTAATTATAGGCTTAATTAACTCAATATGGTGGAGTGTTTATTAATCATTCGTTGAGGGATTTTAATTTAAATTTTCCTTTTTGTTAAAGCATTAATTGGAGGCTGAACTTTAATAATTAACGAGTAAGCAAATCGCAATAATAATGCGCCACCCCCTCACCCATTTCGAAGGCACCTCCGCAGCATGCCTCTAGAGGCTTCGGATCAAAAAACAAAAGTTACCACGTTGTTCGCAATAGTTGGTTTACTATATTGATTTTGTCAAAATGCTGAAATTCGAACGAAAAACATTTCGTTTATCGACCTAAAAATTTCGTGACGCACACACGAAAATAGCCGTTTAGTAAATAGAGACAATGGTTATTTTCATCCAACACCAAATATACTCTTCGTTCAATAATTTCTATAATGTTACGAGTAATAACTCCATACATAACATTTGGCGACACTCGTATATCCGAGGAGCCTAATAGAATATTACAATTTTGTTGACACCGGAACGGTTGGCAACGAAATGGAACTAATTAAGAAGAATAATCGATTAAGCAATGATTATGAGTAGAAGGGAGTGATGGAATTGATATCAAAATATATTAACAAGTCGACACTTTTGAGCAAATGGTACAATCAAAAATAATACAAATATCAGAGTTGAGACTGGTTATCTTGTATCGCGTATGGCAATAAAATTTTAGACATTACCCAGGCGTTTGATAAGGTTTGGCATGATGGTCTGTTACACAAAGTCAAAGCCTCCATCTCTACACTATATTGTATTAACTAAGTCATACCTAACAGACAGATATTTTAAGACAAAAGTAAATGACAAAACTCCACAATTTCAACTCATCAAATGTGGAGTCCCACAGGGCAGCGTCCAGTGTTAGAACCAATATTATATCTAATATACACTGCAGACCTCTCAACCCCAGACTAGACTATAACTAGTACATTTGCAGATGATACTGTCATTCTGGCAATCCATGAAGGCCCAGTAATAGCATATGCAAATCTCCAAGACCGCCTCTTCCACATAAGAAGACTGGCTCAAAAATGAAAAATCGATTAAAGTAAATCCCAACATCTGATTTTTACACTTAGAAAAACCCACTGTTCACTGGTATTCATAAATAAGACAATACCACAAACATCAAAGACAAAATACTTACCATCTTGACTCAAAACTCAATTGGAAAAAATACATTTCTCAAATACGCAAATTGACATGAAAATGAGAGTGCTAAACTGGCTACTTGAAATAAAAACACAAATGTGCCTAGAAAACAAAATTTTAATTTAGAAAATTGTCATCATCCCATCTGGACTTAAAACATTGAACTGTGGGGTTATGCCAGTAAGTCTAGCATCACTATCATACAGCAAGCGCATTCGAATATCCTTCGACCAATGGTAGACGCTCCATGGTATGTCACCAATCAGATGTTGCATCATGACCTCTGCATCCCGACAATCCAAGAAATGATCAAAAACATAAGCCAGAAACACCACCAATGATTGGATATCCACTCAAGCAACTGTTTAATACTATTAGTTCAAAAAAATAACGACAAAACTTAAGAGGAAACTTAAATAAGGTGAAGGACGCCTTCTCGCTGGAGAAATCTCATCAGGACATATATGACACTACATTTTAAGTCTCCCATTTAACAAAATAACTCATAGAATCGTAAATTCTGATTGCCGTTCAATAAATTATTAATAAAAATGTGTCAATAAATTAACTACTGATAACTTTAGAAAAACTCCGACTGTACCTCTGGACATCGTCCAAAATATTTAATAGAGCTGGACATTGATAATCTTCTTAATAAGTAACTATTCTATGACTTACCTAGTCAATTACGCATGTGTCGACTTTTCTTATAGTTATAATTGAAGGACGCCTATCTGTAGCGCAATTCAATATGAATCAGCATATCACCAAATTGTCTTAACATCTCCATTAAAATTTAGTTTAATGTTTATAATCTCTGACTTTAAAAAAACTTTGGTTCTTACCACTCAAAATGAATTAATGCAGTGACATTATTTAAGAGAAAATCTAATATAAAGGGACTACATTATAATGCTTTAAAATAATATGTGATCAACTCAGTCTCCTGGGTCATCTCCACAAGTATTGTCATCAAATCTTTCTTAGAATATTTCATGACAAGTGAGCGGTCACTGGTATCGTTGTCACCAATGACAGAGAGCTTCACATTTAAAGATAATGTGGGAGGTAGTTTTATTGTCTTCTTATTACATAGTCTACAAATGGAATCTTGTCTGAATATACTCATTCTGTGTGGTTCCTTCCTTAAACCGCGGATATCAGTTAATGACAGTAACAAGCCTAATTTTATCTCAGTTCAATTGAATACTTCATCTGATCAGAATACTTTACCCATCATCATTTTACTTTAAATACTTGTTACCTCATCAAATATGAACCTCTTTAGTGATAACAAACACTGGTCTTTCTTGGTTAAAGTATTAGTTCTATCATTACCTACAAAGCTCTTGAATTATCTACAAAGCACCCACATTAAGCTCTTATTGCATTTAGCCATTTCTAGGAGCTCTTGTAGGCATTTTCATATCAGTTTTGATCAAACCTCTATAAGTATTATGATATTTCCGTACAGTGGCGGCTCGTGATGAAATGAAACGGGTGTTCTGCACAGGGGTGATCCTAGGGTATTGATCGCCTGCGCGCAAATTTCAAACGTATCCAAACTACTGGCGCCGTAAGGGCGGTAAAAAAATTGCGACGCAGGGGAAAATATTGAAAATTTTCAAGGTCACGCGCTTTCCTGATACTTCAGAATTTTTATACAAAATCCGTTTATACAAAAATATAGACTTTCACAAGAAACATTTTTGGAATTTAATACAGTTTTGAAGAACATTCATGTTTGCCGTCATATTCTTTGGTTAAGAGAAAAGGCTTGTAAGGTGAATTTTCTACTAGAGGGTCTATAACACATAAAATATTTTCCGAAATAGTTTCAGCGTCACATTTTGTAGGTTTCAGGTATGTCCAAAAACGTTGAATCGGTTCATCATCGAGAATATATCTTAAAACTACCACTAACTGAGTTCTTTCAGATACATCAGTTGTTTCGTCTGCCATAACCGCCAAAAATGAAGGTTTGTTAATTTCTTTAATTACTTCTTCATGACATACTTTTAATATACAGTCTAAAAGATCATTTTGTATTTCTTTAGAGGTTCCTTTAAATACTGAAGCATTTTGTAGATGCTCGCTAAAAGTTACATCAAGCTCAGCAGAAAAATTTATCAAACCACGAAATATCCCCGGGTTTTGAGAGGTTTCAGCTTCGTCATGTCCTCGCAGCGCCAGTTCAAAGGCCCCACAAAACTTTATGCAGTTTATAATTTTTGACAAAACGTATCTCTTTTTTGTCACATTTTCATTATGCTCTTGCACATTTATCCAATAAGCTGAATCTAGCTGCGCTTTAATATTAGTTGTTCCTAATAAAGCTAATTCCATTGTATTATGTAGATGGCTTTTGGAGTTGTCGTGCTTTTTTATTTTTTCAGTTAAGTGCACGAAATCTGTCACCCCTACCTCCGTCCATGCTTTATCACCGCCAAAAAGTAAACAATGAAAACAAAATAACGCATTTTTTTGTTGCACAAATCCAATTGTTCTTCAAATAAATGTCTCTATTAAATTGACGTTTATATGCTTTTCCGCGGCTAACACCTGCAGTCTCAATAACAATATCGGGCAATGGCCTACCATTGTTTTTAAAATCAATTTTTTCTTCATAAGAGTATTTAAAAAATCGCTTCACATGAACTAAATTATACTAAATCGATTGTCACTATCACAGTATATAAATATTAACAATTAGTACAATAAATCACTACACAAATTCACAAAACAGTATTTAAAATCTCAAATTAACACGAAATACGAAATAGGTACGATTTACGCCCGCCAACTGTACGAGAAGTAGGAAGGAGTAAACATTCACTGATGTTGCCTTAGTTGGAAAAAGTACAGCTCACTGACCGTGTAAATTCGCGCATTTACGAGCGCCAAGTGTGGATTGTCGCGGGAGTTGAGGGGGAGGACGTGTGTGCCGAGCCGTGCTGAGAACTAGCTCGTGTGGCCCAGTTCAATGTATCGCGACGCGCTCGCGTATAGACCCAGATAATTCATTTGGTCTACTACTCAATAGAGGACGGCGGGCAGAATGCGTCTTTAACGCAATAATTTGGTTAGCTGCACCAACTAACAAAATTATTTTATTAATAAATTTTGGTAATTATTATGTCGCGAAAATATACAAATATCTAATCCCTATTGACTATCCCTATTGACTACATGTCAATAAACCCATTTAATTGACATGTAGTCATACCTCACTTGCAACAGGAGCTCTGAAGAATTTTGAACAAAAAAAAATTATAATCTAATTCACTCTAATTCTTTAAATATGTATAGGAAGTCTGAAAGTAACCATTTTATGCGTATCAACATGTTCAGTCCAAGTATTCGGGGACTGAGAGGGGAGTGATAGTCATTGATTTTTTGATTGAGGCTACTTAGGTTCGAGTTCTATTGTCGATGAAGCAATTGCCCATGTCTTAGAGCCTGGTTATGGGTGACTCTCTTGCATTTCTTTCTCTATAGCAATCAACTCGATTATTAGAGGAAGATGTGTAGGTCTATTTATGTGCTGTATCAGCAGTTGCTTTTATACTCTATAGCTGACTTTTATACACTAAAGCTTAATAAAGTGAAAATAACTGCGTATTAGAACATCCTCCTTTAGAGGAATGTTCTTTAATAGTATAACCTTTCCACATTTAAATAGTTATTTACAATTGTTCCATTTCCTTAAAAAAATTGAAATGAAAACAAACCATTTTTAAATGATTCTGTACTTAATAAAATCACAATTGGTACATACAATTTTATTGTTGTTCACTTGTACTTGCAGGAATCGTGAAATATATTTGTGAATGGAGACCAGCAGTACTTTTGGGAAATTTCACATATAGTACGTATGTAGCTCAATATGTAGTCGTATTCTACAGAACGGCTACAGCTACGCAGCCCCTTTACATATCAGATCATGTATTAGTAAGTATTTATTTTGGTAACATATAAGTCGGAAATCGAGAAAGGAACCACCAAGCCGCCATGCGGCTATTAAAGTAATTCCCGAATAGCAAAGCTATTACATAATCGCTCTAAGAAACAACTACTCCTCGGGCTAAAGCCCCACCAGGCATTGAATTATACCCAGAAGCGATCCTCGACCCCTTTCCTGGGCATAATTCAATGCCTGGCGGGGCTTTAGCCCGAGGAGTAGTTGTTTCCTAGAGCGATCATGTAATAGCTTTGCTATTCGGGAACTACTTTGATAGCCGCTTGGCGGCTTGGTGGTTACTTTCTCGATTTCCGACTTATATGTTACTGACAGAGATCGTATCGATAAAGATGTATAGGCCATAAAGTTCATTCGGCATTTGTCCTGAATCGGCGTACCGTATGCGGCACTGAAGAGAACTAACAAGTTCGAAACAGCTGTATGTCGTTCGGTTCCGATCCGGGACAAATGTCGAATCCTACCTGTGGCGGGTTTTATTTTTTAATTATATTTGCATAAATGTTATGATTTTTGTAAGTGTTTTATAAATAATATTATTTTTGAATCAATAAGAAATGGTACATAATTTTAATCTCAAGCAAATTTAATCGTGTAATATTAAAATTTTACTGATATAGTATATTAAAACATTATTTAGCATTATTATATAGTATTACGAGTATATAGTATGTCAATATATGGTATACTATCCTAATATTATCAGTGATATCCTAGTATTATCAAACTTATCCTAATATTATACTAATATCAATGAATAATTAGCTACACCGCGTCATTATACACTAATAAAGACGATGGATACATCAAAATACGCGATCTAATTTTAAGATAATGTCAACTAAATAACATTTGGTTTCTAATAATCGTGCTCCACCAAAACGAAATTAATTTTTCGATGAATATTCATTTTTTGGTGAATGCACTAAACTTGTAGAATTTAAAATACAATATAAAATACGATCCAAAAAAATATATATTTTATAATACATTCACGAATATAATCACATGTGAATTATTAAGAGAAATTGTTGATTTTGGTGAGTGACACAATGTATTATTATGAAGCGCACTGCTAAAGTATAGAAAAAATGCTTATTTAAGCACAAACTTTCGTATTACATAGGATTCTATAACACATTTTTAGAACATTTAGAAGAAGAGGAAGATTCTATAACAAGAAATTTTAACAAAGTAGGAAAAAGCACGACATCACGTTTATATTTTTACATAACACATCTATTTAACACGAGTATGCATTATTTGAAAAAAAAAATATGTGTTCATTTGGTCTTTTGTTTTTCCTAATAACTATTTCTGAATTCAATGCAATTACTTTGTAATGCAATCCAAAAAACAATAACCATTAGTTAAGCTTTGACATCGTCAAAATTATTCGAAATATATAATTTTCTTAGCATCTTTCACAAATTATGTAATAAATGGTATTTAATTTTATGTGTTTGCTAATTACCAGGGACGAGTTTGTTAATATCGTATCATTTGCAGGAGAATAAATCTGCTCTTAATTTACATTGAGTTAAAACAGCATAGAATCCGCACATAGCATTTTATTTAATTTTGAAAAACGGCACAAATAGGAAAATGTGGCATAAAACTTTCATAGTATTTTGGCGATAGCAAGGATAGAGAGTGCTTATGCCTTGACCGGGAATCGAACCCGGCTCTTCCAATTTCCGGTTGGTTGCTCTGACCGCTGAGCTATCGAGGCACACTCATTATCCTTGCTAATGTGTCAGTATAATGTGTCACTACAGTATCATATATAACGTTTAATATTACATACTATCTTTCTTTGGGAAACTGAAAAAGTTAAGTTTGGTAAAACATTTGGTTAATAATATTATTCCTCCTTCATATATGAAAATTAATTTTATCCTGGGAGAGGATTGGAATTTTTGATTCAACAACAAAAAATAGGAGACCAGCTCCTATACCATTGCGTCAGTCCAGCCTTCTATCCCACATTCTCGCTTGATGCACGTTTTCCAACCAAGTTGAGATCATCAGTACTCGTAGATGATTAAAACTGATTTTGAACTACCTCCAAGATTTCTTCAGGTTCAATAAACCGTTAATAATTTTCCTTCATGGTTAGTGGAAGAGGTATTCCGGTTTACTGCACCACTGCTTCTAATACTTAGTCTCATGTAACTATTTCTTTTTCATGGTTGTAAACCGCGAGAGGATAAACTTTCAATTTACTGATCCACTATTGTCGTCACTCACAGTATCAACCAAAATATTGGTATCAATCAAAACTGTTAAGTATGACGCCTCTGTATTTTCTCAAGCTATCATCACGTTTAACAATCTTGATGATTTCAGATACATCCAATAGTCAGTTGTCGATTATAGTTTTAAATATATTTAAAGTTACTAGAAGCTATATATGATTGTTTTTGAAAGCATTTTTGACAATGGAAATTTTATCCATACTTTAAGTAAGCCCTTCGTCTATCCAACATATTTCTGTGACCATAATCTTTACAGCTGATTTCATAAATCAATTTTATCATTGAGATTTCCTAAGAGTTATTTACGATGAAAATTGTGAACGAACGATAATTTGCCGAATTTCATAAATTATAATTCGTTCATAATTTAATAAAATTAAGAAATGAATTTAAAATTCCTATACGAATAGTAAAAATAAAATATTTATTGTCTGAATTAAAAACCAAAAGATCATGAAAAAAATTATTTCAGGGTGGCAAAAATAAGTATTTCTACAAATTCATTTGTATTTGTTGAAACATTGATTTATAATAAGTAAATAATATTACTAAAACTGCTAAAATGAGGAGATTATTATATTCCACTCATTTTATATAATAAGTACTAAGCAAATTAGGCCAAAACAGCGAATTTCGCCATATTATCCAGCGCTCATCCTTGGTTTGACGCCAGGAGAATTTTGGCCTAATTTGTTTAGTCCTTATTATATAACGCATTTTCAGATGGGTGGAGTATAACAATCTCCTCATTTCAGTAGTTTAACGATTACCCTTTATCAAGTAAATATATGCATTATATTGATGACATCAAGCTTTACTTCGATTTTTACTTCGAAAATATTACTTAAAAATTAAAAATTGATTTCTTTTTCAAATGTATTTTTTTTTTATAAAATAGGGGTGTGTTCCGTACTTATGCCATCTTACGTTATGTCTCAATATTAATAAGTATAGTTTCGTGTAGCTTCTCCTGCATGAAAAAAGAATGTTTCACATTTATATTTTTCTAGATTATATCATTCCTTTGTGATGCAGTTTTGTCATTCATATGTGGTTTTATTCTGCACATAACTGTGGAGATGCCTGCCTTACAGCTACAGAATACTCTTGTGCCGCAAGTTAGGCCGAAACGGCATTCGAACCTTGATAAGAAAACTGAGTAACTAATAAAATTGCATGTGCCAGTTATTTAAACATTGTATTCTAAATAATATATAAAATAAATCTTTTTGAATAATAACCTGTTTTATTTTCAAAATATGTACCAATAAAGAACTTATCTATTCATGTTGGTAGAAACTTGTATATTTCTGTCTTTTTTCCAATTATGTACATAAGTTTAAACACCGAACCTATTGCATTTAATAAAAAATAATCGCTCAAAATTATTTTTTACATGCTGAATGTAGTCATAAAATTTCGTTAAGAACAAATTTGTTATGACTAAGTTAATGAAATAACAAAAGTATATTTATGTAACAATTTTTTTGCTAGTTTTTACATTAATAAAATACTACAATTTCCAATAATTAGACACAGGAAATACTTATTGCATAAATAATAAGGAAAAGGAGAAAGATGATTATTTTTCTCAATTTGGGGTGATTGCCAATAATGTACCCTCTTATATATTTTCTAATTGGTTCCAATGAATATTATACTCTACTATAACCTTCAAGAACTTCTGTCAGGTACTTTTTAAACTTATTTTTATTTATTTATTTTAAACAGAAATCCAAACGGGACAAATCCGAAAAAGTACCTATTAAATAATAACAATAACAGTTACTAACAGTGAACTTTATTATATATTACGTTAGATTATTAAGCAAATATATGTGGAAACAGAAAATGTATAAAATAAAGAAATTTATAAATATAATTATAGATTAAGAACATGTGGAAATATGAATGATTATAATTTAATAATATCGATATGCTAATGGGTCAAATATTTGATAACCATTATAGAACTATTGGTTTAATAAATTACAATATTTATTAAAATTATCTCAGAATACATATTGTAACGAATTTACTAGAAAGTTCTTTATTTCGAATACTTATTTACACTCAACTATTTACAAGCCCAACTAACTAACTCTCTTTCTAATTTAACTTTATAAACTAACTTTCGCACAATGTCACTTCCTTCGCACCGTATCGCTTACTATTGCGGTCCAGATTCAACTAACTCCTCGCTGGACGACACAATTCTTATATAGGCAGTAGGACCGTCTCTCCAGATGTTTCTAGATAAAGAACTTTGGCGAACCTTCTAGTATAGAACACACTGGAAGTCAACTCCACACGCTCTTGATGATTTCGAATATTCCCGGCGTTCGGAATCGCTCGAGGTGTTCGTGACAAAATGTTGGTTTTAGAAACTCCATGAAAGAGGAAGTTTAAATACTAATTTGTATTGGACTGTTCAATGAAAAAACATGTATGTTTGCCTTATACAATCCACTGGAATAGTATAATTAAGTCAATCAACGTATGTTTTACATGTTAGTCAATTTGATGATTCACAATTTTATAGAGAAATTTAACATCGGTGATTTCTCTGCGATATTCAAGCGGCAGCAAATTTAAATTTAACCCTGTTACGCATCACTCGCTGGTTACGAGAAAACACCTGTTATTTAGTAGTCAATAAATCTGTTTTGCACATTTTCATTTGCACAACTTATCAACATATACATTTTAAATTGGGTTCCATATGAGAGATGCAAAATTCAAAATACTATATACATAGGTTATAAATATATAATGTTCTAATTGTTTACTACTCGTATATATAATGTTCTAATTTTTAAATTCACAACACGATCTAAATATACATCCCAGCATGTGCTTAGATTTTTTAGAAATATAATGGATATAAATATGAATATTGAATAGTTTCTAGTCTAAGGTGATTCCTAAGTCCATTATCTCTAATACATTTTTCAAAACACTTTGATATTGAGATTCATCGGTATTCTAGTCTTGTTTTTATTAAGACGAAGGCATTTATCACAATTTAAGGCGTTATACATTATAAAATACGTTAAGAACGTATTTTACACATACATTTTTGCAGTTGACGAATCGTGTAAATAATTATTATGAATCCTTCTTCCGGATCTTGGTTTCTCAATTGTTAGTTGCAGTCTCGATCATCAGTATCGATTTAAAAATTGTCCAGAGAACTAGATATCAAAAACTCGGGGAGTATTTCTTCTCGTTTAGACACTTATGCCAGCTTCAAGTGTCATAATAACCAACACAAAATCCCTAATCTACGTAACGCATATTTCCTCTCCACTATATATTTAACAAAGCTACTAACTAGAAAATGACATTTACCACTTACCCTTAAAATAAGAATGTGCCACTGTAATTTTCAAATATTTAAATATATTATTGTAATAGGTTTTATTTAAATATATCCTAATTACTGTCGCAGGCAAGTAACCATGTATAACCATTATATGTGAAAATTATGAGATAAATTACAAAGAAAGTAAAGCAAAACGTGATATAAGTAAACTCGAGTAGGACACAATACTCGTATACCCACATAATAAAATGATAGTAGCGCCTCCGCCATTTCATTAAAAATCACTTCCTGAAGTCTCCATTGCACATAAAGATTCTAACCAACTAATCATGTTTATATCGTAAACAAAAACAGATTTCTCATAAGCCATAGACATCTCGTTTCAGCCATAGATATGGATTAGTTGCCACAATTTATTTAAAACACAACCTACACTTTTCCAGTGACGTAAAAGTCTAACGAAAATAAATCAATATGTAATTTCTTAGCTTTATTTAACAATTTTGACTAGGTCGAGGTATATAAACTTCTCATAGGGCGTGGAATAAGTTTTCATAAAAGAGATAAAGTAATAGGTCTAGTACATTACCTTGAGGAACGCCTCATTTTATACGATACGGATCTGTGTAATTATTTCCCTCTTTGATTGTTTGATGTCAAAATGTCTGCCCGAGAGGTAAGATTTGGATGTAGAAAAATTTCTTTTAATTAAAATTGTAGACCAAAATACCAAACCTTATTGGAGGCTTAAAGTACGTCCAAGATCACAACTGTTAATTACCAAGCTAGACAAAACTAAGTTGTTTAGTTTTATATTGTGGCTATGGTGGCAATTCCACTTCCCACATGTTCATATCAGGGATATACCTATAAGAAATTTTTGAACCCCCGATTCAATCACAACTGTTAATTAAACAATAAATTATATGCTGTCTTATTTTCGATATTAAATACTCTCCGATTTGCTTACTTACATTTCCCTGGACAATTCTTAAATCGAGACTGATGAGCGAGACCATAATTAACAACTGAGGAACCTAGATCCGGTAGAAGAATTCATAACAATTATTTTCACGATTCGTTAACTGCAGAAATGTTTGTGTCAAAATATGTTCTTAAGGCATTTTATAATGTATAACATCTTAAATTATTATAAGGGCCTCCGTATTGCTTTTAATAAAAACACAACTATAATATCGATGAATCTGTCTATCAGATAGTTTCGAAAAACGTCTCAGAAATAAATTATTTGGGGATCACTTTAGACTACAAACTATTCAATGTACATGTACATAATATTTCTAAAAAGTCTAATCAGATGCTGGGATTTATATTTAGATCGTGTTGTGAATTTAATAATCTTAATTCAATTAGAACATTATATATAGCCTATGTACAGGGTGAGCGAATCTCGATGTCTCAGCTCTATTATAAGGAAGGAAAAACCGATGGAAAAAACCGGAAAAGAGGTTCTTAAATGGGATTGAGTAAGGTCCATTTTATACCGAATTTGCATATTTTTCCATATTTGTAAACTGAAGTAATGACGTCATCGAATTCTTTTTTCCAGAAATATACCTTATATATACTGAAAGTTACTATGATGTTTGCCTGTAATCAATTTATTTAAGTAAAATTTTGCAATTTTAATTACATTTACATGGAAAACTTTAACCCATATAAACAAGAACATGTTAGATGCAGTTGACAGTTTAAAATATTAATATTTTCTTGTTATTAATGGATAAGTAATTTTTATTCAGTCTGACAATGAGATCTATAATTTATTATATCGTACCCAACTATCATTAAATTAAATAAAGTTCACAAACACCCTACATCATCCTTAAATTGAATTATTATATGTAATGCCTAATAGTTATTTTTAATTTCTAACTTATATTCTCTATAGGTATACTTACATCGGAAAATATAGTTGACTGTCTTAAAACAATGGAAAAATTCTAGTATTTACTAGTGCTTATAAAATATACATTATAATGAAACCGCACATTGTTTAAAAAGTTTCTCGAATTTTAAAGTTAGGAATTAATATTCTCTGTAGGAAACATATAAACTTCTCCCACAGAATAATTAATATAAAAAATATAATTCTTGAATATGCTGCAGTAGAAATATCGATTAGGAAGTTCATTTGTACTCGTTTTATGATATATTCATTTTAAAGTAAACAAAAAGGTCTTACTTGTGGCCGAAAGTATTATCTTTTTCAACATCATTAAAGCACCGCTAAAAAAGGTATTTCACAAACGAATTGCATGCAATGTATTTTGCATGCAAAACTACAACTACATAATTACACAAAGACATTTTGAATTTTCTTATTTCATTTAATTAATTATGCTTATTAAATATTACAATCATATACACAAATATTTTTATATTGACAAACATAATCAACAACATAATAATTTGGGGCAGGCAGTGGCCTAGGCTGACTTCACACTATCATCGATTAGTCAAGCAATGGGATCACTTGAATGGGTGACTATTAGCCGACTCACCTATAAATTTCAGCGGCTTGAATATCAATGGACTGTAAAAAAGTACATCAGCTTAAGCGATGTTTGTATGAAAATATAGCATCCCTCGTATATGATGTAAAAGTATAGATCACTTATATATCATATGTTAGGCAAGTAAAATATCCCTAGCCCACTACAAGAGTGGCGCTTCGACAATATTTGACAATATTTGTCTCCTTGCATCGGTGATAGGCCTTGATAGCGGAAATAGTCACCGTTTAAGTAACAGTATTAAAAACGTAATCATTTAAATTTTCGAAATAATTTAAATCCAGTATCTGTCCTCCTTTTCAATATATAAAGATATTTTTCCTGTAAGCAATATTTCGTTCAATAGTCCTACATATTTTCCATATTAAATTCAAATGTCTAAATCCAATCGTAGCTAACATATTTGATTAGAAAATTAACATTAACTTCAACTACAATCTTTACGGCAAAATTTTTAGTTTAATATTATGTAAAACTAAATTTGATTTAATTTAAGGTAAACTGTCAATTAAGTGGCATATGTACTTATTATATACATGTTAAATCACTAGTTTGGATTTAAACTTTTTAAAAACAATTTATTTTATTTAACGGACGAACAAGAATTTAGATGTGTGAGTATAACAATAATATCAATACTAAAATTATACTGCTTATGCAACGGGTTTGCTGCGACTTTATAAGTTTCATTATGCTGACATCGTTGAAAGTAAAGTTAAAATATAATTGGCTAAAGATTAATTTAAAGAAAGAATATTATAAGGTTTCAGCAAATCATCATAAACGTTGGTTACAATGTATATAGTTATATGATAAGACACGTAGCAGTATTAAGTTACGTCTGGCTTTCAGATAACATACTGAAGGTTTTATGTTACCTGATAATAAAGTTATAGAAACTGTGGGAGCTACTTGAATAATGAATTGAATACAATATATTTTATATAACAACTCCCCTTTTTAACAAAAAGTTGGTGTTATACAGCAACTTTTCAAAAATAAGTAAAATTGAAATTAATAATTATGAATTTAACGATTATTGAAGTTATATAATAATAATAAAGTTAAATGAGAGTATAAAGCCTTAAATTGAGTTTAAATTATACAACTAATATTTTTAAATATAAAATTTACAAAATTAAAATATATAAATCTTTGAAACCGATTTATAACTGAAAAATATTAGTTCAGTTCGATTTCTTCCTCTGGGGTTTCATCTTTGGGTCTGATCGATGGTCTTCTTCTGGGCAGGATGCTCCTGAAGGATTCTCTTAAGCGTTTAGAAGGTGGAGGTGGTGGTGAATTTGTTGTGAGGGCGATTGCTAATCTGTTTCTCTTTCGGCATTTACATAAAATATATAACAAAATGAGAGTTACTATTAGTGTAATGATAAAATAAGTGAACCAAGAGATGTGTTTGGTAACAAATGGTTCGTTGATCAAATCGTCTAACGTTCGAGAATACTCGTCCAATTTGTGTTTGGCAATCTCGAGGTCTTCCACATTTAAGTTATTCAATTTTAATGGTTCCAATTTTGGGATTTGGATGTCATCGGGGATTCCTTGACAACAATTAAAGGGAATTAAAATAGGGTGATCACTAACACTGGTTTGCGAAAAGTTCTTAGGGTCAGCTTGTATTTTTGTCACTCCTATGAAAGCACTACATCCAGGTTGCAATTTAAGAATGGAATTTTTATAAATGATCTCTGTCTTGGTGTTTATTTGTTTGCAATTTACAGTAATTTGAAGTGGTTCTGAAGTGATTGTTAGCCATGATGAGTCTGTTAGTTGTTGGACATTGTAGCCTTTCGCAAATATTATTGAAGTTTGGCAGCTCTCAGGTAAAGTTTTTAAGTGTTTCAGGATTTGGGCTTCACATATAGCATTGTCGTCGATGGGGTATGCAAATAGATTGGAACATATCTTTGTGCCAAAGAAAAGTGGTTTACAGTCTTTTAGATTTTTGATGAGTATGTACATCAAAGAATCGACGTCATGCGCTAAGTATTTTTGTGATGAAGATAAAACATGATATAGACCAGTTCTATTATTTAGGATATAGACCAGTTCTATTATTTAGGATAGGAATTGGATATAATCTAAAAAGGGTGTATCTTTGTTGGTCTATTAGAGGGATTTTTAATACAAATACCAAGTCTGAATCAGTTTGGTATGCTTATAATTCCATAATATCCAAATATTTGGCAATATTGGAAGATTTTATAATGAGTGGTAAATTGTTTTGGTGTAAATTTTGTGAAATTTCCTGAAGCGAGGTTATCAAATTTTCAGGATTGATTATCGACGTATGAATAATTTTTAATCGCGCGAAAGTTATTGAATTTAAAATGTCATTTAACTGATTTTCGATATACAGGTAACTTTCCATGAGAAGTTCACATTTTTCTAAAAATCTTAATTTTGCTTCAATTACCTTAATTTTATCTGCTGTCCTATAAATTGTGTCTGATATTATATCTCTATTGAAGGTGGCTTCATCAATTTGCAATTTTTGTATGGTAGCGTTAAAATTCTTTATGACGGATGTTGTTACTGAGATTTGATTTTTCATTAAATTTTCTAATTGATGCTCGTCATTAGTTAATTTATTGATGCAATTCATGTAGTATCGGAATCTAAATTTCCTGTAATTGACTTAAATATTGTACCAATGCCATTGAGAATTCCACGTTTGTAACGTTTAGTATCAAAATAAAGTTCGCTTAATTTTTCTTGAATTGAATTTGAAATTTGGGTCGAAAAAGGTTCATGTTTTCAAAGATGGGGTTAATAGCGTGTAAGAGAATTTCAAGCATTTTCTCGTTATGTTCAAAAGTCTTCTTTATTGATGAAATGTTTTTGTGAACCAGAAGAGTCCATTGTTTATTTGTTACAACAATTTCGCTGTCTCGATGATAATATATTCCAATGGTGTTGTTTATTGGAGTAATGGTGTATTGGGATACTGCTGTTCCAATCAGCAGAAGAAACCTGAAAATAATTTAATTCTCAAAATATGGTTTCATCCTGCCGAAATTGACTTTTGTCGTTTGTGACGTTTCGAGATTTAATAAAATAGCAGAATTTTGAAAGATTTTTATTATTTCGAAAGGACCGTTAAATTTATTATGTAATTTATCTTTAATTCTTATTATCTTTAATTTGAGATTCCTTTACATAGACTTTATCGCCTATTTTATATTGTGTAGGATGTTCTGGAACGTTTCTATCGAATCTTATTTTAGCCTTTTATTTTTGAAGCTCAGTTTTTGTGCGTGCAATTTTATAATAGTATGAAATTCTATTATTTAGCTCTCGTATATATTTTGAAATCAACTCCTTTTGGTTATACAAAGTTTCAGGTGGGCGACTGGACGACTGTCCAAATACTAGCTCGTATGGAGAGAAACCGTGTGTTTTATTCGTCGAGTTATTATAACAAATAACAGCGTACGTTTAGTGGATGTTCATTAGGGTTTTCAGCCTGATTAGTACGAATCATCTCTAAAAGTGTGGAGTGAAATCTTTCCACAGATCCGTTTGATTGAGGGTGGCTAACGCTAGAAAATGTTAATTTTATGTCGTATAAGGTACATAGGTCTTTAAGTAATACATTGTCGAACTCTTTACCGTAATCCGAATGTATACGAAGCGGAGTACCAAAATGCTGAAAATAAAGAAGTAATGTATTTACTGTTGATTTAGCGGATTTATCCTCTAATGGGTACGCTTGAGTAAATTTGGTTAGTTCATCCCTAATAGTTAAGACATAATTTCTTTTTGGAATTTCTAGTATATCGATATTTATTCTTTCAAATGGTGTTCTTGGTGTTTCAGTTATCACCAAGGGATTGTTTAAGTTTTTCCGTAAAGTCTTTGTTTTCTGGCATATTTCACAATTTTGAAGGAATTTAGTTACGTCTGTAGTTATACCGGGCCAGTTATATTTATTTCTTATTCTCCGAATGGTTTCGTTTATTCCGCGGTGCAAATTTGCTTTTCCGGCATGGTTTTGGTCTAATATTATCGGAATTTGATCTTCGTCAGGCGTCTTAGTTATGTTTTGGCAACTAACTAGGTTTAAATCTTTTTCAGTGAAAATAAATGACAACATTTCGAGTATTGGCAATTCTAAATTGTTTTCAATGAAATATGTTTTTGAAGATTCGAAAAGGTCTTGGTCTTTGTAAAGAGTAATAAACAGTGTTTCGATTATCTCTTCGGTGTCGAAGGGTAACAAAACAATATAGTATTTTCGGTTTTTCACCGTTTTACTCGTGACTATATTAATTTTATTGTGGATAAAATTTGGTTTTTCCTCGAAAATACCTTCAATTATTTTATAATGTAAGTCTTCGAGTTTGTCCTTTTGGAAAAACGTTATTATGTCTTTATGTCCTTTGTCTAATAATTGATTGTTTGTAATTTTAACTTTTGAATAGTCTATTAGTGACTGGGTTTTATATAGGTGAACAAATGTATTTAATTCTTGTAAAATTGATTCTGGTGAAATTTCGGTATTTTCTGAACTAATCGATTCGTCGTCTGTATTTAATGTTAAAATTTTGTTTTTGAAATCCACACAAAATTTTGAAAATGGTTAATTTTGATACGGGATAAGGCATCCGCATTTTTATTAATTTTGCCAGGTTTATATTCAATCTGGTAGTCGTACTCTTCAAGTTTTAAGCGCCAGCGTGCTAGGCGACTACCGGGGTCTTTAATAGAGAAAAGCCAGGTGAGAGGTCTGTGATCTGTTATCAATTTGAACTTTCTACCAAGAATATATGGGCGAAAATGTTTTACGGCCCAAACAATAGCGAGGAGTTCTCGTTCTATTGTTGAGTACTTTGTTTCCGCGCTACAGAGAGTTCTAGAGGCGAAGGCTATGGGTAGATCTGTACCTATTGGATCTTGCGAGAGTACAGCGCTGATCGCAAAAGCGCTCGCATCTGTTGTGAGTAGGAATGGCTCGTCAAAATTTGGATACGATAATATGGGGCTTGACGTAAGGGTTTGTTTTAAATCTTCGAAATATTTTAAACATTCTGAATCAAAATTGAAAGGGGTGTCTTTTTGCAGTAATTTAGTGAGAGGTTTGGAAATTTTGGCGAAATTATCAATGAATCGTCGGTAATATCCGGCGAGGCCAAGAAATGATTTAATCTCTCTCTGGTTAGTTGGTTGGGGAAATTTTTTGATGCATTCGATCTTAATTGGATTTGGTTTTACACCTTCTTTGGTGACGAGGTGACCTAAATATGCAACTTCCTTACGAAGGAATTCGCACTTGTCCGGTTGAATTTTCAAATTAGCTTTTTGAAGACATTTGAAGACTTCGGTAAGCCGTGAAACATGGTCCTGGATTGTTGGGGAATAGACGATTATGTCGTCCATGTATACGAGGCATCTCTCGTTTTGGATTCCTATTAAGATGTTGTCCATTACCCTTTGGAAGGTTGATGTGGCATTTTTCAAACCGAATGGAAGCCTATTAAACTCAAAATGACCGTTTTCGACTGTGAAAGCAGTTTTTGGAATATCACTGGGTTCGATCTCAATCTGGTGGAAACCGGAGGCCAAATCGAGGGTGGTGAAATATTGACATTTGCCAAGTTGGTCTAAAAGATCAGAAATGTTTGGTAAAGGGTATTTATCTCCTACAGTTAACTCATTGAGTTTTCTGTAGTCAACTACGACACGCCATTTTTGTTTACCTGACGCATCAAACTTTTTGGGGACAACCCAAATCGGTGAAGACCAAGGGGAATTTGAATGTTTGATAATACCTTGTTCTAGCATTTTCGATACCTGTTTTTTCGCTTCCTCTTTGTGAATTTGAGGGCAGCGATACGACTTTGTAAAAGTAGGTTTAGCATTGTTGGTGTCTATTGTGTGTTTGATCTCATTAGTAAATGTTAGAATATCTCCTTCGAGATAGAAAATATCTGAAAAGTCTAGGCAAAGTTGAGTAATTATTTCTCTTTCTTCCTCATTTAAGTTATCAAGACGAAGTTGCTGTTTTATTTCTTCGCGTCTATCTGTATAAATTTCAGAATTATATTCGTTTAAATTATTTAATGAAAAATTTTGAATTGGTTCTAGTTTAATTTCGGAAAAATCTATTATTTTTGGGACTGCGTTTGCGTTTAATACGGAGGCAAGAAATTCTCCTTTATTGTTAATTTTGACTAGTGCATTAGGAAGTCGTACTTTATCTATTTCCATAGCTGTTAATATGGCTTCCGTATTTACAAGATTACATCGAAATTTTGAAATTTGTTCCGTACGAGGGTTGATAGAAATTTTGTTGCGAAATTTATTAGTTTGAACATTTTGTTTTTTATTATTTTGTACATTAGTGGAATTTTCTGTGGCTTTGAATAAAGGTACAGTTTTGAAATTTGTAATTAATTGTCTGTTTTTTATGTCAATAATACAGTTGTAATGTTCTAGAAAATCGGATCCTAGTAATCCGTCGAATTCAATATCAATATTATGAATGTAAACTTTGTGAGGATCGTTGAGAGTAAACGGAACGAGTGTAGATTCATTAATTAGAATTTTTTGATCGGTAATTCCCTGTATTATAACGTTTTCGGGAAAACGTTTAGAATATTTTTCACAAGTTTTTGGTTTAAATATGGAGAGTCCGGCACCTGTATCTATTAATATTTTAAATTTTTTTGTAGCATCTTCAATGTAATATAAGTTTTTGAGATTTACTGTTAAAAGGGCACTTGATATTCCTCTATTTATAGGAATATTTGTTTGTCATGCTGTTGGTTGGTGTTCAAATTCATTATTTGAATTTGATTTTCTAATTCCGTTATTTCGCATAGCTATTGATCCGGTGGATGATCTTGAGCTTGAGTAGTTTGCCGAAAATCCTGATCAGTATCAGAATAATTAAATTGGTCCGTTGAAAAATTATAATTTTGTTGATATGTTGGTTCGTCTGAATATGAATCTTGATATTGTTCGTAATTTTGATCGCAATTGTAATTATATTGATGAGCGGTATCATCAGTATATTGTGAATATGAGTTATACTGGTGAGCAGTATCATCAGTGTATTGTGAATCGTATTGATGAGCCGTATCATCAAAATTTTGGTTCATTTGAGCGTTCATATGATGAGCTCTTTGTTGATTATAATTCGGATTTGGCCGAATTATTGATGGTCTTGATTGGTTTGTATAGTTGGGATTCGGTTTAATAGCTGAAGGCCTGTTTTGTTGAAAACTGTTTTGCTGGTAATTATTTTGTTGGAAATTTGAATTCATCGGTTTATTATTTCCATTTGGATTAAATAGAGGTCGCTGATAATTTTGATTTAAGTTGGATGATTGGGCCTGATTAAAATTTTGTTGAAAATTAGGCCTAGAAAAATTTTGGTACGGTGCTGAAGAATTTTGTTGCTTCGTTCGGCACTCATTTATTGTGTGACCATTACGTTTATAATATGTACATATCTTCTTAGCATTTAATGAATTAGGTGGTAATGGTTTGTTCGCTTTTTGAAATTTCTGAGATTCAAAGTATGACAATTGAAGTTCTCGTTTAATCCTGGATATTGCTTGAAAAATATCCATAGGATTACTTGCTCTTATTATAGATCCTAATTTTAGATTCAGCCCTGTCAATAAAGTGTTAAGAGTCATTGTCTCGATTTAATTGGATTGTGCGGTTTTTTGATCCGCGGTTAAATGTTGTTTCTGAATCGCTGCATGCATTTTCGCATTATGCGTTTGCAAGCGGGATACAAAATTTAAAGCTGATTCATTAGATTGTTGGTTAATTCTTTGCAAGTCTTGAATTAGAGACGTAAGGTATCTAGAGTCTCCAAAGTGAGTCTCTAATAGATATTTGATTTCTTCCCAAGTTGACGGGTTCCTAGAATTTACTAGTTCAGCGGCTTTTCCACGTAATTTATTTTTAACATGGAGAGTTAAAAGTATTTTTTGATTATCGACCGCCATGTCGAAAGCGCATTTAATAGCATTTAAGAATGTTTGCAGGAAAATTTGATTTCCGTCATACTCCGGAACAATTGAGAAAATTTATGACAGTTTGTAAGGTTCTAAGATAGCTTCGTTTGCCATTTTTATAAGTTAATTAATTATTATGTTTAAATTAGATATTGTAAAGTTATTTAATTAAATAAAAATAAATTTGCAGATGGAAAGGATAATAGTTTTTGGTCTATATCCTGTATAATATTTCTTAAAATTATAAATAAATGTTTCAAAGGTAACGTGTCAATTCTTTGACTTACCAAATTTTTTCCATTTGTCTTCCGGTCAGAGTCTACAACCAGTGAGGCAATTCCGTGTTCTGGAAGCGGGGTGTCTTCGGGAAGGATGGCTTGCAGAGGAGAATCACAAACAGTGAGGGCAGGTCCGTTTTCTATCTGCGATTTCCCCTGTTGTTTTCTTTGTTTCTTTGTTGAAGTCTTCGTGTTTCGAAGTTGCTTCTTTGAAGTATTCTTGTTTCGTGTTTCTTTTCTTCTTGAGCTTTGTTTTTGATTTCACTTCGGAATTGGAATTCCACGTTATTAGTGAGGCAAATCCGTGTTCTAATAACGCGTGAAATCCTAGAACGACTGCGCCAAATTTGTTAAATCACTAGTTTGGATTTAAACTTCTTAAAAACAATTTATTTTATTTAACGGACGATCAAGAATTTAGATGTGTGAGTATAACAATAATATCAATACTAAAATTATACTGCTCATGCAACGGGTTTGCTGCGACTTTATAAGTTTCATTATGCTGACATCGTTGAAAGTAAAGTTAAAATATAATTGGCAAAAGATTAATTTAAAGAAAGAACATTATAAAGTTTCAGCAAAGCATCATAAACGTTGGTTACAATGTATATAGTTATATGATTATTTATAGCAGTATTAAGTTACGTCTGGCTTTCAGATAACATACTGAAGGTTTTATGTTACCTGATAATAAATTTATAGAAACTGTGGGAGCTACTTGAATAATGAATTGAATACAATATATTTTATATAACATACATATATATTTATTGGTAATCACCACAAGACAACTACTAGATGCAATATATTCTGTTTTTCTTATTTGAGTTTAAGTCTTTGTATGACTCAGACTGATTAATGTAATGTTATCGTAACTGCTACCACATAAAATATACCCTTATGCAATTAAGAAAATTGTTTAAAAAGAAAGTTGGAAAGTTATATGTTCAGGAAATATGTAGACACGAGAATTCGTACACCGAGATTCATATATCATACGTTTTCTGTACTTATCAATGAGACGGTTTATCAATCAATCTCATTCCCCAATGACAGTAAATGTTTGTAAATAGCGTGGTAGCAAAACCTACAGAAAATGTGTTGTTATTCAATCAGAATATTCTAAAAACATATTTCTTTGATATGGACTTTATATTTAGGCAATTTCACTTGTACTTGGTCATATTTGATGATTGCTTTAATAGTAATCATAAGACTTAAGGAAACAATTGCTTTATATTTCGAAAATCCTATAAATAGAATGCCGATTTTACAATATTTAAGAAGCGAATTTTAAAATTTATTACATGAACCTCCACTGCAAGGAAAATATATCTACATCTCAGTTAGGTAGCTACACTGTTTATAATTCTGGTTCAGAGTGATTACCAAATAATTTAATTCACATACACAGTAATTTAATTGAATTGAATAGCAAGTTTTCCCAAATAAACAAGCTTCTGAAGAAAATACCTCTCAACAAGTATACAATGGTTTAAAAAATACTTCAACGATGCCACAAGTATATAGAAATAAACGGTGACCTACAACAAATCACAATAACTTGTACTGTCGTATTTAAGTTTTAGTATAATATTGTATACATTGGCTATTTTGCTGATTTATTAGTAGTTAATACCTAATTAATATTAAATTATATTATACGAAGTTAATATTAAAATTTTCCAGTCTAGTTTAAGTCCAATACTGAAACTGTGCGAAAAGATATTATTGGTTAAAAAAAATTTCCATTTAATCTTTCTTTATATTCATGGAGTATTTGGAATATTTATAAATCAGGATATTTATAACCACTACCTGCAGAATTTTGTTACAAATTTACGAGTATTTAGTATTTCTGTCAAAATTTAGAATTTATCAATTTCAGAGGTTTGTAAATTTGTCAGAATTTATTCCATCTCTCCCTTCGTCTGAAATTGGTATATTCCAAATTTGCAGAATGATACTGCTAATTAGTGAATATTATTTATTAGTAAAGTATTATATTTTCATTGTTTTCTATATTTTTATATAACATATTAATTAATTATGCAAATATACTGCACAGCAAAACAAGATAAACAGGAAACGTATATTTCTCTTAAAATTATCACTCCACCCAAGTTGTTCAATAAGATTTTCTATAGAAATAAAGACTAGTAGTAGCAGCCTAAAAATAGGCTGAAGGGAAGCATGGAAGCTAGTTTTTTTTATTACATTGTTAACTATTAATAATTTCACAAAAAAGTGAAATTCTTATTATTCAGTAAAAGGTATAAGTAGTGTGAGAGAACATGTTCTATGAAATAAAATTTTTATTATTGCCTGTATTAATTCGGTGTAACGATACACGAGCTGTTTATGTTAAGGCCCGACTCTCGGTCGTCTCCAAGTATAAACAATGACGGGACTTGGATGTCCGAGAGTTAGACCGGGAGAATATTTGTAAACTGACAGAGCGTAAAACGTGTACTGGTGAATTCAGGGAATAAATTGTACGAACTCTTCCTCGGTTTATTATTATTCTTAACAGTAGGTTCAATAAAATGTGAATATTTCGAATATATTTTATATAAATTTAAAACAATACTGACTTAAGTTTACTGCTCCTAAACATTTAAAAGTACGACATTAGGACGCATTTCATTAATCTTGGAAACGTTATATTTCTCTTGAAAATAATATCCTTTCAATGTCCAACTCAAAACTGTTCTTGTCAGTACATTTATGTACAATTAAATCTACGCCTTATCAAAATAGTGTTACATTTTTTGACTTCAAGGCCGTATTTGTATTACTTATTTGTATGTTTCAACAATCTCAAATTTTAAAACTTGTTACTGAAATAAAATAAAATATTATTTCATCATAATGCAGGGTAACCACTTACAGAATAAAATTATTTTCGGTGATATTTTACAGATTTATGAGAAATTCTCGAACCGGTCAATTTGGGACTGAAATGGGAATGAAAAAGGAATTCTGAATTTATTCTGAATGAATTCTTACACTTCAGAAACTTATTTTAAATATAAATAAAGTGTGTTTCATTGCTTATTAAACGGCAAAAAAACGTTCAAGATTATATAATTTCTATTTATTGACAGCCACATATATTTATAATTTTACTATTTAAACATCAGTTGTCATAAAACGTTCGAAATGTTATGAATGTTATAAATGACATGGTCCCAACTGAAAATCTTAACTTTTACTAAATGATGAAACAGACCTCGACCAGCAGAAATAATTTATGTACTTCTTTCTTTCTGAAATTTCTGTAGTCAGTTTGTATAAATCAGCACTGAACACAAAAATTACAAATGGAAAATTGCGATCTTTATCGTTACAGTATCTATACTAATACGTATTTCAAAAAATAAAACCCGCCACAGGTAGGATTCGACATTTGTCCCGGATCAAAACCAAACGACATACAGCTGTTTCGAACTTATTAGTTCTCATCAGTGTCGTACACGGTACGCCGATCCAGGACAAATGCCGAATGAAATTTGTGGGGTATACATCTTTATCGATACGATTTCTCGATTTCCGACTTATATGTTACTGACATATGTATTTTGAAATAAATTTCAAATTTGGAAGTTCACTCTGTATATTTTTAGACAATGTTTTAACTCGTAAAATACAGTCCCGGCAGAGATGTATGACATATTTCAAATGAATATAACAGTTCAGAGGGGAAAGGCTAATGTTTTTGGAATGGTTGGTATGTGAAGGTCAGAAGATGCCGTTTCAGCCGCTATGGAGCTGTAAACGCTTATGCGTCGTGTTTTTGTTTCACTGGAGAGTTTTCATTGAGAAACCACGTGCCGTTGCCGAACTTTCTGCTCTAATAATTAAGGAAATTGAAAATTGAAGTTATTCCAGCCGACATGGTACAGCAGTGCATGGACAATTTTTCTACTCGTTTAATTCTTGTTTTTCGTAATGTTTTGTTGATAACAAAATGATATCTTGTAACGAATGTTTTGAGAAAATAAAAATTCCTTTCGTTGAAAAATGACAGTTACTGATTTTTAAAAATCGTCATACATCTCTGCCGGACCCTATATATCGTGTTGATATATCATTAATATAATCACAATATGTATAATTAATATCACCACGTGATGTATCGTTAATATCAAAACATAACAAATAAGTCTACTTTTTCCCCAAAATAGCAGCATAAGATTCCTCTTTCTAATATAAAAGATATATTTGCAGATCAGCTAATATATTTTCTTTAAGTTGACAGATGATATCGTGTTTTTTGTTTAACAGTCATAATGCTAATTCTTGTATTTACTTTCAATTTAATTCTGGTGTAAAGGTAATAAAATTGTGTAAAATGTGACCAATAATTGAGAAAAGTAAAATAATACAATCTTTGGAAACGATATATACAAAGTTTTAATTTTATTTTGTATTTTAATTTAAAAGACTTTTTAAGCATCAGGTGGTTTAAGCATCCTTTTTATTTTCTTTTGGCAAGATTTCTCGTTTGTTTCCAATGGATAGAACGGATAGAAAATTGCAAAAAATTTCACCTCTGCCTTCCTGTAGAAAGAAATTGTAACAAACAGTTGTTACTCATACATAAGAAAAGCAGCAAAAATGGTTGTAAATTACATGATTTATAATCTACTGGGTCTACTAAATTTATTAAATCTGAGTCCGTTCTAGAGTCACAGAATCTAAATATGGCAATAAGATCTTAGGGCATTGCTACGAAACATTGAACTTGTATATTATTGTTTAAAAAAATTTTAATTAATAGCGAAGATGAGAGATCTATTTCGATTTTTCAGGAAATAATTATCAAGTTTCAATTAAAATAATACTTTTTATCATTATTAATTATAATATTTTAGGGTCTCAGTATAAAACATTGGAACAGCTTGTATATGCTTGTTTAACTAATTTTCAATTAATAAACGAAGATAAGAGACCTATTTCGATTTTTCGGGAGACTTACGTCAATTAAAATAATACTTCTTTTCATTATTAATTATAATATATTAAATGTTTCTCATCTTATATGATATGCTTTATGCATACAAGGTTCAATTGAAAGACGCGAAAATTATAAGTTAATATAGAGTTTATGTAAATTTGATGAGTAAAACAATTTGTTACACGGGAGCCTTGTATAACGAATAAAATAGTACACTAAGCATAATATTAATTTACAATTAATAGCACTGGCTTCTGTTTGCATTCCCTGTTACTTAACTTTTGTACACGTTGATACTAAATAACAAATTAAAAATGATTAGTGAGTAAACGATGTCCAACATACGGTTAGAAGTTATTATTTACTTAATTATATTTTGTCAAGATAGTGATCAATTCGAAACTATTTCAGGTAAGTTCTTTAACGGCTTATATGATAAATACTATAACAAAATTTAGTTATTATTTATTGTTATATAAATTCTCCATAAGTTTTATCCACCAAACAAACATTTCAAATATACGAAAGTAATTTATATTATTTATATTTTATTCACTAATTTACTGTTACTTATAAATTATTTCTACAACCAAGCTTTAATAATTTACTAAATAAATCGTGATAATTTTCGAAAAATGTCACACTTTGACTGATTGTTTTTAAAAATCTGTTACTAATGTATTCATAGAAATATATATAAAACTAATTAAAAAAATTATATATTTTGTAATATCTAATTAAATACCTACTTCAAAATTTTAGGTAAAGATTTTGCTTCCCTACCAGTATTATTTCATTTTGATAATTACGATGATTGTATGTTATTTGAAGATAAACCATTATTTTGTTCAATAACATATCATATATATCCATCCGATACCCTTTTGTGGATAAAATTGAAGGTAAGAACTGTTTTCTCTTTTACATCAATATTATTTCGTGATTTTATATAACATATTAGGAAGAAACAAAGGAAGAAATTTACATTTACAATATATTCACTTATATATTGTAAATATAAACATTCACCTGCAAAGCATTCACAAGTTCAAGAATTATATTTATCTTTATACTATTGCCACAATACAATATGACGTTAAGTCTGTACTTTAGACTAAGCTAATGAAATTTAATGAAGTGAATTTGTTATAACTATATATTTTTGTAAACCCCATCATATCAGCTTTCAATGGTGATGAAATTTACTAAGATACTTGAACTTGGTAAAATGGATGAAGTAACTCATATTGTAGAGTTACTTCATCCATTTTACTGTGCTTGCGACATCTAAAGTATAAAATAGAATTTTTTGTGTATAGTGTGCACAGATTTATTTTATAAATAAATATGGTGAAATTTACATATACACTAAATATTTAGGCATATAAATTAAATACACATAACATAAATATGTGCCAAATATACACTATATCAAAATACATCTTAATCCCAATAGTTTTAAGAAAGATAAGGTAATTTAACAAATACTTACTTGGTTTACAAAATGTTTACCATTTGAGATAAATAGAATACCTATAAAAATTAGAAACTTAGATATAGTTTCTTATATAACTAGATCTAACAACTAAGAAACTTAGTTTCGCTTCAAATTTATTTTCATACAAATCGTACATATTCTTAACAAACATATTTAAATTTAATTTATTTTAACAGTAAATGTATATAAATATGCATACCTCATCCACCTATTTATTGTTCATCTATACTATTGTTTATTTACTTATATGCCGCCAGTATAGTTGTTGAATCAAATGTATGAGTGTATGGCTGGTTGCCTTTTGATATATGCTTAAAACAATAAAGTTCGATGAATTCAATCAATTCCAAGACCAAATTCCAATGTTCCATGTATTTCCGAGCTATATATATATATATAGAATCATATGCAAACAAATAGGCATAAACATTACCTAAAATCATTTATTACTTTCATAATAATATATAATGATTAAATAAATTGTAACATTTTTAAGGATTTTACACTGTTTTATTTGTTTACCATAAGAAAATACTATAAATCTGAATATATAAGGGAATGAATATCAATATAATAATGTAAAGATTTTAGTTTTTCTTCTATTGGAACAACTTTATAAAATAAATATGTAACATGTTATTTCTTTTTTACTGTTTTTGAAGATAAGTTAATGTTCTCCTATTATATAAAATCCCAACCTCGGCTCCCTTAAGCCGTTACTCTCTTCAACTGGGTCTAAATTTTCATTTGTTGATAATGCTTCTCCATTAATATTAAAATTGTATCCTTCTTTGCCTTAAATAATTTTATCGAAAACGCTTGTTATAAATAAGTACTCTAAGTTAATAAATGTTTAAACTTCACAACATTTTTCTAGTTGATAATTACCGAAATATACAGATGTAGTGTAATTTCGATGGCCCTAAGGGTTTACTTAGCTATTGTTAAAAATTACAAAATTAATATTATATAAATATCTTTTTTGCTTACGGTCTTATTTTAATTTTTGTTTTTTAATACAAAAAAATAATAGATTTAGGCACAAGTTATATATTTTTTTATTCGTAAAACCTAAACTATAAGGTTCAAGTATTAAATGATATCTAAAATTTAGTACTTACCCCCAAATCTCTATAGTTATCAATATATAGAAAACTAAAGTTGGATGGTGTCCTTGAAGACAAATAATCATTATAATTTTTGTTTTATTCCTATCTTCATCACGATATTCCCAAAATGTTTCTGTAGAGTTAGTTATCAGTCAAACTACCAATCATTGTTTATCGACTTTAATTTCTACATTTTATGTTAAGTCCTTTAAAGATTCCCTAACTGATACTACTTGATTTTACTTGATTTAACTTACTTTGATGATTTTTATGCATTGATGTAGCAAGAGCCTCCATTTCCTCACTTCTTGATAAAACTAACTTAATAATATTACTAAACACTTTAGATCTATGTAAAATAGAACTGTCGGAGTTAATAAACCGTAAGTAACTGTTGAACTCTATGAGGTATGATAAACTGTTATCATCCCTCATCTTTATTGTGAAAGATTTAAACACCAAGCACCAGTTATACACTAATGGTTATGGTGTAGAAATTGTACACGCTACATTTAAATGAAACGATACTATACACACTATTACCTATACAAAGACAGATTTTCATAGATAACATCGTAATATTTATCATAAACTTAGTGGTATAAAAGGTAAAGTATTTATAGTTGGACATATTAACACATCATAAGATGTGTTATGTCCCATATAATTTATTTTCATTTATTATTTTAGGAAACTATTGCAAGTCCGTATAATTATAGACGCGATATACTACGACATGGAATATGTGTTCCTGTAACATGTCCGACTGTAACAATCACATCTCATAATCATTTATATGAAGAAATTACCAAATGCTATAACGAAAAGTTTCGGCCATTAGGTTTAAGTGGTAACATTAGTAAAATAAACTGTGACATAGTTGATACAAAGTATCCAATAGACTTGATTGACATTATATTTGGGTAAGTTACAATACTCGCACATCCTACACCCTACATATGCAGGGTAGGATAAGATCTGACGGTTTTTGAATTTAAATAGACTTCCTTTCCTTTTTAACTTATTATTGATATATCGTTGTTTGTTACTTTAAGCCCACTATTACGCCATTTCATTTTATACCGAATTATGCTACTACACACCATATTACCCTCACATGTTATATTCTGACTGTGAAGAAGATGCTGGTGCAGTTCATTCGGATTATCAAATGTCCAATACTGAGTTACACAACCAGATAACTCAAAATAAGCCTCATCTGACATAAGCAGAAAGTCCATTTTTAATTACCAATTTTCATAAATGCTAACTTATGATAACCATGAGATTTTACATGTATTTATACATGTAAAAATAAATTAGTTTTAAAAATGTATCCCCTGCTAAGTAGAGAATGTTTTATGGTCGGTATTTGATTTACTCATTTTTTATTGAAAAATATTACCACTAAATTAGTAACTGAATACTAACTTAACTAGCAACTGAGCTTAATTGCAATTATCCCTACAATTACTTAATGTGTGTTTATTTGTGTCTCCTTTCGATACCTCGAGGGGTTTTACCATTGTGAAAATAATTCACTAAGACTAATAGGACTGATGTTGTTGATTATTTATCATCCACAAAAGAGCAGTCTACCTACTACATACTATATAGTTGACGTCCTATGTTTGAATTTCGCTTAGCTTTACACACTTTTTAATATCTAAATATTTTAATCACTGGTATATTTTTAAATGCCTATACTTTTGTGAATCAATTTGAGGAAAACAAGTTACCCTATTGAAAGACATTCCAAATATATGATGCAGACTTATTTTTAAGAACATTTTCTGTTAATTTAAACTAAAATAATAGAGCTAAATAAAAGTTCAATAAACCACAGGTTTCAGTTATCCAATTTGGCAATTGAACTTTTTCAGCACGATCTGTTACAATATAAAAGTTTACTTTATAAAACTTTTACTTATTAAAACTATTCTTAAAAATAGGTTGCGTATTCGGAACCGCCTTTGAATATTCTGAATTCTACTTTTAAATATTAAATATGATCTTACATATGACAGAAAAATTTACTTTTTCAATATTTTATATAAATTGAAAAACAACTAACAAGCAACGTAGTAGAACTGTTTCCTTCTAATGGTAGCTTTGTTAAAAGTTTACATACAGGAACAGCATCGAGAAATACATTTATATGTGACAATTCGGTTCAAAGAGTGAAATTGTATCCCAAATTAATCACCAAAACCACATTTTGCGTTCTCTTTACCTTGGTGACAACCTGAAATACGACCATTGAATGAAAGTCACGATAATACGTTACTCCAATAAAGGCTTCCAACTAATACGAAATGAAAATGCCTCCCGTAATAAAGTGGAAAGCGGAAGGAGACAAGTTTTCTGTTCCTTAATCGTGGTTTCCAATTTAGAGTAGCGATCTTCTTTATCCATAAACTACATAAAAACAAATTTACGCATTTTTTATTTGATATTTCTAATATATAAGATAAAAATACATATTTTTTAATATTGCCAATTCAAACCCAAATATCATTATTATTTCTCAAGAAATAACATCATTACACAGAATTTCCATAGCATAGCTAATGCTATCTAATAGCAAATAATTCCATAGAAAATGTAAAAATATGTTGTGGGTAACATTTAATTAATACTTTCTACATAATCTATTTATGATTTATTAGTTACTGCTTAAAGATTTTCAATTAATCTTAAGAAATCAGCAAAAAGTTAAAATTTGTCCCCTCCTTGATTATAATTTTGCCTATTATAGCTATAGCGGCATTTTCATTTATGTATTCAGTTAGCCCTTCTAAGATAGTACATGATAGTTTTATTCCATGTCAATATCTGATCTGGTGCCTACAATATAGCCAAATGTAGATTTCAGTACTTTTGAAAAAAGTTTGTAGACTTTGTATGTGAATAACCGTAATTGTGAATTATGTACCCAGAGAATTATGTACATCTATGGTGGTAGGTGGTAGTATAAATTTCGGTAAGATGTTATTTTGTTTAAGGAGGTTATAGCATATAAATTAAAATAGCACTAACCCTCAATCTGTTTCTAATCACAACTTCTGCAATTAGCAATTAAAAGTATAAGAAAGTTTATTTAAATCGTTTGACAAACTGAATTCCTTGGCATTTAATTTCGTAATCGCACCTTAACAATTCGAAGCTACTAAAGTTTCTAAAGTCAATAATTATTGCCACATGACAATAAACAATGATAAATTTTAAAATACACTTTTTATTTGGATTTATCTTTCAGGTCCCTTTTAATTCTCTACATATTATTTGTATTATTCGCTACATTCTATGAAAAATTAGTGGGATCGCACCAGAATAACGAAAATCAAAAAATAAATACATGGAAGAGAATACTGTTCACATTTTCTATACACTTAAATTGGATTCGCCTAAAAACCGTCAACACCGATTCGGACACCAAAAGGCTGTGCTGTATTCAAGGTGTAAGATTTTATAATATGGTATTAGTGATACTAGTCCACACAATTATGACGTTATTTTTAACATTACCTATATTAAATACGAGGGCAACAGAAACTGTAAGTATAAGACAAAATATAATTTATATATTATGTATGTTTTTATTTAAAACAACTTGCAGCTCACAGAAAGGTTATCGACGGTATTTCTAGCAAGTGGACCCCTATGTGTATCTACATTTTTCCTGATATCGTCCTGGTTATTGACAAGTGGAATTTTTGAAACGTTTAAGGATAATAAAATAATTAATTGGAGAATAGTTTTCATTATATTTATTAATAGATATATAAGGTTAATATTTTATCGTAAGGTACACTATATCTTATGTTACTACATATAGTATATATAAATTCTAGACTGACCCCCTCTCTGGCACTGGTAATCGCCTTTCAGGCAACTTGGCTCCGTCACCTGGGTACTGGACCCAACTGGAATTCTGTCGTAGGTGAAGAATACGTGCGATGCAGGAAAAATTGGTGGGCAAACATTTTTTATATCAACAATTACATCGATCCAGAAAATATGGTTAGTTAACAAATCATAGCAGTTATCACGTGTTAAAGTATTTTACTTTTCCTTTAATGCAGTCATAAAGTTAAAGCGTAACTAGTGACTTCTCCAAAGAATGAACAATATTGCATAAATGTTTGTTAACGACCAACAGTAGATCACCCAGTTTATCTTGACTTTATGTCTATGTCATTGTAATGTTTTCGAAAAAAAATGGCACTTCAATCCATGAGTTATCATCAATCATCGTTACTATTTCAAAAACATTTTATTTTTCAAGCATTCAAGCATCTTGATTTCTGCATTATAAAGCGAATTAACAAAAAATATCTCAAGGTCAAATACTGTTTTGAAGTATCATCTCACTATTCACCTATAAATGTAATACTGAGCACGCAGATTACTTCAACTGAATAGCCATGCATTCTCACTACCAACAAACCCGACTGGAACTCATTTAAGAAACAAGTAATAAACAATATCAATACACAAATCCCTCTAATAACCATATAAAACTTAGAAACCATAGAAAATGCAGTAGAGCATTTTAACCACGTTATCCCATAGGCAGCGTGGAATACAACTCCAATGGTTTCAAATAATAGAAAAAATTAATAAAGTTCTGCAGCAATTCTGCAAGGGAAAAAAATTCATACAAAAAAAATCGAGAAGCATAAACAATTAAACAGAATACTCATTCTAAAAAAGGGAACTCAGTAAAGCAATGAAAGACTTAAAGAACTTAATAGCAACTGAAAGAATTAATAGATTGAAGAATACCTGCGAAAGCTAAATGCAACCGAGAAAACTGAATATTCGCTGTAGAAGACCAAAAGAAAATCTTTCTTAAGAATAAACCAAAAAAATGAGGCGAAAACTCTACAATAAAAAGCAAATGTATCTGAGAGATACCTTCACACCAAATAAAACTAAAAATATCCTTGATGATGAAAGTAATATAATCTCTGTGCTAGAGGAATCACACCAATTCGAATTAGATAATATAAAGTTTACCAAAAATAAGATTATGACCGTCATCAAAAATACAAATCCTAAGAAGCACCCCAGTACGACTCCATTGCAGATAAAATTCTACAGGAATTGTCAGACATTGGATTATTATTCCTAACACAATTGTTCAATGCAGTAACAAGAACTGCCTACTACACATCGCAAAGGATAATGGCTTAAATTACCCTTATAGTCAAACCAGGAAAAATACAGAAGAAATAAAGTCTTATGGATCCACTAGCCTCCTACCAATAAACTACAAAAATTTCGAAAACCTACTACTAAGGAAACTTACCCCTATCTTAAATATTCATAAGTTGATTCCAACACACCAGTTCAGATTCCGACAGAAGCACTCGGAAATACAATAAATATATGGAACAATCAATAAAATTCAAGAAAACATGAAATATAAAAGGTACTGCTCAACAATTTTTCTGGATGTCGGACAAGCCTTCGACAAGGTCTGGTGCAAAGGTCTACTATATAAGTTAAAATGCAAACTCAAGACCGATTATTATCTGGCACTAAAATTTTATCTGGAAAACAGAACTTCCAGAGTTAAATTTTAAAACAAATATACTGCTATTCGACCCATACGAGCTAGAGTACCACAAGGGAGTGGTTTTGGTACAACCCTTTACTTACTTTGCGGTATAACAATAGCCACCTTTGTGAATGACACAGCAATAATAGCATCCAGCAAAAGTGCAATTACAGCTTCTGAAATCTTGCAGGAAAATCTAGACAGGATACAAAAATGGATAAAAAAATGCATCCATAACGCACAAGGATTCATATCCTCGTGTTACTCTGAACAAAAAGGAAGTCCTACAAAAGGAAGGGATTCAAGTATATTGGAATATAACATTATGATGGATAAAAAAATGGAAAAATGGCTGAATGGAAAAACACATATATACAACAAGAAAGCAACTTGGCACTAGGTTAAGATAACTATACTAGGTACTGAATAGAAAGTTCAAACTGTCAGTCAATACCAAACTCCTAATATATAAGATCATGACTAAGCTCATATGTACATATGGGATTAAATTATGGAGAACAATCTCCTCCTCAAATATCGAAATAATACAGAGATTTCAATAGAAAACTATAATGTCCATACCAAACGCCCCATGGTTTACCACGAACTAAGCAGTAAACAGAGACACCCAAGTTCTATATATTATAGAGGAAATACATAAGTGCGCCAGAAGATATAAAGAAGAGACTATAGCCTCACCCTAACATATTTGGGAAGAACCTTATGACACCCATTAACCCGAAGACTAAAACGCAGACTGCCCATTGACTTATTATGAAAGTAAAGTGTTTAGTTAGTTCCCATTGACAAGAATGGCAGTCATACTTTGAAGTAAAAATATACTTTGAAGATAACAAAGAGAACTGACAGTTCCAAGTGTCCTAACCCATTTTGTTCCAATAAGAATAATGTGTACATCGCATGCCAGGAACCACATTAATTCGATACACTAACTAGATATTCTATGATAAATATTTTGAAATGACTATAGGTGACTTGAAAAGTAATTGAAATATGCATATATACAATTGGAGTATACATATGAATATTAACAACACCTGTATACAATGTGTATCTAACAGTTATGTAACAATGATTTGATTACTGAGTAAAACTGAAATATAAAAAATATCTCAAACCCCATGAAAATTCTGACGAAGCTCAAAACTCATTGGTCACGATTAATTTGATGATTATATATCAATATGGTATAACACAGGCTTTCAGAACCGTTGTCAAATGAACTAATTTTTTCCGGGTTATGCCGTGGTCGTCATCGATTTCGTGTTGATGTTTCGTTAATCATCCTATCAGTTTCTTCAAATCAAATTCCAAAATTACTGTTGTCTTCTATTCCTCGTTATATATCATGGTTCTGTCCGCTTTCATGATTATATAATATGACAGTAAGCGTGTTCGGTTAACCATCTATATTCTACTCCACTGGTGTTTCACAAATCTAATCTTCATGTACTGTTAACGCGATATCTATCTCCTGTATTAAAATTATTTTAACAGACCGTTATCTACCATATTACTTCTCCTCTCTACCAGCCAAAGAAGAGATATTTAATAAGAACGTTAGCCCAACGAGCCAACACGACTGTGAATATGTGACAATTTAAGTAGACCAGAGTAATTAAAGAAAATCAGAAATGCTGGAATAGATATGAACACTGAATAGATATGAAATCTGTACTGGAATAGATATGAACACAACTTTGTACAAAGGACCATGTACCACAAGAACAAGGAAATTGAATACTAAGAGCAACCAAGAAGTTAAGGAGATACAGATACTTTCTTCCAACAAAGATACTATTTCAGAATTATTAACAGAAAACGCATACGAGCCGAAATGTTCATGTGGAACGAGTTACATTGGTCAAACAGAACTATAAAACATAAAATACATATGAGACTAAAATTCAAATAACTCAACAGTAGCAGAACATGTACAAGCAGTACATGTACAAAACATGTGCAAGTCAACAGTAACAGAACATGTATGTACATAAGAACCAGACCACGATTACATTTGATATTATCAATAGATTGATAATGTCAAAATATTGGATATAAATTTTTATAATTATCCACGTATTATTAGAGATTCATTCGAAAGTATAATAAGCGCAAAGGCAATACACAGGGTGGGAAACATGAATAGGAAGGTAAGGGACCTGAATAGACTCTCAAGAGAGCTAGCTGAGGAGGGACTCCTATGGATGCCCTCTGACAGTACGGGTGTCCACTTCCTGTTTGACAAGAAATATAAGATCACCCTCACCAGTAAGACCAACTGGATGGAGGATCGAGCTGAATTGCCACTCAATGGAGACATCTGGTACACGGATGGAGCCAAGAGTAGGAACAGAGCGGCTGCGGGGGTGTATAGACGACGCGACGGGATAGGTAAAACCTTCCCCTCGGGCAAATACACTACCGCACTTCAGGCCGAGCTAGTTGGAATTACATACGATGTTCTGGGGGCGGACCAAAATCGGACCCAGGAGAAGGTATGTATCTGCTCGGATAGCAGGGCGGCGTTGGCAACCCTGAATTCAGCAACGACAAAGTCGAAGCTGGTCTATAATTGCTATGAAGCATTGAACCACTTGGCAGGGAAGGGACCGGTGGAACTCTTATGGATACCTGGGCATAATGGCATTAAGGAAAATCTAATTGCAGATGACCTTGTCAGACTAGGGACCAGGGAAAACCTCTATGGACCAGAACCCGCAGTGGGAATAAGTCGGAATCTGATCAGAGACCGCATCAATGGCTAGGCAAGAGACCAGCACAATAAAAGATGGAGAGGAGTAACGGGTTATCGAATAACCAAACTCTTCATCGAATACTCAGAGATTAAGAAATGGGCCCAAGAATTCATTAAATTGAACAGGCACAAAGCCAGAACTCTGGTGGGAATCATAACGGGCCACCATAGTAGCCTGAATGCATATAAGCACAAGCTGAGGCTGACTGATAGCCCGGCCTGCAGATACTGTAAAGAAGATGAGGAAACCTCGATTCATCTTCTTTACACCTGCCCCGCACTGGAGGAGAAGAGGTATCTTATATTAGGGACCCCTATTATCCTAGAGGAGGCGAGACTTAAGACGGGGGACGTGCCTAAATTGCTCCTTTTATGGGATAGCATTTTTGGATAATGACCCGGATAAGAGGGGATCGCCAAGGGACTACCCATGCGATCAGTGGCTGATGAGGCCCAAACCTATATAATATAATAATAAAAAAAATAATAAATAAAAACAATTTTAAGTGTGAGGATGGATTTTATCTTAGCAGCACTTGCAAATTAGCTTTATAAGAACGTGAATGGTGGACGCAGAAAATAATGGTTAACCAAACACAGTTAACGACATACAATATATATAACGATACGGTAACGATATACCTATAATGAAGAACGGGAGACACTACACGTTCGTCTGTAATTATTTTCTGAAGAAGTTGATGATCAGCATAACAATCAAGGTGAATTCAACAAATACTGTACTATAAGTCCAATTTAATTCATATTGCATTAGCTACCTGTCAATTTTTGAAAACTTTTGCAGCATAGTGTATCCAAATTCTGCTAGAATTTAAGATTTAATTAAAACTTTCTTGAACTGAAAAGTTTAAGCTAAACTAATCGCGCTAAATTATATAACAATTTTATTGTTCCAGTGTATGCAAACAACTTGGCACCTAGCTCTCGATACTCAATACTTCGCAATATTATTATTATTATTATGGTTTATTAAAAGAATTCCTAAATCTATATGGATCATATTTACAAGCTTATTGACGATAAGCATATGCATAGCATTTTTTGAAAATTATATTAACGACTTCCCAGCTCTGATAGCACCAACGCCTGAGTAAGTATAAATGTTGTTGATTGTCAATAAATCCAAATGACAAGGTTTATTAAATCCAGCAACTTATCTTTATCACACCTGTTTTTATAGTAACTATTCATTCACATTATCTCGCAACTATTACCTTAACTCCTCTATTATTTTGACAAAATTTTGATAAGATACTCACTACTATTGATTAAAAATTCAGAATTTATTTTCAGATCATTATATGGTATGAATCATACTTTAAAAAATAAACAGTGGCACATACAGTACATCGGATTTTTTGGAAATATGGCAGGACCGATAATTGGTTTATATGTTGGATATGCATATGTAAAGTACAAAGATCGAAACATATTTACAAAAAAGGTAAGTATGGAAATAATTCAGTAGTTCTATAAAGAACGTAGACATAACATATATTATAATAAACATAATTTTAAATAGTAAAGAAAAATAGTATGTTCAGCAAAACCCTCAACCATCACAAATTTATCAAAATTCACCCAGATAGTTGCAAATCATATAGATAATAAAGGTCAAGTCGATGTGGTGTATAATGATTTTTCGAAGGCTTTTGACAAAGTGAATCATAATATATTAATTTCAAAATTGGAATTATTTGGATTCAGTAGTAACCTTCTTCACTTAATAAAATCATATCAATCTAAACGTGTATTATTTGTTTCATACAATGGCTTTAAATCTGAGACTTTCGTAACGTCTTCTAGAGTACCTCAAGGCTCAAATTTAGGATCATTATTCTTTATCTTATTTATTAACGATTTGTCTCAAATGCTTATAACACATCATCTTCTTTTTGCCGATGATTTAAAATTATTTTTAAAGATAACCTGCTTAGAGGATGAATTAAAGTTGTAAAAATGTATAGACCTTGTTATGTCATAGTGTCCTAAGAATAAACTATCAATAAACATATGTAGATAAATGTAAAGTTTGCTCCTATGCTTTAAATAAACAACCACTAGTATTTGACTATTCTCTTGGTGGTACAGTTTTAACACGTTCCGAAAATATTAAGGATCCTGGTGTATACTTTGATGATAAATTATCGTTCTCTGGGCATATCAATCATATGGCTCTTAATGCATATAAAACTCTTGGTTTTCTCATTAGGAACACGGCATCATTTAATAACACCGTTACCTTAAAGTCATTATATTTTGCGTTAGTTCGTGCAAAATTAGAATATTGTAGCCTTATCATCATATTAATCAACTTGAAAGTGTTCAACGGCTTTTCTTGAAGTATCTATCATTTCGCATAGACAATTACTATCCAGTAAGAGGTTACGACCATACTTTGCTTCTACAAAGATTTGATATCCAATCATTAAATATTAGAAAGGTGCTTACCAGCCTCTCATTTTTATTTAAATTGTTCCGCAATAGAATAGATGCACCCGCATAAGCATGTTCAATATACGTATACCTAGACTAGGCTCTCGAGAAGAAAGTATGTTTTATTGCCAGCTTTCAAGAACTAATGTACATACTGTTAAAGTCACCAGTGTTTGTTATGTCTCAGAATTTTAACGTAATATCTAACACTTGTGATTTGAACAATTGTACTCATAATGAGTTATTGTCTGTAGGGAAACAAGTTTTTACTGTCCTGTAAATTATATGCTACTGAAGTAATCGATTGTGTATTTGTATCAAAGTTATTTAGAGGTTAACCATTTGTAATTTATTTTTATTTTTTTATTTTTTTTAGTTATATACTGTACACATATGTTATTATTTGATAATGAAAAATATTTAAAAGATACACACAAAAAATTAAATGCTTCAATATTTGCTCAACAGCAATAAATTATGATTTATTGCAGCTGGGACACTATCGTATATTATATAAAAAATTTCTGATACATTTTTAAAACCTTGTGCATCACTTAGAGAGTGTCAGTCCTCTAAAACTAATGGAAATCAAGATTATATAATATACTCAAATATTTTGAGTATACTCGAGATTTGGCAAAGGTTTTCGAAATGTCATTATACACTCACATTTATCTTGGTACGCAACCCTCTTTATCCCCTAATGAACATGGGTTCGGAGCAAAATACTCCACAGTAACAAATTTAGCAGAATTTACCCAAATAATTACAAATCACATAGATAATAAACGTCCAATGGGTGTACTATATACTGATTTTTCGATCAGTATACATTACAACGATACAACAACGAATACGATTGGAAGTCTTTGACAAACTAAATCATAGTACACTAATGTCAAAATTAAAATTATATGAATTCAGTAGTAATCTTCTTCACGTAGTAAAATCATATCTATCCAAATGTATATTATTTGTTTCATATAATGGCTTTAAATCCGAAACCTCCTTAGCATCATTTGGAGTACCCCAAAGCTCAAATTTTGGTCTATTAATCTTTATATTATTTACTAACGATTTATCTCTAACATTCATGTCGCATCATCTTCTTCTTGCCGATGACCTAAAATTATTATTAAATATAACCGGTTTAGATGATCACTTGAACAAAAACTCATTGACCTTATTGTATCGTGGTGTTCGAAGAATAAACTATCAATAATCATAGATAAATGTAAATTTGACTCGTACACCTTAAATAGGAAACCACTAATTTATTATTATTCTTTTAGTTGTACAGTTTTAATACGTTCTGAAAATATCAAGTATCCTGGTGTGTACTTTAATGATAAAGTAAAGATATGCATAAAATATTTATATTTTGCATTAGTTCACTGGAAATTAGAATATAGTAGCATTATTGGATATCCGCAGTATCTAACTATATGAATCAACTTGAAAATATTCAACGGCATTTCTTAAAGTATTTGTCATTCTTCATAATTAATTATTATCCAATAGGGAATTATGGTCATGCTCTGCTTCTACAAATACTTAACATCCACTCATTGAACTCTAGAATGGTGCTTAATAGCCTCTCATTTTTATTTAAACTGTTCCATAATAGTATAACTGCACCGGCATTACAAAGAATCTTTAGTATATGCATACCTAGACTAGGCTCTCGAAGGAAAATATGTTTGGTTGGCAAACTGCAAGAACTAACGCGCTGTTAAAATCGCCAATGTTCGTATATCCCATTTTTAATGTATCACTTATTGTCTGAATACTTGTACTTATAACAAGTTACTATCTTTAGGTAGTCAACAACTTTTGATTGTCATGTAAGTTATATGTTAATGAAGTATTCCATTATCTATTTAGGTTAAAATTATTTAGAAGTTACCTTTTTTATTTATTTTTTAGTTACACATGTTATATAGAATCTTCTCTTATTATTAGATTAAGACTTAGAATAAGTATTGTACTTTATAATATTATATCAGGGCTATCTCATACAGGATGTTATATCTAGAAAAGAGTATACCAAAGTCAGTTCGGTTATCAGGTAATTAAATCCTTTCGCGCTTTATCTCAAAACTACATTGTATTTTATCGCATTTATTGCAACTCGCGAAACTTAAAGAAAAACACTTCTTAGAACATTCCTACAGCATCAGTAACAGAAATGTTTTAAAAAGAGAAACAACCACTAGTAGCTTCAGTAGTCGGTAAATTCAGTAATCAGCAGTAGTTAGTAATCTTCAATTAGTCGTCGAGTAAACGTCGAATAAGTTTCAAGTTGAAAGTATAAAAACCGGTTACTCCTTTTTGACATAATAAGTGTTCAAAATCGTAAATTAAAAATAATTTTTTTTTAAAAGTTATATTAGTAAAGAGTGATATAAAAAACATATATACAATTATATGTATTTATCTGTATTCCTGTTATCCTATAAATGGATTTTGGATGGACAACAAAGGCATTTTTTTATTATTTATTTATCACATTGCTGTGATAATAAAAAACGTGTTTATTGAATTTAAATGCACTTTTTAAATTTTGCATGAGTCTATTAATATCGAAAATATTATGAAAAGGATTATGAAATTCGGAGTAATAAATTGGTAATAACGGTTAATTAACAATCATCAAATTAATTACAATAAAAAGAAGTTTTTCATAAATGTGATATTTTTATTAACACTTCTTTAATAAAGTATAGTATTCTATTAAAAAACGCCTTATAGTACTTAATTTCATCCTCTAGTAGCTAAAATATTGATCTAAGCATCGTTACACTGCAAGTAAAATTATAAATACTTTATTTTTTGTTTTAAATATTTTGTATCGTCGGTATAATGAGATCAATAATAGAATAAAATCTCGCATTTGGTTCACATTTAAATACATCATCAACTTTTAAGTACAATATAGCAATTAAAATAAATGAATAAATGACTTTTGTGGATGTACTTCCAAGCTATCAATACCTAAATACACTATATTGACGTACATAGTACATCTACAAGTCGTAGTTTAAAAATAACACATGTTCTTTCTGAAATACCACTAAGTAGATTTTGTGCACTTCAGGATCTTTGTATGGCAAACATTTCTA
Source organism: Rosalia funebris (assembly GCA_037954035.1). NCBI lineage: Eukaryota > Metazoa > Arthropoda > Insecta > Coleoptera > Cerambycidae > Rosalia > Rosalia funebris. The sequence continues at coordinate 18,142,242 of JAZFAV010000026.1, read as the reverse complement.
TTATAAATGATTTCACCAATTTGGTAACTGGCTTTGGCAATATTGAACAAATTCCTAATCTCAAAAAGATTTGTGCTACTTCCCTATCATATTTCCTCTTTAAACTTTTTGTGAACAGTTGCCACTGTTGTCATAATATATTTTTTGCGTGATTTCCTGATAGTGTAAATCAGCACTATCCACTGCATTGTAAATATACTGTTAAATATTTTTTTAACTTCAACCAACTTCATAATTCAAAATAAACTGATATATATTTTTTAATGACAAAAATATACCTTAGCTTTATTATAATATAGATATAAAATAAATATTATTAAGTCCTTTAACTCCTACACGGAACATAGGGCTTCGGTAAAAGCGCGCCATCTGGTTCTGCTTTGCGCCATGACTTTGGCCTCATTCCATGTCTTTCCTGCCCTTTTTAACTCGTCAATCACTGTTCTTCTCCATGTCTGCACCGGTTTTCCTACTTTTCTAGATCCCTGTGGATTCCATTCTAGAGCCTATTTCGCAACACTATTGTTGGGTCTGCGGAGTGTGTGCCCCACCCAACCCCATTTTCTGCTTTTAATTTCAGATGCAATTTCTTTCTGCCCTGTTTGATGCAGAAGGTCGTCATTTGCTATGCGGTCTGGCCAAAATATACGAAGTATTCTTCGTAAGCACTTGTTGACAGAGATTTGCCTTTATGTAATAGTACCTTTGTGCCTTTCCGGGTTTCACAACTATATAACAGAACTGACTTGACGTTTGATTGAAAAATTCGTAATTCTGTTTGTGTGGAGTATTGTCTGGAATTCCACATTGGGCTGAGTGAACTGAAGGCTTGCTGTGCTTTTCGTATTCTACTACGAATGTCAGTTTCTGCACCCCCACTTTTTATAATGATACTTTCCAGGTAGGTGAATTCCTCAACATCCTCTATTTCCATGTGATTTATATGAAATGGGGCATTGTATCTGGTGTTAATTCTCATACATTTTGTTTTATTGATGTTGATTTTTAGGCCGATCTTGCTGGCTTCTATTAAAAGTATCTGCAACCGAGTTACTGTTTCTTGAAAAGTTTGACCCATAAGGCACACATCATCTGCATATTCCAGATCGCCAAGGCTGGAGGATAAAGTCCATCGGATACCTTGTGCATTGCTATTGACTCTAGATAGAATGTGATCTAGTACAATATTGAATAGGAAGGGGGAGAGCACGCATCCTTGTCTGACCCCAGAGAGTGTTTCAAATCCTTCACTATTGGTTCCACCATGCGCTACCCTGCAGTTAGTTTCTGCGCACAGCGCTTTTATGAGGCATATCACTTTTTCAGGAACCCCTCTTAGCTTTAATATTATCCAAATGACGCCATGTGAAAGGCTATCAAAAGCACGTTCAAAATCGACAAATATTAAGCATAGTGACGTCCGCCACTCTACAGATTGCTCTACATCATTCTAATCGTATTTATGTGGTCTACGCAGGAGCAATTTGATCGAAAGCCTGCTTGATTAGGTCGGAGCTCTGGTTCGATCACATTTGTGAGTCTCCTAAGTACTATTGTGGCTAAAATGTTATTTATTGTATTTAGCAGGGTTATACCTCTCCAGTTCTGACATTGAGTGAGATTTCCTGTTTTGGGTAGTTTTATTATTATTCCTTCGTTCCAGCCAGCTAGAATAGTGTTTGTTTCCCACACTTGCCTGATTATTGGCTCTAATAACGTTGCACTTAACTGGAGATCTGCCTTCAAAAGTTCTGCCGGTATATTGTCCGCTCCTGGGGATTTGTTATCTTTTAGTGTCTTTATGACACGCTGTATGTCTGCCTTAGTAGGCGGTTCACAATTGATCGGCAATTCTTCTGCATTTTCTTCGTTTTCTATTTCGTTTTCTTCCATTATATTATGTGAATCTCCCAACAGTTCCTGAAAGTGTTCCTTCCACCTATCACGCTGCACATCCGTTGATGTTAATAACTGGCCTTCCTTGGATCTTATTATTCTTGCCTCATTAAACACTTTGTTGGTCAACCTTTTAGTTATCTGATAAGATTCCCTGGTGTTATTATTTTGTGTAGCTGTTTGTGCTTTTTGGGCTAGTTCCTCTGCCCACTTCCTCTTGTCTTTCCTTGCTGATCTTTTGACTGGTTTGTTTAGCTCCTGATAGAGCCTCTGTTTTTCTGTTTTCCCTCTATTGATTCGGCCTGTATAATATCCGCTTTCTTATTTTTTCTCTCCTTAATAAGATTCCACGTTTCATCTGATATCCATTCCTTTCTTTTTCTCTCCTTTTTCCCTAGAGTGATTTCAGCTGTTCTTAGCAGTGTTGTCGCAATTGTCTTCCAGTCTCTGTCATTCTGGGCATCGATTTGTTGGCATAGTTCTTCTTTGAATGTCCTCTTACTTTGTTGTGTTTTTAATTTCTCAATGTTATATCTGGGTCTATTTGTCATTGATGGTGTTTTATATGTGGCTAGCTTTATTTTTAAAACTAATATTAGGAGGTGGTGGTCACTTGCAATGTCTGCTCCTCTTTTGTTGCGCACATCGATAAGAGAGGACCTCCATCTTTTTGCTATTGCGATGTGGTCTATTTGGTTTTCAGTTCTGTTATCAGGAGATACCCATGTCACTTTGTGTACATTTTTATGTGGAAATATCGTGCCACCAATTACGAGATTGTAATTGCAGCAGAATTGGGTGAATAGTTCTCCGTTTTCGTTCATTTCTCTTAAGCCTTGTCGGCCCATTACATTTTCGAGATTTGTGTTGTTTTGTCCAACTTTTACATCGATGTCTCCCATTACTATCAATATATCACCTTTCGCTGTTTGTTGAGCAATTTGTTCTAGTTGCTCATAGAATATGAGTTTTTCTTCTGCAGGAGATGTATTTGTAGGGGCATAGCATTGTATGACTGTTATTTTTCGGTATTTTGTGTAGAATCTTGCTGATAGTATCCTGTCATTTATTGTATTCCAGGAGATGAGATTCTTTTTTGCTTGCTTGTTAAGGAGTAACCCCACGCCACTCTCATGGGTTCCTTCTTCATTTCCACTATATAGCAGAATTTCTATTGTTGGCACATGATGTTCGCCCTTTCCTAGCCATCTCACTTCCGACATTCCCAGAAAACACAACCCGTAGTTATTTAATTCTTTCACCGCTTGTGCTATTTTAGAGGGTTTATATAGAGTCTTCACATTCCATGATCCATCAATCGTATCCTTGTTTTAGGTGTCGCCAAAGTCGTCAACGTATGATCCGTCCTGCTTTCTTTTACCGATGTTTCTGTAATAATATGGTTTAAGGTGAGTAGGTTATTAGCCTTCTGCACCCGAGTCCGGTGTTGGGGCTGCCGACTATATAGCTTCCAGACCAGCTTGTATTGATAGCATTTACTCTGTCGATGGTATTTAGGTTAACCGCTTATACTCGGTCGCCAGAGCCGGGTTGGTAGTAACAGGGTGTACCAAGTCTATTCCAGACAGAGGGTGAGGTTGACAGTTGGGCAGGAGAGGCTGTATCTTGCGCTTCACTGCCCCATTAACACCCCCAAAATAAATATGCATATAAGAAATTATGCTACGAAAACTATAAAAATCATAACAACAAAAGTGTCGCTCATACAACTCAGTCACGTTAAAAAAAATGAGAAAACTAAAATAAAGGAATGGAATAATTAAAAATGTTTGAGAAAAAATAGAATATCCATTAACTAAAAGTGACTTGGCTGAATTCTTAGGGTTATTAACTCTAGCTGCATATTCTCAAAAAAAAAAAAGCTATTATCTAAGACAATTATTTTTAAAGACTATTACTAAACTAAGACTAATAAAACATAGTCATTAAATAAATAAATAAAATTGGTGTTATTCGGACATTCTAGATATTGTTCTTACTATCCAGACCTAATAATATACATAAGTATCGTTATAAATTTAATTTTATATTATCGTTTATCTCGCAATTTTTAGATCCACATCTGGTTATGGCACATATTGATTCTTAGCTGCTGCCTCGGAACAATTTTAATAACTGGACTGTTAAGCTTACCTAAAGACGTCACACATAACATCTTTTGGGCGTCGGTACACGTAGCTATCTCTAGACCTGTTTTTGCACTTGGGGTGGGTGCTCTTTTATTTGGAATGAGCCAAGGTATCGGAGGTAAGACGTGAATAATTTTTAATTCGAAACGTATATCTGCTACAAAAATTTTCTTCTCCAAATTAGATCACACCTCAAATTATCCTTAAGATTCATAAAATCTGAGAATCTACTTTATTAAATAATAATTGTAATTATAATATAGTGTTAAAACATCAATTATTACATTTTCATCGTTATTTATATTAAGTACCGTCATTTGTATCCATCATATGCATGATCTGTTGGATTAAAATAACCCATGATAATATTTATGTGCTTTTTATGTAACACAAATAAATTTTGAAAAATTTTAACACAAGAAAGGTGTCAAAAAACCTAAATAAACTAGTAAAATTATCCAGGAAATGACAAATATATACTTGTTTACTCATATGCCATCTCAAAAGCAAAGCGTATTACTGGATAAGATGATACAGATTTTATGTTACAATATAAAATTGCCACAAAAAAAGTAACATAAAAAAATAAAAATACGTTTATATGTATAATTTCTATATAACTATTACTACAATAAAAAATGTTAGTTCTGTCTTCATATTGCATATGTTAGTATAGATATTATACAGTGCGCATCCAAAATTCCTTCGCCCCTTTAGACGCGTGATGTAAGTATATGAAATGAAACAGTGAGCGAAAGGCAAAATGAAAAGCAAAGGGCAAAAACAGACGAAACGGTTCTCGTGAAGTCGACGCCAACGATCAAAATAGCTTGATGACTAGATATCTTCCTTATGTGTAATTTGTTACATTAGAAAATATGGATTGACGTGTCCACTTGCTGAGCATATTCCTCATTTTGTGGAAAAATCATGTATCAATTCGACCGCTGCATTAAATGAAGACGCGTTAAACATAACGTTTCCAATTCTAAGAGATGGTATGATATGTCAACATCTGCTTCGTCTATTTTGGCCTTAATAATTTCATACAATCTAGAAAAATAAAATATCCTAAAATTGCCAGAGGGTATTAATTGTTTTCGATTATATCTTGAAGTTTTCTAAACTTTTAATAAATAAAAATGTTTCAAATCGTATATTGTACTTTTAAGAAAGACATATAGAAAGAGGAAAATAACATACACACTAGTTTAAATGAAAAATCTAGAAAAACATCACGATAGCAGCTAACAACAAAAGTAGTGTTATAGTAAAGACTAATTATACAGCGCTTTCGTAAACTAATGGATAAATTCGTTAAAAATTCGAAAAAAAAAAATTTGAAAAAATATGGAACCCATAAAATATAATTTTTAGTTGTAAATGTTTTAAAATGTAGGCAATTATTATGAAGTTGTCAAAGTTAAATAGTTTTGTTGTCATAGTGATTGAAAATTTCCCTGGATGGTGTTATCAGTGTAATGTTAAAATAATTGAGTGATTTGTATCACATGACAAGGAATAACGAAATTTAATTGGTTGTTAGAACTGTAAAAATTTGTCAATGTAATGTAATAAAGATAAAATATTTACTTAATACTATATTATAAATTAGAGTCATTGAAATTTTTCCAGTTGCCCTAGTACTATTCATTTCATCGCTATTTGCCAAATAAAAAAACTCTCTTATCTTGCCGATAAACGGAATAGTCTATTTGAGCCTAGCCATAAAGACAAGTTACGATATGATATAAGAGCCGTTTGGGATTTTTTATTTGGAAAATAGCCATGAAATTAACTAGAGCTCACTGATAGTCGGTTTAATTTTATCCCCCCAATATTTATTAATATGAATAAAATAATAATATGAATTTCTTGAAAAAGATATATATATATATATATATATATATATATATATATATATATATATATATATATATATATATATATCTTTTTATATAAATAAGATAGATAAATCTTATAGATATAATTTATCTTAAATCTTTAAGATAAATTATATATATATATATATATATATATATATATATATATATATATATATATATATATATATATATATATATATATATAATTTATCAATATTTATTCTTGTTTCTGAGAAAATAAAACTACTTGTGGTTATATATCCAAATATTTAAAAGAAAATCACATAACATGTTTTTTATTTTTAGGAATTATAAAACATATATGTGAGTGGCGCCCCCTTTACGTACTGGGACGACTTACATACAGTGCGTACCTAGTTCATATACCACTATTATTACTTAGGGGCGGAATGATTAGATCACCGGTTTACTTCAATGAATATTCAATTGTATGTATAAAATAATATTTACGTATTTATACTTTGGACAACGGGCATATTTTTATTTTCAGTTCTTCGAATTAATGGGACATTTAACAATGAGTTACCTCGTGGCCATGGTGTTTACTTTATTATTTGAAATGCCAGTATCTGCGCTACAGAAAATCTTTATTCATCGACAAAATAAAGGCTCTGTTAAACGGAAGAAATGTAGTTAACATATTTCTTATACACATTAGTCTATTAAATTTCGTGTTGTTATCTGAAACATAATCTATAAATATATTACTTATAAAATTAATAAACCCTACTTTTATTTTATATTAAATGCATTAATGCAAAAAAGAACTCATATCTAGTATTTGATGTGCAAAATGATTTAACTGGGATTATAGATATTTGAGCTAATTATCTACTCCTTGGGTGAACTACTTGGTGTTATCCGGAAGACATACTTTTATAACCATCTGGAAGAGTTTACTTTTGTAAGAATTTAGTCAGGCCAGAAAATCAGAAGAGGATTCATATACAAACTGAAAGGAATATTAATATCTTCTACAATATATACATGATTACAAGTAGGTATAGAATACCGGAGCTTGGCCTCCCCCCACCACTCATCCTTTAGGGGTACGTCCTTGAGATTATTTTATTGCGGTGGACTATAAAATCGAGCATCATCTCTACATTCCTTTCATGTTTACATATCTTACCTTAGAATTATAACGGTCGATTAAAAAAGTGTTGACCAAATTATCATTATATATTGATTGGCTACTTTTATTATTATAATATTAGGGCGTTTTAATTTAAAATCCATATATTCATCATAGATAGTCTTATAATGGACCTTTTGTGGCTAAATTAATTTTAATGTATATTTTTTGCAACATTTTCTTCTTTCAAGAAAGTCTATTGAATAATAATGCAAAGTAGATATTGTACGAGACGTAGTATTTACGTAATTTTAGTTTTAATAAGGATAGTCAAACTATGTCTTAATATACATGGTGGTATTTTTAATCTTATACAGGATTTGGGGTGTTGTACTTACAGGATGGTCTTCTAAACTTAAACTGTAATTGATTTACATTTAAATGACTATACTCCGGTTTCAAAATAGTGGTCAGTAAGGTATAGAACACTATTTTTATGAGCTGGTAATACGATTCAACAATTTTCGTGTCTGTTTTACTTGTAACTTGTAAACACCGCTCCGCACAGAGCAAAAACAAAAAGCGCAATTTTCAACGGTTCTTTCGATATATCTCGAAAAGTAATGAATCAATTCGAGCTCACAAAAATTTAATCGAAAAATGTCTTCATTGTCAACAACTTTCTCATTTAATTTTTTCCAATCCGAGCACAACTTTCTTTTTTATTCGCGAAAAACCGTTTTTTTTTGACTTTGCGAATTTGTTAGCGGCCGCCATTTTGAGAGCAAAAAACTGTAAGTTTCTTGAAATTTTATTTTCTATATGCTCAATTTTTTGTTGTTGTTTACAATTAGTGACCACTTAACATAGGGGCTCAGACAAATTGATTGGACTATAAAGTTGTATTAAATACGAGTACGTATTTGTTGTTCCTACAATCTCAAGGGGTTGTCTAAGAGGAAAAGATTAATAATCATATATTCCGTTAAATGGAAGTACTTCTATAATATGATTTTCACTGGCTAATTAACCGAGATCAAGATTTATTTGGATAATATAAGCAGATTTAATTTGTCTCCGAATTTGCGATAGAATATATAAGTCTACAATAAACATTATATTTACTGTGCATGTGAATAGATCGATCGTATTACATGTAAGCGAATGCTCATGCTTTTTTTTCAAGGGATTTAGTGGTATTCATCTTTAAACATATCAAATTGCACATATCCGTGGCACAAATGTAAATATCCCTACTCGTTTTCACTTCATGTTGGTATATATTCGAAAAACAAAAAAAAATCAGTTATACATACAGACCTTCTTTCTATAAATAATGATGTTGCGAAGGGGACGGTTGCACTTAAAGGCAAGAACAGCCGCACTCGTGCTCATATCAAACGTTCTCGTTTGGTACGACACCCCAGCATATAATAATGACATCAAAACTATTCCCAGTCAAATGCTCTCAACAAATAACAAAATATTTCTCTACAAGACAATACTCATATAGTTATCCATCCACTTTCCGGACATGAGAGCATGTGTTTGACTTTTATTAGCTCTATGCTTGGTACTGAATCATATGTATCATGCAGATTTCCCCGCTTGGATGTCAATCAGGATAAGACGAAGCTGAAGATTTCAGCGGCCATTTCGACGAGAACACACCAAAAAGGATCAGGGAGAGGGCTTAATTCTCCCCATAGGAACTGAAATCCAAGCGTATAGCAGTAGACACTGGGAATATTTGGTATGGTTGCCGGATCCCAAACCATGGTACATATGACATGACATATCTGTAGGATAATGCACTAGGTTATCGTTTAACTTTTAAGACACGATATCAAGGATACTGTGTTTAATACCTACTGTACCCGAGCTAAAGGCCTACTATATTTAATGACCAAATTACTAATTTTAGAATATAGTGTAGTACTTTAAAAATTAACTTATGTATGCCCATAACCTCAAAACACGTTTGTGCATTATTCTACATCCAAATGAATGCTACATACATATCCAATGTAAACACACAAACTCTTACATTAATTACTCATTGCTAGCTTGATCAGAAAAAATATTTTCTCTGTGATATTTCCTCTTACCTATAGGATCTCAAGGATCAACTTTAGGACCCGTCTCCTACAACCTAATATGTATACAGAGCTACTCACTGTGTTTAATCTATGCGTTGGGTTTCATTTCATTAGACGGGCTTTTGTATCAAGCTGGCATAAGCATACATGCAGAAAATTGGCAGAGGCGTGCAGCATTGATTAACACCAATTTTCAGATTCCAGAACCGCTTCGACTTTGGATCTCATAGTTGTCTAATGTGTTTCACGTTTCATAATATGGACAAATTAATAATAATAGTAATATTATGTTAGCCCCCCTAGGGGCTGTAAGACCTTGCGGTTGGTGGGGGGGCGCTTTAAAGGGTCCATACTTGTATTAATGATAGCACCCCTAAGTAGGGGTTGTCCAAGCGAATGGGAGTATGAATGAGGTGACCCCGATAACGGGCATGTCCATGCGAATGAAGGGTTGTGGCTTGGCAGCATCCCAGGTATGAGCCCTTCTTGACTTTACCCTTTTTGAGTTTACTCAAGGGAGAGCGACAAACCCGGTTCACAACTAAGAAACAGCCCCCACTCAGCCTGGTGAAACTGGATGGGTATGACGCACCCCCCTAAACCGACGGCGGGCGTGAGCCACCGAGCCTAACGGACTGGTTGGCTCTCAGGGGATACCGAGAGTCGCTATCGGTGCCTCAGGAGCACCTGATGCAACTACTGAGTATTTAAGTCACCTTACTTAAATTAATCACCCATGCGGGGCTCTGCGGGGGTGGGCCTTTATTTCCCTAGCTACTCGTGGGATTAAAAATGGAACCATCAACCCATGAAAGAATATTGGAGGATAAGGAGGTCGAAAGCGGGTCTGTACCGTGGACGCCTCCATCCTCCCAGCCAAGCAGTTGCTCCACCGCCGATACCTAGGCCACACTCGGGACCTTGACCTTGACCTTTATTGAGGCAGAGGGCGAGGGGAATCTGAGCAAACCAGGGGACGAAAGTGGTGCAACTGCTAATTTTGTGGGGCCAAAAATGGAACCACCATGAAAGAATCTTGGAGGATAAGGAGTTCGAAAGCGGGCCTGTACCGCGGACGCCTCCATCCTGCCTGCTGAGCAGTTGCTCCACCGCCGATACCCAGGTCACACTTGGGACCTTGACCTTGGCCTCTACTGAGACACAGGACGAGGGGAATCTGAGCAAACCAGGGGACGAAAGTGGTGCAACTGCTAAGAATAGAATGATTCAAATTATGCAGATTAACTTGCATCGAAGCAAAGATGCCTCTTCTATTCTACAGTGGAATCTGACTAATATGTACACAGGGATAGCACTCATTCAAGAACCTTGGGTGGTGCGGGGATCTATAAAGGGAAATTTTCTCTGTTACAGGAGTAGTAGTGCCAACAGACCCAGAGCGGGCATCGTAGTTAAGAACATCAGCACCACACCCCTGTGGAAATGGTCCACAGGAGACCTAATGGCGGTAACTACGATGCTTGAGAATGTAGGTAAGGCGGTCATAGCGTCAGCCTATCTACCATATGACAGCAGGGACAATCCCACACCAGAGGTGAAGGAACTTGTATACTTCTGTCAAAAAGCCGACCTGCCTTTTCTGATGGGATGTGATGCGAACTCACACCATATGGTCTGGGGTAGCACGAATACCAATAGTAGAGGTATAGAGCTCATGGAATATCTGGTAAGTACAGAACTATATAATTTAAATGTGGAAGACACACCCACTTTTCATAATGCTTTAAGGGAGGAGGTAATTGACATTACCTTGGGCTCCAAACATCTGGCGGGATAGTGCGAAACTGGAGAGTCTCGGATGAACCCACACTCTCGGATCACTCTTCCATTAAATTTGATCTGGGAGTGAGGGAGCATAAGGAGACGAAATGGATCCGTAACCCCAGATTCATAAACTGGGAACAGTTTACGTCGGATCTTCTAGTAACAGTTCGGGGGGATCCCCTCTAGAATTAGTAAGAGGGAAGTACTGGAGGCGGTAGCCTCCCGACTGAGTAGAGAATTGATAGAAGCCTATGAAGGAAACTGTACACCTAAACGCCCTAGGCCGAAAGGCTAAATAAAGTGATGGAAAAACAAGCTGGAAAACCTTAGATGTAAGGTAAGAAACCTTCTCAAGGGAGCCAGAAAACGTAACAGCCGTACAACCTGGGGGGATTATAGGACTGCCAGGGATCAGTATAGGGCTGAGGTTAGGGAACCCCAAAGAAATAATTGAGTTTATCTCTGTAATGAGATAAATAAGGGAGCTGAGGCAGCACGGCTGAACAAGATCCTAGCCCGCATCCCGGAAGCGATACTGGGATCGCTCAAGCTCTCTAATAGTAAATTCTCGAAATCGGATGAGGAAGCCTTAGACCATCTCATCAAAGCACATTTTCCGGGCTTTTATAGACCGGAGACGGGACACTAGTAGGGGCACATAGAACCTGGGCCGTAAACCGAGAGGGGGATGACAGGAAACTTGTGAAGGAGATAGTCACACCGGCTAAGATGAGGGGGGGCCTTGAGGTCCTTTGATCCATACAAATCGCCGGGACCGGACGGCATTTATCCAGTACTTCCGTAGAAAGCAGAAGAGATAATCTTTGGTCCACTTATAAGGATCGCCAGGGCCAGCTTGGCACTGAAGATGGTCCCGAAAGTGTGGCTAGGTACGAGGGCTGTTTTTATACCTAAACCGGGCAAAGTCGGATACACGTCCCCTAGGGACTTTCGGCCGATTAGCCTTACTTCATTTTTACTAAAGACGGCCGAACGATTAATTGACAGGTACCTTCGGGATACTGTCATAATAGAGAGACCGCTCAAGGGAGCCAGCATGCTTATCAAGCTGATAAATCAACAGAAACAGCTCTGGATAAGGTTGTGTCATCGATACGGTCACAACTGGACTCCGGAGGATACATTGTCGGCACATTCCTTGATATTGAAGGAGCCTTCAACTTTACATCCAGGGAGGTGATTAGCAGAGCACTAGGCAAATGCTACACCTTCAGAATAATGGATAGACCATATGTTGGGAAACAGGCAGCTTACTGCCAATAAAGACAAGACTGCCATCGAGGGCCGGGTGGACTCGGGCTGTCCACAGGGAGCGGTATTGTCCCCCATTCCTGGGGGACTGGTAGTGGATGAGCTGCTTAGAAGATTAAAGGATTACCAAGTAATTGGCTATGCCGATGATTTAGTAATAATAACGAAGGGCCCTTTCCTGGAGCCGATTCTCGATATAATGCAGGGAGCATTGGTGCAGGGACTCTCGGTCAATCCCTCTAAGACTGAGGTGATGGTGTTCACCAAGAAATATAAGTGGAACAAAACATGTCCGCTGAAACTTGGTGGCCAAGAACTAAGCTATAATAGCGAAGTAAAATACTTAGAAATAATCCTGGACGGGAAACTGTCATGAGAGAGAAATCTAAGTCACATATGTTCCAGGATCACAGCAGCACTTTGGCAACTGAAAAGGGTCATTACCAATGACCCTTTTCAGTACATAGCTGGGGCTTGAAATCGGAGACCATGGAATGGATATATGAGGTAATTCTCAAAGCCAGACAGACGTATGCAGCATTGGTCTGGTGGGAGAGAGCCTATTTAAATTCGGAAGCCAACCGACTTAACAAGCTAGGAGGATTGATTCTAAGAAGTATAACCGGAGCTTCAAGATCAACACCGATTAAGGCGATGGGGATACTGACGAGGATACCACCTCTTGATATCACTCTGAAAGCGGAAACCGTAAAGGCAATGCACAGGGTGGGAAACATGAATAGGAAGGTAAGGGACCTGAATAGACTCTCAAGAGAGCTAGCTGAGAGACCTATGGGTGCCCTCTGACAGTACGGGTGTCTACTTCCTGTTTGACAAGAAATATAAGATCACCCTCACCAGTGAGACCGACTGGATGGAGGATCGAGCTGTATTACCGCTCAATGGAGACATCTGGTACACGGATGGAGCCAAGAGTGCGAACAGAGCGGGTGCGGGGGTGTATAGGCGACGCGATGGGATAGGTAAACCCTTCCCCCTGGGCATATACAGTGTCGTATTCCAGGCCGAGCTAATTGCAATTACATATGGTTTTCTGGGGGTCGACCAAAATCAGACCCAGGAGAAGGTATGTATCTGCTCGGATAGCAGGGTGGCGTTGGCAACCCTGAATTCAACAACGACGAAGTCGAAGCTGTTCTATAATTGCTATGAAGCATTGGACCACTTTGCAGGGAAGGGACCGGTGGAACTCTTATGGATACCTGGGCATAATGGCATTAAGGGAAAGCTAACTAGGGACCAGAGAAAACCTCTATGGACCAGAACCTGCAGTGGGAATAAGTTGGAATCTTATCAGAGACCGCATCAATCGCTGGGCAAGAGACCAGCACAATAAAAGATGGAGAGAAGTAACGGGTTGTCGAATAACCAAACTCTTCTTCGAATACTCAGAGATTGAGAAATGGGCCCAAGAATTCATTAAATTGAACAGGTCCAAAGCCAGAACCCTGGTGGGAATCATAGTGGGCCACCATAGTAGTCTGAATGCATATAAGCACAAGCTGAGGCTGGCTGACAACCCAGCCTGCAGATACTGTAAATAAGACGAGGAAACCTCGATTCATCTTCTTTACACCTGCCCCGCACTGGAGGAGAAGAAGTACCTTATATTGGAGACCCCTGTTAGTCTAGAGGAAGCGAGGCTTAAGGCGGGGGACGTGCCTAAATTTCTCCTTTTATGGGATAGCATTTTTGGCTAATGACCCGGATAAGAGGGGACCGCCAAGGGACTGCCCATGCGATCAGTGGCTGATGAGGCCTAAACCCATATAACATAAAGTAATGAAAATGTTAGCAAATATTATTAAAAAGTGTATATAATAAATATTATCCTTATTTATCACATCAATGTATCTTTTCCACTTTTTCTATATTTCTATTCCATTTTCTTCAAAATATTACTGATTCATCAAATATTAATATTAATTTCAATCTAATACCATAAACATTTTTAAATGCCTTACCCACATCAGGATATCTCATCCTAATACAAAACACCTATTATAAACAATAGGTATTTAATTATGCAAATGTAAATCAATTATAGTTTAAGTTTAGAAAGACCACCTTGTAAGTAAGATGCCTCAAACTCTATGTAAGTTAAAAAATACCACCCAGTATATTAACAGATATTTTAACTATTCTTATTACAAGAATTACGTAAACTTCGTATCTACATGGCATTATTATTCAATGGACTATCTTGAACAAATAAAATTTTGCAAAAAATACAAATATAAATTAATTTAACTACAAAAGGTTCATTATAAGGCCACTCATAACGAATATTATAGATTTTAAATTAAGATATACTAATATTATAATAATAAAAACAGCCAATCTATATATAATGACAGTTTGGTCAACATTTTTTTAAACGACCGGTATAATTCTGAAGAAAAATGTAAAAGACTATACAAAAATAATAATAATATTCTAATTATGGCGTCATAATTTTAATTGAATAAATATATTTCTGATAAATAAAATGTTCCCAAATAAAGATTAATTGTAGACTAAGATTTTATTACTATTAGTATTACATTAGCTTCACTTTAGCATATTTATGTCGACAAAAAGAATAAATTTAAATAAACAACTGTTCTTATAAAAAAACAATTACCTCAGTATGCAATCAATGACTCAGTTTTTTGTCTGATAGGTTACTATTGCGACTAATATATCTGAGCTATATTAATTCAAGGATTATTATTTTTGAACACGAATACAATACACCTCTTAATTAGGTATAGAATAAATTAAGTACCTGGGGATTTCTGTGAAAATTTTAATAAAACTTAAAAACAGTCAATTTCACAAACAAGGATAGAATTAACATGCAAATAATGGCCAATTTTTGAAATCATATGATACCATAACAAGAAATATTATATTTTTTAATTAAGTGTGTCCGAAACTATGAACGATTGTTAATGTTTATTATATTAAAATAATTAGAAACTGATTATTCAATTTTGTAATCTTATGATGGCACAAATCAGCAATGATTTTATTTTACCTTCCATTAAAATTAAATTGCATTACTTTTTCTAATCAGGAAATACATAAAAGTAATTGTGCGTATTAATCCCATGAAAATCTAAATTGAATAAACTGTATTTAGGGAAATACAAAAAATAAAACGTAAATGCCTGAATTTGCGCATACCGTATCACATATAGTATTGTAAATATTGCCAAATCATGTATCTTCAATCAATTTAATTACCTGAATGAAATATTTTCTAACATACAACCCTATACATGTTACATCTTTGTGTCCCCTTTAGTATCTTCAATTTTAAATATAAAAAAAAACTCAGAAATGTTAAGTTAAGTAAATGTTTTCAATAATTCATAATTTGAATTAAGTGCTTATTTCAGTCAAATAATGGCCATAATTAATAAGAATAGTTAAAATATCTGTTAATATAGCGGGTGGTATATTTTAACTTACAAAAGGCTTGAGGCATCTTACTTACAGGGTGGTCTTTCTAAACTTAAACTGTTATTGATTTACATTTAAATAATTAAATACCTATTTTTTATAATAGGTGTTTTGTATTAGGATGAGATATCTTGATGTTGGTAGGGCATTTTAAAATGTTTATGGTATTAGATTGAAATTAATATTGATATTTTATGGATTTAATCTTTTGAATAAATGGAATAGAAATATAGAAAAGTGGAATAGATACATTGATGTGATAAATAAGGATAATATATATATATATATATATATATATATATATATATATATATATATATATATATATATATATATATATTTTAATAATGTTTGTTAATACACTATTACCAACAATTAATTTCAGAAAAAAAATGTGTGTGAATTGAAGCTATTGATTGTATATTTGATAGAATAGGGTATTTATTTTATATTAAAAAGAGATACGAACAATACTTAAACGTACCATAATTTGTCCATATTATGAAACATAAAACACAAAATAAATTAGACAACCATGAAATCCAAAGTCGAAGCGGTTCTGGAAAGCGAAAATTGGCGTTAGCCAATGTTGCACGCCTCAGCCAATTTTCTGCATGTATGCTTATGCCAGCTTGATACAAAAGCCCGTCTAATATTCTCAGGGCCCCAGGTATAGGCCAATACATTTGCTCTGATGATTCCTAATAAGGATGAAATCCATCCTATACATGTTACATCTTTGTCTCCCCTTTAGTATCTTAAATTTTAAATATACAAAACTCAAAAATGTTAAGTAATGTTTCCAAGAATTCACAATTTGAATTAAGTGCTTATTTCAGTCAAATAATGGCCATTATATAACTACTACTTGACGTAAATAAGTTAGACGTAATCAAATACTGTCAAGGTACCAAAGAATATTTCAGTTAAAAAAAATACAATTATTAATTAAAGGAAAATTTACTATGAAACGAAATTTAAAGTTAACCTATATTATATTATATTTTAGAATTCAGTGCAAAATGATAATTGCTTTTCTTTCTTCTGTTTGTATGACTTACCTTTTGTAATTCAAAAAAAAAAACATTAAACGTGTTTAGATATATATTTGTTACAATTCTACCAGCATACGATAAAGATCTTAATAGGACGACATCATTTCTAGCTAATATAACACGAATGAATTTATTTTATGACAAGTTGTTTGCCCTGATAATTTTGATATACTTATTACCCAACAGCACATGCTGTTTTTTATAATAACATTTATACCTGTAAAAAATTTAACGGCGGGTGTAAGAGGGTATCAGAAATTCAAGAGGTAGTGAGTGACTCTTTTGAGCAGAAAAGAACTACATATGTATTCTACTATTTTCTATTATATATTTACATTTGTGGTGAGGATATTATAAATTATCCTTGTTCGAAATAAAATAGAACTAATATTTCTGATTTCGTGTTAATCCAGTTTTAATTACCCCAATTAACCCAATGTTACGTTTATTTGCACAAAATATATCACTATATATTCACAAATTGTAAAAACGTTTTGCATTTTTTACTTAATACGGCTTACATAAGAATTCAAAAAATCATTGTATATCTTTTTTTTGGCTCTCTTGACATGCAACATTGAAATGAAATTACACATATTATGTATGCCTTCTCATTGGCTACTTACGAGAGATATAATGGCATTACTATATCTATTTTACCCTTTTACTACCATCTTCTATCGCTTTTCTTTTGTGAATTTCAGTTAGAAACAATAACTTCTGAATACCTATTCGTAGAAGTTACCGCATGAGACGTACATACCCAATCGACAAATCTTGATATTCTTATAGGAAATCATGTTAACTATAGGAGGTATAGTAACATGGATTGATGATCTCCTTTTTCGAGAAGACTGAAATTGACTTTTACCGAAATAAGTTTAAATGTTAGAAGCCCAGTCATATGCAATCTCAAATTAACTCGTGAGCGATCGATCACTTACAGGTTATAAGTTAACTAAGGAATTCAAAGATTGTGCAAGTCAAATATATTCAAGCATGACTATTTTTCGAGAGTTGTCTAGGTTATTTCATTAGAATTATAAATACAGAAAGGTTTCAAAGCGTTTCAAAGTCCCTCACAATATTAAATAATAACAAGAGTAGTTATTCACGAACTATTATTTTCGAACATTTAAGTAGTTTTCACACATTTATAATATTTCTGATACTTGCAATTATCAAATCTTCATCGATTATAATAAATAATCGTGAATTATAAGAAATAAACATATGTAATAAGATTCGTTTCTTCCGAAACTAGAATAAATACAGAAAAAAAACATTTCATCTTGAAATTAACTATTTATTTTTGAGACTTTAAGTGTAATTAAGTGAAATGTTTTATTTTATGTGCAAGTCTGAATTTATATAAACGGTTTATTGTATTTGAAACATTCTATCAAAACATATTTATAACAAAAACAGTTTGCACACAGAAATTGACCTCTCTCCCTTATAGCTTCAGACCGATGAGGGGGAGGTTACACATGGATACGAGGATAAACACACAACTCCAAATTCTCCCTCATGAGACTCGAACCCAAGTCTATCCCCAAAACTGGATCCTGTCCTCATAATAATAAGCTGATATATAATGTTATTCCAGCAAGCAACCTTACTCGTTTTATTTTCTATTTATATAATAACTCTAGCTTGACCTAAATTTATTTTGTTTGGGCATTAATATAATATTTCATTACATATCATGTGATAATGTATATATATTTTGTTCGACAAATTGTGTGTTGTACTTTCCCCCTTTCACGGGGTAGGTAAGGCAACTCGGTCGGTGGTCTTTACTTTTCAAACTTAATTGGATTTTCTAATTAAATTATTTTCTGTCTGTTCTTCTTTTAGCTAAGTATTTTTCTTTTATGTTTTGCCTGGGCTTTTAATAATCATATTTTGTTTCTGTTTCATTCCTAATGTTTCTATATTTTGATTACTGATATTGTTTTACAGGAAAGGATTAAAAGCACGGTTAACAACAACTAACCTGAATTCCCATCACATTATTTACTATCATTAAGACAAATTATTCATGTTCAATTAAATGATACGTAATGCAAGTAATTATGAATACATTCATAAGGGTAAATCCTGAAGTTATTACAAATTCTCTAAATGTATAATATCGGTTACTAAATGAATATAAAAACATTGAAACGAAAATGAACTATTAATTTTTTTTTTCTGTATATATATATATATATATATATATATATATATATATATATATATATATATATATATATATATATATATATAATGTAAAATTATATTCAGCAAAGTCATAGTTCACTCACATCTTAACAAAAACGAAGTCTACACTTTTTATCAATTATAATAGTGTAATAAAATAATACAAGTAACTAACTCAAACCGATATACAATAGAAACTTATGTCAAGCTATGTGCCTTTACTT
Source organism: Rosalia funebris (assembly GCA_037954035.1). Lineage (NCBI taxonomy): Eukaryota > Metazoa > Arthropoda > Insecta > Coleoptera > Cerambycidae > Rosalia > Rosalia funebris. The sequence goes on along the minus strand of JAZFAV010000026.1, from coordinate 18,123,106 downwards.
GCTGCTTGCTGATGTCGGTGTTTAAAATATAAAAATAAAATGGTTTTACAACTTACACAATGCAAATGAATACAATCAATTTAATATTTAATTTAATTTTAATTTCTGTATATATGAGTAGTTCTGCTCCTATAACACTTTATTAAAATGTTAAAATTTACTTAAAATAAATCGTAAAGACTTTGATTCTTATTAATTGTTTCGTATATCAAATTACCAATATCTTTAATTTTATATCGCTAGAATTTACAAAAAAAAAATGTTTTGCAAAAAAGAAAAGTTTTTCTATTTTAGACTGTTTTGTTACACTCGTAGTTTTTAAGCAAAACTTGCTATTGATAATAAAAGCATTGCAGAAATGGAGAGGTTACTGGGCATTTTTGACTAGTAAATGAAAGAAAACATTTCGTGGGTTTCAGAAAAGAAAAACCTACCAAGTGTTTTCTTTAATTTACTAATAAAAATATATTAAAAAAATTTTGTAAAATTACGTAAAATTGTCAAAAGATTCACAGTCTACTAGATATTCACAATCTAGTGTTAAAAATAAATCATTAAACTGTATTTTAAATTAGAATCCTAATGATTATTTCTTAAAATTATAAGTATATCACCTAGTGATTTTATTGTAAAATTAATTATATGATATTCAATATCATCAATGGAATCTGACTTATATTTTAATAAAAGTACAATACCCAGTTCACAGTTCTTACATTGACATCCTAAAAGATTACAATTTTATACCTGTTTTATGGTAAGTTTGGCAATAATTTTGTTCATATAACGCAACACGACATTATTCTTTGCAAAAAAGTGGTACAGGACAATAAGGTAAACTAGTATTTTTTTCAGTACAGTCATATCGAGAGACATATCTATCTAGTGCACATTTAAGATGTTAAAAATATTACATTTAGTTTGTTTAATATTAACAATAAGTTATTCATGCTTATGTGACCACAAGCAAGAAATATCAGGTATGTAGTAAATTATATTTAACTAGTGAATTAAGGCTGATATAATTTTTGTTTAAAAACGGCATTAATTCTATCAATTAACTGCATTGCATGATAACGGTCATATAAACTGTACAGTGCTTCATGTAAATCGAAATGAAACACTGGATGATATTATGTGAACCTTATGTTTCTGTCTAATCTTACAATTTAATAAATTTCCCAATGAATGCAAAATGAACATGTTCTTATATGGAAGTAAAATTATATACTAACGTATATTTTGTCATCGTGTTTATTTGCATTATAATAATTTGGTACATATATATAATAAAACAGATATGTGCAATTATTGTAGATCAAATTATAAATAAAATAACTGATATTATTGAATACAAAATATTCATTATTGCACAGACCAGACAGAGACGTGAGAAATCTTTTCTTTTTAATTTTTTTTTGTCTATGAGTTGCATAAAATAAAATTCACTCTTCTGTGTATATCGTTAATATAAAATAATCTTAATAACAACAACAATAAGTAATGTCCACGCAATCTCCTTAAGAATAGTAAAAAGTAACTATTTGTTTACACATTTTTCTAATTAAATAAATGAAACAATGTCTTTTATTCTCGATGATGTAAAGTGATAAAAAATTGTATTAACTAAATGTTGTTTAAACAGAATAAACTATTAAGGAATTGGCCCTATTAAGGAATTTGTGAAAGTATTACATTTCCTTTTTATTTATATTTGTCGTTTCTGACGAGATTAAAATACAAATTTAATAACTGCCATTTGAATTTTAATGGAAGTTTCTAATTGTTTAATAACTATTTGCATTAATTCAAGTCGCGTATGTGAATTCTAGACACTGTATCACATACCAGATAAAGAAACGCAACTAAACAGCTTTTTCCAAAATGTAGTCCCTTCTCTTTATATAAGCCAACACATAATAATATATCCTATCTGGTCTGGTTCTATTCTACTAATTTCACAAAAGTACGAATAATAAGTTTATGTACAGGTTGATTAAACGAAAATATGTCTATTGCATGGAGGAGTTGTATAAATAACTTAATTTCTTTAAATAATACAAGCTGTAGATTTCTGAATATGAAATATAAACTTGTTTGCGACTTCGTTGACAAACAATAACAATATGTTTTTTGGTTATATATTTTTTGTAAAATAAAATTTGTATTGAACATTAAAGAAGGGAAAGGATGAAAGACATATTTGAATAAAATGGAAATATCTATATATCCAAATGGAAATCCATAAATTCTGCATATTTAACATATAACAATTTCAATTATTACATTTTTTTATCATATTCATCATCACATTCATATATCATATTATCATATAATATTCATATCACTATCACACCATCCTCCGAAAAAGACAATGTATTAATAGTAATGGACTATCATATATACATTATTATCTTTTTTGGCAAATAACTGTATCAATTAAATGTCTGTAACAATCAAATTAAATGTATTATCCTTGTCCTAGGACAACGCCATTGTTGAATTATACTGAATTTAGTATATATCCATACAGTGATATGAAGTTTGTTTATCTTATGTGGACTGATATTCTACTCCACGTACACTGTGCAAAAATGGCTTTACTTTGAAAACATGGAATACTCTTTCTAATAATAATAAATATTCTTGCTAGATGAGGAATACGCCTCCATACCAGCTTTATTTCACTTAGATGACTATGATCGCTGCATGTTACTAGGAAGAGAAGCTTTATTTTGTATATTTACATTTGAATTGCAGCCACTTGATTTACAAAATGCCACGTCCCTCTGGAATAATATTAACGTAAGTTAAATATTTCTAACTAAATTTGTACCAAAAAATTCATGCAGATAGCCGCTAACAACATTTTTACATAGAAGTGTTCAAATCAAACAGGAATTGCGTAGTTCCGCAACATTAAGAAGAAATTATCAAATTATCTAATAGCTGACCCCATTATCGGTACGGTTCGTTCACCACTCAAGGAAAAATATAAGGATTAGCATGGATGAGGCAACCAATAGTGAATAATCGAAACTGTGCAACGCATACAATAGTTTAATGCTCGCTACTGTCGCAGATCCAATATTTATTGCACAACCTCATACAATTTTGGGACCATTTTTCTTCATAGAATTTAGGAGTATGATAGCCCAATGTACCACGTGAAGTCGTCAAGTTGGTGAAAAAAAGTATTTTAAAATATTTTATATATTTTATTAATATAAAATATTAACGTCGCGACAGCGTTTTCCATTTACTGTAATATCGTTACTAGCTTCATTTTCAAATAAGTATGATCCAATTACTCCACTACTCCAAAATGCGCACAAACCATGCATCTCTGTGGATGCATTTCTTTTTCGTGAACCGCATGTGGATTTTTAGCACCCCAAATTCGACAACTTTGTTGTCTGACGTATCCGTCAAGATGAAAATGTGCTTCATCGCTGAAAAAAATTCTGTTGCAAAAATCAACATCAATTTCTTTCTTTTCTAACACCCAGTTAACAAATGTACGGCGGTGTAAATGGCCTGTAACTTTTAATTGTTGTGTCAACAGAATTTGAATGCTAACACATGCAGATCTTTCCATAAAATCCGATGTGTGGTCGCTCTCGACAGATTCAATTGTTGTGCACGACATCGAATTGATGTGTTTGAATACTCTCATACACTTCCTCTCACTGCAGCAACATTTTCATCTGACCGACCACGAGGAGGACGAATTGGTGTTGCCTTATCAATAACAGAACCGGTCTCTTCAAATTTCTTGACTAAGTTACTAACTGTTAACTCTGTAGGTGATTCATTTTGTCCTAATATTGTGCTAAATTTTTTTGATGCATCTGTAAATGATCGCTCACTTTCATAAAACAGTTGTACACAAACTATTCGTTGTTGAACTAATAATCGCGACATGTTGACGTCATATAATTTGTAGATGACAGTTATTAAATACTGATGCCCTATCTTTGATAGAACACAAATGGCGCGCAATTCAAATCCTTTAGTTCCAACTAATACCCTATATAAGGGTAATACAATTTTCACCCGTGCTCATGGGGCAGATCAATAACTTGAGAGGTTTGTCGGAGTTGATTAACAAATGATCTAATTTTAAACTTTCAGAAGATCAGTTCAGACCCTCGAAATTATAGACACGACCTATTACGGCATGGAATTTGCGTTCCAACAACATGTCCTAACATTACAATAGGACTAGATTTAGAAGAAATTACTACATTAAAAAATATTGCAGCGTGTTACAATAGAAAATATCGTCACTTGGGATTAAAAGGACTTATCACAAAAATCACTTGCGAAACTACGGAAAATAAATATCCAGTCTATGTATTAGACATAGTTGTTGCGTAAGTATTAGTATCTAGAACTCTTTTCCGATGGGACATGGAACATTTATCATAATATTATGCATACCATAAAAAAGTCAAAATATTCAATTATAAGTAATAAAAAATTAAACCTCAAATTAAAAGTTTAAAATATAATATTTTTCCTTATAATATCTATACTTATTTTTAAAGAATATTTTCAGGGCATGCTTTATCCTATACATCGCATTTCTTATATTTGCTTCGATTTATGAGGGTTCAGCTAGGTATCGAAACAAGGAAGTTTACGAGAATGTATCTTGCACGATTTGTAAGTGAACTTATTTTATGTTATAATAATGTTTGTCCCTGCATTTATATATTTATAGAATAAATAACATTTCAGATGGTAAAATAATAGCTGCATTTTCACTTCCAAAAAACTGGTATCGTCTTAGATCACTCAATAGTAGTCCTGATGCTGTGAAACTTAAATCAATACAAGGCATCAGATTCTATAACATGATATGTGTAATATTATGTCACACTCTTATGATATCTTTTGCGGGACCTATCAGCAACACAAAATATACAGAAAATGTAAGTAATGAATATTCAAGCTTCACATGTCCTGAATATATGTTAAGTGGTAGCATAAGTGGTAGCATAACTTCACAGTAAATAGAAAGAATATTAAAATATGTAATGTCCTATTTATCCAGTAAAATTAATATTTCGATAATAATCATTTATTTTTATTAATACAATACAATTCATGCACAATTAATGATGCTCAATGACCTATATAATTATCTAATATTTATTTTATTAGTGCATCTGATCTTTATTATAAGAGGTGTTATAATAAGAGCGCAGAGAGATGTGAGTTTTATATAAAACATGGTTTTCTATAGCAAAGCCGCCACAGCTTTGGTACTACACGAGTATTCTTCTGGTGAAATTTTAATAACAGTTTTGTATAAATGTTGAGATGCTTTGGTGGTCGTGGGCTTGTTGGCGTAAACCTGAAACTTCAAAAAACCCCCACAGAAAGAAGTCCACAGGTGTTAAATCAGAAAATCGTGGCGGTCAATTCTGGTCAACAAAATGGGAGATGACACGACCAGGAAAAGACTTGTGCAAGACCGTCAATGTTTCACGGGTGGTATGGCAAATGGCATGATCCTGCTGAAACCACATGCCTTCAAGAGTATTATCTTCCAATTGAGGCACAAGGAACTGGGTTATCATGTCACGATAACGCTTACCATTTACCGCTAATGCATTATCTGCCTCGTTTTCAAATAAAAATGGTCCAATGTTTCCTTCAGACCACAATGCACACCAAACGATAACATGTTGGTGATGCTTTGAAAACAGGAAACGCATTGTTTCTCATGTATTATTCGTGGATTGTCTGAGCTACAAATGCAATTTTGCCTGTTAATGAAACTATCGAGGTGAAAATGGACCTCGTCACTTCACTTCGTCGTGAAGGTGGTTTGTCCACAAAATCGGCATTCACTTATTGTTGTTCAATAATTAAATTGATAAACTCTCTTCGCTGTGCATGGTCTGTTGGCAGAAGTTTTTGAATCAACTGAACTTTCTAAGCGTAGAGATACAAATCGTTAGTAAGAATACAATGAAGAGTGACTGTTAAAATGTTCAATTCTTGTGCACGGTGACGAATCGAGGTCCCTGGACTCTCGGCCACACTTTCGCGAACTGCTGTGATGTTTTGTTCTGAACAACGATTACGAGCTCGTGTCGTTTGTTTCACATCAATAGCTGATCCAGCACTTTCGAATTTTTCGATTATTCTTTTCGCAGTTGATAAATTTGGAACATTATTTATACAGAAAATTTAACGCATTTACGAATCGTAGCAAGCAAACCATTTTGATAGTAATGTTTAACAATAATGACGCATTGTTGTGTCATGTCGCCCTCCATGTTTATTAACTCATATCTGTCTCCTATCGATCTGTCACAATTATTGATCTATCGAAGCATGACAGACAAAATGAATCGCAATTCAAATCTTGCGCCCTTATTGTAATACTCCTTATTTATTAGACAATAATTTGTTATTAAATATATTTTCATCCAAACAGTTACAAGATATTATGTAGGTTTAACCCCTTCAATATAATATATAGACTTTAGTTGTACTTAAGCTGATGGATTTCTCTAATAATATCTAGTTAATTTTAATAAATATACGTTCACATTTAAAACTATATCTAACAATCTATTTTAAAGGTTTGAAATAAATGACATCGAATTTTGCTTACAGTAGATGTTGTACAAGTAAGACTATTATTCCAGAGTATTATTGTCTAATTTATGTGGTGTGTTTTATGTTCTATTACCACCTGAATCAATTCCCAAAATTTAACTTAAATCATTATTCAATATCAAATCGATTCTACCTGTACCAAGAGTAACGTAATTTAAAGTGATATATTTCTAAATACTTTGATATGTACTAAATATTAAAACGGATATATTGTTAGCATATACTGTGAAATGAATATTACTTAAGATTGTTATTGTTAACATATATCGAAAATAGCATAGGACCTTACATTGACGCATATTTTATTATTTATCAAAATTTACGTCAACATTATATAATTATAACCTTTATATTTGGGACTATGATTTTTTAAGAAGGTGTTTACGCAGTTTAGAAATATATATATATATATATATATATATATATATATATATATATATATATATATATATATATATATATATATATATATATATACCAACATCATAAATTATCTTCATTAAAAGTGGCGGTGAATTCTAAAATAATTGTGCATTTATGAAAATAAAAAATTTCTTGCCCTTTAATGTTAGGTAATTTTAATTTTCACTTGGAAATTCAGATTTAGAATTCAGAATTCCTAGATTTAGTAGTAATATTAAATGGTTATTTTGCGTGCCTTAAAATATAAATGCACAATCACAAAGGTATTAATGGACCGATCGTTCGTACAAAAAAAAAATTTATTTCGTCAATGTATGGAATAAAAGCCGCCAAAACATTTAAAACGTGTGTCTCAAGAAATTGGACATTCTTATGGAACATGTCAAATGTGTCTTAAGAAAAAACTTAGACATATATCCGCTTGTGATATTAAACCGTTTTGTCGACAGGTCACCCCAGACCATCTTACATGCTGCCAATGGTTTGTTAATAATTCGATGAATGACATAGCAAATCGTTAGCTTAACATTTTTTCTAGTGAAGCATTACCTCATCTTTCAGGATACGATAATTCTCAAAATATGTAAATATAGAACACTGGTAATTTGCATATTTCTGTTGATCCTATCTACAATACATCCTAAGAAAATCGGTGTTCGAAAAGCTGGATATCAGTTTCTCGCAGAAAAGTAATTTGGCCCGATTTTTTCAATTTCATCGTCCAAAGTGGGACAGAAACAACATTTTGACTAAATTTTTCGAACAATTACACGATGACGAACATGACCTTGGTTATTTTCAGCAAGACCATGCAATAGCACATACAACCCATTAGTGTTTTAATACCTTTCATCTTTTAACTAATAATCCGTTAGTTTTTTGATAACCGATTGATAAGTTTGCATACACCAGTTATATCTCCTTCGAAGTATCCTTGTTTCATCATTACCAACTGTTCTGTGTTCCCTTAAAATTAGTTCAAAAAATAAAAAATTTCATATCACCTGTAATTAAAATTTTCGAGAGCTGCAGCTGCGAAGGACTTTCCAGTTACTTTGCTAATTACTCTTGTTAATAAAAACATTATTAATCTGTCATTTTATTTTCATACTTGTGGTTCGTTATTATTTTATCTATAAAATTAATAACAAATTCCCACCTTATGGATAATGTTGATATGGCGCATAACTTAAAAATGGTATAAACTAAGACAGATGTTTTTCATTTAATTCAGCTTTTACTAATTGTAACATGATTTTTGATATCGTTTAGGCACAGTCAAGTGCCGTAATGATGCCAAAAAGAAATCACAAGAAGGAATCATTCGGCAAGTTCTATTAAAATGAGTGAATAACATATTGAAGGATTAAGCAGAGCCTTCAATATTCTAATGCCTATGAATCACTTTGACGACTTTTAATTTAATAAGGTATCATTTATAAAAGGAATTAGTTAAAGGTAATACAATATTACTTATAATTAAATCCTATAGAAGTTTTACAATGTTAGGACCAAATTTGGGTGAATCAAGCAAGAGTGTTTAGATAAATTTAATAAACTTAGAAATGTTGAAGCCTTCTAAAAAAACTAATGAAGTACATTACCCAATCCCCTGTCCACATAGTTTTATTTTAATGTGACTATTCAAGTTGGATTTATGATTGATTATACATAATCCAATCAGAGCTCAAGGAATTCCACCACATGCAAGTAATAATTTACTTCGGCCAATGAATTTTAAAATAGTAGACTTTCAAAATAATAAGAATGAGATTCAAAATAATAATGTTGTGTTCTTAAAACACAACCGAAACAGAAAACACATATATGTATATGTTAACAGTATTTAAAAGGTTGATTGAAGAACTAATTTCTCAAATACTTAATTAGCTAAATTAACTATTAGGATGTTTAACTATAAACTTTCATATACGTTTCAGATGACAACGCATGCATTAAACATGTTTATAGCAAATGGCCACTATGCAGTTCAAACTTTTTTCCTTATTTCTGGCTGGTTGCTGTCCTACCATTTCTTCCAGATGCTCGAATCAAAAGAGGATATTAATCTGAATTATATAATTGTGATTTTCGTAAACAGATATATAAGGTAATCGATAGATAAGGTATAATTTATTTTATAATGTCCTATCATTAGTATGTAGATTTTCGATCAGTGCTATAATATAATTAAAAGTAATAACAATGACAATGTTTATTTACGGGGGTTATAATAAGAATAATAAATAATAGTATTGAATATTACATAAATGAATAGACAAATAGAAATAATATAAGAAACGCAATGCAGTTGTTTTGATCTTAAGGACAATATTCGAGTTAACCATATCTGCACTCACCTCCCCAAGGCATATCCGCGCTCACTGAATCAACTACAAAGATTTTCAGCTAATGTATTGGCATGTTATTCAGATTGAGTAAATGCGCAATACTGAGCATTGGAAAAGGGAACTTTTTGAAAAACATGCCTAACCAATAGAAGACTTCACTACATTAAGACGAGGCGAAACCTACCAATAACTGGGATTTGCATAGAACAATTGCATCACATTATCTTAAAATGATCATTTAAGGAGAAATACAAGGAATATCTGACAAAGCTGTTGAATCCATCACTAACCAACTAACCACTGTACTACAACGCTTGGGCTGTTACCTATCTCACATACTCATCCGGTATATTAAAATACACTCATTTGTATCTTAATGAACGGGATGTACCAGCGCGTCGGCTCCTCATTAAATATGAAAATTAGCATCCACGATCGATCGTCGAGAGACAATACCTAAAGAGACATGAAGAGGGTCAAGCGCTACTTAACATCACAGATCTGTAGGGGAAATCGTTGTAGACGAAGCTGTAGTCAAAGAGAACACATTAACTTTAGATCCAGACACAAGGAAACGAGCGGAGACGATATCTTTCATATTTATTTTTAAATGGTAACAGAAAATCACATTTCGATAATAAAAAAAAAACTAGAACGTAGAAACTTCCACATTTTATTTAAAAATTTCACTTTGCCGGATATATCCAGGTAAAGAGAATAACTGATGTGAGAAAAGTGAACAGATGTATTTTTATTCTCTTTTACTACATTTACGACATATATAAGATGATATGTCTTTGTATGATGTGCATGGTTAATGTGACTATAGAAGACATCTTGAGCACTGTATCCAATTTTCAATCGGGCGTCCCTTTATTTCCTAATATAGCTCATCGCATACTATGCAATTGTATTGCTGCTTATCGGTTTTGTATTTCTTCGTTATCAAGGCTATAGGCAATTTTAACATTTTCAATGTTGACTGTTACAATTTTTCAAGCTGTTCTAATGTTATGGACATGCTTGTTAATACTTCTGCCTTACCAGTTTTACGCTTTTTAATTCTTGTCTTAGGTCAAGAGGTAGGAAGTGGCCTGATGGCGCTTGGACTATAATATGTGTTAAATTTACATTTCACCATTCAACAATTTCATCTATTCGGATTCTTCCTGAACGGTATATGGAGGATTTATTGTACAGTTAACATAGTCACTACAATTTATAGTTAATTCCACAGGTGTGAGATGTCGACAATCCAGTTGTTGTTTACTGCACTGTGATGCCAGTAGTTCATCGTTAGATGAAGATTATCTATCAGCAAGCTGATTGGGTTTGGTATTTGATGGTACAACAATACCTTCCAAATTTTATTCTGGATTTTCTTTGTTATCTTTCAAAGTTAATGGTGGATGATTCTCATGAATCATTATTATAGTTAGGGATGACTCATTGGTATTTTGTGCGGCATCCGTTGCATTATATGGAACGAAATCACCAAACGAGTCTTAATAAATTAGTAATTTATTTCCATTCACAATAATAATCCAAAATTGAGTGCTATACTCGCAATTAAAAGAGCCACATATATTAAAGAAGGAGGTGGAAGGCTAGTGCCGTAAATGCAGCCGGCCATGGGAAACAATTTACCATATAATTGAGAGATGCACGGTCCTAGCAAACACAACCAGCTTGCAAAGATAAGGCTCGCTGCTAAAAGCTATCTACAACTTGCTATCTAATCCACCACAGTACTATAAACACCAGCCGCAGTCAGTTGTCGGGAACGATAGAGATCTGTAGTATTAAGACAGGTTAATAATCGTCGAGAGAACAATGGACTAAGATAGGCCAGATATCGCATTCATTGATAAGGGTCGGCGAAAAAGGCAAATTATCGATATAGCTTGCCCACTGACCCAAAACGTTAGAAAAACGGGCGCCGAGAATATTCCAAAATGCTGAAATCTCGCTACTGAAATTAGGCACATTTGAGAAGGTAGTGTAGAAATTATATCAATATTCATCTCGAACTATAGGCGTAAAGACTAAGAACCTGAGTACTAACGTCGAAAAGCTAAATCTTTCAAACTACATCTTTAAACAAATTCAGGAGACCATCGTATGTGGCACGTAGGTATGCCCCATAACAAAATTGCTGAATCAAAGTTAATCGACAAAACAGAGCAAACTGAGGTATAGTGAATTACCTATCATTCGAGCATAATTCCTGAGATAATCTTATGATTATCTCAGGAATTGGTGAATATTTTCCAACAATTTTGCTCAGATAGTCCTCTTTAAATCCATAAATAATAATAATAATGTTTATTTAAGAAATTCACAATAAACATAATCCATAAAAGGATTTAATTATTCTATAAACAAATTAAGAAAGAGGCAGCTCGGAACTCATTTTGATGGGCGTGTTTGTAGTTGAATTTTACAGTATTCAAAATCTTAGGAGCATAAAATAGATAAATAAAGATAACAATAACACAAATAAATTGAACTGTATAAAATAGAGTATTGCATTGCGTTACAACAATACACAGTTTTAAAACCTTAAAACGGACTTTTCCGCACGTAGAACATCTCCATCTCGAAATCGAGAGCCGAAAAAAAATAAGCCAACACATAAATGCCGAATGTGTTTTATGCGACAGTTTTACTTTTTTCAAATAGTCCACCATCGTGCTTTCTCATGACCCATGGATAGGGTGGGATGTGTCCTATCCCTATCCATATCCTATGTATATCCACCTCAAAATCAATAAATATCGTCTGGTATACGTCCCTAATCAGAATCGGCCAAAACCCGATCAATCCGACACGATTTAATTGAGTGATCGTGCTAACAAAAACATTTTCTCAAATAGTGCCATTGTGCTTTCTCATGACTCATGCACATGGTAGAGTGTGTTTTATCAACCTCAGAATCAATAGGTATCATCTGGGAGACTTTCTCGATCAGAATCAGTTAGAACCCAATCGATCCGACACGATTTAGTTGAGTTATCATGCTAACAAGAAATTTTATTAATGATGACGACAACGACAATGACAACGACAACGACAACGACAACGACAACGGCAACGACAACGACAACGACAACGACAACGACAACGACAACGACAACGACACACACACACACACACACACACACACACACACACACACACACACACACACACACACACACACACACTGCAAACTATTTTAAAGACAAAATCTACATGATATCTACATTACGAAATACGTAAAATTTTTTGTTTTGTTTATATATAATAAGAGAAATCTAACAAAGACATTGGATTAGTACTATAAAATCTATTTATTTATGATGTCGTTTTGGTTAATGAAACAGTGATATACAAGCACTATACTCAATTTCTTCTGGGTAATTTAACTTGATCATTAGCCACTCGATACAAGAATTTGGACGATCCCAATAAGAGTGTGTGTATGCCTGACTAAATCTACTCCCTAACATTCCAGCAAGTAGAGTAGCCTCTGAATAAGTGTTTGTAGGCCGAGCAATACTATTGCTATTTACCCACTCTAAGTCCACTCCACAGTCTATGGCTTATAACGTTAATTTTGCATAATAATTAATAGTTGCGTATTAGTTAACTTACTATTTGCATAATAATTAACAATATAATTGAATATTTTTCCATGTCGATAATTACACAATCGATAAACAATACAGCGAATCAATACTCTTAGCATGTAGCGTATATTTAGATAAGAGATTTTCAGATTGAGTAGGAATACTGTTCTAACACAGTCGCCGACAATGTCACCTTATTTCATATCTGTCGTTAAAAAATAGTCGTAATAATGTAATTTCGGCAACATATATTCCAAAATCGTCATATTACAAAAGCAATGGTTCAAACTTTTCAATAGTATTTTCAACAGTATATAAAAAATAATTTAAAGTTTGTACCGACGAAGAAAATTCTGTTCTTGGAAGTATCGAATTTAAACTTTATTTTAGTAATCAATTCACGCTGTAAAATAAATATATTGTGATAATAACGATAATGCTTCAAGACATTTGTTTAAGTTTGAAGATTTATGATTTTTTTCGGTTTGAAGATTTATGAGATGAAATTGTGTCTAAACTTTTTTTGCATTGAATATGCATTGAAGTGCATGAAGTGAAGTGCACATTATAATATTATGTATAATACATGCATTTATCTATTTTCAGATTAACACCAGTTTTAGCTGCAATGGTAGCATTCGAAAGTACTTGGCTTGTGCATTTAGGCAACGGACCTAGCTGGGAAGCCGTCGTTGCTAAGGAATATAAAAACTGTAGGAAGAACTGGTGGACAAATCTTCTATATATTAACAATTACGTCAATAAAAAAGAAATGGTTGGTAATCTCAAATGAATATCTTCTGTAACAATCAGTATAAAATATCACATACAAATATTTTTAAATTATTGCAAAAGTACTGTGTTAAGTTTATTCACATATATCAGAGACGTCTCAGTTCAGTTCAGAGTCAATTCAGTCTATATTTATATACGTCCATATAATTTAAATCACTGATTTTCGAGATGAGAAGGCTTCAAACGGTGAAAATGTTGTCATTGGAAAAAGTGAACAGTACGAATACTGAGATTAATGAACCTGACTAAAGTTCTACTAAGGAATGAACGGATTAAAGTTTGGAACTGCACCAAATGATGATGGACTCGTTTAAATTCAATAAAGGAATTATTTTCATAACGGCAAATGAAGTATCATAACTTCACGGCACGTAACTGATGTATGTGTTGATTGACCATTATGTATAGTGGAAAAAAACTGTATAAATATTTAAGAATATATCGAATAATATAATAAACCGGAATCTTGTCACAATTTAATAAACTAAAACAAAATATCAATAAAAGCAATCTCCATATGACTCCAAATTAGATATTCCCAAAATAGATTTTGTTATCAAAATGCATGTTGAGTATAATACAATGTTCAGCATTTAATAGATGCATCTCTCAAGATCATTGTATATTTCTTTCAGTGTTTACATCAAACATGGTATATTGCAGCAGATACTCAATTATTCTTGTTGTCATTGATAGTACTATTGATCGCTTGGAAAAATCCCACAAAGGTGAAAGTGATATTTGGAGCAGGAATCGTAGCAGGGATAGTCATACAAGGGACCATTGCCTTCATTCAAAATTATGATATAATAATTAGACAATATCCTGAGTAAGTGATTAAAGTTTAAAACCGTCAGAATCGTATTAAGATAATATCTAATCCAACTGTAAGATTATAGGCTTTTTTTTAATTCCGCAAATAATAAAACGCTTCCTTAGCTATATTAGATGCAATGTGTATTCATGTAAGAATTGGCTGTGGAGGTTATAGAATTCCAAGAGCTTGTTTATGAAATTCACAAGTGTGTTTGGGAGAATTAAGAAACTCCGCCATGATGTAGAAGTTATTGGTGCATCAACATTCAGATTAACACTTTGGAATTCTGCAGATAGAATAGAATTATCTGCTGTGAGCGATATAGAAGACATAACTGCGACGCTAACATTTTTCTAATATTTTACTGGCTAATAGGTACCTACTATAACTTTGGCCACACCATGTATTTTATAATAAATTGTCTCGTCCACGGCTAACCACAAATATTTATTGTGTGTGTGTGTGTGTGTGTGTGTGTGTGTGTGTGTGTGTGTGTGTGTGTGTGTGTGTGTGTGTGTGTGTGTGTGTGTGTGTGTGTGTGTGTGTGTGTGTGTGTGTGTGTGTGTGTGTGTGTGTGTGTGTGTGTGTGTGTGTGTGTGTGTGTGTGTGTGTGTGTGTGTGTGTGTGTGTGTGTGTGTGTGTGTGTGTGTGTGTGTGTGTGTGTGTGTGTGTGTGTGTGTGTGTGTGTGTGTGTGTGTGTGTGTGTGTGTGTGTGTGTGTGTGTGTGTGTGTGTGTGTGTGTGTGTGTGTGTGTGTGTGTGTGTGTGTGTGTGTGTGTGTGTGTGTGTGTGTGTGTGTGTGTGTGTGTGTGTGTGTGTGTGTGTGTGTGTGTGTGTGTGTGTGTGTGTGTGTGTGTGTGTGTGTGTGTGTGTGTGTGTGTGTGTGTGTGTGTGTGTGTGTGTGTGTGTTTCTTTTCTTTTAGTATAAAATAATTAAAAATAAATACAATTTATAATGATCTTTAGAAACCTGCAATTATAAAATACAGCTAATATATTCACCAAAGGAATAAACAGCTTGATTCTTTTATATATCAATAATTATTTGTGCATGTTTTAAAAATAAAACAAATGTACTAAACATACTAAGTTATCTTTGGTTTTGGAGAACAACGAAAACTTTCAAAACTTGTGAGTTTAGTATTAATATATAAACACAGTGTACATTACACAAACGCAGCAATAAAATTAAATCGAAGATAAATTCGATGTAAGGCTACTCATACCAAATAGTTTTTAAAAACTAACAAGTTTCAATTACAAACCAAACATATTATTTGAAATTCTTTACATTTTAAAGCAAGAGATTCTCTGACATTGTGGACAAACAACCGTGTATTACTTCAATCTTTCGGAATATTTACGCTATATGAAAGTTACAAAGATATAATTATAAAAAATATTTACACTACCACAACGGATAAATTGCTTATGCTTACATCAATTCTACGAGTACGTAATATTTTAAAATAAAAACACAATAAGTCTATATGGTAATATAAATTAACAAAATAATTAAACCTACTGCATATTTTTTTCAGTTTTAATTTATATATTATATGTTGTTTGAGTTTGGCATGTCGAGCATTCTCGCAATAGAAACCAGTAATAGTCTTCCAACGTATATGCATCCAAGCATCAGGTTCTTCGTAACTTCGTAACGTTAAGCTTAAGTAACGTTCTTCGATCTTCTTTATGTTCCAATGGAAATGTTCCCCCTGTGCATTATTAATAGTGTCAAACAGTGACGATTTAAGGGCCCCCCCCCCCTTAAATCAGACTTAAGACTAAAATGTCTCGATATTTCCTAAAAACTTGTTCAACATATGGTTTAATAGTTTATATATTTTTATATCTATATTATTTACCATTTTTCTATTGTTTTTAATAATATAACTAAACAAACTTTGAAGATCATTGTAATAATAGTGTAATTATAATTTAAAACTAATGTGAATATTTTAGAACCCTCTATGATTTATACATTCTACAGAGAGATGATTGGCATGATATGTACAGCTCTGGACACTCAAATATTACAGGTTATATAATCGGTCTAGCTTTTGGTTATATTTTCTATAAATACAGAAATACAGTATTAGCAACCAAAATGGTAAGTAATAAATTATTAACAAGTATAAAAACACATTTAGTAATCTGGTAAAAATTTAAATGTGGTGTGAAACAAAATTCTGTTTTTCATCATAAAAATAACTAAGACTTATTTCAACATTTTCCCAACAAGCGCATTACTTTTGAAAAACTTTCCTTAAATGATATGTAAAGGTGATATGTAAAAAATGATTCATTAGTGTAGTAAACTTAAATAGTCAGCGTCTTTTTTGAACATTTTTTTCTGAAAATCTCTGTTTTATTTATAATAAAATACATGGAATTGTTCGCTCTCAGTAAATTGTATATATCGAGGATGTATGTTGAAGTTGAGGTTTAATGTCTCCATTTGTTCTTTTATATAGCTGAGGAATATTCATTCCGTTATCTTGCTTTTCGTCGGAAGTGGCTCAGTTTATAATTTAATAAGAGGACTAGATCGTTACCTAGTCACGAGATTACAATGAAGTTCTTCCGTGGAAGTTGGACGGAATACGTACCCTCCATCCACGTTGTTCATACGTTTCAGTTATCGCTCTATACTCTTGGTCCACTCTTCGTCCTCATTATTCTACAAATTCTCCCTAGACTGCAGTTCTAATTTATCATCGAATACCTCAATGTTCTTATCGTTAATATAAACGATTCTCCCTTGTCTAAGCGGTATAACGTGCCACATCTAGGTTGCTCCATGATATTTCGAAAGTTTAGGTCAATTATTATTATTCTTCAACACCCTTTTGCTCCTCTTCGTTCTATTATTAGTTCCTGCATCCTCTCTAAGATTTTGCCAGTTGGCTTAGTAGTTCTTCTATTTACTTGATCCATAAGGTTTTCTCTGATCGTCTTTTAAAAGTCGTGATGCTGAATTTTCCTGTAGCCGTGGTCTTGACTGTTATCCATGTGTCTTTGGTGATACACCCCAGAGTTGCGAATTTTCTTTCCACACAGGGCATGCATCCGGATAGCACATTTCTTGTGACTAAGTAATTATTTAGAATATTTTTATTGTTGTCTTATATTTATCATTTTATTAAAAATGTTAAAATTGAAAAGAAAATTATTTGTGAACATTATATTAAAAACTGTATATTTTTATTGTATTATCGATTCCTACTTCGATAAATATCTCATATTCTGAATGATATGGATATCATTTATCAAATATCCACTGTTCCTCAACTATTTTGAATGATACTTCGCTTGAATATACGTTGGAACATTGTAATCGATTTATTGTGTAACAAAATACTTTACGTTCATTATCCTTCCAAAAATTAAAAAATATATTCACTTCTACACATTTCCAATAAAATATTACTGTCTTGTCGTGAACGCCATGAATATATGACAACACAAAACGGTAACCATGCTGCTCTTTCTATTTTTTATAAATAATAATAAGTAGAATACCAAATAATTTGCTACCTAGTTTATACATTTTACAAATAGAGATAAAGATCTAACATAATTTCAGATATTTATCTTTAAGTGTAATGCTAGATTTTAGCTTTCGTCTTTATCTTGATGATGGCCAATATATCGAAAATACAATGAACAGTTAGGGTCATTGCCCAACGCGGAGTTAATAAAAATACAGCACTTTACTCCGCGAGTACTATATGAGTTGGCGATCTATCGTATTCTCCTATAGAGGTGACTGCAACAATATCATTCATACTATAGTTTGGAGTAGCAGACTGGACCTAGTACTGGATATCATCATTGTCATTGTATACTTGGGTTTGAGCCCCAATGAGTAGTCTGAGGCTTTAGGGGAAGAATGTCGATTTCTGCGTGTGCAAACTTAAAAATATGATTAATCATTTTGTCTTTCAACATTTTTAGATCCATACCATTCTCTGGTGGGTCCTATCATTCGGCCTATGCAATTTCATAATATTGATTGCAGCAAGAATGTATGCTCCAAATTACAAGAGCACTCGTTTAGAGTCCGCATTTTACTGGGCTTTCGGAAAAGGAATATTCGCATTAGGAATGGCTATTGGTATATTTGGAATTACTCAAAAAATAGGATGTAAGTAAATACTTTTGGACATATATCACAATGTCAAAAGTACAGGAAATTAATTTTTCTACGCAAAAATAGCATGTATATTCATATGATCAATGTTGTAATTGTAAGTTTGTAAGTAATCCCTATATAAGCTTATTTTATTAGTTATAAATAGTGTATTAACATAAAATTTCGAAAATATCACCCCATAATAGCATATTTTTTCAAACCTTTAAGTAACTGGAAATGTGTACAAAACTTAATTGTTAATATTTTAATATACAAATTTTCTTGTTGAGTTTCCTGAACTTTATTTACTATTAATATGACTTTTATTAATTAACAGAATTCACATATTCTGAACACCCTGGGTGGATATTTTGTTCTTGTACAAGGTTGTGTAAATATGTAGAAACTGTTTTCTAGCTACACTATAAGTTAAGTTAAGCAATACTTTTAACGAAAATCTTTGTAGTTTTTATCTGTTCAGTGGTGTACGTTGATTTCCCATTGAAGAACTACCCTCTCTTTATGAGATATGACGTCATCATCAGGTATTTTTTACAACAGTTACAGTAATTTATGAATTAATGGGTATGCGGTTTGCGACCTTCTAAATATTAAATAATATAATAAAGGGTATTAAATACAACTCTTCTATCTTCTTTCTTCCAAGTCTTCAAACGGATGAGGGTTAGTCTTATAGATAATCGATTTTAAATTACCTCAAAGAATATGGCCTAAACCTAATGGGCTTAAATCTAGTGATCGCAGTGGCTATTCAGTGTAACCTCTTCGATAGTCGACCACGATTGGCTTGGTTTGGAAATAAACAGTTTAATGGTGCAACAATTTTCTGCCGCCAAAAGTTGTAAATAATAAATCAAATTTACATTTTATCTAATCAAGTCCAGTGTTCTTTTCTCTGATTATCCACTTATACATTTACTTATTCTTGAGAGTATTGAGTGTAACTGTATACCGTCCAGTGAAGATTTTGATCTGCCTAGTATCGATCGTTATGTCGATTTAAACTATTCAAGAAAATTTACATTTTTCAGAAAATACCAGTTCTACTAGTATCATTGAGAAAATTACTATTAATACCAATAACACTAAGTTTTCCACAAAACACTAAAACACTATACACTACACTCGACGCGCCATTCGCCAACAAAATTGGCATCATCTGGAGATGATTAAAACTGAGTTTTATTATCAATTTTAATCATCCCTAGATAATGCCAACTTTATTGACGAACCGAGGGTAGAGTGTATTCGACAACCAAAACACTATACAATAATGTTTTGGTGTTTTGTGGAAAACTAAATCAGTGTTATATTCACACCAAAGGTTTCGAACTATTGGGATTAATACCGGTATTAATCCCAATGTATTCATTATTTTCGAACAAAATGGCATCCTTTTAACAGGATCATTTTCATTTAGTTCTTGCACTAAATGTATTTTATATGAATGTAATTTATTTTCCGGCAATATCTTCCTTACCAATCGTTTGCTAATATTGTAATATTACAAGTTTTAGTACAGAGGTTTTTGGGTCTTGTTGCAGATTAAGAAGAACGTCAGATGCATTATCTTCATTTATCGCCTGTTTACTTCAATCAGATTTTGGTTAATTTTTTGTTTACGAAACGTTAAGCACGTTTCGTAAAACTGTACGATACTTATTCTGTTGAACACGAAGAACTATTGACTTTGAAATAAAATAATTTGTATTACGAAATATTGTAATACAAATATTGCAGGCGCCTTGTAGAGATTTTGTATGTTCCCAAGATCAACCATCTTCAACGTTATTCTTTCACATTCACTTAATTCATCCATGAAGAAGAGGCGCTCAAAGTTTAATAGATTAGGCTAGTTGTCTTTTATTTTGTAAAAGCAGAAATTAAAAACAGGTTGTAACCTTTATGATTATTAGATGTATGTAGACCCACAAACAACTACTTCTGTAATTATAAGCAGACCACAAAAATTATTTTATCAAATAAAAATTGAAAAAGCAGGAAAATTTGCATTTTAGATATAATTTAATAAGATACTATGTTAAGTATAGTAGAAATCACACTTCTACAAGTATCCTGATATCTATCAACATTAGAAATACATATTATATTAAATTCCATGTAATAGATTATGAGATTATAGGAATCGCACTCCACCCTACCAACTGCTCAAGAAGATAATTATTTAACAGTAAAAATAGTTTTGTAATCTAATATAGTTTTCCCATTTTAGGGTTTGTTAGATGGTTCTGTGAATGGGAATCTGTTCAAGTTTTTGGTCGTTTAACATATAGCACCTATATTATACATACAGCTTTAATTAGACTGCGATACGGTTACATCAGGTCGCCAATGTTTGTTAACGACTATTTGATAGTAAGTAAAGTATAACATATTATTTACTTTAATAAATAATTTTTTAATGTGTCCGTGCTAGATCGTTTTCACTATGCCCCCCCCCCCCCTATTATCAGAATTTTTACTTACGTTATATGCCTAGTACTAGTTATGTTACTGCAAAAATCCAAATTACGAAAAGAAAGGTTTATAATATTAAATGCGCAAATAAACAACGCACGGAATCTTCTAGATCTCAACATTTTCTCTGATTGTCAACGTCGTTTTTAACATGAAATTGTGTGACTACGTTGCGGTTTTCATTTTCTTTAACTCTTCATAAAAATAGGCCAACAATATATTGTACTATAAAGTCAGAATAATTGTTACCTTTATTGTCAAAACACCATTTGACAGACTTGTCGTATTGGGCATATTTTTACTGTTCTATCAGCATAACTGACATCAAATTCTCTGCTCCTTCATTAATCCTATTTGGATTATTCGGGCTAGGATTTATTATTGTATAATAATTCATTTTAGCTTTTCAATTAATTAAGCGGCATAATAAAACACCACTTTCTATTTATTTATTTCGATAACTAACACTCAAAATACGTGGATACACTCAAATACTACTTAAAATAATATACAATGGGTATGTGATGAGGTTCTTAATCAAATATGATTTTTAATGGTTTTAAAAATTTATATATACTTTTATTTTCCGCACTCATGCCAGAAACCATCACTTTACGAACTTGTATCATAAATACCTATTTTATTAAATTTAGGCATATTAATTAATATTTTAGTACCTAAATAAATAATAATTAAGTCTAGATTTGACAGTAATATTAAAATATTTCGTCGTGCAAAAAAATTTAAGCAGGTGCATCTGTGTGGAGAGAACAAAGTATTAATAATATTACATATACGCCAGGATTTTCTTTACACGGTTTCCTCAACAGGTATAAAATGTTATGTTAAAATATCATACCCCGAAAATAATGTAATTGCAATTTGATTGATGGCTTGAATTAAAGTTAAATGCATATTCCTGCATCAACAATTTAGCAAAGCATACTTCGATTCGTCGATACTTCGAATTCGTCAAATGCATTCGACAGTGATTTTTTTAATTACGATCTTGTTTCGTATCACTATTTACATTGTTGTGCCACATCTGTTTTGAAACCTCGAAGGACCGTTTACTCCAACATACATATATGTTTATTAAAAACTATTACAAGTATTTCAAATGAAGATAGTTGTTCATAGTTAGTCTTGATCGGTAACTTGACCTATATTTACTTATATTTCATTTATAACTAATTATGTTTTCCTTTCTTAGTCTCCGCTAATAACGTGGGTGGCTGTAATGTCACTAATGTCTCTTTTGCCTGGACATTTTCTAACCACCTGATAATTTACCATACTGCAATGGATTATTAAAAACATAATGAATCCGTAATAACAATAGGGTTTAATACAATTTGTAGTCACAAGTGAACCTTTTAAATACTAATACCTACATATACGTTTACTATACTTTCAGTTATTCATGACATTGGGCGATATCGTCTTGTCTTATCTGGGAGGGACATTGCTGTGCCTATGTTTTGAGATGCCGATTTCTGCATTACAGAAGCTGGTTATACCTCAGTTGAAGACACAAGAAGTGAATATGTCGCCAAAAAAATCCTTGGAAAATTACGATACATGTGATTCAATTAATAAGGAAAATATATCTACAAAAGTGTAAACTACTAAATAAGGGAAATAAATACTATAACGCTTTATTTACTGTTATAATTACAGCCTTATTAGAATTATCTCATAAAAACATACGTGAAGAGATAAATATTAGGAAAAGCAGGCACGTAACAATGATCAAACATACACATAACTAAGTAGTTATTTCCCCCCTGCAGAAAGGCGACTTGCAACCTTTCTCTTTCTGTCTCTCTCAAATGCGAAAAATAACTAGCAAGTTCAAAAACCAATTTCCACTTCCAGTATACAACGCCATCAAAATCCATTACGATAATTAACAACCGCTTATATTATAATCTTTGTCTTCATAGACAAAGATTATAATATATATATATATATATATATATATATATATATATATATATATATATATATATATATATATATATATATATATATATATATTGTGGGAAGCTCACTACATCACTACTTAATTATATCTTAAAGAGCAAGAAGCCCATCTAGTAAAAAACTTCATCTCGCTTAAATCTGATACAACCGTATAATTTAATCATAAGTCAGTAAGTTACGATTTTGAATAGCTATGAGATCCTAAAAAGGAATAACTTATTCCAATATTGAGAAAGAGGGTTAATATGCCATTCTGTTTTTGGCTCCATAAAACATATTCCTTCAACTTATGAAAGAAACAATAACACGACTTTTGTAAATAATGTATTTCTTTATTTTTATTACCAATTATTACAATGGTACAAAGTTTAAATTTAACGGCTCTTGTGGGTAAACGGGCAGCTTCTTACTGTCAAACATCAATGAGCGTTTGTCGCTTAACTTTACTTTGTAAGTCGATAAGATACTTAGGAGTCCCAATTTAATATGAAGGGAAGTAAAACGAAATCCTGCAAAATTAATTTAATTATAAATAGTAAATTATTTAGTTTTAATCCACTAATTAGTTTTAATCCACTATTAATTTTATTAATATGTATAAATATTACCTTTAATTAGTAATTAATATTAACTAAAGTTATATAATTAAATATTATATTATATTATTAAATATTAAACTAAAAGTAATTAATAGACACATTTTATTTCATTTTTTTTTTTATTTTGTGATTACTCATAATAATAGCTCTCCTTATTCATCAGAGAGATTCAATAATCCATCATTAAGTAACCACTGAGCCTTTGAAACAGCTGTGTGATGACGTTTCAGGACATTAACCATTTGCTACAGTTGATATTGCAAAGTAAACGAACAAAAACGTTTTATAATTTCAAAATTAAATTGTCAATATTAATGTCATATTAGTAATTTTCGCCAAATCGTAAGTCTACTGTGTGGTAGACATATTAATCAAGGATGGCATCGAAAACTTTTTAACAAGAATGGATAGTGACTTGATATTGTTATTTTTGGCATTTTGGTGAATATTATTTTATAAAGTTTATTTTTATAAATATGTTTTGATATACTTTATTTGTATACGATTATCCTGAAAATATAAAAAACATGAACTAAATCGTATAGTAATTGAGACATCAATAATATTATATATGAATAACAATGTTCATAATATTAGCACATCCCGTAAAAATAAAAAATGTCCAGATTGTCCCTTGGCCTTATGTTTTGGATTACCCAATAGTACTGTGACGACAGCATTCTACATTGTGATTACATCTACATATGTAGATGTAGACATACATGTACATCATAGTGTAAATCAATAACATAAAAATTTAAATAATAGAGAAAAATTTTAAATAAATATTACGCAAAACCCGTGAAAATAAATAAAAAATGATTTTAAAAACATTTTGTAAGCATATGAAAGGGTTATAGATGACGTGATTCGACGAAGTTAAATAACTAAATTCTACTAAGAATTCTGATATGAAGCTTAACTTCTTGCAATCGATCAGGAATGCTTGAATAACTATTCAAAAGTATCATATCATAAACCTTTTTAATGAATTTGTATATTTAAAATTTAAATTTAATACTGAATATTTTATACATAATATATACAAATTAATATAATATACATAGTATATTAAATTGTGCATGCAATTTTAATTATTTTCATAAAAAAATATATATTACAAACAACAGTATCCCTAAACAATAAATATAAAAATTTATACATACCTATATCTTTTCTTGCAGTGACTCCAAATGGAATATAAGTATTGGGCTTAATAAATTTTATGTTTTCCTCAGAAAATCTGTCAGGATAAAATTGTTCTGGATCCGAAAAATTTTCAGAATCGTGATGAATACCAAAAATGGAAACAAAAATAAATGTACCTTTTGGTACGTCCAACTCAAAGTCTGTAACTTCGTAGTTCTCTTCACACCTTCTATATATCACTGGAATAGGTGGATATTTTCGGAGGGTTTCTAAAACAGTTAATTAATGACCTACATTTTTAATGGTCACGTTTATAAAAGTAAGATACGTTTGTATATCGGCTAAAAGTTTTTGCTTTATATCTGGATTATATTTTATTTTTTATTGCCTTTATTTTTTTATCGAGAACTTTTATTAGAATAATTTACAGTGGTAAGAAATTAACTGACTTGTTATAATGTTTGGATAAAGTACATTTTTAAAACGGAACATTTAAAATACATTTTTGCTGTGTTTGACCTTCCCAATGTTTATATCTGAACCCAAATTTCATCTGATTCCAAGCTGAACTATTTTCTATGAGATTTTGATTTATTTTTGAATTCCAACCTTAATACAGATCCATATGCCATAGTGGAAGATTTGAAATGTTGATTACAGCTACTACGAACTCGAAAAGTGAATATTTTCGATTTTCAAAATCAGTATCTGATAGGGTAAACTAGTAGAGTAAACTTATGCATTATTATAAAAAAACATAGAAAACTGTCTAAAATTTCTTGCACCACTAACGACGCAAATAATGTAAAGGACGGCCCATAGGTCCATCCAATCTCTCTAAATAGCCAGGTTTACAAAACGATATGTATTTCACCACTAGTACCTACGATTTGAGTACCGTCTAGCACTTAATTTCCTTTGCTTATGAGATGAATATATATTCTAAATATATGTTTTTTTTTTTTCACTTTTAACTACATATGTATATGATATCAGCAATTATCTGACTATACATGAAATCAGAAATTACACAGGTCTGCGATGAAAAAATTGTAGCATATTTAACTAGTGGGTTTAATAGTATTTCTTGTGCTGATTACGGAAAAAATAGTAAAAAAATTTCCTCACCCCTAGATAAGTCACAAATTTCACCTGAAATTTTCTTATATTCAGGGGTTTTCAGGTTCAGTATGCGTACGATTTTTCAATATTATAGCCTGTATAAGTGGTAAATTTAGTCTGAATTATGGAGCGTTCATGGTGAACAGGTTACTAAACAATGTGAGTATGTTATTTGCAAAAAAAAAATGTTTTTGTTCTATTTATTTGAATAAGACAATTAATCTAAACTGGGAAAATCCAGTTCCTACTGGAACAAGACATATCTCAGTCTGTCTGCTCCATCCCCAATCTTACTGTCTGCTAGACCTTGACTGCAGTCAGTACTCAGTGTGGAGCTAGCCACTGTGATGTACACATCAAACAGTTTTGTGCTATTTAGAAGAAATGGCTACTAGAGGATGTATCAACTCTCCTAACTGTTTCTGTTATACTTGTGGGTCTTATACCGTCAAGAAGCAACAAAGGAGCTTTATAATTTTGTTCAGAAGGTGTATTTTGCATACTTTGGTGTTAAATTAGGGGACCAAGATAAATCTCGGGCTCCCCATATAGTGTGTTCTGTGTGTGTTGAAGAACTGAGACAATGGTTTCAAGGTAAGAAGAAATCATTTCGTTTTGGAATACCCATGATTTGGAGAGAGCCTAAAAATCACAGTGATGACTGTTATTTTTGTTCTTGTTCAGTGCAAGGTTTCAATTTAAAAAACAGGAAGGACATTTCATACCCAACCAACGTACGTTCGGCTATTCGCTCTGTTCCTCATGGACCTGACTTGCCCATTTCTTCACCTCCGGATACCCTGGACAATATTTTAGACGATTTAGACCAAATGTCACATAGTAGCAGCGATAGTGAGGACAGCTACGATTCAGGTACCAATGACCCTAAACTTTTCTCTCAATCAGACTTGAACGATTTAGTACGAGATATGGGCCTCCCAAAGGATTCAGCGGAAGTTTTAGGGTCTAGACTTAAAGAAAGACATATGTTAGCCTCGGGTGTTTCATTTTCATGGTACCGATTTAGGGAAAAGGAATTTGTCCCTTTTTTACACAAGAGGGTGACCTAGTTTTCTGCAATAATGTACCTGGAATCATGGAAATGTTCAAAATCACGTATGAACCAGAGGAATGGAGACTTTTCATCGATTCATCAAAAAGGAGTTTGAAAGCTGTACTTCTTCACAATGGTAACCGATATGCTTCTGTGCCTGTTGGACACTCAGTCCATTTGAAAGAATGCTACGAAAATCTTGAGTTTGTTCTTAATAAGCTCGGGTACTCTGACCACAAATGGACCATTTGTGGGGATTTGAAAGTTATTTCAATGTTACTAGGTCAACAAAGTGGTTACACAAAGTTTCCATGTTTCCTCTGTGAATGGGATAGCCGTGACAGGAAACAACAATATGTCAAACAGACGTGGCCAATCAGAAAAGCTCTTATTCCTGGAGTTAGAAATGTTGAAAGACAAAGTTTAGTGGATCCTAAAAAGATTTTACTTCCACCACTTCATATCAAATTGGGGCTAATGAAACAGTTTGTAAAAGCATTACCCAAAGAAGGAGAGTGTTTCAAGTATCTTTGTGAACAGTTTCCTGGTCTATCCGACGCTAAGCTGAAAGAGGGGGTCTTTGTTGGGCCTGACATCAGAAAACTTTTAAAAGATGAAAGCTTTGTCACTAAAATGGAAATGGAAGAAAAAATGCCTGGAATTCATTTAAACTTGTTGTAACAGGCTTTCTTGGAAACAAAAAAGACCCAAACTACAAAACTTTGGTTGCTGAATTGTTACAAAACTACAAAATGTTGGGCTGCAACATGAGTGTCAAAATCCATTTCCTTCACTCACATCTGGACTACTTTCCAGAAAATCTTGGGGCTGTAAGTGAGGAACAAGGAGAACGTTCCCATCAAGATAAAAAAGAAATGGAGCGCAGATATCAAGATCGATGGAATGTCAACATGATAGCAGACTACTGTTGGATGTTAAAAAAGGAAAATTCACAAGAACACAACCGAAAAAGTACCAAAAGAAGCTTTGATGGAAAAAGAAAATGTTTTTACAAAGACTTATAATAACTTTGCAACACTATTATGCTCATTTTAGCTAAGTATCGTTGTTTTTTTTATATTTTACTTCATGTTAAAATAATAAAAACAAATCCAAAATTTTCCGTTTTTTGTACTTTTTCCAAAAACTTCAACTTTATTTTGTAGGCAAGCCTTACGTGATAGAAAAAAACCAATGTCATTTTTGAAATCAGCGCAAAAAACTACATAAAGATCAGTTAACTAAATCAAAACAATTTTTAAAAAAGTTTTTTTGCAGACCTGTGTTATCTTCCTACATGAATCGTTTGGACTCTCAAATTTAAGATCCAATGACAGTGACTCATATGTTTGTCGAAATTTGATTAACACGAATTATTAACTGTATGTATAAAACTACATATCACAACGACAGAGAAGAACATTCGTAACTTTCACAATAAATTCATTTTACTCTCACTTAGGAAGTAATGGTCAGTAGACGAAGGTATGATAATAGTCAGATATTGGCAACTCTTAAGTGTAACATAAGTTTTCCAGAACCTCAGTTATGTAGAAAGTATTATTTTAGTAAAAATGATCCGCTTATAAATTCCATTTATTAATTAAACATCAAATAATTACGGTGAACTTTTTACGATGAACAAAAACGCTATTTTACTTGACCTTCATTATATTAATTGAAAATAGCCTAAATGCAAGGCCTTTTACTTTATTAGAGTTTTAATTTAAGTCCATTCTTCGTCATCAACCTAAACATGCAAAAGAGTATATATAATTGTTGCACCTACCTTTAACAACCAAATCCAGATTAACCAACTGTTGTAAATTAGTCAACTGTATTAGTTTATTTTCCTTCCCAAACCTTCGGATCTCATCTATTATATCCTGTTGAATATCCTCATTGGCAGCTAATTCGTATAAACATAACAACACCGTTGAATATGAATATATTATGTTTTCGATAAAAATGTCAAATAATTCTTCAGCTATTTCCCCTAAATTATAATTATGTTCATTTAGTAGATCTATAAAACCTTGAATTATATCTTTTTCGCGTACATCATTTTTCTTTCTATATTCCATTATGTCTTTCAAATATGTCTGTAATTCAGATGTAGATTTTTTCATTTTAAGTAGAGGATATACCATACGAATATAATGTGAAAAATTGGAAGAATTTTTCTCCTTTAAAAGTGTGTTTATTAAATGCAATATCTCCAAGCTGCTTTTAAAACCAAAGGCAGAACACATTGTGTCCATAAAAAAATTATGTAGTATCGTAGTAACACATTTTTCGTGTAAATCTGCCATTGATTCAGTTTTCTTATCATTATACTGCTTCAGAAATACATTCAAGGTTTCGTCATTAAATATCCCTGTAATTAGTTTATAATCTTTATTAAGAATTTTTATTCTGCATAAATCAGTCAGGCATTTCTCCTCTGATAAAATTGTTGCGATAAGCTTTGGATTGACAATAAGTACACCAGGTTTTAAAAATAAATAAAATCCTCCATATCTAAATCCCTTTCGTTTGAATCTGTTATAATACTTCCATAAAAACTCGTACATTGTAGAATTTTGGAATAAAACATCTTTTATGTTTCCGAATGGCGCGGTGGGGCGCACTGCCCTCGGAATGTTTCGCTTTTCAAAAAAAGTATAAACCCTAAGAATATATATGAAAATAAATATAACTGCAAAAGTGACTGATGTTATAAAGGAAAACAATTTATTTTCATCGATGTATTGCAAAAAACTATTTTTATTATAAGAACAATAACTCATTGTTACTTCACAATTAAAACACTACAATTAAAATAATAAAGTATTGGTATATACTATGTGAAATATTAAACACTTCCAGGAAAGTAGTCCGCGGATACAACACTGACCGAGTACAATCTCACATCACATTTATTACACGAACACCAATCTTGCTGTAACCTACATAAAACCAGATATTAACGTACACAGGTAAATCTCTAAATCATAAATCATACGGTGTGTTTTACATAGATTACTGATATATAACATGATTTTCAGTTTCCCTAGAATATAAATAAGAATAGTGCGTATATAACGTGTGTTTTTAATTGACTATGTGAAATTAATGGCTTATAAAACCCGATTGTTGACGATGTAAACAAACCAAGTTTATTTCATAATGTGTTAACCTACATAGGCGTACATAAACAAAATTCTCTGGCGCTGTTATGCGTATAAAATTAATCTGCAGAAACAAAAGGTATTGTTTTTAGATAATTTAATTGGCCTTGTGTAAAATAGCATATATGATCGTTAATTATTAGTAAATCCGTTCGATTTTATCCGCAAAGTATTGCTGACAAACATATGCGCACACGTGGGGGTGGTAAGCCGGTGAATCAGCGTCTCCGCTCTATCGATCGATTTTCGCAGTAGTTGTTAAAAATTTTTGTAGTGGTTCATTATGCATTTTGATACGGTTGTTTTTGCGTTACAAAGTGCTAATTCATTGTCTCGAATATATGTAGAACTAAAAAATTACCACATGTTCATGAAATAAATATATATGGAAATTTATAGACATAAAATACGGTGGTGTAAAAATATGTTTGGTTTGCGATAAACCTTCGAAGGTTTATCGTAAACTAAACATATCAGCACAACGAAGCTTTGTTGTGCTGAGACAAAACGGTCTATAGGAAAAATGTAAACAATATACACCACAAATTAAACAAAAAATGGTCTAAAACCAAGGACTGAATTTGTTTGACTTAGTTTTTATATTAATGTCATGTAAATTATCATTTACTTACTTAATCAACAAGCATTTAGGCACTTCTGGGAATAAATATAATTCCACCATCAAGATACCAGGTCAGGAAACATTGCAAACATATGTACCATCTGGGCGGGAACAAATCGAAAATAATATTAAATTATGGTTATGTCTGGATGTCGCATAATCGTATCACAACCATGCATTCTATAAACCTTTGTCATAAACAAAAGTATTATGATAACTTCTTATATACTACATGTAAACTTCATATATTATGGCTGCATAAACTCGAAGATATCCATGCGTAAATCGATTAGTATCATCTATAAAAGCACATTTCTCAAATTTCATAAACGTATTCGACAATTTTACAGGCAGTGTCTCGCCATATCTAAATCACCATAGCCGATTCTTACTGACTGGGGAACGTAATTACAGACATCATTTTATTATTTTGAGCATTCCCACAAAATAAGGTAGGTATATAATGTTACAATTTGATCCTAAAGAGGCAGCTGCCATCAAAGAAAATCAAGTGATATTTCATGATCCTCAAACTGAAGCTGATTTACAAACTATTCATAACAATTACAAGGAACTAGTGGAGATAATAAAACAATTACAAAATCCATCTTTGTCGTAGGAGAGTCACTGTAAATAATGAGTGTTGGATAAGGAACGAATAATAGTTATGGCAAAGTTTGACACTGTTTTAAAAAATGAACAGATTTTAATTTAAGAAGATTGAAATAATTATAATATTACATCACTAGGTGTCGATGGTCGTTCTCTTCATATATGAACATGTTTTCACCACGGCGAACATCATTCGCTGAAACAACTGTAGAAACATATCTAATGCTCCAGATGGTTAACCGAGCTAATCCAACTAATAACACTGTTTAGGAAGGAAGTGTTTTACAGTGTTGTATAAATTATAAGTATAACCAGGTGCTTATTATTTTATAAGCATTACTTATTTTATTTTATTTAAATTATTGCGAAGCTGCGAAGGTGACGCCTCTGGTACGCTGACGAAACAACCGGCTATAATTATTAGTAAAGTAAGTTTTTACACAATGCAATGTAAACGTACCACCACGTGTATAGTTCACGAATAAGTGAGCTATACGCTATATTTCTATATTTAACTGATTTTAGTGTACAATATTGCAGTCACCACATATCGTCGACAAATTACAGAAAATCAGTCATATACCTACGATTTGACTCTATACTTGGAACTGTATATCTTGGATGTGTATGTTTTAACATCAATGCTATTGAAGTTATGGACACCCTTATCTAACGATGTTATTTAAGAGGACACACTGTTTACGTTAGTGCGTCAAATTTTGTTGTAGGTTACGTAACTGTTTCGATAAATTCATTAATTTAATTTTTAGTAGTAAGGATTTCCATTACTTCTTTCCAACATTGGATGTAACTACTTTTTTGAAAATTCTACATTGTGCCTTTCTTTTTATTATTGTCTTTACATTACTGAAGGTGCCTTTTTAAAAATTCTCCTACTTTATCTAAGATTTGGTATTGTTTTCACATTACTTGATTTATTGCGTTTGATAGGTTGCACAACAATTTTACTTATCTACTGTCACAAGCTGCAAAATATTATGCATTTTGATGGAACACAAGGAATTAAAATTTTGATGATGATTGCCTATGGAGAGAGAACCCATACACAACCTACGGTTTATGAATTATTTAATATTAAATATACTGAGCGACCTACTATACGCTCCACTGTAGATAAAATAGAAGCTAAATTTATAAATATTAGTACTATAAGAGAGATGTACATCAAAACTTGTCTTTCCCTTTCTGTAGATACACAATTGTATGTACTGGAGTAGGTCGGAACTTTTAGTGTGAAGATAACACTGACTTAGTTAGTTTCGCCAACAAAGTTGGCATCATCTGGAGATGATTAAAACTGAGTGAGTTTTAATCATCTGGAAATTGTGATGGTCATTCAATGTCTTCTTCAATTTATTCATTTTGTAGAAATATTACATGTAAGTATTGTCACGTATTAACTCCATAGGGAGACAAAGCTCCATCTTGCATCAACCATTTATGGCAACAAAAAATATGAACATATTTGACCTGATAGCCATTCAAAGACAAAGTAAGATGTACACATATACACAAACAGATTACAAATCTAGTATCAAATGCAAACGTCATAATACAATAAAAATATATTAGTGTTAGACATTTTGTTATATATTAAATTAATATTTATTTGATACTCTTCATTTTATTTAAGATTTGGAAAAATGCAAGTCGCACACACCAAACCCTATACCATTGTAATTGTTGATGTGTCCATCTGAAAATGTGAAAAATAAGAAGATACATTTTAAAGAACTGCCGATGACGTTATATCTCAAAAAATAAAGTAGTTACTGGAAAACAAACGCTGGTAAAACAACTACAAAAACTTTTAAGGGTTTTTTAATCCAACATATAATTTAATCATAAAGCAGGTGTTTTGATTTGCCAACCCTATGTTCTCAATTAAATAATTAGGTATATTTCATTGCATTCTTTTTAATGTAAATGAAACAAGATGAAAGATAATATGCTGGGTTTATTGAATGATATTTCGATGATTAGGAGTGCAATAATTACATTATGGGATAGTATGAGTTATTAAAAATCACACAGTAATAATAAATATCAAGCTAACACTCAACAATTTAATAATTTATTTGTAACATCGAATTATACATGTAGTGATAAATATTTAGCTGGTCTTATAGGATCGTTATGTATATTTTTCTAACTTAACACTTAAGTAATAAGAAATCGTATGAAAATGAACAAAGCTTAACACATATACTTACAAATATGGATAGTAAGTTAAGTGCATCTTATTTTTACAAGTGCACATATATAACAATAAAATGTAAAAGTTGTAACACTGTACATATGTAGATTGAAAGTATTAAAATTAGATAAAATAACACATCACGTTTTTGTGACTGATATGGTAAAGTATACAATGATCACAAAAACCTGATAAATAATAATTATCTATCTAACCCTAGCAAGTCGTTGCAAGACTTACATTAGTCCCTTCTACTATTTAATTAAATGGATACATCCCACATTTTCAGTCATAACATAACTTGTAGGAAAGTATTTCAACTGTTGCAATAGTCCTTATTACTTGAATATTTATGGAAAATCTGTTTACAACTCTAAATATTTTTACGAACTGTACATTACCAAAAAAAATATATAGTTTACAAGAAATACACAATTTACCAAGCGTAGCTATGCAAATTTATATTAAAGCATGATAAGTAATTTAACTTTTACCTTTGTGTTAATGAAATCATAATTGAACTATATTAAGTGGTTAATGGTAAAATGATA
Organism: Rosalia funebris; assembly: GCA_037954035.1. Taxonomy (NCBI): domain Eukaryota; kingdom Metazoa; phylum Arthropoda; class Insecta; order Coleoptera; family Cerambycidae; genus Rosalia; species Rosalia funebris. The sequence goes on along the minus strand of JAZFAV010000026.1, from coordinate 18,088,751 downwards.
ATTAAAGTATATAAATGTTTATTAATAGCATGCAGTTTTTGATGGTTATATAAAATATATTATAAAATTTAAGTAGACATTTTTTCTCGATTGTCTAAAATCTTCATTAATTCATTAGTTGTCATTAAATTCAATAATAATAGTTACTAAGTGTGCCTTTATGCATTTGAAATATTGTGAGAATATATTTTAATTATATATTAAATTAATTTGTGGACCATTACTGTCTTATCCAGTTTGCTATCGAATTATGCCATACATAATTTAAAAATAGCAAAATTTCCTAATAATCCAAACATTATTGTACAGGCTTTTACATTTCATCTCCAGCTAGCTTCATCTACATAAATTACTAATGAGTATTATAAGAACTCAAACAGGAGTTTATTTCATAGAAAGCATTTAATGTATTTAACTAAAGCCATTTCCTTCGTTAAATCATTTAATTGTTTATTAAACCTTAGTTAACACCAACCTATTCTTGCTTCCATTAATCAATATTATAACCATACATACACAAGCATAATCATCTAGTGTATTTTAGTAAAACAAGAATTTAAAAATAACAAGTGTAGGTGGCATCGATAGAATTTTGGAAGTATTCATATTTATCTGGTAACTTAAGTCTTTATGGTTTAAAATATAACATATATTGAACAAATAATGCTCAATTTTCCAAACCGGTAGGCAACTACGTTCATATTTACTGTTCACATATGTATTAATCATCTATCTACATATCCATCCTCTTATGGTATATGACCTATCTATAACCCAAGCAAAATAGATGTGTAAGTCAGACAACATAAATTATATAAAGTAAGTTAAAGGGCAATCATAAGTATGCACATCAGTCAGACACCTTACAAAATATTAAATTTTATTGTTTTGGCCTGTATTTAATTATTAGATACTTATCTCTAAATCATTGTCACATTAAACTTTCTCAGTTACATAAACATATCTTTTTGCAATCAACTTTATATTAACAATTTTAATATATACCAACGGTCTAAATGCTAATAATTGCTAATATTCACTTGATGACTTTAAATAACTTATAACTGATACTTGTTGATACTTATTTATAATAGTTTAAATAGGCTATTCATATATTCTTGTGAATTCTCCAAATCTCCAAAAAATTTAGACATGCCATATATATTATCATTAAATGATTATTATAAAACATTAACTTACTGAACTTAAATATAAGTGTTACTAGTCAATAATCATTATATATTTAATTTTTACATAAACATTTTATGAAAACGTTCATATTGCCTTTAAATTTAAAAAGCCGGATTTTTACATTTTGCACTACAATCATCAAACATGATATTATTTCACTTATAAATTATATTGAAGATGGAGCCGATTTGCCAAATCTAAAAACTCAGCTAAAGTAATCTAAAAAAAAACAAGTAGAATAAATAGTTCAGTCACAATGTATTGCAAATTTTTACAAATTTAACTAAACCCATAAAAACTTTACTTGTTTTAATTTAAAGAATAAAATTTATTTATTAATTTCCTAATTTTCTTCCTCACAAAACTTTGAAGTATTTCAAGTCTGATTTTTATCATCTCTAATGAAAAATTACCCTATTTTTCACTAGAATTAAGTTAAAATAGTCTACCAATTTAAATTGATTATCAACTTTAGAGTCTGGTAAAAAAAAACTAATAAGAATAAATATTTACCATAAAATAAAATAGGATTACCATCCTAATCCTATCAGTTATTTAAATTAACAACACTTATAATTTTGCGAAGGAGCTGAAACCTTCAATGCAGGAACAAAAACAAGAAACCAGACCAACATTGAAAGATTCAACGTTTCTCGGCACATATTTCCTCAATAAAGTTGGCATCATCAGTTAATTAAAACCGAGTTCTAATGATCTCCTGTTGATGCGAACTCGATTGGTGAGACACAAGTTGAATGACATGGATTCATTCGGTGTTTGTGTAAAACAAGTCATTTTTTTTACAATTATTCTATTAAATTCTGGTGAATAGAAGGTAACCTAAGCATATATCGTGGGTTTTTAAAAGCTACACCAGCTTATGACATTCTTCCTATTTATAAAACTTAAATCTCTTATTTATAAGGTATTTAAAACTAGTTTTCACCACACCATCACACAATACCAAAATTATTATCTTACCAGGTTACCCGATATAAATCCTTTCTTTTTTGGGTACCTATTCTTCAGAAAACTTGAGATTTAACAAATTGAATTTGACACAAAATAACCAATATTTCAAAACAAACTATTTGTAAAATGATTAACACAAGTACCAAAAGAAAAGACTACATTGAGCAAAATGATACTCAATTTGGGCACATTTATAGAACATTTGATATTAACAGTAAAGTCAATAATTATTTATTTATTGAAAGCTATTTTATCCTTTTGCTCCCTCCAACTGTAAATGAATTTTGTATTATGTATTAGTAGTTAGTTTATGCCATACGAATTTACTAACTTCAAACTACTGTAAAACTGTTATTTTTGTCACAGCAAATTTAAAAAATTGGACGTATTAATGGTTAAAACATCTACCTGAACATCTAAAAATATATACAGGGTGTTCCACTTAAAAATAAAAGGTTTACATCACTTCGTCCTATCCTGAAGAGCTAGATTATGCAACTCACATAAAATATGGTGAGAGTAGTCTTAAAATAACCCTTAATATATTGGCAAGGTCTCTGAGAAGCTTATGGTATATATATAGAGGTCAGTTATTCGTTATTCTAGAGATTTCACATTGTATCACCGACTTAGGTGATACTAAATTGATTAACCATGACGTGCCATTTCATTAATAAAATCTGGATTAGATAATACGTTTATAAACATCAACAATATTTCAAGACTACTTGTGACTAGTAAAATATATAGTGAACTTAAAATTAATGACAAAAAAATATGTTTATCATACATATACCTGTTCAAATATGACTAACAGTTTGTGTTATATAATATAAAGGTAATTCTTAATATACTCATATTTCTCAACATAAGAAAACAACCGTTACTATAGGTACATTGTCGGACCTTAACATTTATTGGGGTCAAGTATACATTTTTACAGCGTAGTAATGTTTTATTTAATAAGTATATACACATTGTGGAAGTCATAATTTTCTCATACATTTAGTCATCTAAAAAAATAAAAATAAAACAAAAAATAAATTAACAAATATATATTTTTAACTTGCACAAAATATTTACATGCATATCATACAGCAAATAAACAAAATAAAATACTCTTACAAATTAACGTATGAACACTACGAAGATGAATATTTGAATAATACATACTAGAAATACCATAATGCTCGTCTTATTTGCTTTAGAATTCCGTAACTAGTTATTGTATTGCAACGATAAAAAGTAGATCAGAAAATCATCAAAATCAATTTGAATCTAAAATAGAACTTAAAAATCTTAATAGGTCGTTTTGTACATAACACTTTATACATATAGACATTTTGGTCGAGAAGCAGTTACATTACAATTAACATTGGAGATTAAACTGTTTCAAGCTAATTCAAAGTTATATTCAAGATTAAAATCATTTAAATAGAAACACTTGAATGTTTAAACAAACATTCCCAACAAAATGAAACTAAGCGAAACTAAAACTTATAATATTACTTTAACAACGTAACTGACAAAGCTATAGCTACGTAATAGACAATATGCATTTCTATACAATATCTATGTTTATTGATTTGTTAAAGAGCTGCCATATATTATGTAGTCTTTTGAAAAGTTGATGTTATCAAATAATGTATTATTATGACTATACTTTTTTTATAGAGAATTATTAGACTTGCCACAATGGTATAGGAATTGGAAGTTTAGTTTCGGAACTAGTAATAAATAAAATTACGTAAGCGAACTATACTGGCAAATTTTACTGTTATAATCTGTATGGACACATTGTATGGTACACGTGTGCAAGTTAAATAATCTAAACTTTATGAAAAAAACGAAAAAGTCAAAAAACATATTATAGAGGAAAGACAGGAAATGATTGTATAAAGGTACGTGACATTACTTTTATGTGCTATAAAATAACTACCGTTAAAAGATCATTACAACCTATGAAATTCATGCCACTAATAAAAAAAGAATCAAGTGCTTCTATTTAAGACATTAAATCAGGAAGATATATAATATTAAAACAGTACTTTAAAAGTTTTTAGTTGAACCTAACGTCAAGAGATTAAACTTGAAAGATTGAGGAGGAAACCAAATGATATGTGTATTTAAAATCTGAACAGCTTTGAAACATTTATATAATATAACAAATGCAAATTAACACAGTCAAGCTCTTGTCATAATTGATTATTTATTGACTTCAGCTAAAGTTTATTACTTTCAGCTTTACTTAAACTTATGGCTAATTCTAGTTCAGCTTGTTCTTGTAATTGTCTCTTTTTTCTATCCTCCTCAAGCCTTAAACTTTCCCGTGCGGCCCACACCAATTGCTGGTCCTCACTTAATAGTTCCGTACTAATTGGAGCTGATGCTCTGCCACTTACACTAACAAAAGGATCTGAACTAGGTAAAGGTACAGACTGCCTACCGTCAAGTCCAAAAGGATCGAATTTATCTTGCTTAGTAAAAAGATCGCCGCCAAAACCAAAAGAATCGATTGGGGATTTTGACTTCTTATCTTTCTGGTCAGGCACTGAATTCGCAGTAGGTTCATCGTCAAAGGATATATTGAATGGATCTTCATAGCGATAATCTCGAAATGGATCGTCAGTAAAGTCAAGACCTTTAGAGCGCTGCACTTGGGCTTTGGAAGTTGTCTTATCGGTAAACTGAAGAGGATACGTCAAGATTATTAAGGCTGAAATAGTTGTTTAAAAAGGTGTTAGTCCAAGGGCCTCTGCAACTGCGCCTCTAGTTAGTTAGGCTATAATATATCAGAAATACAAAATATTTGCGACTACATCGACCGGATCATGCAGGTGCCATCACATCTTTAAAAAAAATACAGCACTAAATAAGATAAAAACTGTAACAAAATATTAAGTATGATTGCTGTATTATCTGCTTAGCATAAATACCCTTTCATATTTGAAAACAGCTTTTTTTAAAGAGACAGACTTCTGCCACTACAAAATAGAATGGTACCACTACTTTTTTCTCTTATCTGAGGCACAGTGAAAAATATATTATTTTTGTTTTCATGTCATATTTTTAGAATATGACTATAACATGTACATTTTACATTTAAGAGTGTACTTTATTGAGAATTTGTTCTAATTTAAACTTGCAAAATAAAACAGGCAAAATAATGTTATAATATATAAACTTCAAATTGTCAAAAACTTTTTTTTAGCTCCTGAAAGCAGTATTTCATATGTACTAATAAATGAACTAGTTTCGTCCATTATTTTAAATTAGTTACTATCACATTGACTATTACAACAATCTGTACTTCTGTAAGTAAAAAAAACATTAACATTAAAAATTATAAACATGAATCTATTGTAGCACAAAATATACTTTACTAGTGACTTTATTACGAACACTCTCCCAGCAGTACAAATACTACTTAAATTTTAAGAACAAATTTTGTCAAAATCAATATTTGTAGTAATAAAATAATATGAGAAAGAAAATGTTAATAAAACGTGAGTAAAATAAATAAAAAATGGACACATTAAAATACAATGAAAAATATAAGTTTACAAGTTTATTTTTATATGTGAAGATGTAATTAGTTAAGTTAATTTTTCCTTTATTCTATTATTGTCAAAATATCAATCATTTCATCAATCCATTAATTTAATTTAACATTTGTCCAATAGAATTTATGAAATTTTACTTTTTAAGAAAGTGACACTGCCTCTGCAAATGTTCATTGCCTCTTTGCATTCTTCGTCAACAGTATGTACAATGCACCCATAAAATACGCAAATTATAGTTTATCAGTTCACAGAAGATGATTTCAACTGCAGATATTAATCTTGTAAAATGGTCTCAGAACAAATAGCCTGGGAATCTGAATATTCAAAAATAATTATTTGCTTTACCGATGTTCCACATTTTTCCTAAACGGTAACGTGAATATTTACAATGTAAGATACTGACGTGATAAAATTTTCATATCTTTCATGACAGCCATACTCGATTTCCAGAAAAAATGAACGCAAGTGTCGGTAGGGATCTTGGATAATCACACAGATTGACCTATTTTTTTAAATCGAAATTTAACAGAAGAGATGTATTTGAACAGGTTACAGAATACTAACGAGCCTCTAATTTTGAAGATTCTAGAGGAAAATCTTAACGAATTTCTAGATTTGAAAATGACTTTTTAACAGGTATATCAATATGTAGAGTGGACGCTGGGATACAATAGAGGGACCTATCCGCAACCGGCTATAACAAGGTTTTGAAACAGAGAATTACAGAGAAATGTAAGTTAATTTCTACATAATCACCCTTGAATGAGTGAGAGAAGATTTTTATAACAAGATATTATAGTCAGCAAGAGGGAGGTGCATAATTTGAGCATTTATTTTAAAATTCTTTAAAGACATCTAGTACTACTTTTTACTTTTATCGTTTTGTTATCTGTGAATTAAATTTATAGTTTTCTGTTAACCAAGAATTTATCTTTAACACACAAAGTGAAATTCGGATATGTAAAACTAAGTAATTTTTTGCATGATTTTTGTCAGAAAAAACTTGAGTTTTAAGCTTGAAAGCCTAAGCTTTTACAGAGAGACACTGCCTAAAAAGTTTGATAGTATGCCAATATTATATTATTAATATTAGGTTTAATTTTTTTTTTTATATATATAAAAATGTCAAAATAAATACAATGTTTGTATAGATATTTGAAGCAGCTTCTAAATGAGGTTCCACACTCTTTCCATTTCAAATTAATTTTGAAAATGTACCTATACCGCCATCTTTGATTATTATATTACTATTTCTTAACTAAAGTATTATTTTTACACTCTGATGTATATATGCCATTTTCATTCTTTTAGGTCTATCAGTTCCAAAAAGGTAACCGTAACCTTTATATAAGCCGGTGGTGAAATAATATACAGTTTACAATTATATAGTGTTGCTTCAAATTATAGTACAAGTACGAGAGTTCTAGTGTAGTGACAGAAGTTTCTTGCCGGCAAATACTACAGCAATGTATTGCCAAAACAAAATTCAGCAAAATATAATAAAATAAGAATCACGTGCATACCATATAGAAATTGGGCAAACCATAAATAATACCGGATAAATTGGGAAAGGAAGGATAGGATACATAAATGCAATCTGTCAAAGAACTGCGGTGTAAACACTACAAAATAAGAGGCAATCAATATCTACCAAGCAAACTCCATTACATACCTTATCATCAAAATTTGAGAAATCTGCAAATTCTCCACCACCAGACCCAAATGGGTCGCTGCCAAAGGCATCAGTTTGTGGATTTTTCTTAACCACGGGAGGCTGAGTAGGTCTTGGAGGGGCAGGTCTAGGTGGAGGTTGTTTACTTTTCTTAGGAGGTAAAGCAGGACTAGGACTGACTGGTCGTGGTGGGGCAGAACCATCTCTTGTAGGAGCATGTAATATTGCAAATGGATCACAACCAAATGGATCTTTGTTCGACTGAAATTTTAAAAAATTCTATACTTACATTTATTAAATTGAGGTATTACTCAAGAGTTAATTATTAATTACATAAGATCATTCATTATATTCCCCTTCACACCATTTTTTTTATTTTTAGTTTTGAATTACAAAAAGTAAAAAGTAAAAAAAAATTATAAAGGTTACATATATATATATATATATATATATATATATATATATATATATATATATATATATATATATATATTTTTTAAAATACAACTAAATAGCCTGCATATGTCAGTTAACTTAGTTATATAACTTACATCTTCCGTTGTCTTTGCTTCAGAATTCTTTCGAGAATCCCCAAAAACATTGAAAGGATCTACTTGACCAGTATTTGAAGAAAATGAACTCCCAAATGGATCTGCAGCAAAACCATCCTAGAAATATAAGTTGTTTACATAATGTAACCTGCAATTATTTAAAAGACTTACATTAGATTCTGGAAAGGCAGCTTTAAAAGGGTCATCTTTATTTTTAAAAGGATCTAAAAAAAAAACTAACAATATGAGCAATGTAACTTTATAACCGATTATATCTTACCACTTTTAAAGGGATCATCAGTAAAACCAGCAGTTCCATGTGGATTGCTGAAAGGATCATTAAAGCCATTCTGAAAATAGAATGGTAAGAAAACAATCTACCATTAAAAATCGTCAAGATACCTGTTTATTGCTATCACCATTTACCATAATTACTTTATTAAATTCAGGATCTCTAAAGTCGGGTTTAATTCTAAGTGCCGCATCAGGGACCTGAGTCACGTTCCCAGATTCGATGGCTGTATCGCAACATGTTATTGCATCACTCATTTGTCTAGTTTGTTCTTGTAATTGTGTAATTAGAGCTTTGGCCTGCAACAATTGAAACTGCTAACCTACGTATGCCAAACAATAAATTAAAATAATACCTGACTAATGCCTAATTGTGTTTCTTGTAAATTTGACGTTAAACTATCCAACTTTTTCATGCTCTCTGTTTTCTGTTTCTCCAATTTTTGTTCCTCCTGTCGAAGTTCTTCTAATTGTTCCTTTTTAGTGTTCAATTCAGTTTCTTGTGCTTTTACTAATTCCGCTTGCTCTGCTGCTTGAGCCCGTAATTTGTCAACCTAATAATTATTAAAGTTATATAAGATATTATATAGAAATTTTCATTTGATATGATTAATGATCATAGACAGAGATTTTTTACTAAAAAAACTACAGGATTAATATTAGATAATCTCGTCTAATAAATGACACTATTAAACATTTGACTACAAAATCAAACTAACAAAATTATAAAGTTTATTGATACCACTGAGGCAGGTCAGATATTTTAAACATTTAGATGCTTGTTTTCCTATCAGTGAAAATATGATGAGCCATCAGATAAATTTATCGAATTGCAAAATGTTACTTATTATTATTATTATTATACATCGCTATTATTTAGCAGGGTAACAGAGCTCAGTACATTACTCAATTTAAATTTCAAAAATTGTTAACAAAGCTAGGTAATAGTTTTTTCAAAATAGAAACAATATAATTATTTATTGTAAATATTAATAGAACCAATAATTCCTAGCACACTTTGCCTACATTTACCATAAATTAACACATTAACCAGTATGTCATTCATTACTGGCTGATGTGATAATAAAGCCAACAGGAATTCATAATGCACGTTACCCATTGAGTGATATAATATTTTTGACATTATTTATCCCAATGTTATATTGTGTTATTTAGTTCTAACTACATTCTGCTCACTCACCATTAAAATGCTGTGCATCTTTTCGTCATATATTTATGACGAAAGCGATCGAAAACGATTTTTTCGTCATATATATATTAGACGTCATATATTTATGACACCTCATATAATTATTTTTAATATTTACAATTTTCTAAACTACATGCAAAACTGCATGGATGTTTACACAAACCTACAGTACTTAAGACGAGTATACACCGCCACCTAGCAAGGCACAAAGCATGAAAGTATAATATATATTTTTAAGAGCGAAATATAAAACTTACCTTCTGCATCTCCTCCTCTAATTCCTTATCAATTTCTTCTAGTTTCCCATCTACCTCTGCTTTCTATTAAAAAAAATAAATGCAACATGCCACTAACTAAAAAACTTAAAATAATTAAAAACAGGTTCAAACTAAAATTGAACCATTTGTGATGTTATGCACTAATTTAAAGTCTAATAAATCGCAAGCATTAAATATAGCGTGAAAACTATTAGGACAAGCATTGCTAAGCTGAAAAAAACAATAAGGTATAAGTATTTTGTTTTACCTGGGCTTTAAGGTCATTTAGTCTTTTTTGTGCCTCCCCTTTTTGGTTTTCTAATTGCTTCAGAGTAGCTGCTAAAGTATCTAACTCACTCTGAAATGAATTATTATTATATGTAATCATAAATAGAGCTGTATAACGGTTTCCGCGTACATGTGGCTTGCGTATGGGAAGGTGTAATGGGGACCTCGAGCACGTAACGTGGAGTTCAATTCAGGCTGATTTAATCTGATTTTCCACTTTTTCACGTGCAGATGGTACATAGCTGCTTACTGTGGCCCTATTCGGTAATGGGTGCTTAGGATTATATTTCTTCCAAAAGTCCTTAAATGCTGCTGTGTCAAGTAATGTAAGTGGTAAATGACGGGTAATTAATATGAGAAGTAGATCAAAAATGAACTCCGTTTTCCGTGGCAGGCCCTTTTTTATATTAACATGTTCCGTACTGTTTAAATGTCTTTTGCAGTCTCTCTTATCCCAACACAATAAATCTTTTTCACAAACTTTACACACTATTTTCGCCCCATCATACAGCAAATCTGGAAAGTCCCGAATAAAATTATTCACATTGTCGGCAAGCGGCCGTTTTTTCGCCTTTGGCACTGTAGAAATTTTTTTGTAACACACGCATGCTGTACAAATTATGTATGTAATTACGATCGCAAAGTAATTTAGTTCTTTCCCGAAGCAGACGCACACAGCCTCAATGTTAAACGGTAACTGGATACCTAGCACAAATCGAGTGTTTTGTGATACCTAGTTTGTTCACAGCATGAATTGAACTCGGCGTCACGTGCTCGAGTTCCCCGCTACACCTTCCCATATACAAGCCACATGTACGCAGCACCGATTATACAGCTCTATTCATAAATTGAATTTTAACTAATAATAAACAAACATAAGAATTTGAATAGACAATTTTTAATTGTTTATTACTGCGTATTACCTGTAAACTTTTAATTTCACCACTTTTTATTTTTATATCAGCTTCCTTTTGTGCTATATCAGTTTCAAGTGCTAATTTTTCTTTGGATAACTCTTCTATATCCTTTGTTATCATATCCAACTCTGGATTGGAATACCTTGTATTGTTGTTCTCCTAAAAAAAAAAAAAGAATATGATAAACAAAATGAACATCTAATCTTTTATATTTTGGATAATTCTTATATTTTTATTCCCCATAATTTTTACAGGTTTCTGTATCATTTTGACACTCTTTTATTGAAAACGTCATTTTTAATAAAGGCACAATGTGGTTTATAAAAGTTTTACTTGTAATAATTATAATCCATAATTCAGAAGCACTGTTTGGTAACAAACTAAAAAAAATAAAAGAGAAGGCAACAAAACTGTACAAAAGCAAATATGGGAAAGACAAAACCTGGCATTTCTTAGGACATGATCTGAGTGAATATCCAGGAAGAAACAAAAAATATCGCGATCTTAATAAACAAAAATGGGCTGATTACTATAAATGTCTGGATGATCAAAATACTAATCTAGGCAAATTTCTCTCGATTACACCTGAAGCCGTTTTAGGATTTGAAGGCAATAGTATTAAGTATACTAAATTTAAATACTTAAAAAATATATAATAGGTTAAATTTGATCTGATACAAATAAATAAGATAAAATATTTGTTATAGATTTGATTGTAAAATATGTATTAGTCCTCAAGAAAGACAAAAGACAGACATGCTAGAGTGGGAATGGGCACCTGAAAATGGAAAACATCTTGAACCAGTTGAATTTACAGAGCATATCGTGCAATCACCAATAGAAAAAGTTTTACATATATATAATTTGCAATCAGAAAATACTGGACAATATATCTGTCATTTAGGAGACTCATTATCAGCTCCATACTTTTTGACAGTTGTGAATATACCAGACACTGATATGGTAGAGGTAATATACATTAATATTACACCTTTTTTAGGCTAATAGGTTAGAGAAATATTTTAACACAAATGGTTATGAAGACCCATATAACAATATATTTTAAATGTATCACCATGAATTGTATGTCACAAAGCATATTGACTTTGTGAATATCCTATTGTACTAACTTGTAAATATTGATTGATGGTTTGCTTTGAACAACAGCATTCATCCACAGATGGGGATATTCTTTTGTATGGGTGCTTTAGACGAACAAAATATCCTCATATCTTTACTGAAATTTAAGAGTATTTAAAAATTTGCCCTTATAAAAACATCCAGTGTAACGTTGTGCTGATATTATTTTATACGGATGCTTTAGAAGAACAAAATATCCTCATATTACTCCGAAAATTTAAAAGAGTATTTAAAAATGTTTCCTTATAAAAACATCCAGTGTAACGATGTGCTTATTGCTGATAAACCTATTGTTGGCTTTAACGGTTAGTAACATAAAGTTATAAGAATCTTCAAATGAATAGTTTATCTAAAAATCATAAATAAGCCTATATTTTACTTGCCAATAGAAATGACTAGAAAATAATGTTCACTAAATTAATTTGAAATGTATTTAAAAATAGATTTAATAATTTTAATCGCAGAAAGTTGTCACATAAACAACACATTCTGTAACAAAGAATATTTAGCAAGACACAAAACATTCTTTAAAAAATAATAATAATAATGGAGTTTTTATGATAAAAAAATTTTGTATAATAAAAACATTGTCTCACAAACAAGAGGCTTGTTTGTGAAACAACAATGTTCATTGATGTTAAAATGAACCATTAATTGAAAATAAATACTAAACTTTAGGTAAAAAAAATTTCTTTTGGCATGATTTTATTAACGTTTTTTTTTTTGTACTGTTTATTATGTATTTGTTATTATACTATATTTTCAGGTACATCCCAAGGAAGTACCCTTAGGGCCATACCCCAAAGATCCTGAAACTGTACAAGGTTACAAGATGATTTTAGATACAGAATGGAGCGAATGGTCGCAATGTAGCAAATGTGACAAAATAGGGAAAAAGCATAAGTTAGGATATTGTACAATTTATTCGGAGGAATATCAAAAAGAGGTTATATTTTTACTTCTTAAAAATAAAATGTAATGATTCATCTTCTTTATATATTTGACAGGCTCATAATGTAGTTGTAAGACTGAAAAATGGCCTTTTCTCCTCCAACCACTTAAAAAACACAAATTCTGGACACTAATAATGTTTTAGTCACATGATTAATATGTGCAGTATGTTTAGAATATTTTCCAAAATAGTGCATACAAATGGTGTCTATTATAGTCAAAATTAAAAATTGTACTTACACAAGTTTGATACCATTGCCAATATACAAATACTTTTTTGTAAATAGAATCTACAATAATTATGATTTGTTACAAAGAGCTGCTAATAATTTTTAGTAGTGCACAGATGTTTAAAAACTAAACGTAATCATTGCCATCTCCAGCTATCCTACAGCAAATGATCTAATTGAATTCAAACTGTTATTAACACCATTTAAAACTATTATTTATGAGAATATACATTTGATGTGTCATACGAATTGAAAACAAACTTCTTATTATGTACTATCCAGCAGGATTGTGAATGTGGAGATTTATTTTTAATGGCAGGTACATTTTGATAGAAAAGGTGATCACAAAAAAAAATATTGAAACCTGTCAAGAAGACATGAATTAAATGCAGATAATTTACATACACCTCGGTATAATATATTGTGACATTCAATACAAATTACCACAAAATCATTGTGCAAGGATACTTAATCTATAATAATCCTTACGCCTTGCTATCTTAATTATACTATAATTATTCTATACTTTAATTAAGATTAATTATACTATAACTGATACTAATTACAAGAGTTAGAAGTTCAAAATATTTAATTAATCTAATTTGCGTTAGTAACTCTAATATTAGAAAGAATAAAAAAAAATTATACTTTTTCTATTGACCGCTTAATTAATAAGGCAACCCGTTATGACATCCTCATATATTACATATGAATATATAAAAGTAAAAAACTTTCTAGGAATCCGCTCTAGAATCAAGCACAGTAAATACCACAAATCTCAAGAAGACATTACTACAAGATAATACATTAATACAAGATAATGACTTAGAACTATTCAGTATATTCAAGTTTGGTATCCCATGTAATTCTCATATACTCCCAAAATCTATAAAGGAACTTCCACAAGTAAAAAATAGAAAAAATGAAATTATGACAGGGTATTGCAGGGTAAGAATAAAAAATATATATTACAAGAATTACTCGTTTTTCAAATATTTTGAGTTGGTCACTCAAACAAAAAACACTTCATCAGGTTTACATTTTACAAAGTTGAACATTTGTTGTAATATTTTGCTTATTCTAATAGATGCAAGTGAATTGTACATTAAAAAGAAATTTAAATTGTTTTTAGATGGTCTACAATGTCATGTGAAAAAATGTACCTAGTATTCAGGACTTTTCTTTTTTTAACTTTATACTATTCATTTCATCGCTATTTGCCAAATAAAAAACTGTTATCTTGCCAATAAATGGAACAGTCTAACTGAGCCTAGCCATAAAAACAATCCATGGTATATTTTGAGATTTTTTATTTGGCAAATAGCGATGAAATAAACTATACAAACAGATTTTTTTTTCTGCAATTTAATATGAACTTGAATTACATAACAAATATAATGTTTTTTGGTATGGCTTGATTTCATTATTAATCTTAATTATTAAAAAACTAGTGCTAAATACACGTAAATTAATTAAAAAGTGTAAGAAGAATATTTATAAATACATAGTACTCCCATTTCAAAACTACCCACTCCCCATTATTTCTTTTAGCAAGGAAAATGGCAAAGAAAAAACTGATTCAAATTTAGATACCAAAGGGGAAGTTTAAAACCAGTATCTATTGAAGTTAAGGTTTCAATTAACTTAATTGTCAGTCTTCTGGATGCCCTATATTTACTACCGGAAAATAGTTTATAAGGCAATCCTGCAGTTATCTCAAGAGTAACATATTTCTTTATTTCATTAATACCATTTCTTTATTTCCTTATCATTTGTAATCATTATTAGCATATCATTCCTTTTTAATATTTCCTATAATCTAATCATAGTATCAGACAAATACTGACAAGCCACATTTATTTGGTCTACAGATTTATAATATTTAGATTAAATTATATTGCTGGAGTAGGTTGGAACCTTTGACGTGAAGATAACACTAACTTAGTTTTCCACAAAATACCGAAACACTATAAACTACACTCGACGCGCGTTTCGCCACCAAAGTTGGCATCATCTGCAGATGATTAAAACTCATTTTATTTCGTTTAATGGAGATTATTAAAACTCAGTTTTAATCATCTCCAGATGATGCCAACCTTGTTGGCGAAATGCACGTCGAGTGCAGTGTATAATGTTTCGGTGTATTATATTTCATATTTACATTGTTTCAACTTTTTTAAGATTAAATGCCCAAGGAACGAGATATTTGAGATTAAAGACAAAACTGGAAAGGTTATCGAAAAGGCGAATAATTCAGCAGGAATATATTCCTTGCAACAACCTCTTCCGCCATTAGAACCACCTATTGAGAGAAGGCTTCAGTATGGAATTAAAGGAAAGACAATAATTTTGATCTGTCCTGGGTAATATACTAATTATTACAATATTTTCAATTATCAAACTGCTTTAAAGAAATACTTTGTAGTATTAAAAAAAAAATTAAGTTGTACTACACTCATCATCGCTAATCCTTCTCTGATCATGTTAGATTTTTAGATCAGACTTAATTTTTTGTTAACCTTCCTAAAAATGCTAACATCATAATTGATAAAGCATCAAAAGACTATTAACACTCCAAAGTTATGTCCAATTAGATAGACCTTCACTGATAGGTATTAAATTTATGAATTAATAGAATCTGACTGGTACTTAAAATAACAGACATATTCACACACATTTAATACATCCCTACATCCCTTAAATAAAAATTAAAATTAAAGTGTCATTATACTCTAAATTACTATGACAAAATGTGAAATACAAATACTGTATGTGCTTATTTTAAATATTTGTTCATATTTTACTAATACCGACTTTTTATATATTACTTTTTATATATTACTTCACAATCAATGCAAAATCTATTTTTTTAATTCATTAATGTGACAAGCTTTTGCTTGCAAAGAGAACTATCTTTGTGATACATATCCACTTTAAATATTTTTAAATAATTTTTATTTATAACATATGAATTACAATTAAGTTATAAATACAAGCATAAAAATGGTTTTATTAAATAAAAAAAATTGTATCACCCTAAATGTAAATACAAGAATATTATAATACTAACTCAACCATCTAGTATTTTTTTTTAATAGCTTGCTTTTATGGATGGAAAATGTATGGACATTTTTTTAAATCGGACCTCAGGAAATTTAATTTTTATATCTTTTATATTTCGCAATATTCATTTCAGAAATATGAATAGTGATACACCAATTCACTGGCAAATTGGAAGTAAAAATTTAGTACCAGAACTAATAACACAGGAATCTAAAGGAAGAATATTTATAAGTATTACTGACAGAATACATATAAAAAATGCCAAAATTGCAGATTCCAATATATATAGGTAAGCAAAAAATAAAAATAATGCAATGGATAAGATTATTTTTTGTAGCTGCTGGCAACAAACAGAACTTGCTGGAACAATTCGTTTAGTTGTCGAGAAAAAATTGGAATTGAATTTTAATCACCACTTAATGCTTCTGGGAATTATTATAATTTTAACTACATTTATATATGTTTGTATAAGAGCTTTTTTTGGAAGAAAGTATGCGAAAGTCTAAGAATTATTTAATTTTTGACATTTGGTTACTCTTATTGAGAAAACTGTGGACAAAACGTATCCCGTAAATATCAGCTAGTAATTATAATAAATTGAATTGCCATAGAGCCATTAATCCCCTTCCAAAGCGCTGAATTTAGTTTTCAGTGCTCATTTTCCTTTCCATTGTAACTTAAAAAATTAAATGCTATTATTTTATGTTATTCTCTTTTCTTTAAATTTTTTTAGAAAGGGATGATATGATAAGTTCAGCATTTTTTTCCACTAACAGGAACAAATTAAGTACATTGCTGTATAGTGTATGTGCGTATATGCAAAGAAACAAATATAAGTTGAATCAAAATTAATTTAAAATAACAATTTTTAATATCATATTTCATCATTTATTTATGACATCCTGATATAAAAAATATGCTTTGCTATGTGTTGCACTATTGTTGCACTATTATTTGCTTTGAACCCATTCTGGCAATGGGAATTGTTTTTTTTTTTTTTAATGTTTTCTTTCTAAATTGTTTCTTTCTAAATGGCTATGTCACAGAATATCTTGCATCCACCCTCTCTAATTGGCGTAATTGTCTTCTAGTGGTTGAGTCTATTAGTTACTATTTTCCTTACAAGGCCCCGCTTTAAAAATAAAATAGAAAACCTCTAAATTTCAGGTATGTTTTGTTCAATATCAAAGGGTAAACAATTATTCTAGATTTATTTTCAATTTAATGCAAAGAAACTTGTTAAAATAAAATTACCAAGGGATTTCTTACATTAGAAAAACATGTTAACAATTTGAAACACACCACTTCTGTCGATGACATTTTGTGGACTGTTTTATTTTAAATTTTATTACCATTAATTATTATAGTTTAGTATCTACATGTTTCTTACTTACATATTGTCTGAACCTAAATCTGCCCACAAGAATTTCAGTTTTCGATTATTTTCCATGTATACGATCCTCAATATGGTGGATTGTATGAATGATATACATTATAACGTTAAAACTTCATTGCAAACTTTGTACACAATGAGCGCTTGCATTCGGTGCTCGATCTACAATCTGAATGCTCTAACACACAGGTGGCAATTGCTTAGGTAGATCCCATTAGGCGCAAATATATTGGCGGAGGTGATATTTAAATTTGAATTCAAATAACTTATAACGTGCTAACACATATATTTATGTAAATATAGATTATACAGTAAAATATTCTAAATCCTTATAAAAATGTATTTTTTTTTTTTTATCATCCTAAATACAACCCTGTGAATGGGACCATATGCTGAACTTTAATTGATTAAATAAATTTTATGGATTGTTTTGTAACTACATTAAAATTCAAAAGGTGAAACTTTAATTTTAAAGAGAAAGTAACTACTGGCACTATTATTTTTTATGCCAACACAAGAATCTTATAATAAACTTTAGAATAAATACATTAGGGTTTTCTAAATGTTTGAAATTAATAAAATGAGAATTACAGGTACCGTAATAATTCTATGTAAAATAATCATATGTAAAACTAGTTTGATATTATCATCAGCATCCAGTAAATACCAAATAAATTACACCCATGGGAAAAATAGCATTTAAAAGAAATCAATTCTAATTTGGTATAAAGTCAAATAAACTAATTATACAGTGCTATTCAAAAGTCCCCTCCCCTCCTCTTATCTTTTTAAGGATTATACATAAACTAGTGAAATTTGGTAACTGAATATTAAGGGTTGTAAACTTCCCTACTAGTGATGATAGATGACGTATGCGTCAAAGATGACGTCACAAAGTCATTGTGACCAATAATTTTAAATGGAACCCTATGGCAAGCAACACCTCTTTGAAAAGGTATCGAAAAAACGTATTCAATGATACTACTATTGTTTGTATTTATGGTAGTTTTGATGGATTAAATCAGTAATCAGTAAACTTGGATAATAATTTTAATTACAGATTCAGGAATCAGTACCTACTTATAGTAATTGTTTGAAGTGAGCTCCATCTACTTCCATCTACTGCGGAAATAGCCCTACATTCTGTAACAATACGTTGTTTTAAAACATCAATATTGTCAGTCTGAGTGGCGTAAACCTTCGATTTAAGATACCCCCACAGAAAAAAATCTAAAGGTGTGAGGTCCGGTGATCGAGGCGGCCATTCCATTGAATCTCGTCGTCCAATCCATCTACCAGGATATTCTTCATCCAAATACCGTCTTACTGCACCGTAATAGTGTGGAGGAGCACCATCCCGTTGGAATATTATTTCCAAAATGTCGAATTCATCTTGATTATCTTCCAAAATTTCAAGGATTAACGGTTCTATTGCATTTTGCAACATCTGCAGATACACCTCACCGGTTAAGTTGGTATTTAAAAAAACAGGCCCAACGATGTGGTTTCCCAGTATACCTGCCCAAACATTGACCTTCTCGGGATACTGAGTATGTGTTTCACGAAACATGTGAGGATTTGCGTCACTCCAAAATCTGACGTTTTGTGTATTTACATTTCCATTTAGATAGAAAGTACTTTCGTCACTAAAACAAATTGTTTTGACATAGTCTGGCTGTTGGTTAATTATAGTCTTCATATTTTCACAAAATTGCAGTTTTCGGTCTGGATCGTCATCTGAGAGTTGATGAACCATTTTTAATTTGTATGGGTGAAATTTGTTTTTTTTTTCAACACCCTGTGCACTGTACTTTGACTGACTTCACAGGATGATGCAACTTGAGTTGTTGAAGAAGTAGGATTTACTATTACTTCTGCCAGTATATCAATTTTTTTCTCATCAGAAATTTATGGTCTGCCAGATCGTTTTGCATCATTAATACTACCCGTTGTTTTAAACTTACGAAGAAGCTCTCTCAAATAAGTCCTCGAAACTGGGCAATCGGGAAACCTTTCATTAAAAATGCGTTCTGCTGCATTAATATTTTCTCCAGTTTCACCAAGTATTAGGATCACTGCTACTTTATCACCTAAAACACGTACCATTTCTCTTCTTGAAGCACTTAAACATTCAGCTCACAACAGTTTAACAAATTATTGAATGTACAAATATTTTAAAATTACCACAAGGTACTAAAACAGTTAAACGTTCGATCAACAATACACACATTATTGAATGTATAAAAACTTTGACAGCTAAAAAAACATCAAATTGGGGAGACTTGCAAAAACGTCAGATTATTTACTATCCAGCTATCCAGTGGCGGAGCTTAAATTTAAAATTTTATTATTAACTGATTTAATTCATCACAGCTTTGCGGTTTTTGAAAGCCAGTTGTCAAAACTGCCGTAAACAAATACAATATTAGTATCATTGAATAGGTTTTTTCGATACCTTTTAAAAGAGGTGTCGCTTGCCATAGGGTTCCATTTAAAATTATTGGTCACAATGACCTTGTGACATCATCTTTGACGCATACGTCATCTATCATCATTAGTAGGGAAGTATACAACCCTTAATATTCAGTTACCAAATTTTATAGTTTATGTATAATCGTTCCAAAGATAAGAGGGGGGGAGGGGACTTTTGAATAGCACTGTATAAGACTTACCACAACACCATCAGGCTTTATAGAACGAAAACTAGGTGGTACCATTTCTGAACTTAATGCCACTGGAGGTTCTATGCCTTTCAAACATCTTGCGACGAACCACATGGCAAGAGCAAACTGTTCGTTATTTAATTTTCCACTTTGTTTTATATCACATAGAGCCCTAAAATCAACCAATCCATTAAAACGATGTATTTGAAAAATCACTTAAGACATTAAAAGTCATGAGTTAAAACAGTAAAAAAGTGTCATAAATGTATAAAGAAAGCAGAATCAACATAAATTAGTTTAATTAGCTTAGTTCATTTAGTTAAATGGACTAAAATGCTATAGTATATTTATATCTGAAATTCAGCACAGTTATTAGCACGTGATGATCGCCTCATGAAGCACTATTGGTAAACATAAATGCGTATTTTTGAATACCGTACCTTATTATCTGATTGTTGTTTTGTACAAATACTTTCAGAATATTTTAAACAACAGTGTGTTTACACCTCAGACATACCAAGACATTGACTTGATAATATATGATTTATTGACGAATATATTGAAGTAATAATATCTCCTCATTACTGTCCTGGTAACAAATAACATTCACATGCACATTTGCTGAACGTCATATTGAAAATGACTATAAGCTGTCTTAGTCTTAAAGGTATACTATACATATAACATGAATTGTAAGTGATACTTTTAAGATTGAGAATGTAATTTGAAAACATAGCCCTATGAGTCTCTATTTTGCAACGGTTCAGTTGCAGCTTCATGATTCATCATTATTAAATTATTGTTTACAATACTTGTACAATTAATTGAAAAATAATGAGTAATCAGGAGTTATCCAAGCACAAAATTAGCAACTATCAGATTGTCTTTCAATGATATGATCAGCAAACAAACAAAAAAAAATCAACATCTTATTGGAAATTGGAAATCTATTGATTTTAAAATTAATTAATTGGCTAAATTACCACCACAAAGGATCCTCTGTTCTATTAGGCTATTATGATTATTTTTACAGCAAAAACACAGGCCCTTTAATTATTAAATTAAATTAAAAAAATATATCTTCAGTATCATCACATCATACCTTATCAAAACTGTAAGAATAAGTGTATATTCATTTGTGTAAAAGTTTGTGCAACTAGCTTGTGCTTTGTATATTGACGGTTGTATACATGAACCCTCAAATATTGTGATTAGCTACTGTCAACCTCTAAAGGTATAAATGGCAGGATCACAGAGGAAACTATTGCATTTATTATAAGTGAGACCTCTAGAGACTAACAAACCAACATTGAATAACCTTAGGGACATGAATAATCTCTGTAAACATTCTTAGTATTCAATACGAAATAACAAAACTTCCATTTGTTAATAAATCAAACTCATCGAAAGAAATGAGGTTTTGAATAAAACTAACGTTGGTGTATTTCACTAACCAGTTCTGAGTGACAAATAAAGTTACCGATGAAGTAAATTTTAAGTCATCATTTTGATTTGTAAAGAAATCTGAGGGAGACAAGAAATATATTTAATACACTAGCCCACTGACCCAATAGACAGCTACTACATGTCTAAATTTTTCGTCAATATATGTACCTGTTTTTGTACTACTGCAAATTCTAATTATGTTTACAAATAGCCAAAAGGACAAATATTTTAAACAATTATTGCCTATTGGCCAATTTTGTAATTATGTTTATAATATCCTGTATTAATGAAAAGTACTATGCATTACACAAACATATATGTACACATGTCGGGCAGTTTGAAAATTTCATTTCCTATTATATTACTGTATTGGGTCAATTCCTTTAAAAAAATAAAAACAGCAACAATAAAAATAGTTATGAAAAGTGCGGTTATGTCAAAGTAAGTTCTAGTGTACACTGATTATATCTTTAGAAGAAAATGGCTTATTCAAGCATGAGAATGGTGAATATTCCATGCTGCTAGTATTTTTTTTTTGCAAGTAAAAATGCACATGAAGCGAGATCTGAAATACATTAAATAGGAAATGTCCCTAATAAAAACATTTTTATGGACTTTCCAGTAGTTGTGACAATTTAGGAGTATTAAACACTACTAATAATATTTGTTTTGAACAGACGACAAGAACAAGAAATATGATGCAAGTTCTCTTTGATAAGTGCCTGCCTACATGCCATGCCATGTCATATCCAAGGTTCCAGCTTTGCTACCAACAAGTTTACCACAATAATTTTGTGAATAAAAACAGCAATGATGTGAACAGGACCCACATTTTTTAAAATCTTTTTGTGGATAGATGATGCAAGATTCATCACATAATAAGTTAAATTTAAATAGAAATTAAAAAATTTACGAGCAGTACAAGAGATTTACTTCCACTTCTGTCCATTTTGAGCAGGAATTATTGATATTTTAATAAAAATATACCTGCTATTGCTATGATTTTGTTATAGATAAGAATTGTGAAAAAAATAATAATGTTACAATACTGTGTTACGCCTGATATGGAAGGTCAAGTGATGTGAAACGAAGGGTGAATTTTAAATAAAAAATACGTTTTTATTTGCTTAACTACACATAGTGCCAAAAGTCTTGCATCACCCAGTTTTAGTGATAAATTTGATTCCACAAAGATTTCAACTATTGTAAAATGGTTTAATAGCCTTTTCTCACAATCTTTTTTGGCAAAGAATGAATTTAATGTGTCAATATACAGGGTGATTTAAAAAAGTAACACTAGATATGTTTTATTAAACAATTAGTTAATTACAATTATCACAATTACCACAATAAATATTACTAATACAACGTATTACCACCTCTCGCGTTAATGCAAGCTTCCATTCGTCTCTCCATGCTCATAATTAAGTCATCGATGGTCTGGAAGGGTAGGTTTTGCCATTCCTCTATTGCAACTCTTATCAGCTCCTATCTGGTCAGTGGGGGCTGTGGACGTCGAGCAACTGCCCTCTTAAGCACATCCCAGGCATGTTCGATGCGATTTAAGTCTGACAACATAGGGGGCCACTCCATACGGTCGATTCCTTCCTCCTCTAGGAAACTACGGACATCATTAGTTCTGTGGGGAGGGGCATTATCATCCATCAAAACAAAATGCTCTCCAACTGCTCCTCTCCATAGTCGAACACATTCTCTCCAGAGAATGTGTTCGATGTAATTTTGACAGCATATCTGAATCGATTTTGATCTCCAGGCTCTCTCCAAACACGGCTTCTGTGGTTGTCAGAAGTTAGACAAACACGGGTCTCATCCGAAAACATCACATATCGCCAAAAATCCATACCCCACCCCCGGAATATTCGGCACCACTCTAATCGAGTCTGCCGATGTCGCAATGTTAATTTCGGCACTCTTGTGGGCCTCCTATGCCGTAATCCAAAGTCAGCTAATCGCCTCCGTGTTGTAGTAAGGGATAACGCAACACCAGTACCTCGTCTAACTTCTCCCTGAATGTTACCAATGGATGAAAATTTGTTCCGGCAGGCCACCAGTGATATGAACCTATCAGAATTTGCATAACCAACACGGGGCCTGCCACTTCTTGGACAATCCTTTGTTGAATTCATTGCTATGAACCGATTCCAAGTTCGGGATACATCGCTTTGGTTAATTCCAAACGCGCGGCAACTTCTCTTTGAGAAGAACCCTCTTCGATCAGAATCACTATTCTGGATCTGTCCAATTGCGAAATTACATTTCGGACCATTTTTGCACACTTTTAATCAGAGCTGGTAGCAACAAAGAAAACAACACTTGAACACTGTCAAACGTGAAACGATTCAAATTTGTTTACACGGCCAACTGTAACATTTATTTGACATTTCTATCTTGCATGATGGTAAAAACTAAACAAAAAATCGTGGCCTTCTTTACTCTTTCTTGATAAAAAATTCAAAGAGCTAAAACTGGAAGGAACTATCTGTAGTTGATCCACTGTTGCATTTTGTTAATATCATAATTTTAAATCCTCATTTCAATGTGGGGGATATTAACATTTTCTTTTTTCATTGCAATTGAAAATTACAGTTGTATTTCAAATACTATTTATTGTTTTCCTTATTTATAAAAATTCGTTGTGGGATAATAGGATGAAGTGAATAACCCATTTATAAAAACGTCACACAACAAAACTTGTTGATTTTCATTTAGCGATTAGAATATTTTAGAAAAAATATATTCTTGATGTTCCAAAAACAAAAATCTACTATATAGATGTTTTGTGTCTAACTCTAAAGAATCTGTATTAAACTGAGAATAGCACATTTTTTCTGATAGAATGGTAACAGCAGCTGGTGTGTTTTATAGCGGTAATGTACATATGACAGTGTTCTAAGGCAAAAGATTTATTTTTAATTTTTTAAGAAAAAAGGTTATAACAGTGTCTACAGGATAATAAATCATATATGGTAAAAATATATGTACTCAAAGCCTCACCTTGTACATACATTAGAGATAAAATATATATTGCTTTTTTATACGTTTCACTACATTAGCATTTTAACTACAGTAGATTTGTTAATTATCTTCTGGCTAGAAGAAATTATTCAATATATATTTTCTAAAATATAAACTTACCATATGTGGGCCAACACAGGTTGTGGTACACCAGATTGCAAAAATACATCTTTAATTTCCTGTCCAGAAACAAAACCGTCCTTATCAATATCGCTTTTAATAAATAACATATCAGACTTTGCTTTTTCCTCGGCAGAAACAACCCACGGAATATTAGGTTGAGGCGATTGCATGGGCTTAAGAGGAGCTGCTGGCATAGCTGGCTGAACACTTACTGGAGGAGGAGGCATTTCAGGCTTAATCCCATCTATACCTCGATTAATCAATGATGTATTCATCGGTGCAGAACCTTTTCTTTGAGATGGTTCTATAAGTTCTGGTGGGAGTGTGTTCGGTATTGCATATTTCTCGAGTGCTTTATAAACTAAATGCATAGCCTGAGAAAAAAATTTTAAATTTACTTTCAGTGATATAACACAATATTTACTTATATTAACCAAGTGTTGCTATATTTTATTACAAATTATATTATAATTTTTATTATGTATGTTTAATGTTCACATGTTTTTACACGACATGAAAATTCAGTTTTGTTGAAAATACTCTTATGTACTATAATAAAAATTTAGGTGGTTGCCACAATAATACCATGTTCATCATATTCTATCTCAAAAGCTATTCTATCATCAAAAGAAACTAAAAATCAGTAATTGAAACAAATTAATCTAACCAATTATGTATGAAAATTTAATTACATGTCAAATTATAATTTCCATGCCATGTGTATTGTATTCAAGACATGATAACTATCAAGAATTTTCAACGGTGATTAAATGTTATTACTAAGAGTTACTCTATTATTCTTAGTATTCTTAGAATACTAAGAATAGTAGAGTATTACTAAGAATATTTTGAAGGCCCCATTAGGAGCTCTCCAGATGACAGAGAATTTCAACAAATAAATATCAAAACCGTTACATTTAGTAATTTTGTTTATCTCGTGTTAAAAATATAATTTTTAAATAAATAACATACTTCCTCTGCAGTCGGAAAGTTAGATATTATTAAACACTTGACTGATAGCATAAACCCACCTAATTCACATATCTAATATATTAATTCAGTTATAGACAGAGATATTTCGTTATTTCAATGTCACACAAGAGGATAATCACACAAACATCAAATAGCAATACTTACAACAATAAATTCATGCCTATTCAGCATCCCATCTTTATCTTGATCAGCTAGATCCCATATTTTTCCTAAGGTTTCAAAAGGTAACTTAGATTCCATAAGAACATTCTTTACCTAAAAAAGAAATGTACTAAATAATAATTACCTAAAATAGAAGCCTGTTGAATGCAAAATCTATTGTAATACTATTTTTGTGTAATGTTTAGTGTAATTTGAAATCGATGAAAATAAACTTTAATTATACCTTATTGCCCGGTATTAGTCCATTCAAAGGTTGTAACGAATCAAAGAGCTTGTCATACTTTTCTCTTTCTGCAGGTTTTATAGTCCAATCAACGGCAGATGGAGGAAGGGATGTTATTAAAGGGCTATTTCTTGGTGGTGGCGGTTTTGTAGGTTTAGGCAAGGGAATATCACCCTAAAAAAATAAATATTGTTTGAATATATTCATCATTCTGATTATGTCCTTTACCATTTTTGGAGGAGGAACATCTGTTGTAACATTTGAAATATTTAAGTCTTTTCCGTTTTGAACTAAGGCTACTAATTTCAAGGCAACAAACATACCAGCTTTATCTAAACAACCTCTCCCACCTGGATCCGACAAATCCCATATTTTTGACAGAATTACATCGCTTAGCCCTGATCTCTTAAGAAAACGGGCTGCCTCCATCCCTCCCACAGAACCAAAACCATTTGGGTCGACCTAAAAGGTATAACGTAATATGGTGACTATACTTTATGCTTTTAATACCCATATCTTGATTTAATATAGATATAAATGATATACCATTTCACATAAATATTTAAGTATTTATAATATGGGAAATGATAATGAAAATAAGCTACATGGGTACTAGGGGCCTGCAGTAGTAAATAAAAATCTAATCAATTAAGCATCGCCGATTACCTTACACAACAATAGGAAATGTAATCGTAAAAATAGCATCACAGGCATCGTCCCGATATAACGCGTTAGTAACTGCATCGTATAGATCGCTGCATAATATGAGGTGGTTTATTTGTATATATAAATACAGGTTTATGTTCAATTTAAATAAACAACATTGTGATTATCAAATGAGTATTTGTTCCAATACTCGGTTAATTCCTTAGATACTCATGCAGGCCTCTACTATATAGATGATAAAAAATTTAGTTAATACATGTATTAACTAAATCTTTTTTGAGTTAATTTCATAACAAACTTTATATATGGTTATAAAGTTATGATAACTATCAAGAATTTTTATAATAGGAAATATCACTAATCAGATTATGTAAAATTATATTGTTTAGCACTCACACTTATAGAGTTATAACATGATATAACATTATATATATATATATATATATATATATATATATATATATATATATATAATATATTATATATAGTATTTATTATAACTACTACTACAATTTTAAATAACATTTATGTATTGGACATTATTGAATCTATAATTAAAAAGTCTATATATAATTAACAGATTAATTTTTATAACCAACTAATTCAAATGAATTATTATTTTTAAAGAGCATATATGACATAAATTCTTATTAAAATTATGGAAATAATAAAAATGTTCTTATTCTAATGCTGAATTAGATAATATACTTTGATTATACAAGTAGAGGCAATTTTTCCAATATGCTGATGGAATCAACTCAACTGATTTACAGCAATTTTCTACATTATCCTGGCACTAAGCCAGGTATCTCATTGCCAAAACTGCAATATTTTGACAGTGCTTCACATTTTTACTATATCCTTTTATTCACTAGACCCATTATTGAAAGGCAAAAATACAGAGAAGGCACACTGAGATACATATATTCTACAAAATATTTACAGAGAATATACAAAAATGCTAGGATATTTGGTCTTTGATTTTTTGGCTAGGGTATCTTTGGTATTTATTTTCCATTTCAATGGCATCTTTAATGTTTTTGATATGAATTTTTTTCAAATGCCAATATTCTCTTTTCATAATGTACAGACATATGTATGTTTACATATAAAGCAACTCATTTGAAATGTAATTTTGGAATTATTATGGACATTAAGAAAAACATTGCATGAAAATGATATGACTGCTGTAAACAATATTTTAGTTGTTTAAAAATAGAAAAATATTCAGATCCAAGTTAAAATTAAAGAATGCCAAGAACCTTTATCAGAAAGTACCTATTTTAATATTCATATACAAATGAACAACCCTTGATAGCAATTCAAAAAGAACTACATAAAAAACTATTGGAGACTCAATTTTTATTACATTGTCATAATCGATAATCTAATCTCAAAATAGTTGCATGTTATATCAATTATTAATTCATAAAAAAAAGTGTTACATATTATAAAGTTAATAAGTTTTCAACTTATTAACTTTATTATTTAACTTATTAATATTATCATACTCTTCAACAGCAATTTATTACTATTGTTATCTCAACTATCTTAAATATATGATTGTTTATAGAAATGTATATCTATGTACAGTTCTAATTTAATTGTATTTATCTTAAGTAGTACTTCTAGATAAACTATTAAGAAACAAAAACGATTATAAACCTGAAACTCTCTACCTCGAAAGTAAATAATTACCAATAAGAATTTCAAAAAAGTTATAAAGGTTTTAATTAATTTGTACTTACTTAAAAGTCATAATGCTTACTATTACATATATCAATATATATCGTAACAGTACTGGCCAGTTAAAATGTATACATCGATATGTACTCAATACGTTAAACAATATTTTTTTCTGAAGAGCCTAATCATATCGTACAATAGTAAATACCTTAACTATTGTAAATAAAACTTTACATAAGAAATTCAATAACTTTCGTTACTTACCACATTATAATAAGCTTCATATATGGCACTGGAAGATCCAGCTACCTAGAAATATACAAATTTAAGGCATATTTAATAACATCGAGTGTCATTTACAAGTTCGGTCAGTACTGATATCATTTTATTTGTGTTTTACCAAAACCGAAACTCAAAAACAGGACGTCAAATTTCCACAATTGCTGATTGATTTTGATACTTAAATGTCAAATTGTCAAAGGTGTCATATGAGAATGATAAAATCGACCACGGTTGCTAAACAAAGTGACAAATTCTCTGTAAATACATTTAACAAAATATATTTATTATCGATATTCATGAAATTAACATGCATAGGTAGTTATATCCACCGCCCACTGAGCTGTCATGCGAAATATTATAGAAAACGCAAGAAATTTTATATATATGTTTGCAGGATAACCAAGTGAATATATCGTATTTCTTAATTTACCGGTATTTATACACCTCACAACTTCACAATTTTTATAAATTAACACATTTGTGTCAAAAAAAGTATCTCCTACCTGCGTTGGAGACGGCAACGCAGCCATCTTTTCGAATACTGACTGAAAATTCTTTATTGGTTATTGGATAAAATACTTTAACCAATGAGAAAAACAATCAATATGCTAGTATTCAGTCATACCAAACTATTAAAATTAAACCCGCTATATTCAAAATATTCTTTATTTTATAGTCACAGACCGTCACAGACATACTGTAACTAACTATAACAGTCAATACACTTTATATTTACATATTATCATTAACAATAGCCTTTATTCCTACAATTAGTTCATCAGAAATCTTAAACGGATCTCTATTTACTGCATTGAACATGTTACACTCTTTTAGTAAAATTTCGCTGTCCCCATACTCATCCATAAATATATCGTCCGTAATATTGTCATTTTCAATACATCTCAATAATTTAGCTTTCTTATTTATATCCTTCACTGCATTATAACACTGTATTAAAGTAGTTCCTAAATAAAGATTGGAATTTATAATCTTCCACGCATGTGACAGTTTTGTTTTATACATGGATTTCAACTTCTTTTCATGTTTTATTACAAAATTTGCAGTTAAATCCAAGAGACTTTTCACTTGTTCGTAATTATCTTCTGAAATTCATAAAAAATGTCAGTTAGATTTGATAAAACATTTGCTTATTAATACTATACATACCTAAAGAATCCTGAGTATTATTTCTTCCTAGTTTTCTTTTATTTCTACTCCTTTTTACAGTAGGCTTCAAAAATGTATCGTGAATGGCGTTATTTTCAGATTCCTTAAGCTGATTCGTTGTCACTTCCTTCAGTTCGATGTGTACACTTTCAGACTTATTTTTTTCTATATTGTTCAATTCGCCTTGTTTAATACTTACTTTCTCCTCAATCTTCTTAGTTTTATTCCCTTCCAGATATTCAAGCAAAGACGGACGAACACTAAAAACGAGCAATAAATAGGTATCTCAATAAGTCTTTGTAGTTTTAGGAAAATGTTTCCCAAAAGCACCTTTCCGCTAAGCAGCCATATGTTTTTTGGATTTTTTCCATTATTGGTAACTGATGGCCATCTTCGTGAGGCATATCAACCAAAGTTAATAAATAGACTAAGATCTCTGAAGGCAGTTCATCATTCATCATGTCGCATATATTTTTTAATGTCTAAAATATACGAAGATTAATAGTCTACAAGTTACTTACATTTAATTTTACCAACCCCTTCATACTCGCTTTTTTCTTTTTTTCCATTATTGTAAGTATAAATTAATTGATAAGTATCTTCAACAATTTTTGGACGATCATGGAATATTTTTTGAAGGACCATTACCAATAAAGATTTGGTATCCTCCATAATTTCTTCGTTTATACCTTTTGCAATAAAATCTTATTGTCATTCATAACACTAAGCTATGCAAAATCCAGTAGGCACATTATGCATATAAAATCCACTATACAGCTTGCTTGATTTAATACCAGGAAATAAACTACTCGAAACAATGTTTCTATTTCTTTTTCTATAATTATCGCTATTTTCTACATCGCAAATAGATTTTGCAATTTTTTATAGTGGAATTCTAGTCATAGTATGTTAGTATTCTATATTTTTGTTATTTGAAGCAACATAGTTCTACATCGTTTTTTTTTTATTACTAAAAAACATAATTTTCTTTTTATTGAAAAACGTAGGTGAAATAAGGAGTTTAAAAAAAAATACGTCGGTTTAAATAAAGAACTCATAGCTTTCGTAGATTCATGTACAGAACAAAGCTTCATATCTCTGATGAAACCAACACAAATTATTTAGTAAAACATTTTAATAGAAATAATTTAACAAAATAATTATTATATGAGCATTATAATT
Source organism: Rosalia funebris (assembly GCA_037954035.1). Taxonomy (NCBI): domain Eukaryota; kingdom Metazoa; phylum Arthropoda; class Insecta; order Coleoptera; family Cerambycidae; genus Rosalia; species Rosalia funebris. Next base: position 18,057,433 of record JAZFAV010000026.1, on the reverse strand, counting down.
AATATCTACATAGGTACATGTATTTAAATGGCAACGAGTAAAAATTAAACAGCTCTTAAAAAATATTTTTATTTGCATATAACAGTTGATATAAATCTGTATAAATAATTTTTGCAAAGGTAAAATGAGCGAAAAATAATAGTGATATTGCACAAGTCTTTTCTATTTCATACGTTTACTGGTTACATTAATATTACAATGTAAAACATAATGTTAGCCAACTATCCATATATTTGAATATTCACAAAAATGAATCCATTCTTGTGCACGGGATCATGTGTATAATTTGGATATAAATGCAATTTCATACTAATCTGAAGATCCATTTAATAAAATGAATAGACAAATTTTCTTCTATTATACTAACACAGATGTTCTCTACTAATAAATTCCTAAAATTATTAGAACACTGTTTCAGTTTATATGTATATTTAATAAAGCCACAGTATATCGACTTCTATTATATTGTATACCAAACTACAGGGGAATAATAGATCCTGTTCATTCACTTGGCACATACAGGTCAGTAAAAATTATCAAATGGTTAGTACTCAAATAAAATGAATATCAAAACTTTCATGATAAAAATGTAAATGAGGTTTCAAGTGAATCAAATCTCCCAATGCACACAAAATGTATTTTTGAGGGACATTAGGTGTTTCAGTGAGGAAATGTTGCAAATGTTTAGAAAGAAACTTAAGATGTTATTATTGTAAAATTAAATTGAATATTACTAACAAATATATAATAAAATCTAAACATTATACTCTACCAATTCTAAAAAAAAATTCTGAATTCAATTAACGATCTTATAAAACTTTATATGATTTCATAGAATAAAAAATGTACTCATCAACATTGGGTAACACAAATGATTTTATGGGAAGATATTTATAATTTAAGAAACAATAATTATTAGTGATATAAAAAAATTATACATATCTGTATGTAGTTTGATTTCAATAAAATTACATAAATATATTATTAATAAAAAAAACCTTTGTTCATTTTACCGAATTGGAGGCACTATTTTACAAAATTTGTGGTGTTAATTAAAATTTGAATAAGTTTAATTAAAAATACATCTGCATTTAAGAACATATTTACTAATACAGTTATAACATAAGGTTTACAACCACATCATGGGGACATAAATATATCATTTCAACTAGCAAAGCATTGCAGTGTAAGAACCACAAGCATACCTCACAACAAGTGACATTTATGTTCCTCTTATAACAACAGAACCATAATCATTAGTTTTTGGTATGCTTCTGATATTACATAACACCTTGTAATACACATATAAGAGCCATAAAGCAATAGTTTTTAAAGGTTCATTTGTTCGATTACTCGATTAACGAAAAAACTAACGTGAGCTATAGCAACTTTCATATTCTTACTGCCAAAAACATCTAAAATTTTTAAAATAGTGAGTTGATTTTTCAAATGAGTCAGTGCTCGACAATTTGGATATTATTTTGTTCCTGTCACTCTTAAGCAACTTTTACTCAGTAAATTTTTTTAATGAATTATCTAACCAGCTGGCCCCACAATCTATCTTTAATAATATATCGTTGAACTTGCAAACATTCCTATTACTAACCTTGTATGTATATCACTAACTGTTAGTATTAACCATGTATAAATAATAACAAAATTATGTTTTCGATAGACCAATAAAAATATTCAGTAATTAATTAAAACTAGTCAATTTTTCAAATGAGCTTTCGCTTATAGTCTGTATACAGTTCTTAATGGTTAATACTGTTTTTGTGAATCTTATATAATTTAAATTTCTGCTTTATTTCATGTTTCATATCAACATAAAATATTCTAATTAGTATATCAATTTTGTGCATTAATTTTACCAAAATAAAATACTGATCCTTTTGTGAAAATCACAATAAACCTATAAAAAAAGAAGATGCTACGAAATGAGTCTATTTTAATGTTCTAAAATATTTGTAATGTATTGAACCAGCCAGATAAGAATGTGTAAACTACAATAGACTAAGATTTATGTTATTTAAACTGATTTACTTCTAATTGTTTATTCTTACTATTAATATGAAGGATAAATTAAAAATTACTCTACAATTATTACGTAATACGAAAGAAATACTATGTAAAAAATATATTTTATAATTGTAATAACAACTAACATTTGCCTATACATTGTCTATAAGTATAATTGCCTTTTTTAATAATCACATAGCCTGTAACCTTCTTTCCATCTAATTTTAAAATTTGAAATGTTTATGATGTAATCTGCTTTAAGTTTAAACTTTAATAGCAATTGTAGAAACAATTCACCGACATCTAAAAAAACAATCAAATCTTAAAATAAAATCCATTGCATAACTATGTTATTTATGTTTTCATCAAAGAATATAAGCCTTATCATTCCACTTCACAATTCCACTGCATTTTGTTGAAAATTTGCATATATTGAAAATTTTAATATATATATATATATATATATATATATATATATATATATATATATATATATATATATATATATATATATATTCATCCAAATATAAGTTTATTTTTTGATTTTAGTCTATTGTGCTTGTAGCAAAGGGTTGTGATAAAAGTTCAGTCTGTTCAATCACCAAACAAATGTATTAGTGGTCCTAAAAATCAAAGCCACTTCCTCCCAAAGTCTTTTCTTCCTTCCCAAAGTTATTCTCCTATTTAAAAATAAATAGGAAGAATGTTATAAGCTAGTGTGATTTTTGAAACACACATTTGTAAACTTCTCGTTACATCAGGAGTATCGGTTACACTTAATTCTTTGGTATAATCAGTAATAAATAGTATCTCACTGAACATTACTTAAGTAAACCTAACTATATAGTATCTTTCCATTAGGACCATATAAAGATGTTAACAGTACACTTAAATGTTGAAAGGACTAAACATTGCTTATAGAGTACATGTAGTTCCCCAAATATTGCAGATATACAACTAATATGAGGCAGCTAGACAAATTACCTAAATATATTATTTTTATCCAACTCACATCAGAGACAAATATGTAGTTAAAATCAAAGATGCATTCTCTGAGAAATTCTAACTTTCTAAACATATGTATGACTCATCACAGCTTAACCTTATATTAATTAAATTACCTGCAACTGATTGCATTAAAAAAAAAAGTTAATAAAAATCGGAATCGTTATTTCGATAAGTTGAATTGAACTTATCTAAAAAAATATACCTGAATTATACTACTTAAAGATAAAATACTACATAACGACATAAAATATCATATATTAGGACTAGATGTGTATAACAAATGTTAAAGAGGCCCACAAAACATATACATAAACAAAATACTGTCAAACTTCTATAATACAAAGGTTTAGTTAATGAAAATACACTTCTTTATATACTTTATATATTATACAAATAAAAAACCAGAAGTAGAAAATATAAAACCTGTTTATATTATATATAAAAGGTTTATATGTATATTATATAAACTAATATATATTCAACAACAAATTATGAATAGTTTTAGACATTTTATTTTGTACTAAAATAAAATGTCCTTGTTTACTAAAATTTTCTCTAGCTCTGATGTATTTTGAGGAAAAAATAATCTATAACTCAAATACCACTTTTCAAGATTAAAGTTAGAGAAATTTTACTGTATTACACAAGATGTCTTACTTTAAAAAAAAAAAAAAGAAAACGCCTTTAAAGTAACAAATATTTTCTCAAATTAATATCACTGTTGTAAAATCAACTCTTTTTATTTAAAGCAATTATTAAGTTTTCCACTTTGTTGTTCACTCTCACTAAAATTAAATATCCTATTACAACTGATGCCAATGTAACAAGCATTCCTATTGATTCAAATATCATTTTGGGAGCAAAAATATTCCACACCATCAAATGTCGACAGTGAATGGTGGCGGCCAAAAAGCTAGCAAAAACCTGAAACATATAATAAAAGTAAGTAAGTATTAACAAATTTAATTTATGGAACTCAAATTATAAGTAAATATGTATACACTCATGCCTAAACTATATATATAAACTATCTGTTACAAGTGGCTCTAAAGATAAAGATAAGACACACATTTTTATATATCATATAACATTATGTTAGGAAAAACTTGAATAAAATGCTTAGGAAGTATTAGGATACTAAGTAGAATACTAATATTAAAGGGCACTTAGGAGAAAAATCTGAGTTTATTTTTTATAGAACATATGTGTATATAAATATGAACAAAAACATGGGCATCTGTAATATTTTACAATATCCATGGAATGTTGTTTCAATTTAAGCAGTTATACGCAGTTAGGAGGCCGAAAAAAAGCGATTTTTCAAGAATTTTTTATAGAAATGCATTTTATTGGATTAATATAAAAATTTACATACATATTGTTTAACTTTTAAACTTTATTAATTTTTTTTATCATTTTTAAAGCTCCTGTAGATGATCTCCGGGAGGTCCTCTAAAAATGAAAAATCCAAAAAAATTTAATTAATGCAAGATATTATTTAGTAATTCATCGAAGGAATAATCAAAATATCCATTTTTGACAAAATGGCGGCTTTACAAAAAATTTTGATTTTTGATGAAAATTTTGGGCTTAAATTGTTTATAAAATGATACAATATTTATTGGAAAAATAAATCCTTCGACCAAATACTAAACAATATGTTTATAAAGCTTGTGTAAAAATTTGAGACTGATCGATAAATCTCGCTCACGGACTTTGAAACACAGTTTTGAGAAAAACGCGTTCAAAATTTTAAAAGCTCTTTACAGTGATTTTTTTTTTTTTTTTTTTTTTGTCAACTTACACCGAGTCGTCTAGTCCAGGACCATATAATAAACCCTCTGTATCTTCAGCAGCTTCTAATATATCGATTTGATGCTGTCTGTGTGGATCATTCTTCCCTCTCGCGTGCTCTCATGCTCTCTCACGTCGGAAATCGTGACGCGCTCTGCATCCTCTTTTTCGGCGTATGAATGCGCATAGGGCCCAAGTGATGCTGTACCTTCATTAAATATGCCGGCAGAGATATTAGCAGCCATTTCCACCATTTTTGAGCCACATGAAATTATTTTCGGAGTGATTTTCCACATCAATTAATTGTAGCTTTCGTTGTTTTGTGTGAGACCGCCTACACTTCTTTCTAATAACTTCTCATCGCTGAGATCTGTATCGATTAGAAGCACACAGCCTCAGCACCATCTTGTGGTAATGACTGATTTTCATCATGTTCCGCTTGTCTCAGCTGTTTTTGGATTAAAAACATTTTTTCCTCTTCTTTGGTCTTGACTTTTGCATCTTGGAAGATGCTCTCAATTTCTCTACTACACTTCATTTCATTCTCTACTACGCTAAATTTAGCTCGTAGGCATAAAAGCAGACACATTGGGCCCAGAATAAAAGTGCCCAAAAAGGTATAGCACTTCATAAAAGCAACTGCTAATAAGGCGCCAGACCTACCTACTTTCTAACGCTCCAGGATGTCTTTGCAAATATGCATGTAACTTTGAGAATATTTGTCGGATTGAGATGAAATATTCAGAGAATACTTAAATATATATACATTACGAAAATGGAATAAAAAAATCGATTTTTTGAAAATTCTAACTGCGTATAACACCTTAAACCTTATAAGTCTTATCAATTCCAATTATTAAGTGGTTACATATGTATGCAATCACTAATCAAATCAGCTTATATAACATAACAGATATGTGTCAGATGTCTTCATTCTATTTAAAGGTTTATTATTTCAAAAAGATTATTTTCAAAAAGGTTTATTATAAATAATTCATAAATACTAACCCTTATACCATGGCCCACAATGTATTTACATGATAAAGTAAGCATTGATGTTAGCATCAGATTGTCCCTTTCAAACAAGACTACTTCTCCTCGAGATGCTGCTACTTGTAATTCTATTTTCTTTCCAACAACAGACGGTATCATAACAAAAATGGTAAATGGAGCTATGAGTATTAAAGGTAATAAGATGCCCATTAGGAAATAGGAACAAAATGTATTTATTATTATTAAAGCACCAGGAATAAAATTATTTGTAAGAAATGAAGTGCCAACAAAAGCTGCTTCCCAACGTATATTTGGAAAGGTGGGCTGATGTCCTGAACCATAAAAAAAGTACTGAGACAAAATTATCCATACCAGTATTGATATATTAGGCACATCAAATAATTCCTCTGAAATAAAATAATAAAATATAATAGGTAAAAAGTTATATGTACCTATAAATAAATATGTTCTTATAATAAACAAATAATCATATAAACAATTAAATTTTATGTTCAATTATCAAGTGATATTATTTTGTTTTTGTTGATAAAATTAGTCCTGGGAATGGGCCGTTTCCCATAAACACCGAAAGATTACACATTACCCAAAGTATGTGTCCCCAATTAAGTTGACATTATCAGATGATCACCTAATCTGATATTATCAGATGATTTTTCAGTGTTAAAAGCACCAAAAGGTGTTAAAATATTACACATTACTCAACGTGCAATTCGTCAATCGAGTTGGCTTCATCAGGAGATTAATTAATTAAGATACAAAACACACATTGAATAACTTGCAAACTTTTGATGTTTTTGAAAAACTAGTGAAGTTAGAAAAACTAGTAGTTTTTTTTTTTTTTTAGAAAATCGGTGTTAATATTACAATATATTAAATAGTAATATAATACTAATATAGTTATTATATATAAAGCCATAATGATCTATTATTTTTATTCTTTTTTATACAATATTAAGAGTAATTGTTATTATTAAAAGCTCTTCTCTTATTAATTTTTATAAAGTATATCATATATAATGTATCTAAATAACTAGTCTTACCTATTGTGTTAACTTTTTCTATACGAAGAACCGACATGATAATTAAAATAAAAGCTGCCGTCATAAACATTATCACTGCTGAGGGGGCAACTGCATCTCCTAATAATAGTCCAAACAGCAGAGTTAAATAAGTTCCAATTATGACAAAAACAGAACTATAAACTGTTCCTAATCCACAAATAACTGGGACATTTTCATTTGATTTTTCTTTATCTGCAAAGGAACCCCTTATTTTCTTAAATAACTTGGGTATTATGTTCTGCTCACGTTCAGCTGATATCTCTGTTCCTGGGATAATATATGTACATAAGGGATTTATAATTGTTGTCAATATACCTGACAGGGTCAACCCGTAAATAGTCCATGCTAACACATTCACCGATTTTAATGGGTTTAATTGTTTCTTATTGAGTGGCACTCGGTTTAACACCCAAAAACCAGCTATACATACTACAATAACAGTAGGTATAAATTTTACAAAAGTGACAGTAACTGAATATCCATTTAAATTGCCACAGTTCCTCAACCATTCCTTTGTTGTGAAAACAAATATTGCTAAACAAATCACGGTCATGCCCCACTGTAGTTTGGTTGTTTCAACCTTAGCAGTAATACTACTAACTTCATGAGGAGAAGCAAAGCACCATTGTTGTTCTTCCCGACATCGCCAGAAGTACATCGACACTCTCACCATTGTCGCTATGAATGCAGCTAGTAAAAGTAGTTTTAGTTTGGATAATTTAATTGCACTTAGGATATTATGTTTTTGTCTGCCTTCCATTTTATTACTGGAAGAGATAATTCCTAGAGTTCCCACTAGTATCACTGTGATAAGTAAAAACAGAAGTACAAAAGACTCCTCGATTATATAACTATTTGAGAACAAGCCACAAAGGTTAAATGTGATTACTATACGACATACTAAGTTCATTATCCTTTCTTTTCTACTTTTAGAATACCAATTTAGACTTATAATTTCCCAATTTTGAATAACGAGCATTGCTAACATTACCTGGGAAACTAAACCTGTGGCAAAGAATATGGTTGATACTAAATTGTCGACAAAGTCAAGATAATATAAAACACTTCCAAATATCGCTGCAGTAAGCAACATCATATAGGAGCATAACAGAAAAGAACTTTTGAAGATTTCTGGCAACCTATTGATAGGAATACCATCAGTAATTACATATACGAAAAATAATGACAAAAATAAGAAAAGAAGCCCCCTAGTCATTGAGAAGGAATCAAACTGTATCCAAACTTCCTCACATAGTTGACGTAAGTCAAATATAAATTCGGTAAGTTGCTTGGACATTCTTGAAAAACCACTTTCATCATTTATGGAATAAATTTTTTCATTAAATACTGAAAACTTCTGATAAAATGTATTTAAAATATCCTCATTAAAAGTATCTGTAGTTTCAGAATACTCCCGAATGTAATTTAATACTTGTTGAACGTTTGCCCATAAGGAATAAAGAGCTAAACGCCAATTCTCCAATTTAGGTATGTGTGTCACAGGCAAACAATTTATAATCAATATTCCCAAATTTTGGAAAGGTATTGGAACACCAAGTATTGTTGAAAGAGTTGGTACAAGATCTACTTGCTTCACTGATTCTTTTATTTCGCTTAACTGAAGTAAAGGTTGTCTGGAATACACAAACAGGCCAGCAGTAACTTCATCTAGACTTTCACCTCCATGATCTCCTAAAAGGCATATAAAATAATTATCACTTACATACATTAATTGGTATTATCTAAAATATTTTACATAAAATACAATATTTTTCATTTGTCAAAATACATTTTTAAAATGCATAATTAGATGTCTATGATATACATGTATATGGAGTTTAGATATGTATATAACAATAATATACATATATAAAGTTCCCTTTCAAAAATTATATTAAATGGGTAGTTTTTAAGATACTCTTTCTAAATGAGTTGAAATCAGAGTTCATAATTTTATTACAGTACATACCACAAATTTCAAATATTACCTGTATTTGTCATTCCATGATCTCCAATTACAAATAGCATTGTATGTTCATCAATCTGTTCAACCACATTCCTAAAAATAAAATTGTTTTGTTTCACATTTTATTAGATTACTGGTAATTTAATTTTTGACTACTACCATTATTACACCTATTTATCATGATAATAAATTATTATAATGAGTGAATCAACTAAAACAATTATTTCATTCCAATAAATTCTTAATTCCTTTCTAAGAGACCAAACTGACCCAAACTTTTGAGCATTGAATTTAATCAAAATTTCTCGTTAAAAAAATTCTAGTGCCAATATGCCAATATGGCAAAAAACTTCAGATGCCAGAGACATCAATAAGTTACTACAGATTTCAAAAAAATTGCTAATAAATTTCAAGAGGCTATAAAATATTGTAAATCAGATATCAGACAGTATGTGGTATACATAAGTTACATTAATACACAAAGCTAAGATATGCCTGTGTGTTCTCTTCCAAGTTCAAAATATTCTAAAAACAAAAGGCTTTGTTGTATCTCATGTAGAAATACTTATACGAATACTCATACAAACTTCTTTTCATTCTTATATAATGTTCTTGGTTAATATTCGTATTGTAAAGTTCGAAACAGATCTAAAAGCATGTTTATTAAGCTTTATAACATCAATATATGTATATTAGCATACATTTATGCAATGAAACAAAGATAGCAATATTTTACTCCAAACTTAACTTTTCTTATATTCGATGATTGTAGTTACTCTAATTTTCTCAGCCAACAACGGATTTAATTGAGTAATATACAGAAACAAATATAATAAATTTCATCATTAACATAATTTTATAATCATATTAACAACTATAATAAAACATACTTACATTAGAAGTCTACAGATAAAACTTTATAGAACTAATAAAGAAATACCTACAATTATTCGCGTTCTTTATCAAAAGTGTATATGTACAAACAAGTATGTAATAGCTAGTTAAATATATAAAATTTTATACATCTTACTTAATAACTGTGTTCATTTCTCCCAATTTTCTTGTCATCTCTGGATGATTAGGTCCATAGCGATGGCCACAATGATCAACACCCAAAAAATGTCCGATCAATAAATTCCAGTCTGTATTATTTAATTCCTTATATAAATTATTACGAACACCATTGTCAACTGTGTCTAAATCCCATACATTAAAAGATGGATATGGGTAGTTTCTTAGAAAGCGATTTGGATATAATCCATTCCATGTATCATCGCCCATAAATACTACATTATAATTATTCCTCAAAAGCTAAAATTAATAATTCGATTTTTACAACAATTCTTTATTCTTGTATATATTACTTATTTATTTTTTACTTATTAATTATTATTACTTATTTAAGTCCAATTACAGGATAAAAAGTAGTCCGTAATATTATGATATCATACAGTATAGTTACATATCAATTGCAATTAGAATGTATCTGATAAAATAAAGATGACTACAAAGAATTAGTACATGTAGTTTGAAGTTGAAACAAACTTTCGGTTTTAACATTTAACCTAGATACACAGTAATTAATTAGAAATGAATTAGGAGAATTAATGTCATTGTTTATTATTTTATAAACAAAAATAACAAAATGCATTATTCTTCTTCTAATAAGACTGCTTATTCGAAACCTGTTAAGAAACGTGGTTACCGCTAGCTAGATATCTATGTTATACTTTCTCCAGTAATGTGGTCATAGTTATAATTTGGACACCTAACAATAGAGGCATATTAAAGCCTAGATACCAGGAACCTTATATATAACGTACATAAGGTGGACAGTTCCTTAAAATTTTTACTATTACTGTTATGCAATATAAAACTTAAACATCTGTAAGCATCAACTACACAATTCTCTATGTGTTTGGAGAACATTACTTTACTATCGAAGGTAACTCCAGGATTGTCGATGAATATAAGCCAGTTATAATCCTCTAGTCTATAGCCCAACCTAATTACTTATTTCTAGGTGTAAATAGCTAACACTACATTTAGCATCATTTAAAGGCAATCGATTCTTTGTGCACCATGAACTAAAACAGTTCAATCTATGTTGAAGTCTAATGCAATCAAGATTGATTGCAATACATTCCAATATATGCAATATATTATTTATATTAAGTAAGGTAATTTTTATTAGATTAATAGGCATAGATTAAAGCAAATAATAGATATTTATATTAAAATATATACAATTTATCTATTGCTTCATACCTGATCTACAATATTGTCCTCATTTATTTCGTATGTGGCAAAATTAGATCCAGCATCAATGAAAGTTGGAAGACTACCAGTAGTTAAACCTTTCAGTCTCTGCATTGTCGTAGTAGGTGGATCCGCTATGAATTTATACAACCTAGTCATATCTGGGGAACTTTTTACTACATCATTAATTATTGGTAACTTGTTTTGGTACGGAAGTGGATTATCATTTTTTTCATCATAAGTGGTGAAATCATACCTCAAGGCATCTATAATAAGTAAAACAACCCTTCCTTTAGGTGGTAAACATATAGTAGACGCACTACTGTATTCACTTAGAAGTGATAAAATATTTTCATTTTCTGTGCACTGTTCATCACTTTTCATTGCATTAGTATACAGTGCAGGACTTTCCCTACAGGGGATGTTAGTGTGTGATAAACAAGTCGAATTAATATTTTGGATGACCCTGGTAAGTAGAAAACCTCTCGTAAATAGAAGTACCGAAGAAATTACCAGATAACACAACCACAATAGGAACAAAAAATAGTAGAAGTGTTTTCCCATTTTGTATAAAACATTTACTAGAAACTACGAAAAGTAATATAGTAATAAAATTAAGATCCCGAACTTTTCATTTCAATACTGTCACTAACAGAAGTTTTTTACAACAAAAAAATATCTGACCGGTACAATAATACGATTACTAACAATCGTTGCGGAACACATAACCTAACTTGATTCGCTAAACATAACCTAATATTTGGTAGTTCATTTCGTTCATTCGCTACATAAAGGCTCGGCCACACAGAACGCGATCTACCTCCGCGGGCAGCGATCTTGCGATCGTCGCAGCGGTCAGAGATATTGCACTGTCACATACAGTACGATATCTTTGTGAACGATCCAGTATTGTGTTTGATTTCGGGTGAGTAGTTTCACACAGGTTTGTTGTTCTTTCTTCGTTGATTTTGGGACAAAATGAGTAGTTCTGACGAGAAGTAACTACTTCTATTAGCATTATGAAATAATAGAAAGAAAACGCGATATTGGATGCATGATATCAATGCGAGGAGAGAACAATTTGGGAATACCATCGCTTATCTATTGAACTGAAATCATATCAAGATCTGTTTTTTAAATATTTTCGTATGTCCCGATAATGTTTTGAGGAATAAACCTATTTTGGTCCATGTTTCAGCCTGTTTAATAACATTTTTCTAATATTGATGCGATGTGTCAAATAAATACGGATGTTTTTGCACTTTTTCGATTAATAATTCTGTAGGCTCACTCAATTTACCAAACTGATTAGCGCACGCGAGACAAATCTGATTGAAACTGACCGCTTAACTATGCGATATTTTGTAATTATGTACAACTGTATCGCTACACGCTACTATCTAGATTTGCCCACTGCGACAGATTGCAATCTGTGTGACATGAATGATGCAATATTGCATCATACAACTAGATCGCCCGACTGATGCGGGCAGAAAACGCTGCTCGCGACGGTAGATCAGGTTCTGTGTGGCCGAGGCTTAAGATTTGTCAACATTTTCTATATACACCGTAACAGCACCGAACAGAAATGTTGTAATTTCTGTTCGGTGGTACTCTAACATTTACACTATCTCACTTCACTTATTATTTACTCGGAGTAGATAGAGATACACAGTATTAACTGGGTGTAGTTATTAGTTCCGCTTTATATAGTACGTCAGTATCAGAGCAGTAACGCCTTAAATTCATAACATTATTGTATATGGAGTACGCATATATTTTTATTAAAATATTATGTTATATTACGTTTTACGCTAACCATGGGGAATAGAGAAATAAGTAGATTACCATATTTGGTAGTAGATCAGAAATTAATCGCACTACTTGGTAATACTGCACTTGAAAATAAATTATCCTAAATTAAATCAATTGCACTTGATGACAGATGACCCCAGTAATTTGGCATGGGTTCAGTGTATAAAATCGTGTCTTAAAAAGTACGAGAATCGCAGACTCTAGTACAGTATTAATATTCGTAGGAAATTTAACTATATACACTGCTACTTGAATATTGAATATCCCTTTTAAATAAATTTCGCATTTAAAACTTTAAATCATAAAAAATAAATAAAACCATAACATGTTAAAATCACTAAAATTACTTATATATAATTATTATTTTTTAAATTTATTTTATTAAATAAAATCGATGTTAAAATATAGCAAGTATTTAAATTTTCTTAGATAAAATATATAAGTATGTGTATTTATGTATAGATCAATGTAAAATATAAATGTGTATTTATGTAGGCATAGATCACAACGCAATTTGATCAAAATGTTCTCTATATTTGCTCGTACCAAATTAAAAATAAATTAATACCGTTAGAAATAAATATATTTTTAATATAAATTTCATGAAATTTAAGTATTTTTTGGTTTTAAACAAGGTGCTATAATAGAATATAATACAGAATGTGGTAGTATAACAAGTAGTATCATGCAAGAAGGCCAGCGCTAATATTCTGACAGGAGTATATGGCCTGCCAGAATATTAGCGCTGGCCCATGGATATGCGAGTGCATATCGTTCGGCAATCAAGCACCTCTTTTTTTCATCGCTGTAGACCGGGACAAGCTTCGTTTAAAGGTGGGTGGTGAGTCCCTCTTTCCCGCTGCTTCGTCCAACCCAATCGTGAAAGAGAAAAAAAAATGCATTTCGCTTAGTGGAACTATGGTCTCACATCGGTAATTCCAAGTGACCCTCTCTTGGTCCTGGCTCGATGGACCCTGCTGGAACTTTTTCTGGCACTATTGTCTTCTCGTTGTATTTCTTCGATGGCTACTTGCCTTGCTGTCGCTAGCTTCGCGGTGTACACAAGGTCATGGTCTAGCGGCATTATCCTTATCCTAAAATGCTCGGCGTATTTCCAATTGTGGGTGCTTGTCAAGATTTAGAGTTATTTAGAGTAGTCCTAGACCCCTAAATACCCGAAGCAATTCCCAATATTTCGGAATTCAAAAAAAAAGCCTCACCTTCCTAAGATATAATAGGTATAGCCTTATAGTATGTGTCCACTGGAACGTCACAATAATTAAATTTTACGAGCGCTCAATTAACTCTGGATATAATTGAGTGCTTGTCTGTCCTCTGATATTTGCTCCCTCTGATATCAGAGGGTTCTCAACAACAAAATTAGCGAATTAACATATAAACATCCTATCTATTTCATATACAGACTTTTAAACACCTTAAACCATATTTCAAAAATACATCTGTAATATACAAGTACACTAAAGTTTCTTGAAATTAAAATAAACTATCACATTGCAGAAATTAATTTAAACTGAAATTCTTATGATGCCAATGAATTTTTGTGGCAGTTTTTTTTTTTGATTTAGTGTGAATGGCCTTACTTCAAGTGGTAATTTAATGAAAAAAGAGATCTATAATAATTTAATACCTACCTGGATCTAATAAAAAATAATCTACTTATATGAAAATCATTTTTTTATTCTCGCTTTATATCCATGAGATACAAATATTGACAGAAAAGGATTATCAAAATGTTCATAGATATATCTAAGACAATAAAAAATAAATCTACATGATATTGTGCACATACAGAATTCGACCTTCTTCTCCCAAAACTTTAGATTTCGAAGGAAAATGTTACCCAGATACTCAAGAAAAGGTGTCAGTTAAATTTCCCCCATTAGGACTTGAACTTAAGCATACAATGACTGGGGCCATAGTCAGCAGTCAGTATCCGTCAATACTGAACCCAGTTCGCCACCCTGAACCATAGTACGAATGTCATTATTACCTATTGAATAGCTTTTTACATCGGCTCTGTATTCTAAACCAGCAACTAGGTATTCGTAAAGCTCTTTTTGAACTAAGAATTGAAATCCATCTGCATAACAAGAGTGCTAACATGCCTAGTTATATAATACACATATTGCGACATTTAATAGAACAATTTTACATACATTTTTAATAAGATGTTTTTGTTAGTTTATTATCTGTACTATTTGTATGGTTTTAAAATTTTAATTTAGAATCTAAATAGCAACTTAAGAATTTAATGCAATCTGTCTTAAACTAAAAGTGTTTTACTGTTGTATTTTTATTTAACGACAATTTGTTGATAATTAATCCTTTAGTGCATTTATATCTAGTTCTTTGAATTTAATCATTTAATATAATTATCAGTATAAACTATTTTATATTCTGTGGAAGTACTTGTATACGTACATGCATATCATTAATATACACTTCATTATTTCTTATAATGTTCCGTAGTTTTAAATCCTTAAACATTTTAAGTAAGTGGTCTAGGATATTCTCTGTTATTACTGATGACAACTGCAATGTTTTGTTGTAACATTGTAACATTTTGTAATTGTTTGTTAATAATACATTTAACACTAAAGAAATTTATATATCTAGCTAATTTGTTATAGTCGGCGATTATATGCCAGCGATATATGGCTAATTTGTTGGAAGTTAGACAAACAACAATTAGTGGTATAGTTAATCATTTTAATGAACTTGAAAGTTACTGTAGAACCCCAGGACCAAGTCGCAAGAAACCTACAGATGCAAGGGATCTAGAACGATATCTTATGCAAGTTGCCTTAAAACCCAGACATTCTACCAGTTTAGAGCTAAGCAGAGCCCTAGCAGCAACATGAAATGTAACAATTTCTGGACAAACGATCAGGAGAAGGCTTAATGAAGGAGGATGGAGCAGTAGAAGACCAGCTTTTCCTCCACTGTTCACCAGAGAACATAGAGTTACTAGACTGAGTTTTGCAAGAGAAAACATAAATTGGACCATTGACCACTAGAAGCGAGTTTTGTGTTCAGACGAAACAAGAGTAAATTCTAATTCACCAGATGGACGTCAACGAATCTGGTAGTGACCAAGACCCTGGAATTTGAACACAAAGAGAGAGGTTTGCTGCCTGCAATATCTCCGAGAATCCCATTTTTTGTTGGATCAATAATGTTCTGGGGAGGAATTTGTTTCGATAGTCACACGGATTTGGTTCCTTCCGTGGGAGATCTATGAATGGACATTTCTACGTAGAAAATATCGTAGAATATGTGATGCTATTTTCAAGTTCGTGACAATTTCGTTTTTATGCGGGATAACTCTCGGTCCCACGTTGCTAGACTTACCTTCAATTTGTGAAAATTCCAACTATGGATTATGAATTATGATTCACCACTTGATCAATAGCATGCCCAGATGAATCGAAGTGGTGATAAGAGCAAGAGGAGGATCTCCATGCTACTGAATTCAAATTCTTACGATTTAATTTCATCTCCATTTTTTTTATACAATTTTTCATTAACACCGTTTTCATTACATTTGACATTATTGTTCCTTTTTGTTTCTTATTTGTTTTCCCCAATAATACCATTCTAATTTGTTAAACATTAATCGAAATCATTTAATTATAATACTGATGCGTTAATTTTGTAAAGGAGTTTATATATGAGGAGCTAAGGATCAAGGATCTAAGAATTTATCCTTGTGGCACACCTAACTTAATATACTCTATACCAGACTTACCATTTTTGAAAGTTTTTCTCTTCTTTAATTGGTTGATTAAAGTATGTGATTTTTTTTTAGCCCATAGTAATTTAGTTTCAAATATATCGAGAGCAACGCAATGTAAAGTCAAAAATTCAACGCCTTTTGAAAGGTCATAGAATGTGATTGTCATATAATGACCCTTCTGGAAATCTCTCGATATAGATTTTCTCGGTACAAATTTTAGGTATGTTTTAAAGTTTTTTTATAAAATTAACGTATAAATTAAGAAAACATCCTGAATTAATTGGCGCATAACTATAGCGCTTGGTTAAAACTTAACAAAACCACTTACAAACAAAGATCAATAATGTGTTTACGTGTCCATTTCTACGAATTACCTACTTCAAATAGTCTATTATTCATATTGTCCACCAGGTTATTTAAGACTTCAGGCCGCTCTAATAAATCAATTTCATTCTCACGTCTCTTAACTTACGTTATTCTGTTGACGGTTTCAATAAAATTATACACAATTCAAAGGTTGTTATGGTGTCACATAACACATAAGTTAATCATTTATTATTTACATGCTGAGTTTCAACTTAAATGTTTTCAGTCTTATTTAACTGTTTCGATAAATCACCGCCGCCCAAGCTGGCTAATGTTTTGTGATTTAATACCCCTTATACTGACATATTTATTTTGGTAGTTAGGTTGTTAGTATAAGGAATTTAGTAGAAAGGGAGGCAGTTCAGCCTGGGAACTTTTTGAAGACCGTGCGAACTTTTCGGTCCTTTGATGTTTGCCACCGGCAAGCGTTATATTGAGATCAAAGGGTGCCGCCAGACAGGTGTTAATTGGATACCAACAGGTGTGTTCGTCGGCACGCGTCATATTGAGATCAAATGATGCCACCAGACAGTTGTTAATGGATGCTGACAGGTGTGGTCGTCGGCACGCGTCACATTGAGGTCAAAGGATACCTCCAGACAGGTGTTAATGGGATACCGACAAGTGTGGTCGTCAGTTCGCACCACATTGAGATGAAAAGGATGGTGTTAGGTGTTTGGTGATAATTATGTCAAGGTCGTGGACATTTTTATTGAAAGAGGGTGTTAGCAGAGAGTCCATGGAGTGGTTCCGTGAGAATGAAATTGATTTATTGGAATGGCTAGCATGCTCGCCGGATTTAAATCCAATTGAAAACATCTGTATATTCGACAGCTGTATGCCAATAATAAGAAGTAGGATACTGTTCGTGAACTGAAAACTGTCATAGAAGAGATTTGGGTCAACTTGGAGCCTGAAGTCTTAAATAACCTACTGGACAGTATGAATAATAGACTATTTGAAGTAATTCGTAAAAATGGAGACGTAACACATTATTAATTTTTGTTTGTAAGTGGCTTTGTTCAGTTTTAATTAATAGACGCTATAGTTATGCATCAATAAATTCAGGATGTTTTTTTAATGTATGCGTTAATTTTATAAAAAACCTTAAAACATAACTAAGATTTGTTTAATTGCCTTCATGTTACAGGGAAAGTCGATTCTCCAGGAAGAGTCGACTCTGTCTAGGTAAAGTCGACTCTTACTGGTCTCTTCAGTAAAAGTTGATTAAAAGCGAAATGTGGAGAATTTTGATCAACATGTACTAGTCAGAGTTGACTATACCTAGGGAAAGTATACTCTTACTGCCTTGAGTTAGTAAAAGTTGACTTTTGCAAGGAAATGGTCTACTACATAATGAAAAACAAATAAAAAAGCAAAACCTTTATAATACGAATACATAAAGAGAAATATTTATCATTTATTACAGCAGGGTAAAGACTTGTGACACTTTGAGTTGCAGAGCACATCTTTCTTCTTACACATGCACTTCTTGGATATGCATTTCGTGTTGCAAGAGCATTTGAAAAATCCTTGTCCACTTCCAACTGATTGGGAAGTTGCAACAGTTCTCACAGCTATTGTTTTATCCATAGGGACTTCATTTTCTTGGATAATGTTCGTGGGACATTTACTGAATTGAGACCTGAAAAAATATTATCATTGAACTCTGAACAATTTAATACTAGGGATAGACAGACAGAGAGAGAGAGAGAGAGATATCTTGTATTTCAGCTTGGAAAAATTACCTTGAGAAAAGCTGCTTCAGAATTCCATTTCTTGTTCCAATTCGATAAAATCCGTCATCGACAACCTCCAGTACCACGCCAAGGATAGATCGAGCATCTCCTCTTCCGCAGTCAACACCTGGGATAGGAATTCGAACTGATGTTCCTTTTTCTACAGGCGGATGAATCTGATCTGACGTTTTTTCCATGCGTTTAGATTGCTCTTCTAGATAGTGGAAAGCTTCAGTTCTCTGCTTCTTGATGGCCTCAGTAGACTTGTCTAGGTCAGTGAGGAGATAATCACCACCATCTGCGAGCTTTTCACCATATGATAAATTTTATCTTTTTATCCCACTATGCAATGCGCTGTTTTTCATAAGTTGAATAAACTTTAAGCCTTCACTCCATTTTGATGTTTTGTGGTCTTACATCCAGGTAGTTATCATGTTTTCTATGTCCTGGTTGGCTCTTTCGACACTACCTTGACTTTGACTATGTCGTGGTTTGCCATGCACCATTTTGAAATTCGGCCATGTATTAACCAAACCGTCAATGACTTTATTAACAAATTCTCTGCCATTGTCTGACTGTAAAATACAAGGAGCGCCTAACAAAGTAAAAATATCAATGATATTATCACACATTTCGTCTGCAGTCTTTGATTTCAGTGGTCTTAACACAACAAACTTTGTCAAATGATCCTGGTACACCATTATAAATTTGAAATCTTCATCAGGTTGCGACTGAAAGTCAATCAAATCGACTTGACATCGTAAATTCATTTCCTTGAATAACAAAGGCTTTACAACCAGTCCTTTCTTCTTATGTTTCAATTTTTGAACATAAGGTTCGCACAAGCTTAAAAATAGTAAAATGTCCTTTGTAGTAACATTTTGGAATTTTCCTTTCAATTGCTGAATCTTACGATCTCTTCCTCCATGTCCAGAGGATATGTGCGCTTCATTAAGAGCTCCAAACAACTCTTCACCAAAAACATAATACTTTATGCTTTCTTGGTCTGTGACAGGATGTATTAGTTTTGTAATACCATTTACTTCAATAATGTCATATCGTCTTAAAAACCTGAGATCATTACTTTCCTTTTTAGTCGCAGTTTTTAGATTTTTTACTTTTTGAATGTAGCTATCATATTTCAATTTAGTCAATGTGAGTGAATTTATCTTGGAAGTCGAGCGTTCTAGCTGGATTTTTTCACGAAACAGTTCTGCCGTGGAGTCTGACATAATTATTGCACACTGAAACTAATTATTTAAATGTAAAAACACACTGAATTCTTGGTCACTATTGCACAACAACAAACGGACGACACGGACAAACGGACAACAACAAACGGACGACACACTGAATTCTTGGTCACTATTGCACAACAACAAACGGACGAGTCAGACGAGTAATGGCGACTGCCTGGCGGGAACCATGCCTGGCGGGGATAAACAAAGACATGCGCGCGCGGTTATATGTGCAAACAATATCTCTGAATCAACTTTTACTAAACCGCAGCAGGCATAGTGAACTCTTCCTAGGAAAAGTTGACCTGTTTATTTTCAACCACTTTTTACTGATACTTTTAGTAAAAGTTGACTCTTCCTAGGCAGAGTCAACTGTTACTAACAATCGACTTTCCCTGTAATATATATATATATATATATATATATATATATATATATATATATATATATATATATATATATATATATATATATATATATATATATATATATATATATATATATATAATGGAGGGCTCGGCCTCCATTATAGGAGGGCTTTAGGTTAACCAGGGTTAACCTAAAGCCACAAGACTTGGCAAGAATGGATGCTAGAATCGATGAGGAACTTCCAGAAGATGCAGACATCTGGCAGGCCAATTGTGCCTTCTACAACGCCGCTAAGGAGCTCGTTGCACGTGAGAGTTCAAACTCTTTCAATATGAACGAGAAAACCAAGCGGCGAGTAGAGCAGATCAAAGGCAAAATACAGTCGGCCAGACAGCATGCCTCTCGAATCCAGAGTGTGATGGAATATATAAGAAATAATCGGCAGTTTACACCTAAGTCCGGCGTATTATCGCCGGACTCAGACGCCACACTCTAAATCAGACGGCGCTCTTAGCTACCAAGCAGCACTGTTTAGACAGGATTCGAGCAATTATGGCGATTAAGAAAGCTTTGAATAGGCGGATAAGGAGCATGGAACAAAACAAATTGTTCCGTACAAATCCTTCCCGCTTTATTCAAGAACAACAACGTGCTGTCGAAGATCCGCCGGCTATAGAGGATGTCGAAAACTTTTGGAAGGAAATCTATGAGACGACGCGTCTATTCAATAACACAGTGATCGCACGCTTCCAGGCTCTTTGCGACACTCATATTGAAGAACCACAGAGAGCGTGCCCGGCAATTAGTCTGAAGGAAGTTCAGCAAGCACTTGTTGGAACTAAGAACTTCGCAGCCCCAGGCCCAGATAGATTGAATATATGGTGGTGGAAACGGTTTCCGTCGACCCACCGCCATCTGGCCCGATTTTCAACTCGTGGTTGAACGAGGAGCAGCAGATTCCGGATTTGTTTGTCGAGGGAAGAACTGTACTTATCCCCAAGAAAGGGAATTTGTTCGATCCGAAAAATGATAGGCCGATTACGTGCCTCAACTCCTGCTACAAGTTGTTTACACTCATATTGTATGTTAGGACGTTGGAGCACGTAAAAACGGTCCTTCAGGAGATAGGGGAGCAACGCGGTACCAAAGAGGGCCAGGCAGGTTGCAAATAAATCCTGTTGATAGACCGCTGTATTACGCAGGACTCTGTACAATACAAGTAGAATCTATCAATGGCCTAGATAGACTACCGGAAGGCATTTGATTCAACATCCCATGAGCTGTTGATTTGCTTATTCGGATGTTTTGCGGTACCAGCACCAATAGTGAGATGCATACAACACCTACCACCGCTCTGGAAAGCCCGCTTCACCATAACATCCGGTGAACGGCGGGTAATCACGGAGCCGGTAGTGTTTAGGAGAGGAGTGTTTCAGGGGGATTCCCTAAGCCCTCTACTATTTTGTATCTCGCTATTACCCCTGTCACTTGAACTTCGCCAATCTCGCGGGTATAATTGCGGACCACCCAATAGTCAGAGGCATAAGGTCACCCATGTGTTTTACATGGATTACCTCAAGATCTATGCCTCTGGAGAGCAAAGTTTGCATAACGCTCTCAGGGTGGTGCAAGAGTACACGTGGGGATCCCTGAAGATGCACAGAGAGCAGACGGAAGCATGCTAAAACATTTGGATGCCGGGGAGACGTACGCGTACCTGGGTATAAATCAGAACTATATCCAGGATATGCAACGCATAAAGGACGCTCTCCGTGGCAAGTACAGACATCGACTCCGAAAGATTTGGTCATCAGATCTATCGGGGAAAAACAAGGTGTCTGCAACGAAGATACTCGCCATTCCGGTACTGCTTTACTCCTTCGGAATAGTGAAGTGGACTGCCGATGACCCGAAAGATGATGCACATATATAGAAGCATTCATCCAAGATCGTCTGTTCCTCGGCTATATCTCCCGAGACAACGGAAAGGCCGAGGACTCTTGAACCTGGAGTGTATGCATGACAGATTAGTCCTGGCTATAGCATGTAACGTCGTTCGTAGCTCGGATCCACTTACGCGGTTAGTGAGAGATAATGAAGTCGCGGAGGTGGGAGCGGGTCTATCTAAGGCAGCACAAAAAGCCGCAGAATGATTCGGTCTCATATTCGACCATAGACAAAGAGGCAGGCAAGGTGATGGCGTACAGTCAATCACTGAACTGGAGCCGAATTGTCTGAAAGCCCAAATCAAAACTGCCGAACAGAGAAATCTATTTAAGGAGCATGTCGATAAGGCCCTACATGGAGTTTTCTATAACAATATTGAAGCACAAGGTTTATTGACGGCGATGACCTTCGCTTATTTGTGGTCAGCCGGGCTCAGATCTGAGACCGAAGGCTTTATAACGGCCTGCCAGGATGGTGTTATAAGCACCTTGGTCTACCGAAGCCGAGTGATGGATGTGGAGGTACCTGATATCAACTGCAAGGCCTGCCACCAGGTACCGGAATCGCTGATGCACCTGCTATCGGCGTGCCCTTTATATACGACTTCGGCCTACATCCATCGGCATAACGCTGCATTACGTGTGCTGTATTACTACCTAAGGCACTCGTATGGGGTGGACAAAACACCGGAGCTTACGCTCCCGGAGATATTGAGTCCGTTGTCGGGTATGAGAAGTGCCGCATATATTGGAACTACTCGTTCCCGACCGTCAGGCGAATATAAGCTAATAAACCTGATGTGATCCTTCTGGACCATCAAACCAAGGTGATGTATGTCATCGAGTTCTCGGCTTCTGCCGAAAAAAATATTACCTTGAAGGAGGAGGAGAAACGGATCAAATACGTATATCTCCGGGGTGAGTTGCGAACGCTGTACCCAAGCTACTCTGTTAAGATGGTGGTTCTGGTTATCGGTGTTCTCGGAGGGATGAAGCCTACGGTGCTGTCAGAACTGAAGATCATTCCGGCTTGCCAAAAATCGGTAGAGTGGTTGGCAGGTCAAATACAGAAGGCAGTCATCTTGGGTTCCCTGAGTTTACTTAAGGCACATGATTATGGATCCACGGTAACTAACTTCACAGGCTAGTGAGGAGTTGTTGTGGCCGGCGCTTGTCTCACTAATATCGGAATCGTGGCAGAATTATCCGGAATCGGAATATATATATATATATATATATATATATATATATATATATATATATATATATATATATATATATATATATATATGATATAATCCAGCAGCTGCATTCTAACCACGGTAGTATATAACATTACTCGAAGCACGATACAGTTTTTAGGAGCTTTAGTCATCTCCTAATGATGTCACCAAGAGATGATCAGGAGATGTGGCATCATCTGATATTACGTTGTAAATTTTATCTTTTAAATACCAATTTTGAAACTTTATTTGTACATGTTCTTGTCGTAAATTGTCGTAGAAAAATCTTAAAGTTTATCCGCGTACATAACTACATCCTGTATATAAGGGTCAAACATTATATCATTCAAATAGCATGATTTACTTTAATTGAAATATTTTTTCCTATGTTTAAGTAAGCAGTAAGTGTTGGTAAAAATGTGTTAAGACTATTGGATATATTTTTGGTCTTAAACATGCAATAAGCAAGGTATTTTAAGAGCACCATCTTATATAGGGTTCCTGGCATAACTTTGGCAGGGTTCCTATGCCTCTCCTCTATGTTAATGGTACCTATGTAGTGAAAATGTAGTGAAAATGTAATATAGCCGCACTACGAGAATATACACAACATTTTCAGGGCTAGTTTTAAACTTAGGTTGATTTAATCGGTGTTTGGAATATGTTATTCATTTATCTTACATTAGCTTACTTCAGCGATGTCAAAAATACAAGCCGTTAACTAATATTAAACATACTAGTAATATGAGGCTTATCTGAAACAGCTGATATCTCATTTGTAACAGGTTTCTATTATTTATCTTATATTTTCCTTAGCAACAAAATTAATTTTGGCGATGTGTTTTGAAATTAAGGAACATAAAAATGAAAAAATGAAGAAATGCTTCTGTTGCTTCTCTATTTGAAAGTTTCAATCCCATGTTTCAAAATATAAATGTTTTTCTATTTCCTAAAAAAATACGATACGAAGATAACTAAAATGTCTACGTCATTCTATTGTAGCTGCTGGAACTGGGGAAGACAATATAAGACACTAGCTTAAAATTCCTTTACACGTATCAAAAGAGCTATTGCAATTAGTAAAAGAGAAAAATTAGTGTAAAATAATAGTCGACAGTACACGGGATATTAACTTCAACTGGTTTTTTATTTGTTATTGAATTACCTTACAATCCAACAATTTAAATTTTGGGTCTCTACCAGTAGGGTTCAAAAACTATCCTGAAACTCTGTATATGAAGTTATGTCAGAAACTATCCTGATATCCTGTATAAGCGGTCTGTAAGTAAAAAATGTAAATTGCCATTCTACAACCACTGTCACCACCTAGTAAAAACTCATGGTATCCTATAAATAATTTGATATTATATTTGATACAAAGTATGGACCTGAATAATTGTTTCTATTTCATTTTTGTTTACATTTACTAAACTTAATCACGGTAAACCTACAAGCTTTCTTTAACACTCATGTATGTAGGTTTTTAGTTTGTATGAATAAATAATGAGTCCTTCTATTAAAACTATGATAATTTTTTATATACACTATGTCAAAGTTCAACATAAGAGGAAACTTCGTAGATAATCCTCACATCAACATAAATAAATATCATTAGTTCAGAGTTATTTATATAGTTTTGTACCTCTACATGTAAGATGCAATAAATAATCGGTATTGTGTTTATGAATAAACTTCAGAATGAGTGCGTTTTACTTAATAATTTGTTTCGTGTTAAAATGTTATTTGTGTATGACAATTGAAAAGTAATTATTTTAAATTGTATTATTCTTGTTTATTACCTGCACACTGTATTGTTTTAGTACAAATGGTCATTCACTTAAGAAGAGTGGTGGTTTCCTATTTTCTATGCCAAAAATTTTAATATCGGATAAAAATGAATCAGTTTGTCTATCTTTACACGCAGCTATTGTACCCACTAAGGCAATAATTGACATTAAATGGAGAGAACGACATTTTCCAACAATAAGAAATTTAGAGACAGGTATTTTAATAATGTAGATATCTATGGCGTATAATATTTTGAATGCAATTGGATCGTTGCTGATCAGTATTAATTTAATATATGACAGTTTCCTAAGAAAATCAGTAAAGCACAAGACATTCGAAAGATGGAATTTTTTTTTCAAAATTCAATTCAAAATAATGTATGTCAGTCTTATATTTTGAATTAACTACCTAACTAATTTATAAATAATATATTTTTAATGCTCGTAGAAAAACTTAAAAATACTTAAATATCAACAACAGAACTGTATTATGCATGAAAGAACAAAAGGAGATATTGCACACAGAGTTACTTTGTTTTCTGATAAACTTTTTTACTCTGCTTGTATAAGTAATTAATAATGCAGATATGAATGTAACGCATTACTGTAAACAACCTAGTTATTTATGGGACAGATGCAATATATTGTTCAGAAAAATATTGTTTTGTAAATTTGCTATAAACGGCAGAAAACTTACCACATCGTTGTCCATAAATAAGGAAAACATTTTCTACATAATCTGTAATTGTCAGTAAAATTCTAAAACATTAAATGTTTTGTTTTAAAATGATATCGAATGGAATTTTACACTTCTTCCCTTCAATCCCTTCAGCGTAGCAGTTAATCCTATAAATTTTTAAATGAATTGAGGATATATGTGATATGATGTCTCATTTCAAACAGGTTGCAATTGTTTATTTAGCGATACGACTCTTTTCTTAACTTCATTTTTCTTTAATAAGAAAATTAAATGTGACAATGTGTTCTGGACTTAAGAAATCTAAAACTACTTCTGTTGCTTCTGTATTTGGAGTAGAAGAAATCTATGTAGATTAATGGAGACCGACATTCAGTATATTAAAACAGCGAGCGTGTGGATTGAAAGTAAATAGAATTAAATTATTTGACCATACACCGAGAAAAAAATTCTTTAATCTAAATTCTTTAATTTCATAATCCCAATTTTTTATTTTCTACGTTTATGTTATTTTAATAGATAAATATTTTATATTCGATTACAAATGGATTTATTTTATGACTAAATAGGTTTCGTTAAATATGTTATATTTGTAAAAATATTTTGTGTATCAACGATGCACTTTATTCTCTTTAAAAAATTAAATCATATATTATCTCTAAGTTTACTGAATTAATCGAATGTAACTATATCAACCGCTGAGAGCTGGCTTAAACTGTTTGCTCAGAGCAATATGAGGGTGGGTCCGATTCCCCTATCAGTCGGCTGGCCGTGTGCGTGTATGTGTGTGTCTCTGTGACTGTCCAGGAGATAGATGGAAGAATAACTTTAACTAAGCGTTGTCCCCGTAAAAATAAAGACATATAAAAAAATTACTTAATATAGAATAGAAATGTTTGAATGAAACATTTATTATGTTTTTGATAATTTAAAGAAATCCATTTTTCAATTTAATACACGTATTTTAATTAACTTTATAGTAAGATAATACGTATTTCAAATAATATTGTTTTAATCAAAAAATCGTTTTTTGTGTATATCTGTGTATGACATAATAAGTAACTGACGAGCGTTACTTGTACAATTTATTGTACAATTTCTTAAAATTAATTCCAGAACTAATAATACTCTGCCATGATGACAGTAAACCTAATGAAATTGATAGAAATATTCGATACTAGTAAGATGGAGTTACATCATATTTTTTAGTGGGAATGACCTATTCAATCCAGTTTTTTTCAATAGGTACATAAATCGATATAGGTGCTGTAGAATTGAGTAACCAATCCATTCTCCTGATTTAATATTACTTGATTATTAATTATTTAAAATCAAAGATCTGATTCAACGGATAAAATAATGTCAATAGCTGCAAAGCAGAAGACAATACATATAAAATTGTCAAAATATAATAAAAAATTGTCAAAATAAAGTTTTTTAATTTCCAAATTAAAATTTTCATTAAATTGTTTTTCCTAAGAGGACCAATTATTTTATGATAAATTATACCACACTAGATATCATTTATTTATATATTGTAATATTAGTTATTAACTGAAAATTTATATGCTTTTTAGATCAGTACCTACAACTTTGGGAGGAAACCACCCCATTAGTTGAGAATATTTATTCGTCAGTAAATAAAATATTTCGATGAAGGAATCTGTTTTTAATCAATTTATCACCCATTATTAAACAACTAATCTAATCGCAACCATCAACCATCACGAAATTTGTTGCTCACTAAAATTCTCTGAATATGAGATATGCTAACGTGTATGTTTTCTGAGTTTTTCCTTAGTCGCATTATTGGATTTGCTTGTATAGAATCTACAACTACAAGACAATCATTGTATGCTCTTTTTACCTTCTTTGTATTATTTACATTACCAGTGATACTAAGAAGTTTTGAATTAATATATGAACTGTTCTTCGAGTTAGTCACTTACATAAAAACCCCTACACTTAAATTTTAAATATCAATACCTCCACAGTGTTCCAAGAGTTGCGCACTTTCCCAGTTAGTTGTTTTGTCCAAATTCTACCTGATACCAACGCAATTACAAATATTTCTGCCTAAAATATCAACACTAAGTGTTCCAAAGATGCAATGAGCCTTATGACCGACAATCTCTACATGTACAATCAATATAAAATATAAATAGCATAAGAGATATGATAAAATATTATTAAACATATTCACGGTCAAGAGTAAACTATTTAGGTTACGCGAATTTTGTGACCCGAAAAATTATCTTCGTGGCGTGTGAAAACATCCGGCAAAAAGATAAAAATGTCAGTATTATTGTTACATCGATTGATCATCTTTGCGACATTATACGTAACATAATTTTATGTACAACTATAAATAAACATGAATAAAAGCAAATATTCATAGGATATAGGATGTACAATCTACAATACCATCAGCACATATTTCTTGTTCAACTTCAGCTACTCTATGACAATTTGTCATTTTATATATTTTCAGTTGTTATATCCTCATGAATAATATTTATTATAGTCTCGCCCATCTAATAATTCACGGAAGTGGGTTTAGACCTTAATATCAATGCAAGAACAAAAAAGGGGACCACTTTTCCACAAAATATTATATTTGACACGTGTTTTGTAAAGTCGATATTATGGGGAAATTATTAAAACTAAGAATTAGTTTAGATTTATTTTTAATATACCTGCTGAATCCGTTTCGACATCTTTAGAAAATTTGTTCCCTATTGTTTATTTAGAATTTTATTTTAACAATCATGCCACATTTATAAGAAAAACACATAAGAAATGTCATGTACTGGCTACTCGAGACTATAAAATGTAAATTTATACAATGTTGAACTGACTATACCTCTATACCAAGATTATGTCGGTTTAAAAAAGAATTTTAAAGATTTTTTTCTAATTGTATTGTAATTACAATTTTAATTTTCTTGCTAGTTAAATCATGACATCGCATTGTGACAGACTTTAATAAAAGTCATATAGATTAAGGACACGTCCAATGAAACCAATTGTGGCAAAATTCTATCTTTAACATTAGAATGCTATATAATCAAAATATGAAATAAAAGTAGACATACATAATATGTCCTAATATTTCTAGATATGTTCAATTTCTTTCTTGAGAATAAGTCAATACATTCTCTACAATTATGGACGTATACATTATCTACTCTTGGATATTGTTTACGCCTTTTATATTACATTTCAGATACTTTATATTTATTTATATACTACTTTATATTTACTTTAAATTTCGAAGCGTGTCTGATGATTCGTATTTGAACACAAAACCTATTATTCGACTGTTTACGGAAAAGCGATAGGTTAATACATAAAGATTTGATCTACTTTCTGAACTTTCTAATATGATGAAAAAATTGTGTAAATAATTTTTTTACGTTGTCGACACCAATGAATTATTAACACTAACTTAGTTTTCCACAAAACACAAAAACACTATACATTACACTCAACGTGTGTTTCGCCAACAAAGTTGGTATCATCTGGAAATTATTCAAACTATGTATGAGTTTTAATCATCTCCAGATGATGACAACTTTGTTGGCGAAATGCGCATCAAGTGTAGTGTATAGTGTTTTGGTGTTTTGTAGAAAACAAAGTCAGTGTTGTCTTCACACCAAAGATTCCAACCTACTCCAGTAACAATGAATTATTGTAAAGTTGTAACGATATCGGCGTATTGTACCATGAAAAACAAACGTAATGCGTCACGTTCTACCATATATATTTCCCAGTAATAGAAACAATACTAAAAACAATTGAGTTAATTATACTTTTGGTGAGTAGAGGGCATGATAATTTGGAGACCAAGAATGCTGAACAAGACTAAATAAAGTAGAGTAATTATTGGTAGACTTCAGAGAAATGTATCGAAAGTATTTCATTACATTATTTCTTGATGATATATAGAATATACGCCTACAATTCAATTTAGTTTCAATGTTCTATTACAATTTAATTTCATTATACATGATAGTACCACTACAACATATATAAAATTTGCAACAAAATCATTAAACCACATTTATGTCGCCTTTTTGCGAGTTGAAAATCGGCTTAAAAATTCCCCTAAAAATTTATATAATTCGTTTCCAAGGACCAGTAATTAAGAACCATTTTATTATATAATTTTCAGAACATAGTTGTTTTGATCTATACGTACCAGACTTGAATATAAGGGACCCATATTTTTTAAGCGTAAGAGTACAAGTACAGCTAAATGATAACATAGAATATTCACACAATCAAGATCCAGTTATAATATACCCGAATGAATTAATCAAAACGTTTATAAACACCGACAGGGAGATATACAAACCAGGAGATAAAGTAAAATTTAGGATATTTGCTATAGATGAGCAATTATTACCCCAAAATTCGAAGGTGAGTTTCCCAGTATAGTAAAATTGCATTTTACATGAATATAGTATTTAATGGTGAAATAAGTTATATAATAGGTTATATTATCTCATTCTAACATGCGTATGTATCAAAATAACCGACCATTTAAGTAAGAAATTGATCGAGGAAACCGTTACTCTGTGGTAGTTTATAATTCTAACGTAATTGAGTAAAACAACTACTAAGTTTTATACCACTATATTTACACCAAAATCGTGACTGCAGTTTCAACACTTTATGTCATTTTCAAAACGACGATTCACCTAAGAATTCAAATTCTTACTTGATTGTTAGTTGAATCGTCGTTTTGAAATTAACAAAGTGTTGAAACTGCAGTCACGATTTTTGTGTAAATATAGTGGTATAAAACTTAGTAGTTATTTTACTCAATTACATTTAAGTAAGCACACTTTTCTATCGATGTTGGTGTGAATAGTAATACTGTATTTCACATTATTAACGACATAAATCGACAAGACTTGCGAAATTCAGTTAGTTAATTATATAAAGTTATTAGTTAATTATATGATGTTATTAATCATATGAAAGCTGTTATGTTACTCGGTAAGAGTGCATTCTATTTGCACAATGGATAGAATTGTGTTTGAGAATTATGTGAGAGCAGAACGGGCACTAGTGAGAGTCGGTGTAGTTAGTCTACACTTTGTACAATACAACGAAATATAACAAACTCACTATATGAATTAAATATCTTTTAGAGTAACATAGAGACTGCGCTGTCGCTAAAATTCATGCACTATTGATAAATTTCCTTCCAACTAGAAATACTCCAATTATAGACAGCATTTTAACAGAACACTAGAATATGTGGAAGATGGTGAGTAAGTGTACACCATGATTTCTTAGAGAAGACGTAGTCAATCAGAGATGTGATGCGGTTTCTCAGAATCTTATTTATTAAAAAATAATCTGTAGTATTTACGGCAAACATGAGCGGTGGGTGACTAAGCGTTTCAGAAGAATCCCAGGCAACGTACATACTTCATCTACATGCAATATTCAATATTTCTGTGCTACATTAGAAATACAAATTAAAAATGGAAATGATTAGGGGGATGTTTCAAGGGGTGCCCAAATTGGGGAAGGAGTTCTTAGCGGATACTTCAAGATGTTACAGAAGGTACTCAAGCTGTTGTTCGGTAGCAAATAGTTACTAGTAAGTTTCATTGCCCCGATTACTCTTCGTAGCTCATTTTTATCTTGCATGCATGCCTGCATGAATTGAATTATTATTAAAGAGGGTAAGGTGATAGTGTTATGGGACATCTTTGTCATAATTACAGCATAACTTAAGATGTGCTATTTCCTATTTTTAACTATTATATACTAATATATCTATTTTTCCACATTTCTAGTAATACAACGTTGTAGTAGCATAGCATTGCAGTAACTGATATCTTATGTGATATTAACAAGCATGTTGATGGTGTAGGCTCAAGTTACCTAAATAGCATTTGACATTTTATTTTGGAGAACGTAATACTAAATACTAGACAATATACTCAATCTTACGTATAAAACTTTGGTAACATGATTCGGCTGAAATTAACTTGACTGAAAAAAAATACTTCCAACAAAATTAAACAAATAAATCATCATGTATCAAAGTATATTAGGGCATAGAGAGGCATGACTCATATGATATACTTCAAGGCAACCTATTTAGTCGGTGTACATCGCCATGGATATCACCAGCAGTAGAAATTGAAAACCTGAGGTAGAAGTTTCCGACTATTTTAATATATGTCCTTTACCCAAATTATCGCGAACAAATATTATCAGTAAATGGAAACTTGTCTGACTAGTGACTCTATCTCAATGCCGTTATTTCGCTATTTTTATTATTAAGTCCTTTAACTTCTACACGGAACATAGGGCTTCGGTAAAAGCGCGCCATCTGGTTCTGTTTTGCGCCTTGACTTTGGCCTCATTTCATGTCCTTCCTGCCCTTTTTAACTCGTCCATCACTGTTCTTCTCCATGTCTGTACCGGTTTTCCTACTTTTCTATATCCCTGTGGATTCCATTCTAGAGCCTGTTTCGCAACACATTATTGTTGGGTTTGTGGAGTGTGTGTCCCACCCAACCCCATTTTCTGCTTTTAATTTCAGATACAATTTCCTTCTGCCCTGTTTGATGCAGAAGGTCGTCATTTGCTATGCGGTCTGGCCAGAATATACGGAGTATTCTTCGTAAGCACTTGTTGACAAAGACTTGCAGTTTATGTGATAGTACCTTGTGACTTTCCAGGTTTCACAACCATATAACAGAACTGACTTGACGTTTGATTGAAAAATTCGTAATTTTGTTTGTGTGGAGTATTGTCTGGAATTCCACACTGGGCCGAGTGAGCTGAAGACTTGCTGTGCTTTTCGTATTCTACTACGAATGTCAGTTTCTGCACCCCCACTTTTTGAAATGATACTTCCCAAGTAGGTGAATTCCTCAACATCCTCTATTTCTATGTGATTTTTATGAAATGGGGCATTGTATCTGGTGTTAATTCTCATACATTTTGTTTTATTGATGTTGATTTTTAGGCCGATCTTGCTGGCTTCTATTGAAAGTATCTGCAACCGAGTTGCTGTTTCTTGAAAAGTTTGGCCCATAAGGCACACATCATCTGCATATTCCAGATCGCCCAGACTGGAGGTTAAGGTCCAGCGGATACCTTGTGCATTGCTATTGACTCTAGATAGAATGTGATCTAGCACAATATTAAATAGGAAGGGGGAGAGCGCGCATCCTTGTCTGACCGCAGAGAGTGTTTCAAATCCTTCACTATTGGTTCCACCATGCGCTACCCTGCAGTTAGCTTCTGCGTACAGCGCTTTTATGGGGGATATCACTTTTTCAGGAACCCTTCTTAGCTTTAATATTCTCCAAATGGCACCATGTGAAAAGCTATCAAAAGCACATTCAAAATCGACAAATATTAAGTATAGTGACGTCCGCCACTCTATAGATTGCTCTACTATCATTCTAATCGTATTTATGTGGTCTATGCAGGAGCAATTTGATCGAAAGCCTGCTTGATTAGGTCGGAGCTCTGGGTCGATCACATGTGTGAGTCTCCTAATTACTATGTGGCTAAAATTTTATTTATTGTATTTAGCAGGATTATACCTCTCCAGTTCTGGCATTCAGTGAGATCTCCTTTTTTGGGTAGTTTTATTATTATTCCTTCCTTCCAGCCAGCTGGAATGGTGTTTGTTTCCCACACTTGCCTGATTATGGGCTCTAGTAACGTTGCGCTTGACTGGAGATCTGCCTTCAAAAGTTCTGCCGATATATTGTCCGCCCCTGGGGATTTGTTATCTTTTAGTGTCTTTATGGCACGCTGTATCTCTGCCTTAGTAGGCGGTTCACAATTAATCGGCAATTCCTCTGCATTTTCTTCGTTTTCTATTTCGTTTTCTTCCATTATATTATGTAAAGCGCCCAACAGTTCCTGAAAGTGTTCCTTCCACCTATTCCGCTGCACATCCGTTGATGTTAACAACTGGCCTTCCTTGGATCTTATTATTCTTGCCTCATTAAACACTTTGTTGGTCAACCTTTTAGTGATCTGATAAAATTCCCTGGTGTTATTATTTATATATACAGCTATTATGCAGCTGTTTGTGCTTTTTGGGCTAGTTCCTCTGCCCACTTCCTCTTGTTTTTCCTTGCTGATCTTTTGACTCGTTTGTTTAGCTCCTGATAGAGCCTCTGTTTTTCTGTTTTTCCCTCTATCGATTCAGCCTGTGTAATATCCGCTTTCTTCTTTTTTCTCTCCTTAATGAGATTTCACGTTTCCTCTGATATCCATTCCTTTCTTTTTCTCTCCTTTTTCCCTAGAGTGATTTCAGCTGTTCTTAGCAGTTTTATCGCAATCGTCTCCCAGTCTCTGTCATTCTGGGCATCGATTTGCTGGCATAGTTCTTCTTTGAATGTAGAGGACATTCAAAGAAGAACTATGTTATACTACTACTTTGTTCTGTTTTTAATTTCTCAATGTTATATCTGGGTCTGTTTGTCATTGATGGTGTTTTATGTGTGGCTAGCTTTATTTTTAAAACTCCTATTAGGAGGTGGTGGTCACTTGCAATGTCTGCTCCTCTTTTGTTGCGCACATCGATAGGAGAGGACCTCCATCTTTTTGCTATTGCGATGTGGTCTATTTGATTTTCAGTTCTCTTATCAGGAGATACCCATGTTACTTTGTGAACATTTATATGTGGAAATATCGTGCCACCAATTACGAGGTTGTAATTGCAGCAGAATTGGGTGAATAGTTCTCCGTTTTCGTTCATTTCTCCTAAGCCTTGTCGGCCCATTACATTTTCGATATTTATGTTGTTTTGTCCCACTTTTGCATTAATGTCTCCCATTACTATCAATATATCACCTTTCGCTGTTTGTTGAGCAATTTGTTCTAGTTGCTCATAGAATTCGTAGTTACTTCGTTATAGTACTCTATTAAAGTTCAATACTTCTTCGAAAATTTGTGTCATAATAATAATTGACTTTAGTTTTAATACAAGCTGGCTTTTACATGTTTCCATTTCACTTAATTTCAGAAAACAACAAAGAGGGAGGTCAGCATATAGCAGAAGATTATTAGTGTATACCGGCCATCATTAAAAGAAGGAGAATTTTTCGTTACAAACAACAGTGTCTTGTGTTGTCAAGAATATTATTTCCAGATATTTAACTTTGGGTAATAAACGTTAAATTAAAATTGATTTTGGGTTTTCTTCCAATTTTCTCTTTCATGTATCCAATCAATAAACTAAATCAGACTTAATTCAGTTATAACAGAGACGTAAATAATACCAAACATTATAGAAAAAATCTAACATTAAGAATGAAAATACAGTATAATGAAGTCTTATCACTAGACAGAACTAGACGATCACACCGAATATTCGACCCTGTATGTCCACTCTCACGAGAGGGAGCAAAGGGGGGAAGTAAGGGTTCGTTTGTATTATGTTCTGCAGTTATTTGGGAAGTAGGTGTAGTGACACCCCACACCATCATCCGCCATGAATGTGTACCGTAAAAGTAATGTATATTTTCTTAATAAATAAGTATTCTGAGAAGTTACATTAGCAGCTAGTAGTCTCTCTTCAACTTACTCAACAGCTTCCGTATATTCTTGAGAAGTTCCGTTACGCTGTTTACGGTTGCAGCAGGAATTTCCAGTTAGAGTAACATTTGAGCATCCACGCTCTTCATTGGTCTACAATGAAGAGCGTGGATGCACTGCAGCAATATGTTCGTTATGTTACGTAGCCAAATAGTGTAGACCATCTCAACTCTCACTCTTTCTACCTCACGGCATTTTTCAATCAATCCTATATATTCTTACCCAATTATTATGAAGTCGGAGATATTCTTACCGAAGGATTATACATCCATTTTTAGCAATACCATTTTTATGCAATTGCGTTATTACTATCACTAATGACACTAAATGAATTTCGCAATCCTTATCGATTCATGTTTCACAGTGCCGAATTAATACAGTCTTCTGTAATGCGAAAAACTCATACCAACGTTGGTAATAAACTGATATGTACATAAAAGACAGATCGCCTCTATACATGCCTACATTTAAATGAGATGGCATATTAATTAAAACTGAACTTGGATAGCTAAGCACCTTGTAATATTAGAAGATAATTAAGATTTTTTTTTTATAATTTGATACTTTCATTTGCATATTTCACTTCACCATCAATCAATCGGTTAATCAATTTTTAGATACCAGAAATAAAAATAAAAAATCCTTTGGATACAACTGTGGCCCTATGGGAAAATGTTACTCCAGAAAATGGTCTCGTTAGCTTGGAATATCAGATGGTTTCAGAATCTGTCACGGTAGGTAAAACTCACCTAAATCTAAAATAAACAGTAGGTACTTAATATTTTTACAACGTAGCTAAGAATCATGTTTTATCCCCATTTCAGAAAATTACCGAAATCCATCGCATTTTATATACTCTATTAGGTCAAAATTAGGTCAAAACAGCTATTCTCCTGGCTATATACCAAACGCCGAGCGCTGAATTACATGACAAAATATGCCGTATTTTGTCTAACAGAGTTAGCACTAAAATATAGAGATTGTTCCAAAACCACAAGAAAGATGCAAAGTGTCGCTTATCTCGCGTTTGGCATATAGCCAGGAGAATAGGTGTTTTGGCCTAATTTGTTTAGTCCTTATTATATAAGGCATTTGCAGATGGGTTGGAGTATAATCTCCTTATTTCTGTAGTTTTATACAAGATGTTTTGAAAATAAACTGCATTGCTATAGGTATTATTTTATGTGCGAAAAGTTAACAGTTTTATTACCAGAATCCAGATAAACCTATATATAAACGACTAGCCCATTAAAAAGTTAGAAGGATTTGCATACCTTGGTAGTGTTGTAGGCAATACGGGTGGTATAGAAAAAAAAAACGTAAGCTATACAATTATCAAGGCAAGGAAAATATTTAGATTATTGAATCATTGATCGCCAATATGGCAATCCCAAGTATACAGTGATTCCAAAATCACTAATTAATAGGCTCTAAATGTTTCCAAACAAATGTTTACACAAAATCATGCGTATCTTCTGGCTAAACACTATTACAAACACAGAATTTTGGGGAACTGTAAATAAAAAAATAGATTTGGAGATAATAATAATAATAATTAATCGAGTTTATTTGTCAAAAATTGTATCTAAACAATATACGAACAATTTTCTCTTAGAAGGGTTCAAAGTCTAGCCAAAGCATAATCAACTTAACCCTACATATATAAATTTATAATAAATACAAAACAGGAAATAAACTGAATCGATAAGCAAATAATGTACAATGTTTAGAGAGGAAAATAATGTGGTATACTGCACAGTACATATCTTAATAGGGTCAAATCTGAATTTTTCTTTATTACACTGTCAAATTCTTCGAACACTCGTCACTCGTTGTTTCTCGTCATTTAAAGTCAGTAGCAGTTTTTATCCTTTATCTACTATTTGCAAATTATTCACCTAAGGATAATGATGTATTTTATAATTTGTTTAGGGTATCCACTACCTAGTTCTACCTAATTACTATGGACAGTTTTTCATGCTTTAACTGGGAACTATAAAAATAAAGGACTTTATTTTTTAATAAATTTAAAATCGGGAAACCTCCCTATACGGTTCTGGAGGTTCTAGAATATCAAAACACTGCTTATGAAATTTCCAAATGCTATACATATATATATATATATATATATATATATATATATATATATATATATATATATATATATATATATATATATATATATATATATGTATATATATATATATATATATATATATATATATATATATATATATATATATATATATATATATATATATATATATATATATATATATATGCATCCGGATAATAGTTACGAGTCATTTCTGCAGTAAAATGTAACGTATGAAGTGAATATAACGTAATATGTATTCAATTGGGACACAGATTTTTGCATAACTGCGACGCCATCATTAAGAAATAATTGATGTTGAAAGTTGCTATTTTTATAATATAGTTGAAATTATATGCTGAAATTATTTCGCTAATACGTTTTTTTGTCTTTTATGGGCTAGTAAATATACAGATAACGGATGAAGCGGATCAAGTGTACGAACTATAACATTGGTTACAGAATGTTTTTTTAGAATCTGTTGTACCGTCTATAGCTAACCATAGTTTTTTTATTTTGTATTTAGATTTAATATTATTTTCAAACCTCTTGCATACATATAGTAAATATCTTTGCACGTCTTTTACGTGCACTTGCAATATGGGTGATTTTCATGTAGAATTATATTTGTTTCAAAACTGATGCAATGGGTCTTTATTCAATATAAATAACGGTACATACAGCTCATTAACAATAGGAACAAGTCGCAAAACTGCGATATTGGACCGCCCACGAAGTTCACAGTAAATAGTGTGGTCTTTACTTAGTCGAATTGAGACCTTTGCAAAGTAAATATCGAGTATGTATGAATGTACACAGAGTTCGATCTGGCCACGCGTAAAGTGCATCCTTTTCCCTTCGAATGCTGCCTCACTCTTTCTTCTCTAGAGAATCTCACACTTTTTCCTATTCTTGATGAGTAATACATAACACACGAATACTGCTTAAAAATTAATTCTGAAGATAAATTGGGTATCAGGTGTTTAGCCATCTTGTTGCTGCGTTGCTTTCGTGCTGTATACATAAAAGTTTTGTTATAGGTTAACAAGTTTCGATTACAAATCAAACGTTATTTCAGATCCGTTATACTTTAAATCAGGAAATTGCCACATAAACCTTCACCACAGAATTGCCACATAAACCTGCAGTCACCTATTGCAATCTTTCGACTTATTTCCGCTAGACGAAAGTCATAGTAACGAGATAGAAATATAAATATTTACACTGTTTCAAGAAACAATACAAAAAGTAGTCAAACACGATGGCAAGGTTAAACTGAATTGCTCTTACCTACATCGATTGATATATCTCAAATCAACGTGACGATGTGTAACACCACCGACGCAGCAGATCGCAGACAGCTTTATTTATTGCTTATATAGTTTATGCTAAACGTATAAGAGGTTGTGTAAGTTATTGTGTTTCAGGGTAAATGGAAGATTCAGACAGCAGATGAAACCAAAATTTTTGAAGTTTCTAAGTACGTTTTACCCAGGTTTCACATTAATTTAATTTATCCTCGACTTATTTATTTTAAAACGAAATCGCTAAATATTACCGTATGCAGTGAATATTCATATGGAAGACCGGTAAAAGGGATAGCTTTCATAAAAGTAACCGATTCTCACAACCATATGACTCCTGTACATAAAATGATTGAGGTGAGTTGAAAACAATAACTGTTTAGTTCTATAGGATGTACCTACATTCATTTAATGGTTGAGGGTTTCTGTTAATCAATTTTTATTGTTTGATACACATTTTAATTCGTAATATATATGTTCTAATTGTTTTATTAAATATTTTAGATGCAAAACGGATGTGGCGAATTTTCGTTGTTCGCAGATGCCCTTACATTTGCCAAAATTAAAGAAAAATTCCCCTTATATAACCCAAAAATTTACATCTATATTACAGCAACTGTTACAGAGAAAGGAACCAATAGGATAGACATCGCACATGGCAAAAGTTTGGTATTTCTCAAACCGTATACTTTAAAAATTAGTGCCAACACAATATTCCAACCTGGTCTTCCGTATAAGGGAAAAATAAAATTTAATAACGTTCAAATTAATTTAAAAGATGAGCTGATCGAAATTTGTTATAATTTGGCTATTAAGAAAAGTTGGAACTATATAGGTAAGGAGCAATGTTCCAATTTTATGGTAAATGAAGAAAATACAGTTGATTTTAATATACTACCACTGAAGAGCAATGTTATCCATATCCATTTAAATGTAAGTAGAAGAAAAATAATAACTAAATAATAATTATAAATTAATTTCATGAAAGGTATTCTATATTTAGATACTACAAATTAAATAATATGATCAAAACAATAGGTACAATAGGAGCAGAAAACTTCGTTATTATTAAAAATCTAATATTCGGTGATTCGTTAGGGAATATTAAAAAGATGCTTATTTATAAAATGTGCAATTCCAATTTATATTAAAAGTTAAATATTTAAGACATTGTTTAGGAAGTACAAAAAATTAACAGCTTTAAAGCTGATAACCTTTTATTTTATATTTAGTGGTGATATCGAACTTGAAATTGATCTGAACTTTTTTTCAGAGTTAAGGGTATATTGTTATCCAAATGAAGGGTACTTCTTACTTGTACTTTTTCTCCAAAATTAATATATAGAGTAAAATAAACATGCAATAGAGTTTATTGTTAACAAATCGTTCCAAATTTTTCCAAAAGTGTTCCAAAACTTTCTAAGCACTGAAAATAGTAAACCTAAATATTAAAATATTCAATTGACCATTTTATTCACCCAAATACTTCAAATAACGTTTCAAAACATGTCTAAGTACTTTAAAAAGAATATTTCTATTAACAGATCGATTCACATTTTTAACCCAGGTTTTTTAATCTCTCAAATAAAAAAATCAATGCTGCAATATTCGAGGATGAACGAGACCAGATAATTGGTCTTCGATATTTAATAATTCAATTTCTACATTGTTTATATTTCTATATTACCCTGCGCTAATGTGCAAGGCAATCGTTTTTTTAGAAAAATGTTCTCAAACAGAACCAAGTTTTCCCCATTTTCTTCGTGTTCTCCAAAATTTGAATGGTGATGTTATCTATTTGTATAGAAGTATATATTATTTTCAATAATGACAAGATGGAAATGATGGAGGTTGTCTTAACACAACCAGATTCATGATCATAACAATATTCTCTAAACCGACCGTCAAGAGTTTATTAATTCACCGTATTCAAAACTGTAATTTAAAAAATTAATTACTAATCTAAATGTATTCTATTAGACTGGTATTCTCCGTATAACTGTAATTTTATTAAGAGGCTGTAAGATTAGCGCCAGTGCCTCCGCCATTTTATAGATATAATTTGTAATTACAAGTATAATATAAAAACATTTTCTTCATTTCTAAGATGTCTTGCATGTCTTTAAATTTATATTTAAAAACTTTTATACATTTGTCTATATCTATTTATGTGTTCTTTTAATAAATAATAGAACACATTTAGTTCTATATATATAAAACAATACCTATGTATGTATTTTCTTAAAAATAAACTTATTCGCAAGGTATTTATTCTAAACACAAATGCCTTATTCTTTTAAATTTTATCAATGTTTAATAAGCAAAATTATGATATAATTTCTTTGACTGTAGAATTAAAGTCACGAAACGTCGAAATAAAATAAAATAATGATTTACCATGGTAGGAAACATCCTAAACAATTCAGGTCTTTATTTAAAATTAAAAATCTACGTTCGAAGACGATATTACTATTAAATAATATTGTTAATGTCAATTAAAAATTAAAATTTTTGGTTTTAATCAAATATTTGGGCAGCAATTGAAAATCAATTGATGTTGATGATAACATAAGTTGTTCTTAATAATCTCCAAAACTTGTTTACATTAGCCCACATTGTATCATTCAATAATTTACTACCAAGTAAATAAATTATTGATGATGTTAAATGAAGTTTACATTTTTTACGTAGTGAAATAATATTACTTTATATTGATTGCATTCATATTAGTTTAAACGATCATACATATCTCTAACAATTCAACCAATATCAAAGTAACATCCAAATAAATATGAGACAAAAAGGTCAAGCAATAAAATGACTTGTTTGCATATTCAATAATTTTAGGGTTCTTTTATTTAATTGTTTAATAACTCTTTAACTAGTATAATTTTTTATCTTACATACTATTCGCAAATCCAGATACATATACCGGTCATATAAAAGGTAGGATAGCCATTTAAAACCAGATAAATAGATGATACAAAGCAGCTGAATATACTGTTATCAGTTAATAAAATTCCATATAGGAAAGTTTTTACTAATCTATTAATTTGTAAAGTCAGGATTACCTACATTAAAAGTAAATTTTCAAATTTTGCTGTTATAATGTCAAGCCTGAGAAATTTAACATAAATTTTAATATTGATCTGTAGTCTTCATTTTAGCTAGTAACTATTGTTTTCGATATTAATTTAACTATTAGAGATAGATACATTAAACATGGTTATACGTTAACATATTATTTCGGCTGCAATAAGACTGAAAGTGAGTATCTGACCACATAACCACATTTTTTTTAATAACGATGTTTCCTAAGGTGACATCATCAGTAATTAACCTCCTTCAAAAAGTGTATAACAAAAAATAAACATCGATATGTCCAAGCATTTATATCTAAAAATATATAAGTAAATTTTCATTAACACCACGAATATTTCAAAATAATAATAATATAAGTATCATTGTTTTTCAGGCGCGATCATTGAACCACAGTGATATTGGCGACAGCTTTATGGCGATACGACTGTTTTCTCCAAGTAGCAGTTACATCTATTTGAAACAGCACATATTGGGAAAAACTTCAGACGAATGTAGAGCCGCTCAACAATTTGCTGCGTATTTCACAACAGACCATTTAAGGCAAAACGAAACCATAACATTTTATTATATGGTTAGTACTTACATTAAATACATCAAGAAGACCAACAATAACAGTAACTTAAAATAAGGGTGAGTCACGGGAAACGGACGTTTTTCAACAAAGAATAACTCTTGCAATTTTAGGAAAAAATAAGTTTTATTTTTAAAGAATTAAACGTTAAACTATGCCATTTTACATTTACATTGTACATTGCACATTGTACATTGTACATTACATTTACATTGTAATTCTTTAAAAATAAAACTTGTTTTTTCCTAAAATTGCAAGAGTTATTCTTTGTTGAAAAACGTCCGTTTCCCGTGACTCACCCTGTATTTAACGAATAATATCCTATATAAATATATCTCGTACTTGTTTTATAGGATAATCACATGTATAATAAATTTAACATTGTTCTCTTTACAGGCTGTTGAATAATTGTTCTTAACTGGAATATTAATAAAAAATATAATATCAAACGATCTTTTGATATACATAAGATTTCTTTTAATGAAATTTTAAGTTATACCATTTACCATATACTTTTAGCATGGAAAAAATATGATCTCCTATTGAAATTGACTGAAAACTCAAGTTTATTTTTCTATAGTCTATGATATATATTTAATACTCGTGATATGTTGCCTACATCCATGTGATGTCTATCTATTGAAATGGTGCTAACAGGCACAAACAGCAATGTACAAAATGGAAACTTTAACTCAAATAAAGTAACTCGAATATGGAAAATTTCAATAAATATTTATGAAACAGGTCAATTTTAGATTTTTATTGCCCACATTTAGGTGGTAATGACCTTTAGTTATCCTAGTCCTGGAGGATGTAACCGCTCCAAATGATTTTTTTAAGGAATCGAGAAGAGTAAATCTTATATTTCCACCCTCATTCCGTGAGAGTTGTCAATCGTTGTCAATTCAATGACAATAACTGTGTCGATTAACTTCATCATGAAAGTACACTTACTGTTCAGTGTACTTTCATCAGAAAACCAACTATTTTAAAGATATTTGACTATAGATAATACCCTCCATCATTAGCTCAATTTTCAAAACCCAATTTTCGATCCGGGCCAACATCAGTATATTCCTGAAC
Organism: Rosalia funebris; assembly: GCA_037954035.1. Classification (NCBI taxonomy): domain Eukaryota; kingdom Metazoa; phylum Arthropoda; class Insecta; order Coleoptera; family Cerambycidae; genus Rosalia; species Rosalia funebris. The sequence continues at coordinate 18,013,626 of JAZFAV010000026.1, read as the reverse complement.
CATGTGCATTTTATAAGGATATATTTATACTTCTTTCAATAATTTCATAATTGTAGTATGACTTTAGTTTCATTGTCAACAATGCATTGCCTCTTTTTAAGTACATTTCTAAAATGATCAAACTCTCGATAAAGAGACTCAATATTATTAATTATACATTAGCTAATGTGGTCCCTGGTGATAGATGTTGGTCCCTAAATAATTGAGTAACCTCGATTTGTGTTCGGCACTTTACTTTTCTCGACTCAGCTTTTTGATCATCAATCAAATTTTAATAGGAGGCTCCCATTACACAAGTCTTTTTGAGATCAAGATCTCAGATATAAGATCATGTACAAATATCTTTAACCTGAGTTTAAGCAGAGTTTCAAAACAAAACAACTAAAACAAAATAAAAAAGTGAAGACAAGAAATGTGTATTATTAATATTCCTCACGAAAAAAACAGTACACATATTGTACAACTTTTACGATGTAAAATGTTTTTTTTATTTTTGTTAAGGTAATAATTTGAAAATTTTAGAAAACGAGGTACGCATTAAATTCTTCACGATGCGACCTTTCAAATGGTGTGCAATCAGTATACTCTTCCATTTAAAAAAAGGTGTAGGTAAATGAAAGTCATTGATCTGTAAATGTGGTCAATAAAAATTAAAAATCGACCTGTTTTAGGAATATTTATTAAAATTCTTCATATCTGAGTTACAAAGTTTGTTCCAATTAAGGTTTCCATCTTGTATTACTATAATTAATGCAACGCAAAACGTCGTGGTACGCAGATAAATTCTTTCAGTTGTCGCATCTGACTTTCATATATTCAATCTTTACTAATCGTAATTATAATTCCATATCTAGCAAATATGACGTATATATTATATTTATTTATTCTAATTTAGTACTCATTGGAACTTCTAGTATTTTACTAATTTACACCAACAAATTTTATTAACTACAAAAAAATAGTAAGACGTAAATTATATTAAGAATAGTTTTTATATTGCTTATATTGAACACTTACTGTTTATATTAAATACTGAAAAGTATTTGAGTAAAACTACTATATAATGATTTCGAATGTTACTTTATCTGTGATCCAATGTCTGATTCTCTATATATTTTTAATATCAATGCTACTTATTTTTAAAACGCCATGTATTTAATTTAATATTTGTTAAACATTTGCTTAAATATTTAAATTTAGAATTCATACGAGAATTAAACTTTATGATTACATTTTGCAACAATTATTGTAGTAATTATTATTTTGCAGTCTTACAATTTTTTACATTCACAAAATGTTTATTTTAGATCAAAGCCCAGAACCACATTTACAAACTAAGAAGGATCAATCACGTTGTGAAAAAAAGTTCTCATGACTATTTCAGCGAATTAACAAATTTGGTAGGAGAAAAACATAAATTTACAAGAGCAACCATATCACTTGAATCCTTTACGATACAATTTAAGCTTGACAAGAGAATTGGAATAAAATATCAAATTTTAGTATATTATGTCACAAATGATGGAGAAACAGTGGCAGTAACTAAGAATGTAGATGTTGCACCATGTTTGCTAAAGGTGAGTCAAGTATTTTGTTATTTTAAAAAAGTACCAATTACCAAACTAACTATTACTGCTATAGACAATAATGATTACTAATAACCTATGAAACAAACTATTAAAACATAACTGCTATAGAGTAGAGTGTTAATCTACTCTTAATTTTAATAATAGATAATGAATTTAATAAATTATTATAATTTATGTCAGAATGTCCCCTCCATAGCCTTTACCAATTGAGAATCATATATATTGAAACAAAAGCTAGATTTTGCCTTCGTAATATTCTCAGAGAGAATTTGTATATTTTGCCTTTTTTCTGAAAATATACAGATATAAGTTTATTTTCGTTGTGTTGTCTTTACTTCATCAATATGTCATTTCTGCTTCCGTACGGTTTATGATCAATATTGTTATATTACGCGTATGCCATCCTATAAATTCTCATCATGAAATATTATGTGAATTAAAATGAACATATTACCTATATACAAGTATTTTTCTCCTTTATGTTTTCAAGGCATTTATGTGAGATCTTCGGGGCTCTTTTGAATCTTGAATATAATGTTCAAATATATTAAGTACTATCATATTTGATAGTAAATGTTATTAATTCAGAGGTAAATAAATAATTATGGAATCCGCATGCCCCTATGATGATATAAAAATCTTGTGGGAAAATTAAGCTGCAAAACAATACCAATGATTATTTTAATCCGTACAACGTCCTTTATTGCTATAATAGATGGATATTTTAAAAACATAAACTTTACGAAACACCGACGTGTTTTTTTCAAATAAAAAAATACACGTATAGTAGCTCACGCAGTGGAGACAATAAATTGAAAAGTGGATGATAAAGTTCAAGTCAATGGAATAATTAATTCCAAATTTATCAACACCATAGGATTGGCATTAACAACATTTTGAGAAAACCCCGTTTAAAGTTTAATGACAAGTATTTTATGATTACTTCAACATTAACGGGCATTTCACTTTGAAGTAATTACCTTGAACGTTTTTATTATTTTTAAGAAAATAATTATGTCAACTGTGTGAGTTCATATCATTCGTAGTACAACGTCTAGACTGATTTTTCTAAAACTACGGGTGCCCAAAAGAGTTTCATGATTCTTAGAAAACTAACAATTAATTATAATAGTTTATTTGAAGGAAGAAATTTGAAGATCGTTCCAAGGTTTACTTTAAATTAAGTTAATAAAGTTAACCTTGGAATGACCTTCAAATTTCCCCCTCAAACAAACTATTAGTTTCATCTGTTATTTCTAAGACGCATAAAACTTTTTGTGACACCCATAGTTTTTGAGAAAATCAACAATTTAACCTTATTCTTAGTTACACACGAGTTTCGCTAGCCACGTCTTTTTTTGGCACGAGGGCATGTCAAAAATCACCAATTGAGTGGTTTTTCCAAAATTCTAAACTAATCGGTCGAAAAAGCTCATTCTAACCAGTTTGTAATTCTGCCTTTAAAAAAACGCAACTTTTGATATAATAATCAGATATTTCGTTCATATTTTAACATTGTCAAATATTTTCAGGTAGACGCAAAGTGGCTTCAAAAACAACTCGTGCCTGGAGCAACTGCAACATTGAACATCAAAACTGGAACCCATTCAGTATGTTCTATATCAGCTGTGGATAGGGCTACTAAATTTTTGTTTAGCAATCAGGCGAAATTCGATGCCAATACTTTATTTAGATCATTTACAGAAGAAAGAGACTATCCTGTTTCAGGAAGAAAAAACTGCATTATACCAACAAGAAAAAACAATCACGGTAACAATCTGTTATGTAATCGTCTTGCTGTAATCTTTCGTTATTATTTTAGCTGCTGCTTTATCTTTGAACAATAATGGTGAAAACTCGAATAACATGTGGGATTTACGAAGAAGAAAACGTCATGTGTATTCGTTTTCAGAAGACTTCGATAGTTATGACATAGTTAACGTAATGTTTTTTATTAAAACGTAAAATTTTATCTATTACACAGTACTCATGACTAGAGCTGCCGACTTTTACATATAAGCTATTACGTATAAGTTATGATAAATTATATCATATGTAATAATTACCCAGTTAGCACTGGAATTCCGGATTGGCTCATCTGCACTATTGCGTATATATCTAAAGTAATTTCTCTGAGCAATGTCCGATGCGGTACTTATACATTTAAAGAAAATGACCATTCGGTATTTAAAGATGCAAGATTTTCAATGGTATCTGAGATTGTTTAATTAAACCGTATCAACACTATCACTAGTGACTTAACATGATTGACGCTTTTCTCGTCATTTAAAGTGTCACTTTTTGCACGTAATCTTCCATTTGCAATGATTTCGAGTATTTTTTATTTTATTTTTGTAGCAATTGCTCGTTCTTATGTAATTAGTATGGATAGTTTTTAAATCTATTTCTACTTGAGCATCTTGAAATTTTATCTGACTTTATCTAATAACAACCGAAAAACCGAATAAATCTAAGATAAATTCGGTATAAAGTATTTGGTCATTTCGTTTATATTGTTAACAATGTTTACATGCTTTATATCAACCATATTATTTGAGGCCCGTCATATTTTAAATCAAGAAATTCCCATACAAACTTTCTCACGTTGTGCGCATATAGTTACGTATTACTGCAAACTTTCTGAGACAGAAATTTACACTATCACAACGAAAAAAAAAAAATAATAGGCGGTTATTAAACTAAAATAAAGCTAAACTTAATTGCTTGTGCCTACATTGATTCGAATATCTCAAATCTGCGCGACAGTATATCGGTTACCGCAGGAGTACCTCAATATAACATCACTGATACAGCCACTCACCTTAAGCAGCTTTACTCAGAATGACAGTAGCTTATTAAATTACAAATTACCTATGTTATATTCAAAAATTGTATTCTGTGAGTATGTGTCACTTATTTTTAATTAAACAGGCCCGCTGCTACAATTTCAAATAATAAACAGAATTGTATGGTACATAAAAATAATATATTTATTATTTCAGAATTTTGGAACAGTCGTAATTACAAATCTTCGAATTGTGACCAAACCGTGTTATACTGGTGAGTTCTCGTTTTTAGTAACATTTTTAACGCCACACTTCAAATACATACATTTTTGGTAGTCCTACTGTTATACAGGATTACTATGGGTTTCAATTTAAATGTGAGCTCACAACTAAAAATTAATCTGTGAAGTTCTTTTATTTTATTCAAAATTATCTTACTGAGATTGGATGTATGGACCTGCTTTTAGAAATACAGACATGGTAGGCTTACAAAAAATTGAAAATAGTCGTTTTAGGTTTACATATGGTGTAAGAGAATATGAACGTGGGATTAGTGAGTTAATCCATAATAGAGGTTATCTTTAAAATACTTGAAAATTACATTTATTATATATAAGACACAGCAATTTAAAATATAACGCTCCTGAATATTTATAAAAAAGATTAAATATGTTACATAAAAATATATCCAAATTTAAATCACCCTATTCATATATGTTAAAAATTCCACGCCACGCCACTGCCTTGTATACTAGAAATTATATTTATGATCAGATTTGTAAAGAATATAATTATCTTCCTCCTGAGTTTAAGAAATATGCAATCCTAAATTTCAATAATTTTTTTTGGAAGACAAAAGTCATACGGACATTTCTACTTTACCTATCATTTAGATAAATGTACTTTACTACTTTACTAACATATTACCCCTTGTTTACCTATTTACCTATTATGCATATAAAGCGGTACATAAAATGTCTGCATCAAAGTTACCTAAGCATTTTCATGCATTACCAAGCATTTTTCGTGGGTATCTATTATGTTCAAATACTTCTAAAACTATCAAAGATTTTATCAGCCCTTATTGTCGATATCTACATATTTTGATCGAATCGTATTGAAATATTCGTGTAGTAAGAAAACGATTACCAAAACTAAGTTTTGATTTATCTTCCAACAGTTAGCCGTATTATCCTGAAGTGTACTTTCTCTAAAATATGTTGTTTCAGGTCCAGTCTTGAAAGATAATAACCCAGGTGAGAATGTAATAATCAAATTGTAGTAACATTTAAATATTAATATTAATGTTTTAGTTCAATTATTGACTGGACAGTATGAAGACCAGAATGAGGAAAAGGCTATAACAATGAGATCTCATTTTCCAGAAACTTGGCTATGGGAACTAGTTCCAGTAAGGTATGGATGCATGTTTTATTCTTTGTGTTTGCAATAATAATCTGAGTTGTAATAATATTATATTTCACTTTGATTGCATCTTATATAATTAAACTGAAACATTATTTTTTTCATGTTTCAGTTTGATTATGTAAATATTTTAACAATTAAAAACAATCTTATCTTATTCGTTTTATATGTTTATGTTTTAACAATTATTAAAAATAGAATAAAGAACATAGTCCACTTAGTTATACATACGTTTTATCTAGCTATAAGTTTCATGATTATATAATTATTCTCAATATAATTCTAATGTATTCATAAAAAAGCTATAAAAAATAGTATAATAATAATAAGATACTCAACCAACATGATTTTCTTGGAATTATTGCATCCAAGTTGACCCACATAATCTTAATTTAGTGGTATAATACATTATAACAAATCATCACCACAATTTTTGAGAATAAGTGTTTCTAGAACTACCAATTCTGTGTTCTGAACATTCAGAACTGATTTTAACCAGATTTGTATATTAAAGTCGCTGATGACAATGCTGAAACTTCGTCAGTACGTAATCCATGACAAATATGAAGGATATTGGGAGACACCATCGATATCATAACAACTTGTAAAGACAATGAAGTTTTAAAGTTCGAACTTCTATATCTTCACAAGAATTAAGATTAAAAATATAAAATAAATATAGAGGTTATAATCATTTATTAATAATAAGTACTACTCTTAACTAAACATGTGTGTACATAACGCGGTTTTTAAGAACATATAAATAAAAGCAGTTTGTGCTAACATTTAAACAGAAAAAACCATAGATATGATTTTGCTTGTGAATATCGTCTCTTTTACTTGTCTCTTGTCATCTAAAATTAAATTACAATGGTACAGTTCATTTAATTGATGGGAAAGACAGGGGTGCCAACCAAAAAGGTAGCTAACGTATAGCATATCTGTGCGGCAAATATATTGGCGCACACCACTGGATACTTACAAAATAGCCTAGGTAAGAGTAGGCAATATCGATAATATCGAAAACAGGATAATGTACGTATGTAGTAAGTATGTAATGTCAAAATATAATCTTATTTCTTTAAATCACATATTTTCGCCTTTCCTTTAAATTTACTTGCGTTTTGCTTCAGATTTCCTTGATTGAACTATTTAGAATTAACCGGGACCATTAGTCTTCAATCTAGAAAATATTTTAAAACTTTAAATATTATTAAAGCTACAAATGTAAATTTAATATTAAAAAGTGTGTACCTTACTTTATTTTGTATTATATCGGTTGCTTGAAATCATCAGCTTTACCACAGAGGGACCAATTATTGCCAGGTCTTTGACTGAATATTCTAACAACTTGATTTTCTTCATTACTCCATATAAATTTCCTACTCTTTTTCTTTGTAATGCAAATGATTTCACTATCTATCCTAACTAAACTTAATTAAAAAGCATTGCATAAAACAAAACTACAAACACCAAATACCAAATATAAATACCGAAATTTTCATACATTTCAGTCCGAATGTTATCTTCGTCAACAAGATATGTTGTTTCTTCTTTTTAGTCTTAAGTGCACAATTAAATAAGAACAACATATCCTCCTGATGAAGATAGAATTTTTATTGAAATATACATATAGAGGTGCGTTAGAATATCGGTTGTAGTTAAGGGGAATATAATAAATGTGTTATACTATACGAGTATTTGTAAAACCCAGAGAAACATTATCCGGTATGAATTCTTGATGCTTTCCAAGTAGCTACTACATAAACACAATCAACTTACAACAACTTCTTTACTACACTAAACCGACCACATGTAAGACAGAGTTCAAATGTTGCTGAGTGGGTATTTATTGTTTCAACAAACACATGCATTATTTTCTCCTGATATAATATATTTTAAAAACGTTTATAAGTCCCTACATTCATTGTTTCCTCCTTTATTTAAGATAACAGTCGATAGTACTCGTCAAAATTTACAAGCTTTCATACTTAACTTAATTTCATCAATTTTGTGACATTTATGGGTTTCCCCCCGATATCCTGTCCCCACGTTTCTATATATCTATATATTTACGTAATAATGTATCCCCTAAATAAGATATCAACACAATTAAAATTTTATCATTATTACATTGCTGACGTAATTAAAAATATATAACGAAATTCGTTTTAGTGGCCAAGTTCAATTGAAAAGACATTTACCGCACAGCATAACCAATTGGATAACAAACGTACTGTGTATCTCTGATGATGAAGGAATTGGATTTAGCCAAGAAACCGAACTGAGGAGCTTTCAGTCATTCTTTGTAGAAATAATTGCTCCTCATTCTGTAAAAAGAGGCGAAACATTTTACCTGCACATTCATGTATCCAACTATTTAAGTTATAAATTTCCCGTAAGTTCCCTTTGTTTTCCCTTTCGAATTGTTTTAAGCACATGAGTTTTAGATTCGTATAACATTACGTTTGTCGGATGGATTAGAGCTAGAAGAATCTAAAGAAGAGTTAAGCTTATCTGATTGTTTGTCGAATAATAACACGTTGACTCATAAATTCCAAGTAAAAGGAACGAAGATAGGTCCTGTCAATGCTACCGTTCTGGCCGAATCAGACAATCAATATCCAAAACAATGTGGACCTGAAACTATAGTATATCAGAGGTAAAATGTATCATATAGAGAACATTCGTCTATTAATGAACTAACAAAAATAAAATTATTTATTATTTTATCACATACATTATCAAAATTATCAACGTACACCACAGATATACACTAACAATTTTTTTCAAGTTGGTTTTTTAAATGTGTTCTCTGAAATCGTTAAAATAAATTGTATAAAAGTATATAATTTTCACTGGCAATTGTCACAATGCTATAGACCGTTGATTATAAAACAACGTAGCTTTTAAAATTTATTGTACATCAGTAACTGATAAAATGCTTATTTGTTTTGTGTTAACTAATTATAGGGATATATTTCTAAAAACATTCCAAGTTGATCCTGAGGGCTACCCAGTAACTGTCACAAAATCTGCTCTTCTGTGTGCTACAGGTAACTGCTTTACATATTTAATTTATAAGTTTTCACTATGTAAACAAATAATTAATAGTTAGGTATTTTGAAATAGGGCATGTCGAAGATATTTCCACTGAAATATATCTTCTCTTAAACTACATTTTTCAGCTTTAACTACATGGGTAAATAATTAAACCTAGTTAATAGTTCTGTTGGTTTGAAATGTTTTAGTCGGCGCATTTCACCATTGTTGTTAAGTAACTCACTCAATGAGCACAAGTTGAATGTGAATTAACCATCTCTATATTTCTCATTGTAGCGTTTTACTTCACTTTTGATGCTGGAGATGTGTAGATCTTTTCTATTACAATGTTTCATGCGTACCATGGAGCGTTTACTAAAATTCTAAGACCTTATTTTGAAACTTCTGGATTATTTTCAGGCTGGACTGGGAGGCAGATCCTCATAACTGTAGGTCGTATGTCCAAATGAGCTTCATGATGGTTTTATATACAAGAATGTTATTTTGTAATAAAAGTTGGAATTTTTTACCAATTACCCAGTAAAGCTTTTGTGGTCTAAGTCCCAGTTGCTTTGTCTTGTTGAATTATGTTTGTCTTGTGTTATCTTTCTCTTGTATTCTCCATGTTAGTCTTTTGTCCAGATGCAAGCCCACGTACTTAATGCCATCTGCTTATGTTAGTTGACTGTTATTCAATCTAACTGGATGGCACGGTTCTCTTCTCATTGTCAGTGTAAAAGTGATATGTAGTGACCAATTCACTGGCTTTAATTTTCAATGTTTTCATCCACAGTTCTATCTTACTTAAATTAATGTATAGGTTCCTTGATGCGATTTCCAGATTTTGATGATAAGGCAGTATTACTATACAGCTGAAACAACATTCAAACATTTCATAGTTACATAGATATTTCAATGTTATACCAGAAATATATCTCTCATTCGAGCTATCTCGTCGGTGACGACGTCCCATATATAAACAATTACGTATAAGTTGTAATAATCTATATAATATGTGATACTTACAATGAATAAATCAGCAAATGGTCAAATACGACGGCAAAGATGCCCAAACAAACTGAATTGCTTGTACCTGTCCACTTCATTTTAAATATTTCAAGTCTGCGCAACTCGACTGCAATTACCCAAGTATAAGACCACTGATGCAGTTTTCAATGTGGGCAGCTTTATTTATCATAATCATGCTTAGAATATATTTAAACGATACTGACTTGCACAGTTATTTTAAAAGTACGAGTATACTAACTAGTTGTACTTTTAGAATATGTTAAGTAAAAATAGAACATTTTTATATATAGACAAGATTATACGGTTTAATGAAAACATACTGACGAAAAGTTATTGATAAGTAGCATCATTATTTAACAATAAATTAAAAATCACCCTGAAAATATTCTATTAATATCCTTGCTAAATTATCTAATAGTAGATAACATCCTAACAAAAAAGCAATTACAAAATGGTATAGGGAATAAAAATTGGAATTGTAACTTTATTCATTTTACAAAAAATCTCTTATACTATCTACTACAACTCAAATGTCAAATTTTATTTCTATTTTAAGAATAATTAAATACTTTTCATAGGATTTCTTTTGACTGTTCTGATTGTTTTGATTTAAAATACTTTTTCAACAAAAAAATATAGGAAATGTTCCTACTATACATATATATTAAGTATACGAGCCCAGGCTTATAATAGTTCGGCCAGGCATAATTTTGTAACTAATATATTTAAATAAATTTAATAACACTCTCAAAACTATTCTATGAAAGAAAAATATTTGTAACAGAAACAAAGTATAAACTTTTAACTTAAATGCGATGAAATATTACTACGTTATGATGTATCAATGACAGGTTTGTTAATAAATAACATTAAGATTCGTGGTCCAGAATAGTTCGGCCAGTTGCTGAAGTATTCTAAACGTTTGTAGCGTTTTAAAATAAAATAGACTCTCAATTGTTGTCAAAATGAAACGGATATTATAACGTGTGATTTGGACGCGTCTGCTAAAATTTTCTAAAAAAAAAAATGGTACATGGCGTGGCATTCAGTGACGATATGCGAAAATCAATTGTTAATGCTCATAAACAGGGGATTTCGGAAAATATCTGCTACGTATTTGCTGCCTAAATTTACAGTGCAAGGCATTATCAACTTTTATAAAAAAAAAAAAACTGCATGCACAACCCAAACCCAACTGGTCGACCATCCCAAATTTAACGCTTAAGTCATCATATTCTGAAGAGAATTGTAACTTGTAACAACAATCTGTCAAACTGACGATTCAGTGCAAAATAAATTATGGTAATATGGGGGCAATCCATTGGAAAAATGCTTCTGTATGCAAAACTAAACGCTCAATAAAGAAAATAGGATACAAATTCTACACAGTAAAGCTTAATTCTTTACGTTTTACTTTTGAACTTATTAGAACGGTTTCTTCTTCAGGCAAAAATCCGTTATTAACTAAACGACAGAAAATCAATCGGTTACGGTGGGCCAGAGAACATAGGCACTGGACTTTACAACAATAACACCAGGTAACTTAGAGTCACTAATCCAAATTTGAAATATGTTTGGGTGATATAAAAAAAAGTTTGCTAAAAATCCCATAGGAAACTTATCACCCTGATTGTTTGGCTAACAAAGTGAAGTTCCTTGTGGCTCTTATGATTTGGAGGTGTATGAGTGGTATGGGCGTAGGAGAATTTCATTTTGTAGATGGTACTGTGACAACAAAAAAATTTAAACAAGTCTTGACAGACAGTTTATTGCCGTCAATACCAATATGTGAAGGCACTGACGCGCAGTACATTTTGCAGAAGGATCGCACAGCAGAAATTGTCAAAGCTTGGTTTACAGAGCATAATGTTTCTATTATAAAATGGCCCGCTAGCAGTCCAGACCTCTCGCTAACAGAAACATTGTGGCATAAAATAAAAAATTAGTTACGCAAAAATCCAGCTCGTTCAGTTAACTATCTGCGCACCAAATTGTAAGAAATTTGGAACAGTACAGTATTCTTCCTGAAGAATGCAATAAGCTGATAGATACAATGCCTGCCAGAACTAAAACTGTTATTGTTAATAACTGTCATGTAACACAGTTTTAATGATGTGGCCGAACTATTCTGAACCGTGAATCTTAATGTTTTTTATTAACAAACTTGTCAGCGATACATCATAGCGTAGTAATAATTAAAAAGTTTATACTTTGTTTCTGTTACCAATGTTTTTCTTTAATAAAATAGTTTTGAGTGTTATTACTTTTATTCAAATATATTAGTTGTAAAATTATACCGAACTATTATAAATGTGGCCTCATATGTTACAAATGTCTTACTCAATTTAAAATATACGTTATTGATACAAAGCCAGATGTTAAAAGTAATCTATATAAAGCCCTGATTGATTAATGGATAATGATTATTATTTATTTAATGCATGAAGCTTGAACTAAATTTGAATGAGTGCATCAGTCATACGTGTATCAAGTAAGGATTTGATGCAGCGTACTATATGGAATATTAGTGATATATAATTGAAGAAAATATGGAGTACTGATGAAATTATGTTTATTATTAACAAAATTACCTTAACTTGTTCTACAAGTGACAGAATCTGAAGAGTTCTTTGCACCACGCAGGCATCTCTCTATATCTATACGTATGATATAACGAATTAGATGTTATTCTAGCAATATCTGTAATTATTCGGGACATCCTCTATTATACATATACATCTTTATATATATATATATATATATATATATATATATATATATATATATATATATATATATATATATATATATATATATATATATATATATATATTAGTTGGTTCGTGTTTGTTTACCATAGTCATTATAATTTCTTAGTTTGTTACATACTCAACCACTTTAAAACTTGTCATGTTTAATATAACAAAAATCAATTCAATATTCTTTAAAAAGGCATTGGTCACAAATGTTGGGTCATTCTAAACCTCCTGCGTTCATTGTTTTTATTTCTAGACACGCGTACTACCAACAACGTCTCCTGGCATATTTCATCACATAAAGAAATAGTTCCTGGCACAGATAAAACATACGTAAGATTAAATGCTGACTTACTTGGAGCAACTATTGAAGTAATTAATAGATGATTTACAACGTAATTACATGCAATTTCATGCAAAATTATTTCTAGAATCTCGAAGAACTATTGGACGTGCCATCCGGTTGCGGTGAACAAGTGATGGCGTCGATAGCGCCAAATTTATATATCTTAAAATATCTAAATGCTACAAATTCCTTAAAGCCTTCAACCCGACATCGAATCATGAGAAACCTAAAAGTAGGTAAGTATGAAATTGAGTGTGTATATTATTTTGTTAACGTACGCTTAACAGGATACCAAAGAATATTAAATTATGCACACAAAGATGGGTCATTTTCCGCATTCGGATATCATGATCCTAGTGGTTCCATGTTTTTAACGGCATTTGTTGTAAGGACTCTTCAAGAAGCAAGAAAATATATTTATGTGGATCACAGAGTCATTGACAAGGCTGTTGCGTGGATTTTTGAACATCAGCTAGAAAATGGATGCTTTAATACAATGCTTCACGTTTTTCAAGATATGGTAACTACACATTTCGATATACATCTTTTTACAGTACTCATATATATTTTCAACGAAATATATAAACTATACATACTTACATTATTCATATTTCTAAATATACACGGTATCCAAACATGAACTGCATGGGCATCTTGAAGTTAGTAACAGATATACAAACAAATTACATAGGAAAATAGTAGGTATAAAAAGCGGAATGTGAAGACTATTCAAATCTCCTTTACATATCTCGCAAATTAGCTTTCGTGTTTGAGTTATTTAGAAATAAACGTATTTAGAATTTTTTTAAATTATTTTTTCTATTACATTATTATTTATTTTTTTATTTATTCATTATTTATTTGCACCACTCAACAGTCAAGACCTATTATATAGAATGGGAAAACTCCATATATATTAACATGATCTTTTTTGCATTATTTTTATCATTGGTTTTGCATTAAAAAAAGTGCCTTCTAATAAAACGTTTAAAAATAAATAGATTCTCTTAAAATAATTAAAAATAAAATACAAACTCTTAAAACTTAAAAAATATCCTCTTGAATAAAAAAAAACTAAAGAAAATTTTCGAAGATGCCTCCGTCTTACTCCAAACAATAACCCAACCTGTCGTAAAATTCTGAACGAACGTTGGTCAGCATAATAGGGCTAATAGTTTGAAATAAATTTTCAATATTAGCCCTCAGTTGATTTAAATTATTAGCTCTTTCATGAGGATGCCCGTATAACTTTGATTTAATATACCCCATAAGAAAAAATCATTAGGGGCCAAGTCTGGCGATCTTGGTGGCCATTGAATTACGCCTCTCGTAGATATAATTCTTTGGGGGAATATCGTATTCAAATAGTCAATGATTATTCTTGAGTTATGGGCCGGTCACCCATCGTGCTGGAACCAAACGTTGTCAAAATTGGGGTTAATGTTTGCCAATGCAGGAACAATTTGGTTTTGAAGAAGATTCAAATAAGTCTCCCCATTTAAATTTCCATCAATAAAGAATGGTCCAATAATATCATTCCCATAAATACCAGCCCAAACATTCAATTTTTCGGAATATTGTGTCCTTGTATTTAATAGGCGATACTGATTTTCAATAGCCCAATACCGTAGAATTGATGGATTGTGTCTACCATGTAACGGAAACGTGGATTCATCGGTGAACACGATGTTATAAATAAAATTGTCATCCGCATTTGCACGTTCCATTACCGTGTTACAAAATTCCATTCTACGGTACTGATCTTCATCGAAAATTTCTTGATGGATTTCGTATTTATAGGAATGACATTTATTTTTCTTTAAAATTTTGTGAATTTCACCCACACTAAAACCAGTCTCCTCGGAAATTTTTGGGATAGAAATATTTGAATCTTCTTCTACCATTGCACACACCATTAATTCCTGCATTTCAGCATCCTCGTTAATTCTAGGTGTCTTGTGGCATTTACAACCTAAAATGCATCCCGTTGACTTAAACTTTTCCACTACTGTCGATATTGTGTTCAAGGCAGGGATCGGACGATTTACATATTTGACTGAGAAAAGGTCCCTTATTGCACGTAATGAATGTCCTTGAAGAGACCATGATATCAAATCAATTTTTTCCTCAAGTGAGTACGTCATAATTACTAAGTTTTGAATTAAAAGAATCTATTTAAAACTACACGTTTTACTACGAAGTTCACTCGTCTAAATGCCAAACACGTATGCGACGGTAAATGTGAAATCTAAGTCGTCGATCATCACGGCCGGTGTACGGCCGGACTCCCCACCTCAACGGTGGAACCTATGTACAATTTTAAAATGAAAAAAAAAAAAAAAAAAATATATATATATATATATATATATATATATATATATATATATATATATATACATATATACATATATACATATATACATATATACATATATACATATATACATATATACATATATACATATATACATATATACATATATACATATATACATAAACTATTATATAGCAAAAATATAGGTATAGCAAAATCTAAAATTAAACTATTTCTTAAATGAATATTAATAATTACACAATATAGCGTTACGTAGTCTGTACGACTAGAATTGCAAATATCTAAAACACAAATCAAAATTACAAAAGCATCAAATAGTTGTTTTAGCGTATTAGGTATTGTAAACCATATAGATTTCCAAGCATTTTGTAATCGTTTAAGCTGACATCATTTACGTTATTAATAAGAGTCAGTCTGCAATTAAAGATCACTTAAAAGTTCCTAAATTCACCAACTTTGTTTACAATAATGTTATTAATATCGTAATCAAAAGTAATAGGAGATTCTTTACAAGTAAAATATATTAATTTACACTTACTGTTATTAAGTGGTAACAGATTAGTCTCACACCATATATTCATATTGTTAATATCATTTTGAAGCAAAATGCACTCCCATACACATCAGATATGATTTATAAACACGATAAATGGAAAGGGTCTCAAAATAGATCCTTGTGGAACATCCGATGTTACAGGTATTTCGACAGAACTAATACCATGATACTGAACCGTTAGTCTTCTGCTATCTAAATATGATTTAAAAAAACAATAAAACTGTATTTTTCGCGTTGTATCATGCATAAAAATAAGATGTATGGAATAACTAACACTTATTTTTTATAGCAGTTTAATCAACTTATTTACTTTTATTTTTCGACGTTTCATAATGCTAGTTCTATCATTTTGTTAATATAAATCTATACTTATTTAGGTAAATTTTGGTTCTATTTTTTTATTTGAAATTAGCTTATGTGAACCTTCACATATACATACCCCCACCTTTTCACCTTCATCTATACATACCTCTTAGAATATGTTCATTATTTTATGGTCGTTATTATGATTTTGAAGTGCCATTTTCATTTTGCAATATTACAAATAAAGTGCCATTAATTTTGTATCTAAAATGTATTTCACAAATATGATTTCGAAAATGAACAAGAACTACAGGTATGTGCTATTACTTATCTAATACTAATTATTGTTTTAAACTCACTGTAACATGTTCTTTTTATTTAGAAAATAATGACTCTGAGTACTTCCTGTAAGTTATATCTATCTATATATAGAGGAAAACATATTTTTATGAGTATATATAATACATGAGTGACTTTGAAATAAAAACATTCCCACAATTTTCAAGAAAAAAATACAGGGCTGTATTTAAAGAATTAATGTTGTTGATGACCCTATAGTTATGAAACGTCGAAAACCAAAAGTATCATTGTGATATTAAAACTAATTAAAATAGATGTCGTCTGGGAGACGTCCCCGATCAGAATCAGTCAAAACCCGATCGATCCGACACGATTTAATTGAGTTATCGTGCTCAGCAACAAGAAATTTATTAATGCCGACGACAACGACACACACACACACACAAAATGGTTTAAAAGCCATTTTTTTGTTAAGTCTAAAAACGAAAAATAAACCCTAAACCCTAAAAGAAAATTTGTTTTACACGATTACATTACTTTTCCGAATATAGTGGAGTGCAGAAAAGTAAAATGCTATATAGAAGTTGTATTATTTTCCATATATCTTATAATAATATAAAAAGTAATAGAAATGGAATTTGAAAAAAATCCTTTTTCAAAATAACTCCAAAACTAAAAAAATCTTTTGAGATCTGTTAAGGTCGTTTGTTGCATCTTTTACTAATTCCAAGATGTTCATACTGCATGCTTATCTTTATTTTTTTATATAAAATACGAAAACTTTATTCGAACAATATTAACAAAAAAATCTTTAAAAAACGGTAATATTCTTATAGCTATAAACTTAAAATATTCTAATTTTAGACAAAATAATCGCAATATATTATTAAATATTGTGCTGTTATAAACTATGTTAAACGCGATATTTTACAACCTCTTATAAAAGTCATATACCACTTTTAATTAAGCAAAAAAAAAAATAAAAAAGAAAAATATATATATATATATATATATATATATATATATATATATATATATATATATATATATATATATATATATATTTACTAAAAACCAGTCACCCCTTTCTGTGGCTGCTCCGACTCACACAGAAGGTGCGCTGGTAATACCAGTAATCACTCCTCGCGTCCGTTCGGTTAGTGATTACTGGGCCGAGTCGTATGCCCTGAGTAGACGAAGCGAACCGAGAATTACTGCCTTCTACATGCGGCCAGCTAAGATTTCTGCCGAGTTGGTGGTCGAGGAGGACTACGTCAGGCTTGTTGGCTTATATTTGCCTGACGGTGGGAAACGAATAGTTCCAATATATTCGGCACTTCTCGTTTTCCACAATGTGCTCAATATCCCCTGGAGCATAAGGCAGCACTGGTGTCTAGTCTATCTGATACGAGTGCCTTAAATGATAATAAAGCGTTGTGTCTATGGATATAGGCTGAGACTGCATATACCATGCAAGACGACAGTAAATGCATCAATGTCTCCAGCGCCCTGCGGCAGGCCCTGCAGCTGACATCAGAGACCTCTATACCCATGACACAACTCCGATAGACGAGCGGGTTAAATAAACCATATTGGCAAGCCATGATGAATCCCTTGGTCTCTGAATTTAGCCCGACCGACCTTAAGAAAGCAAAGGTCAGCCTTTCGGATAAGCCCAGGGCTTCCATATTCCTATAGAAGACCCCCGTGCATGGGCTTATCCTTATAAAACTACAGAGCTCTTAAATGCTCTACAGCTTTTACTTGGGCTTTTAACCGAACGGGTTCACCTCCTGAGTGCGCTGGTGCTGCCAATCCGGTTTTGTACCCCAGCTGGAGTAAGTGGTGTCGCTACTTACCAAAGGCCAGGTGGATGTTGTGCTACCCCTCCTGCTTCTTATATATATATATATATATATATATATATATATATATATATATATATATATATATATATATATATATATATATATATATATATATATATATATATATATATATATATATATATATATATATATATATATATATATATATATATATATATATATATATCTGACGTAGTCCTCCTCGACCACCAAATCAGGTTCATCTCAAGAGAGGACGAAGCCGGGAATACGCAGAGGATGCGCAGCTAGTAGACGGAAGCATCTTACATCACTTAGATACCGGAGAGTCGTACGCCTACTTGGGTCTTGAGCAACGCTCCACCCAAGAGGTAGGTGTCGTAAAAAACGCTCTCCGCGGCAAGTATCAGCACCGCCTCCGACAGATCTGGTCTTCAGAACTGTCGGGAAGAACAAGGTGTCTGCAACAAATATGCTTGCCGTTCCAATCCTTGTCTACTCCTTCGGAGTAGTCAAATGGACACAGGAGGAGCTGCGACAACTCGACGTAGTAACCCGAAAGAGGATGCATCTCAGTAGGAGTTTGCATCCTAGATCGTCCGTTCCACGGCTATATCTCCCACGACATCGCGGAGGTCGTGGACTCTTGAGTTTGGAGTGTCTTCATAACAGGATGGTTCTGGACGGAGCCTGTAAAGTTATCAGGAGTTCGGATCCCCTTCTCTGCATGGTCCGAGATCACGAACATGCAGGGATAGGAGCATTTTTATTTAAGGCAGCACGTAGAGCAGCCGATGATCTCGGTCTCGTCTTCAGTAAAAAAAAAAAAAAAAAAAAAAAAAAGTAATAATAATAATAATAAGCAGGCTGGTATTACCAGCGCACCTTCTGTATATAATAATATATATATATATATATATATATATATATATATATATATATATATATATATATTATTATTATTATTATTATTATTATTATTATTATTATTTTTTTTTTTTTACTAAAAGCCAGTCACCCCTTTCTGTGGCTCCGACTCACACAGAAGGTGCGCTGGTAATACCAGCAATCACTCCTCGCGTCCGCTCGGTTAGTGATTACTGGGCCGAGTCGTGTGCCCTGAGTAGACGTAGTGAGCCGAGAATTACGGCCTTCTGCATGCGACCGGCTAAGATTTCTGCCGAGTTTCGGCATTCCGGTATGTTCTTTAATTCAGAAAGCAGTGTATCTCTCGCTCCACCAAGGGCTCCTATAATCAGTACCTTCAATTTAACAGTATGGTCTGGATAGAGTCTACGGAGTTCGAAGATTAAATCTCGATATTTTGTCCGTTTCTCCTCCTCTTTCAAAACAATGTTACCATCACCGGGTGCCGAGAACTCGATGACGAACATTGTCCTGATTTGGTGGTCGAGGAGGACTACGTCAGGCTTGTTGGCTTGTATTTGCCTGACGGTGGAAAACGAATAGTTCCAATATATTCGGCACTTCTCGTTTTCCACAACGGACTCAATATCCCCCGGAGCGTAAGGCAGCACTGGTGTCTCGTCTATCTGATACGAGTGCCTTAAATGATAATAAAGCACCCGCAACGCTGCGTTGTGTCTATGGATATAGGCCGAAACTGCATATACCGGACAAGCCGACAGTAAATGCATCAATGTCTCCGGCGCCCTACGGCAGGCCCTGCAGCTGACATCAGGGACCTCCATACCCATGACACGACTCCGATAGACGAGCGTGTTAAATACACCATCTTGGCAAGCCATGATGAATCCCTCGGTCTCTGAATTTAGCCCGGCTGACCTTAAGAAAGCAAAGGTCAGCCTTTCGGATAAGCCCAGGGCTTCCATATTCCTATAGAAGACCCCGTGCATGGGCTTATCCTTGTGAAGCTGCAGAGCTCTTAAATGCTCTGCAGCTTTTACTTGGGCTTTTAACTGAACGGGTTCCAACTCGGTGACAGAGTTGTGATTGGCCCGTTCGGTATCGAAGACGAGACCGAGATCATCGCCTGCTCTACGTGCTGCCTTAAATAAAAATGTTCCTATCCCTGCCTGTTCGTGATCTCGGACCATGCAGAGAAGGGGATCCGAACTCCTGATAACTTTACAGGCTCCGTCCAGAACCATCCTGTTATGAAGACACTCCAAACTCAAGAGTCCACGACCTCCGCGATGTCGTGGGAGATATAGCCGTGGAACGGACGATCTAGGATGCAAACTCCTACTGAGATGCATCCTCTTTCGGGTTACTACGTCGAGTTGTCGCAGCTCCTCCTGTGTCCATTTGACTACTCCGAAGGAGTAGACAAGGATCGGAACGGCAAGCATGTTTGTTGCAGACACCTTGTTCTTCCCCGACAGTTCTGAAGACCAGATCTGTCGGAGGCGGTGCTGATACTTGCCGCGGAGAGCGTTTTTTACGACCCCTACCTCTTGGGTGGAGCGTTGCTCAAGACCCAAGTAGGCGTACGACTCTCCGGTATCTAAGTGATGTAAGATGCTTCCGTCTACTAGCTGCGCATCCTCTGCGTATTCCCGGCTTCGTCCTCTCTTGAGATGAACCAGTGCACATTTGTCCAACCCCAACTCCATCCCGATGGCCTGCGTGTACTCCTGCACCACCCTCAAGGACTGGCGTAATTCCCTTTCTCAGTAGGCATAAAGTTTTAGGTCATCCATGTAAAATAGATGGGTGACCTTATGCCTCCGATCGCCGGGGGTGCCGCAGTTATAGCCACGGGTCTTCCTGAGGGACACGGACAACGGCAACAGTGAGATGCAAAACAGAAGGGGGCTAAGGGAGTCTCCCTGAAACACGCCCCTTCTAAACGACACCGGCTCTGTCCGGACTCTAGTATCACCCGATGTTATGGTAAACCGAGTCCTCCAGAGCGGCATCAGTTCTTGAATGCATCTCACTATAGGACCGGGCACCACAAGGCATTGGAGCAAGTGAATTATTAGCTCATGCGATGTCATATCGAATGCCTTGCGGTAGTCGATCCAGGCCATGGAAAGGTTTCGCTTGTACTGCACGGAGTCCTGCGTGATACATCTGTCAATCAACAGATTCTCCTTGCAGCCAGCGACACCCCTCTTAGACCCTCGTTGTTCGTATATCCCCTCGAAAACCGGCTCAACTGCTAGGAGTACTCGCGTGTACAAGATGCGTGTAAACACCTTGTAACAGGCGTTTAAGCAGGTTATCGGTCGGTAGTTCTTTGGGTTGGACAAATCTCCGGTCTTCGGGATTAGCACGGTTCGCCCCTCAACAACCCAAGAAGGAATTTGCTGCTCCCCATTTAGCCATGTGGTAAAAATTCTGGCTAAATGGCGGTGGATACTAGGTAATTTTTTCCACCAGAAGTTATTTATCCCATCGGGACCTGGAGCAGCAAAGTTCTTAGAGCCCGCAAGAGCCCTTTGAACCTCTTCAGGGGTTATCGGGTGGCACACTTCTTCTGGTCGCTGAAGACCTTCGCAAAAGTATTCAAAGTGTGCCAGGGCTGGAGTGTCTCTTTGGAGTGGGAGCTTCTGCTCGTACAGCGCCTTCCAAAAGTTTTCCACCTGATCTACAGTCGGTGGATTTTCGACAACAGGTTGAGGCGGTTCGAATAGACGCGAGGGTTTTTGGCGGAACAAATTATTTTCCGCCAGTCTTCGCGCCCGCCTCACTAGTGACTTTTTGCATGTCACTAGCATCCGTATCCTATCAAGGCAGTGCTGTTTGATGGTACGCAGCACCACCTCATTAAGTGTGTGATGGACGCGTCTTAAATTAGCGGCGATTCGCCGTAATTTTTACGTGAAAGGCCTATTGGCCGCCATATAGTCCATCACACATTGGATACGAGATACCTGTTGTCTTGCCGACTGGATCTTGGCCTCCATCTTCCGTACACGCCACTCCGCTCTCTCTCGCGGAGAGGAAGAGTTGTTCGCCCTCTCCATATGAGAGAAGCTCTCGGCGGCAGTGTACAGGGCACAATTTATGTGCCAGATGTCGGCCTCTTCTGGAAGCGATGCTTGAACTTCAGCATCCACTCTGGCCAGGTCTTGTGGCCTAGGGGGTCTTATGCGATGCAACCCCCTTCTGGTACTGAGGCCCTCTACTATTGGTGGAACGGTGAAGACCGCATCCTCAACTGGTTCATTAGGCAGCCTTTCAGCTACCTCATTCGCCAATCGGGGCGCAGTCCTCACATAGCCCTTTCCACGAAGATAGGATACATAATCACGCAGATTCTGCGGCGTGAAGGCATCATGCTCTGGGTGTAATTCACACCACAGGGCATGCATACGTGCCATGTATCCCCTCCGTATGGGCTCACTGCTTTCATAGCAATGCAGCAGGTCGTCCCTCAGCTCGTCGGTCCACTCAAAGCGTCCATGTCGTTGGCGTGCGTCGTTTTCAGGCAATCCATCCATTTGGGCCCCACCACCTTGCCCATGACCCCTATCCGAACGGGGTCGATCGTGGGGGCCTCCTCTTCTGCCATTTGGAACAAGAAGTTCGGGCTTACCGGGGAGTTAGCCCAGTAAGCCCACGGCCGACACTAGAGGGGAATATGTTATCCCCTCCCGGGTGCGCTGGTGCTGCCGGTCCGGTTTTGCACCCCAGCTGGAGTAAGTGGTGTCGCTATTCACCAAAGGCCAGATGGATGTTGTGCGGCCCCTCCTGCTTATTATTATTATTATTATTATTATTATTATTATTATTATTATTATTATTATTTTTTTTTTTTTTTTTTACTAAAAGCCAGTCACCCCATTCTGTGGCTCCGACTCACACAGAAGGTGCGCTGGTAATACCAGCAATCACTCCTCGCGTCCGCTCGGTTAGTGATTACTGGGCCGAGTCGTGTGCCCTGAGTAGACGTAGTGAGCCGAGAATTACGGCCTTCTGCATGCGACCGGCTAAGATTTCTGCCGAGTTTCGGCATGCCGGTATGTTCTTTAATTCAGAAAGCAGTGTATCTCTCGCTCCACCAAGGGCTCCTATAATCAGTACCTTCAATTTAACAGTATGGTCTGGATAGAGTCTACGGAGTTCGAAGATTAAATCTCGATATTTTGTCCGTTTCTCCTCCTCTTTCAAAACAATGTTACCATCACCGGGTGCCGAGAACTCGATGACGAACATTGTCCTGATTTGGTGGTCGAGGAGGACTACGTCAGGCTTGTTGGCTTGTATTTGCCTGACGGTGGAAAACGAATAGTTCCAATATATTCGGCACTTCTCGTTTTCCACAACGGACTCAATATCCCCCGGAGCGTAAGGCAGCACTGGTGTCTCGTCTATCTGATACGAGTGCCTTAAATGATAATAAAGCACCCGCAACGCTGCGTTGTGTCTATGGATATAGGCCGAGACTGCATATACCGGACAAGCCGACAGTAAATGCATCAATGTCTCCGGCGCCCTACGGCAGGCCCTGCAGCTGACATCAGGGACCTCCATACCCATGACACGACTCCGATAGACGAGCGTGTTAAATACACCATCTTGGCAAGCCATGATGAATCCCTCGGTCTCTGAATTTAGCCCGGCTGACCTTAAGAAAGCAAAGGTCAGCCTTTCGGATAAGCCCAGGGCTTCCATATTCCTATAGAAGACCCCGTGCATGGGCTTATCCTTGTGAAGCTGCAGAGCTCTTAAATGCTCTGCAGCTTTTACTTGGGCTTTTAACTGAACGGGTTCCAACTCGGTGACAGAGTTGTGATTGGCCCGTTCGGTATCGAAGACGAGACCGAGATCATCGGCTGCTCTACGTGCTGCCTTAAATAAAAATGCTCCTATCCCTGCATGTTCGTGATCTCGGACCATGCAGAGAAGGGGATCCGAACTCCTGATAACTTTACAGGCTCCGTCCAGAACCATCCTGTTATGAAGACACTCCAAACTCAAGAGTCCACGACCTCCGCGATATCGTGGGAGATATAGCCGTGGAACGGACGATCTAGGATGCAAACTCCTACTGAGATGCATCCTCTTTCGGGTTACTACGTCGAGTTGTCGCAGCTCCTCCTGTGTCCATTTGACTACTCCGAAGGAGTAGACAAGGATCGGAACGGCAAGCATGTTTGTTGCAGACACCTTGTTCTTCCCCGACAGTTCTGAAGACCAGATCTGTCGGAGGCGGTGCTGATACTTGCCGCGGAGAGCGTTTTTTATGACACCTACCTCTTGGGTGGAGCGTTGCTCAAGACCCAAGTAGGCGTACGACTCTCCGGCATCTAAGTGATGTAAGATGCTTCCGTCTACTAGCTGCGCATCCTCTGCGTATTCCCGGCTTCGTCCTCTCTTGAGATGAACCAGTGCACATTTGTCCAACCCGAACTCCATCCCGATGGCCTGCGTGTACTCCTGCACCACCCTCAGGGACTGGCGTAATTCCCTTTCTCCGGAGGCATAAAGTTTTAGGTCATCCATGTAAAATAGATGGGTGACCTTATGCCTCCGATCGCCGGGGGTGCCGCAGTTATAGCCACGGGTCTTCCTGAGGGACACGGACAACGGCAACAGTGAGATGCAAAACAGAAGGGGGCTAAGGGAGTCTCCCTGAAACACGCCCCTTCTAAACGACACCGGCTCTGTCCGGACTCTAGTATCACCCGATGTTATGGTAAACCGAGTCCTCCAGAGCGGCATCAGTTCTTGAATGCATCTCACTATAGGACCGGGCACCACAAGGCATTGGAGCAAGTGAATTATTAGCTATGCGATGTCATATCGAATGCCTTGCGGTAGTCGATCCAGGCCATTATTATTATTATTATTATTATTATTATTATTATTATTATTATTATTATTATTATTATTATTATTATTATTATTATTATTATTATTATTATTATTATTATTATTATTATTATTATTATTATTATTATTATTATTATTATTATTATTATTATTCCAACAGGAAAAAATCCCAATTACAGGAATAAACTAAATATATAATAACTAAGTAAAATACAAAAAAGAGAAAGAATGTCAAATAGTATAATTAATGAACCTAAGCAATAAGGTAAAAGGTAGTTACAGCGCCAATTTACGTACATATGCAATATACCACATAGAACATCTTAACCTATATTAGCTACATAATTGCAAACACACTTTAAACTATCGTTAAATATATCACAATTCGCTGCAATTTTGTTGTACAGTGAGCACATAAGAAATACAGGAGCCTTCGCTAATATATTCGTTCTAGGAGTAGTACAATATAAAAGCGCCTGATGTCTGACATTACCACGTGGGACCCTAAAATTAATCTTACTAAGCAATTCAGAAGTCAACCTTATCATTTAGAAGGTTAAACAAATATTTAATTAGTGAAATATTGCGTCGAACAGATAATGATTGAATATTAAATCTGTCCAATAGTTGTAAGTGGCAACAGCCTCGAGGCGGATATACGTACATCCAGTAAAAAAGACAAAAATTTAAGAAACCTCTTTTGAATTGCCTCCAGCCTTTGACAATGGACATTGTATAAAGGAAACCATATAATAGAACCATATTCTAAGCAAGATCTCACTAGAGCAAAAATAACGCTTTAAGGGCACGTACCTCGGAAAACTCCCTACAATTACGGTAAATGAAGCCATAAGTTCTAAATGCAGCAGAAACAATATCATTGATATGTTCCACGAAAGTAAATTTGGCGTCAAATATTATGCCTAGGTCCTTAAACAACTCAACTCGACCAATAATGTGGTCGTTAATCGCATAATCATGAGAAATAAAGTTGATTTTGCTGGTAAAAGTCATTACCTTGCATTTTGATAAATTTAGTGATAAACGATGTAGCTCACACCATGACGCCATATTATTTATACATTGTTGGAGATGAAAGCAATCCGAAGGTGAAGATATTTCAGTAAAAAGTTTATAATCATCTGCAAATAATAACTGTTGGCACGATATAACTTCAGGAAGATTATTGATAAAGAACAGGAACATAAGAGGCCCCAAATTCGACCCTTGAGGTACACCCGATGAAGGAGAGAAATAATTAGAAGTAAAGTTTTGGTATCTGACCGTGAAACTTCTATTGGACAAATAAGACCTAAACAAGTCCAACAATGAATCTGAGAAACCAAAACTTCTGAGTTTAAGGAGCAAGATATTGTGATCAATCTGGTCGAAAGCCTTTTAAAAATCTGTATAAATGGTGTCGACTTGTCCTCCCCTGTCCAAGATTTCGGAAACGTATTGCGAGAACAGAGCTAAATTTGACATAGTCGACCTCCTTTGCATGAATCCATGTTGGTGTGATGATAGAAGCTGCTTAGTAGAAGCATATAGCACATTGTACAGCGCCGTCTCGAAGACCTTTGAAAAATTGCACAGCAATGAGATTCCTCTGTAGTTTGACACATCATTAATATTGCCTTTCTTAAATATGGGACAAATGCACGCCTCCTTCCACCGCGATGGAAAGATTGAATGTTTCAGAACGTTGTTGAATAGGATAGACAAAGGCTCCGTAAGTGCATATGCACAGTCTCTGAGAATAAAACTGGGTATTCCATCAACCCCCATAGTGAAGGTGTCTTTACAACGTTTGAGACTTAGTAGAACATCCTCGTGTTCCATTCTCTGGACAGTAATTGATAATCCTGGATTAAGCTCAGGGAACCGAGCGGAGTCAGCTGGAAGCGACTGAATGAAGACACTGTTGAAGTAAGCACCAAACGCATTTACAATCTCTGTGGGATCAGAAAACTCTATATCATTGTACAGCATTAGTGAGGGGATACGAACTGATCCCTTCTTTTTTTTAATAAAATTCCAAAACTTCTTTGGGTCTTGATAAAGGGACTGTTCTGCATCACTAACAAAATCCCTATACGCCCTGTTAATAAGACGTTTACAGTTCAAACGGTGATGTTTAAATTTCTCTTGATAATACGCCGTTTTAAACTTCTTGTATTTTTTATGTAGGTAAGCTTTAGTACGGAGGGAATCGCCTCTGTTGAAAACCAAGGCGGATAGCGAAATTGTCGAATGCATGTATGAGATGTGTATTTAGGTACCGCTATATCAAATAAGCCGTATAATTTCTCATAAAATTGCGAACACATATCTTCGACATCATTTATACCTGATAGAAACGACCAGTCAGTATGACAAAGTAGTTCATCCAATACATATATATATATATATATATATATATATATATATATATATATATATATATATATATATATATATATATATATATATATACAGGGACGGCCATAATCAAGTACTCGATTTTAAGTAGCGGCCGTGTACAATGCAAGGAAATAAAAAGCAAAAAAATTTGGGTAGGACATTTATTTGTATTTAAAGTTTAAGCCTAAACTCAATTAAAGACGATGTCAGTCAAATGACCGCCTCTAACTGCGATGCACATCTGAGCTCTTTTTACGGCATGTTTCATAACTCGAGTCAAGTCATTTGGAGTTAGATCCTCTATTTCTTGACGGATATTATGTTTCAGCTGCTGTAGCGTCTGAAGGTTATTGGCGTATACATTTGCTTTGAGATAGCCCCATAAGAAGAAATCAGGAGCCGAAAGATCTGGCGATCTTGAAGGCCACGCTAAGTCGCCAAATCGAGAAATTAATCGCTCAGGGAACATGTTGCGCAACATGACCATTGTCTCTCTGGATGTGTGCGCAGTCGCACCGTCCTGTTGCAACCACATATCCTCCAGTCCTAAGATTTCCAACTGAGGTGACAAAAAGTTATTCAGCATTGCTCTATAGCGCTCTCCGTTGACCGTAACAGCAGTGCCTTCATCGTCTTCAAAGGAATATTGACCAATTACACCTTGGGCAAAGACGCCGCACCATACAGTGACTCGTGAAGGGTGTAGTGGTCTTTCCTGAAGAATACGAGGGTTTTCTGTACCCCAGTAACGGTAATTCTGCTTATTTACAAACCATTTAAGTGAAAATGAGCTTCGGCGGTCATAATCAGCTTATGTGGAAAATCGTCAATATTGTCGTTAAGATTTAGGAGACTGTGACAGTATTGCAGACGTTGTTGATGGTCTCTGGGAAGAAGCTGCTGTGCCACCTGGATTTTGTATGGAAATGCGTGCAAATTTAGCTTCAAAATTCGCCTTAGGGACGTCCGAGACATGCCCAATTGTGTGGCGCGTCTTTCTGTTGACGTTCTTGGATCTTCTGCAATGCTTTCTCTTACACGCCGGATATATTCAATTGAGCATCCTGTTCGTGGTCGTCCAATATGCCTTGCATCAGCCGTTGTCCCACTACGCCGAAATTGTTGACATAAGTGGCGTATTGTCTTTCCAGTTGGAGCAGGACGGTGAGGATATTTTCGGCGAAAATTTCGCTGTGTTGAAATAACCGATTCATTGTTTTTAATAAATAAAATTACTATTTCTGCATGTTCCTCTAGTGTGTATCGATTCATAATAAAACTTGAATATGTGCACTGGAGAAATGTCAAAAGTAAACTAACGAAAGCTGTCAGATAAAACACTTCAAATCGGGTATTTGATTATGGCCGTCCCTGTATATATATATATATATATATATATATATATATATATATATATATATATATATATATATATATATATACATATATATATATATATATATATATATATATATATATAAATATATATATATATATATATATATATATATATATATATATATATACATATATATACAAAGTTTGCCTCTAAATTTCATTTAAGGATTAAAAAATATTGATATTATATAACATTGTTAAAGTATATAACAATTTAGATTTTCATAGAATTTATCAGCAGTATTACTAACGCCAGATTAGTTCACATGCCCAATATGCTGGTATTAAATACTTATTTAAATGTATCTATTTAAATGTGATAATGATATTCTACTATTGAGAAAGATTGAATCTGATTATATGGAGTTTATTAAGTTCTAATGTGTAAAATGGTACCTAGGGAATACCCACTATTCATTAGATTAATTTTATTTGTGATTTAATTTACTTCTATCTTCTATCTTCTTCTACCTACTTACAATATATTTACGTTACTATTTAAAAATATTATTGTGTACTATATTGTTTATTACTAGGGAGGAACAAGCAAGGAAAATAGCACAGCTAGCTTAACAGCATACGTCATCATAAGTTTAATGGAGGCTAACATTGATGTACCTAAAACAGTTCAAACGAATGCAAAATATTGCATCAGAAGCCAACAAAATCCGGATAAATATACATTAGCTATAAGTTGTTATGCTCTTTTCAAAGTCAAGTGGATTACTGAAGCTAAACGATTATTAAACAGGCTCATGGAAACATCTAACCAACATCTGAACATGTTGTGGTGGACAAGTAAAGGTATACTACATTATCAGATATACCAGGTGTATAGTCAATTACAGAAAAAATAATTCAGCAAAATTTCTGCACCTGATTACTATATTTAAGTTTTATGCAAATATCCTTAGTCAAATTTTATTGAAAATGTTACATCTTAAGTAAAAAACAATTTATAAAACAACTAGTTTAGCAACAAACTAGTTAGAAATGTATAACAGTTTATAAAATCATATGCAGAACGTTTTGAATATACGTACTTTGCACAATATTACAAAACATTATTTTTAACATTTTTTTTTTCTCTTGAATAAGTGAAAACAATATGAAAAAAGTGAACATGTTAGTAATATATCTTTAAAGCACCTTTGCGTTATAAAATATTTTAAAAGCGGTTGCATCTTCAAAATGAAGAAAAACTAAAAACATTTTAGCTCAAATATAGCCAATGAAAAATACGAAAATTCTATTTTTTCAAATATCCTATATTCCTAATAAAAAAAAAATTTACATTAGGTATGTTATATTGGCATATATTTAATAAAATGCCTATATAATTCTACTGGATATTTGTTTCATTTTGACTTATTTGGTTTTATTCCCGACTTCTTTAACCATTTATCAACTTGGTGTGTCTTATTCTGCAAAAGTTCTGATGCAATGTTTCGGTTTGTATTTGAACCTAAGATTGCCATGTCATCAATAAAGGTTACTGTTGTTGTGCCAGGTGTTATTGGTAGATCAGCAGTATAGAGTAAATAAAAAACAGGCCCCAATATGATTCCCTGTGGAACTTCTACTTGAATAGGTTGGATGTATATAATTTCATTTTCGTATTTTACTCTATTTGTAATGTATTATTTCAATAATGTATAATATTTTATTGGTAGGTTGTTCTTCAGTTCATATATACCTAATTTAAAAAAAAAAATTCATTCGGTATATTATTCTGATATAGGTCATCATCATGAGGTCATCAGTCCTAAGACTGGTTGGACGCTAACCTCCAGCTTCTCCTATCTTGTGCTAACCTACGCATTTCGCTAATTGTGCTACAACCTACATCCCTTACTATTTGTGAGCAGTAGTCTAATCTAGGCCTACCTCTGCCTTTCTTCACTCCTATTTCTGCCTCCAAAATATCGCGGACTATTCCCCCATGTCTCAGCAAGTGGCCTACCATTCTATCTCTTCTCTTCTTTATGTTTTTCCACACACTTCTTTTCTCGCCGACTTTATCTAATACTTCTTCGTTTTTAACCCTATCAGTCCACGGTATTTTCATCATTCTTCGGTAACACCACATCTCAAAAGCTTCTAATTTCTTCCTACTTGCTTCCCCTACCGTCCAGGTTTCGCAACCGTATAGCGCCGTGCTCCATACATACGTTTTCAAAAATCTCCTCCTTGTTTCTAAGTTTATTACCCCCAAGCATAAAAGTGCTTTCTTTTTGTTAAAAGCTACTCGACCCTGCGCTATTGTTTGTTTTATATCTTTACCCCTTCTTCCATCCCAATTTATTTTACTTCCTAAATAAGTGAAGTCTTTAACTTCCTCCAATCTTTCATTATTAATTTGTACTTTCATTTTTGCTCTGCTCTCGCGCCCTCTGCACACTAACACTTTACTTTTGTTTTTGTTCACCCTCATTCCGTATTCCTCTGTCAACACTGCCTCCATTTCGTTCAACGCTGATTCTAATTCCTCTTTACTAGATGCTAATACTGCTATATCATCCGCGAATCTCAGCATTTTTAGTTTCTGTCCCTGTACTTTAATCCCGAAATCCACTCTATCTTTTACCACCTTAATCGCCTCTTCGATGTACAGATTAAAAATTAGTGGTGATAGAGTACATCCTTGTCTTACTCCTTTCCTGATACCTACTCTCTTCTTTCCCCTTCTACTTCTATAACAGCAGTTTGCTCTTTGTATAGATTGTGTACTACTCTCATATCTCTATACTTCATTCCCGCGCTCTTTAGTATCTGGAACATTTTTCCCATCTTACATTATCAAAAGCTTTTTCTAAATCTACAAATCCTATATAAGCGTTCTTTCCTTTTTCTATTGTTTTCTCTAACATTACTCTTATCGCCAGAATAGCTTCGCGAGTTCCCCTATTTCGCCTAAACCCGAATTGGTCTTCTCCTAGTATTTCCTCCGCTCTATTTCCCATCCTCTTCTGCACTATTCTGGTTAAGATTCTTGACGCGTGGGAAGTTAGGCTAATCGTTCTAAAGTTCTCGCATTTGTCGGCTGCTCTCTTTTTCGGTATAGTAACGATAATGTTCCTCTTATAATCCTCCGGCATCTCGCCCGTTTCGTATATGTATTTTACCAGTTCAAACATCCTATTTACTACTTTCTGTCCCGCACATTTCAAAATTTCCGCCTGTATTTTATCTACACCCGGCGCTTTATTGTTCTTTAGCCCCCTTAGTGCTATTTCATATTCCTCCCTCAGTATAGGTTTTCCTACATCTTCCCTATCGATACTAGATTCTTCCTCTAATATCTCTCCTAATTCCTGACCCTCGTATAAACTTCCTAAGTACTGCTTCCATCTATCCGCTTTCTCCTCTCTTCCGATCAGTATGTCCCCCGATTGACTTCTAACGTTTCTACTTATTGGTCCTATATCCCTGAAGTTCCTCTTAATTATTTTGTAAGCCTCATCGGTCTTACCTACTTGGAGCTTATCTTCTACTTCTTTGCATTTATCTTCTATCCATTGTTCTTTCGCTTTTCTACACTTTCTAATGATTTCCCACTTTATTGACTTATAAGTTTTCAGTCCTTCCTCGTCTCGTCTGTTTTTGTAACCTCGTCTCTTTTGTATTAAGTTTAAGATTTCGTCCGTTATCCAGGGCTTCCTAGCTTCCCTTCTCTCGTGTCCTAAAATGTCCGTGGCCGCGGAGTCTAGACTATTCTTAATACCCTCCCACTCAGTTTCTGCGTTCTTGATTTCGTCATTACTTGCTTTATTTATTAATTGATCTGTTTTCTCCTGGAACTTATCTTTCATATTCTGATCCTTCAATATGTCCACATTTATACGTTTCTTATCCTTCCGGGTTTTCAGATTTTTGAACTTTAATCTAGCTTTCATGACTACCAAGTTGTGGTCGCTGTCTACATCTGCTCCTGGATAACTCTTACAGTCTTTTACTTGATTTCTAAATCTCTTCCTAACCAGAATGTAGTCTATCTGATACCTGTCTATCCCTCCTGGCATTTTCCAGGTGTACCGCCTCCTAACGTGATTCTTGAACAATGTATTCGTGACTACCATCTTGTGCTTCTCACAGAATTCTATCAGTCTGCTACCTCTCTTGTTTCTGTTTCCTAATCCATAAGCCTTCCTTCTTTCCCCTCACCTACGACTGCGTTAAAGTCTCCCACTATTATTAAATTTTCATGACCCTTCACAAATCCTATTATCTGCTCTATGTCCGAATAAACGGCTTCTAACTCTTCTTCATTATGACTAGAAGTAGGCATGTATACTTGCACTATTACTGTTTTCACTGGCTTCGAATCTAACCTGACCATCATTACTCTCTCGCTGTATTGTAGGTAGCTATCTACACACTGTCCTGCGTTCTTCCGCATAACGATTCCTACTCCCGCGTTTCCATTTACCGATCCTGTGTGTATTACCCTATAGTTACCGCTCCAAAAATCTCCTACTTCCGGCCAGCGCATCTCACTTATACCTACTATATCTAATCCTAACCTATCCATTTCTATCTTCAGATTCTCTAGCTTCCCTGCCTGTCTCATGCTTCTGACATTTCACGCTCCGACTCGTGAAATGCTACACTTCTTGCTAACCCTATTATTGCACTCGATCACGTCTCTCGGAACAGTCCTCACCCGGAGATCCGAACGGAGGACTATTTTACCTCCGGTGTTTTTTGCCCCAGGAGACGCCATCATTATTTGGGATAAGCCTTTCGTTAGCTATTCTGAGGATTATAATGTGGTGGTTTCCTCTTGCCTTCCACATCGCAATCGTGTGTGCCATAGCACCATACCGACCCCCACGGTTTCTGCCACTATGACTACTGAAAGAGCTGCTGCCCTCCTTCAGGGACTTGACTTAGTCTGGTTTTTCAATAAGGACCCCCCCCCCCACTATGGTTAAACCTATGGTACGGCTCCTTAAATCATTAAAACCCGTTCTAGTTTGCACTAGAACTTCGTCAAGGTGCAAGTCCTATCGGATCGGCTGATATAGGTATATTTAATAAATTGTATAATTCTACTGGATATTTTTTTTCATTTTGACTTATTTGATTTTATTCTTCACTTCTTTAACCATTTATCAACTTGGTGTATCTTATTATGCAAATGTTCCAATGCGATGGTTGTGTTTGTATTTGAACATAAGATTGCCGTGTCCTCAGCAAAGCTTGCTGTTGTTGTGCCAGGTGTTATTGGTAAAAGACCCTGTGGAACTTTCTACTTGAATAGATTAAATATCTATAATTTCATTTTAGAATTTAACTCTGTAAGATGTTATTTCAATAATGTATAATAGTTTATTGGTATGTTGCTCTACAGTTTGTATAACAACCTTTGATGCCATACCTTATCGAATGCTTGTCCTATGTCTAAGAATATCGCAGTGTAGTAGCTGGTTGCTTCGAAATCATGATAAACTCGGTTCACGACTCGATGTATTTGCTGAATTGTAGAGTATTTTTGCCTGAATCTGAATTGATATGTTGGGATTATTCTAGATTCTGACACCTTTTTTTTTTCTCGAGTAGAAAATCTTCAAAAGACACCTGGCCTCTAGTGTTATGTTATTGTTTGGCCAGGTAGTGTCGAATTCGTATACGCCTACCGACTAAAAAACCCCCGCTATCCTATCAGTATAATGTTGAAGAGGAACCGCTCTCGCTTTACTTCTCTTTGGCATATCAATCAGGATACTTATTCATTCCCCATTTCCCTTTCCTTCTTCTCTTTTTCCGTCATGATGGCCGTTACCATCTGCTCCACCACAGTCCATCTTTCCCTGTTCTCGAGCATGATTGGGATCATGTTATCTACAGTGATAGCATGTCCTATCTTTTGCTCCGCAGCTCTCCTTTCTCCTATCCACCTTTTGCAGCTAAACACTGTGTGGCCCGCATCGTCGACCTCTCCACAGGACCAGCACTCTCTGCTCTCACGTTTGCCTATATCCAATAGGTATTGCGCGAAACAGCCGTGCCCAGTAAGGACCTGGGTTAAATAATACCCGACATCGCCATATACTCTTTCGCACCATGGCCTTATGTTCGGGATTAGTACCTTCGTCCATCTCCCTCGAGGCTCCGCCACCCATCTCTCCTGCCAGTGTTCCCATAGGCTCTCTCTTGCTGCACCTCTGTCAGCTCCTCCATACACCTCCCGTCTCTCCCTTGCTAGAAGATCAGTGGGTGGTATACAGGCTATCACCAGCGTTGCCGCTGCCGATACGGTCCTGTATGCACTACAGACCCTTAGCGCTGCTCTTCTCTGGACTTTGGTGAGCTCCCTCTTTCACTTGTCCCTTCTCAACATATCTACCCACACCGGAGCGGCATACAGTAAGATCGACACCCCGCTGAGGACTCTCCTCTTTGCTGCCCTGGGGCCCTTAATGCTTGGCAGCAAACGACTAAGGGCCGAAACAGTTTTGCCAGTCTTTTCTAACGTTTGTTTGATATGTTCCTTAAACGAGAGGGAACTATCAATCCAGACTCCCAGGTATTTAAAACTCTGCTTCGACACGACTTCGGTATTCCCTACTCGAAACGTGATGTACGGAAGCTTTCTCCTCCTTGTCAGGAGGACTGCGCCCGTTTTATCCAAAGCCAGAGTCAGTTCCCTATCCTCAATCCATCTTTTGATCCTCTCGACAGTGAGGTTGGCGTTTTCCCTCACGTCAACACCACTTCTTCCGGTAAGATTCTGACACCTATTCTAAAAGAATAGGTGACAGCCTTGTTAGCAGTAACTTTAACACTTTGGAGATTACTAACAAAAGCCTAATCGACCGATAAGATTTATAGATTTGTGTTTAAACAAATTTTAAAATTTTAATATGCCATTTTGAGACAAAAGGGATTTTCGTTTTTATTTAAACGATTCCTTTTCATTAGTTTACGCTATGTGCAAAATAATGGTTGTCTTACGAGATATGGGATATGAACTCGAAAATAAATTATTATTTCCTAATAGTTACCTGCGGGTAAATTTTATATTTAAAATCTGACATAGAGAGTTATTTTAAATTTAATGTTTTATTAAATTAATAATGATGTCACCTTGTAGGCTTTCACTTTATAACACTTTTTATATAATTGCTGTTACAATTCTATCCCCATCGTTCTGAAACTCCTTACCAGTTTAGTAGGGATTTTCATCCATATAATTCATATCATGACACCGTAGTCATGATATGAATTATATGGATTTTCATTTGTAAAGGATCTTCAAGAAGGACGCTCGATTTTTAAACGTAAATAAAGCAAGTTGTGTGTAATTTCCAATCCGCCCAATTTTTTTTTATTTGAAAGAATATTTTATGGCATTAAGCATGGAAAATAACGTTGTTCAAATGTCTGCGGCGGCTTTGCGTAGCAGTACGTATTCGGGAGATCCAATTTTCGATGACTTTGTCACATAAATCTGGCTGAATTTGCTAGATGGTGATCGTTATGTTGACTTTGAGGGCATCGATTGTTTGCGGTTTATTCGCATAGACCTGCGATTTAAGATAGCCCCAAAGGAAGAAGTCTAAAGGCGTTAAGTCGTATGGTCGTGGTGGCCAGTTCACGTCACCGCTGTGCGAGATAACCATGCTCTCCAATCGGTCGTACATAATCGCGTCGTCCTATTGGAACCACGTGTCGTCAATATCCATATCATCTAATTTAGATCATAAGAAGTTGCTTATTATCGATCTGTAACGCTGGCTGTTGACGGTTACCACAATGCCAGTTTCGTTTTGGAAGAAGTACGGACCGATGATTCCCCCAGGCTAAAATCCGCACCAAACAGTGACTTTTTCGGGATGCATTTGGTGCTGGTGTATCAGGTGTGGATTGGTATCGTCCCAAATCCGACAATTTTGCTTGTTCACTTATTCATTCATCCACAAATGGGCCTCGTCGCTAAATATGACTTTTTTGACGAAATTTGGGTCAGGTTCCAACTGCTCCAGGTGGTCGTTTATATTCCTTAAATTCCTGGGTCAATTGGATTTTATATGGGTACAGACCCTAGTTCTGGCGCAAAATCCACCAAGTTGAAGTCGTAGAGAGGCCAAGTTCTTGTAAACGATGAGAAATTGACTGCCTCCGATTTTCCTGTACAGTCTCTCGCACAGCAGAAATGTTTTCAGCAAACCTTGCGTTTCGGTGACGTACAAGTTTTGGCTGATTATTTATCAAACCGGTTGACTCGAATTTCGCTACCAAACGTCGAACAGTCGACTCGGGGGGACGGTTATGGCGAGGATAAAGATCACGTAATGCACGGAACGTTTCTCGAACAGCACTGATTTTGAAAATAAAATTTGATGGTTTGCACACGTTGTTGAACGCTATAGCCTTCCACGGTGATTTGCCATACACAACAATAATTGAACAAATCACAACACATTTAACAGATGTAGCTTTAACAACATGACCCTAATAACTTAACAAATTTTGAGTATCCCTGTTGAAAGATCCTGTAATTACATTATTATGATGGCATCTACATATATCATTTTAGTTATATATCAGTAGTAGAGCAAAGGGGCTATCAGACCACCCTCGGATTTGTCCGCGGACATTTGATGCGGATGGCATGTGGTCATTGTTGATCTGAAGAACTCTTGGCGCAGATATAAAACAGGTCTGTACAGGTATAAAACAGGTGTGTATCGGTTTAAAACAGGTATGGTAACCTGTTTAATGACGTCATGATTTTTCCTAATACCACCATACCTGTTTTAAACCGATACACACCTGTTTTATGCCTGTACAGACCTGTTTTATACCTGCGCCAAGAGTTCTTCAGATCAACAATGACCACATGCCATCCGCATCAAATGTCCGCGGACAAATCCGAGGGTGTTCTGATAGCCCCTTTGCTCTACTACTTATATCCACTCGGCCACTACGATGTGAAATATTCCATAATTGAACAAATACATCAAATTTGGCAGTTACATAATTTCACAAAGAATTTAGAATTTACATTTACAATTTACAGAATATTTTAATTCAGTCACGCACTATACATAAATTTCTATTACAAACTATTTATATAATTATTGTTAGCCAATATTTGTTTTTGTTCTTCACTCATTTTGATTTATATGATTAACTTCAATTAGGGTATCTTTCTTCGATTTATTCCAGAATGAATTTGTATAATTTTATTATTCTAATTTTAGATAATTCATCTATAGCAACTGACATAGAAATCACGAGTTATACCCTCCTATCCATATTACACGAAAACACAATAGAAAATTTGGCGTATGCCCATTCTATAGTAAGATGGCTATCATCTAAATATGGGCATAGTGGTGGTTTCAAATCAACTCAGGTAAAACATTTGTTTTTAGTTGTTTAGTGTTATACTCCATTAATTTTCACCTGTTTAACTAATTTATATTTCTATTAGGATACTGTCGTAGCACTGGATGCTCTAACAAAATATTCACGATTAATAATATCGAAAAACTTAAATGCAAATATTAAAGTTGAAACCAATAAAGAAAGCAAAAATATTATACTTAAGACTGAGGATAAAATGAAATCCAATAGAATAACACTCGATGGCACTACGAGCGATGTCAAAATTCTTGTCAATGGTGAAGGCTGTGTATTAGCTCAAGTAAGTAGAAGTATGCATTTAATACATATACTTAATAGCAAACTAGTATAAAACATTTTTCATTTCATTTGTAACATAATTCTTAATCATATTACGCTGGAAATTAAACTTATTATAAAGCGTCTATTCTAGCGAGCGGCAACAGAGACGAGTCAACAATCAATATGATAGGGATGTCCGGCCTTCACGTCGTGTGTTTGATTTTCCATGTTTTGTGCAGTAACGTGAAAATTAACATGCCATAAAAAATCCAGACCAGAATTACTACAAACCTAGATTGATGGCAATTCGAAATTATTTACGGATATGTGTATTAATGGAAATGATCTATTTTGTAATGTGTGTGAACGAATTATTAATTCGTCTAAAAAAATAATATAACAAGACATGTGAAAAGCCATGTTTCGTCTAGCGGTCATGATAACGATGACACTATATTTTTCTTTTACC
The DNA here is from genome assembly GCA_037954035.1 of Rosalia funebris. NCBI lineage: Eukaryota > Metazoa > Arthropoda > Insecta > Coleoptera > Cerambycidae > Rosalia > Rosalia funebris. The sequence goes on along the minus strand of JAZFAV010000026.1, from coordinate 17,974,638 downwards.
TCATGGTAGTCTCTTTAGCAAGTGATTTCCGTTACATAAACTGGAGAACCCCATACTATGCCAATTTCTAGAAAAAAAAAATATGTGGATCGGAAACTCCCTAATCTACCTACACTAAAGGAACAGATATATTGCCTAGATATTTAAGGACGTATTGCAAAACATTTGTTGCGTTGGGGAAAATTTTGTAAACTTCATTACGCAGTCTGGCGAGGCAACAATAAAACACAGTTTGTTTCCCTTTAGTTAACGTTTAATAGCGAATGTAAAAAAGAAATTTGTAAAAGCTCCTGCTTTATACATATTTAGAGAAGTTCTGCTAAGACATACCTTTACCTCATGAACCAGTTGTCGCGAGATAGAGTTCTTGATTAAAAGCTGTAGCTTATCATAATAAGCATTTTGAAGAACTAAAACTAGCTTGTTATCTTTAAGTTTGATCCCGACGAAAACAATGCCATACACACAGTGCAGAACCTACTGCAACTATAAAGAATACCACTGCGAGAAGTATCACGAAACATCCTGAATATAGCCCTTTGAAACACATGTTAATTTCTGAAGAATACACATCAAGAGTTATTTCCTTCTTTACTAAAATACAGTCCATACATTAACTTCTCGGACTGTCCTTTGGTGACAGTAGTCGCCGAAAGGTCTTTTTCTGTTACGTAAATCACTGTTACGTGATATGCGTTGATATTTTACTGCAGAAAAGTACCTATCAAAACACTTTCTTTATCAGCACCGGTCTCTATACGATTCAGAAACCGAGACCGACTGATACATATGTTTGGTACTCGTTAATATTTCATTATTTTTACCATGTTTTTATTAACTCGCTTTCTTGTCTGTCTGTTTGTTCGGTACGAATTTTGCAATTGATTTTAAACTAACTTTCCGATGAGCTAGAGACGTGAAACTTTAAATATAATTCACAACTGGATGACAATACAATATTAACTCACTTTTTTGTCTGTCTGTTCGTTAGGGTTCGGTACGGAACCTTATTACTAAGCTCACGCTATGTATCCGTCCGTCTGTCTATCCTACCTTTAAAAGGCTGCATCTTTTAAACAGTAAAGTTCAATCTAAAAGTCAATCAAGACTAAGAAGTATAAAATAATTATTTGATTAAAAAAAACTTAATGTACCATGTTTTTAAAACGAACTAAAAAGTATAAAATAATTTCTCCTAGCCCCATACAGATTCCTAACCCCATACAAGTAGTCCTAATAATTTGTGATTGAGAATTTTTAATGTCTATGAATATACTTATTAGATTTAAAATAAAAAACGTGGAACGCATGCAATTGTAAGGAGAGTAGAGAGTAGCTGTCGTTGAGAAAACTCACACAACAGTTTATATCATTTGCAGTGCAATAAAATCGTTAGTGAGTTAGGTGAATTATTCATACATCAATTATCTTTTGCATGTGCTCCATGTTTTTCATTTTAAATCTTACAAGTATTTTCGTAGCTATTAAAAATTCACAATCACAAATTTTCAGGACAATCTATATGGGGTTAGGAATCTATATGGGGCTAGGAAAAATTATTTTACACTTTTTAGTCCGTTTTAAAAATGTAGTATATATAGATTTTTTTGTAGTCAAATAATTATATTATAATATATTTCCTGCGAACTATCGCTGTGTAATAATAATGACCTGAGTTTAACCCTGTTGCGATCCGCCCGAATAAATATTTTAGATGAAATTACAAAATTGAAGGTAAGATAATAAGTATACATATGCGTTATGCAAAATAATAAAGCATCATTTGCTGGCAAATGTATACAATTACATAGGGTGATTGTAAAGTAGAATAGTAGGTTGAAATTTAACTCAAATGTTTCTAAATCTAAATATAAATGATATATTTTTTATTATACTATTTGACATTGTTGATAATTTAAAATCAGGTAAACCATACGTCATATAAATGTGGTCATATAAACAACTCAGTGTAATAACTCTGAAAAATGTATGTCAATCTCTTCAAATCGCGGAAATATCAAATTAAATAGATCTTTACGTCTATACACAAAATGTATTTTTGATTATAAATCCGAAGTCGAATGCTGATTTGAATCAGGGTGATACTGAGTGATTTTCAATTAAGTATGTTATTAGCAAAGTTAACTGTTACGATCTAACTGTTCTTGAGAACATCAGTCCTCAATAGCAGTGTTTTTTAAGTGTATTCTTTTGTCCTCCGACTATTCTATCAAGATGGATCTCTTATTAAAAATAAAACTCGTATACATAATTTACATTTATTTACGTTAAATATGCGCTTGAATGCAATTTTACCATATTTTAGATTATGGCTAGCTAAAATTAATCCTTATCGTACTTCATATTTGTATTTAACCATTTTATGAAAATTAACATACGAATTAATACGAGTATTATGTTTATTAAAGGTCGTTCAATCCTATTATCTAATGCACATTCCTAAGAGTGAAGCATTTAAACTTGCTGTGGATGTAAGGCCTGTTTCTACAATTGATCAATGTTCTATTACCAGCTTGTCTCCTTGTTTGGCGTATATAGGACCAGATGGACCAGCAAACATGGCAGTAATGGAAGTTACTTTGCCTTCTGGCTATGAGGCTGATCGAGCGTCCTTATACCAGCTGATAGAATCTGAAAGTAGGTAAATCAACGCATTTAATTGCTTATAGTAAACACACAAATCCGTAATAAATAAATATCCTTTATCAAAGTACGATATATTAAACAGTAGTGATTCATCGGAGGAAGCAGATGTCTATTATTATTTAAAACAAGGAGAATATGTTAATGTGGTTTATAAATATGTATTTCTTAATCATATATTAATCTACGTGACATTTTCCCTCTCAAAATAAGATACACAAATAGACAAAACATGACTAATTTAATATATTTAACCACATTGATAACGCTGTCTATGTTATTCATATGTATGTTATGTATATTTTCCTCCCTCTCTCTTCGCCATATGAGATCCTACTCTTCAGACACTAACACCGGAACTCCGGTAGCCCGGGTTCATCATGGCAAGCGATACTCACTGAGTTCGTAGTCTCTTATCTGTTAGGGACTTTTATTTATCAGAGAGGCAAATAATGTCCCAAGCTGAGGGTATCACAAAGACAACACACATAAATATCGGGGTTCCCCAGGGATCTATTTTGGATCCTATCCTTTGGAATTATATACAGTGGTTCTCAGCAACCCCCCTCCCACTCCACTGAAGTAATACGTAAGTGGTTCTAATGGAATGAATAAGAGGAGGAACAGGTTTCACTCTGTAAAAATTTAATACTCCCGACGAGTTTACCAGTCGAAGTCTTATGCAAAATTTCCCCTCTTCCAAAAAAAAAAATCTCAAATATAATACGCTATTCAGCACTATCTCAAGAGTGCGGTGCCACTTTTAATATTAATAATATTTACCATTTATAGTTCTCTGTTTAAAATAACTTCCTCACTGTTATTAATAGATAATACCTTTTAGGAATAAAAATGTTCGAAGAACTAAGAAATAAAGTGAATTTGTATTTTACGAAGTTAGACAAGCAACTCTTTTGCTTTTCTTTTAACATAAATGAGCAGTCCTTGGTAGAAACAAAAAAAGATTCCGTGGTAAAATTGTATGATTATTATAGACCAGAATATGAAATTTTGCAGTTTTACAGCATTGGCAATGAATGCCAGTATAATAAGTCTGTTCAAATTCCTGAAATTGTGGGTAAGTAAAAAAAGTAATCATAATATTAGTTATAAGAATATAATTTATTTGCTCTTTCCACCGTAGAATACAAACAAAATGCATTGTTGGTAATTATATGGCTTCTTCGTATATTTTAAGTACCTATTTAAGAACTTAAAGTTAAATAAATACCCATGTTAAAGCATATAGATATGCATGAATGATCTTTTATAAAATAATCCTATGATCACACTACACTAAAATTAAATGCAAGTCACAGTAATAATATACAGGGGAACATATAATAATAGTTATATAGTTAATTACAATCTTCCTACAGCAACGAAAATTGATTCTGAAAGTTCTGCTCAATATAATCATTTCATATAGAAAACACTATTATTAAAATAGTTGTTGATTAAAAATCACTTTCGGCCAAGTGGTTCCAGTCATTACCAACTTTTAGTAGTACCAAAAGTTGATAGTGCGTTTTTCAGCCAAAAATAATTTACGTGGATAAATCTAAAATCAGTAGATGAAAAAAAAACTACTACATTTTTTATGCCATTTTAAACAAAATATTTTCTAATAAAAATGTAGCCCTTGAAAACACAAAATATTGGTTTAAATAACTTGTAATATTATCGTTACAGTTAAAAAATGTAATATATTGATATAAAATATTATAAATTGAGGTCGGATATAATAGTATAATTCAGCCGTTACATATTTCTATCTGTTTTACTCTAAATCTGAAATTGAGCGCGCTCTCTCTCTAAATTGAAATTGAGAAGCTTGAAAAAAAATAGAATAGGTTTGTTTTATTTATAACAATTAATCTTTGTATTGATTATGCGACAATGATATTACTGTTATTTTTGAGAATACCAATAACAAAGAAAACATTAATATGTTATCAGAGAATAACCTTTTAATTTATTTTATTATTATATTCATTGTCACTATTAACCATTTTAATAAACTATTATTCCGAATTATTAAACTATCTAAGAATATTTTATTTTTATTAAATATATAGCTTGATTTTCCACAAGAGATAAGTACAGCACGTGTCCTGGCATGCTTGTCTCATTTTTGGGTAAATAAAACTCGGTTATTAAAAAAGGTAAAGTTATGCATAAAAAATAACATCGTCAAGGTATCTTCCTTCATGTCGATGAAATCCTCAAGGCTCGACCTAAAAATTTCAATAACTTGCCGACATAATTCTGGTTCAGTTCTCTGAATTTCCTCGGGTATTTATGCTTTTAATTGAAGGAAATCCTAGGAGCATCAGTGTACACCTTAGATTTCAAATAACCCCTTAAGAAGGAGTCCCGGAAAATGTCCTCCCGTTTAGAGATAAATTTTCCAGGGAAAATTGCGTCTATTGATAAATTGGCGTCGTCTAACGGCGTCCATTGATAAATTTTCAATATGACATGTAGCCCCATCTTCTATATGATTTTAATGTATCCTCATAAAATCCAGTAAAAGTTCTGGTGCCAACAAATTTTCTAACATCTCTATATCGAAAGGAAGTAACAGTGAGTGCAACAAGACCGTTTACATTTTCATATAAGGGCCAACTATGCATTCATTGCCCACCATACCGTATAGCAAGAAAATGTAAGCAATTTTGGTGGTACTCTATACAATTTTCTATAAGCCAGTAACAACAATTTTATTTATTTACATATCCATATAAATGGAAATGTGCCTACACGCTTAGTAGTATGTTTCTTGTAAAATTGTCAAAGTTTTCGAATAATTCATACCCAAAAACGGATCAAATTGGATACTATTCAACCTTAAAAGCTTATACCAGTTGAATCTTGTAACTATGAAAGTTCTAATTCTTTGCCAGGATATCGTAGATAGTGCTTTTCGAAAGATTTAAGATGTTTTCATATAGAACAGCGAAGTGTACGTGCCACTGCTGTACATTGAGCATGTTCCGCTCGATATTTTCCTGTACTTCTTGCTCTTTTGGGTCCACGTGTTAGTTTTTATTGATAGTAGTACTTTTTCTTTCAAATTTAGTGACCCAGGATTTGATTAATTTTGAATAGGGGGCTTCATTAATGTCGTGAAGGCAGTAGTGGCCTCGATACAGGCGACAAACTATTATAATAATAAATAACGATAGTTCTTATAAAAGCTTCTAGCATACATGACACGTTGCTCACCGGTGAAATGATCCATTGCAACTGAATTTTCAAGGCGTGGTATCTAGCAAACAAATGCCCGCGTACATTTACCACTACCACTTTTCGACATGTTCAACAAATAAATGAGAAAAACATTTCAGAACGCCTTGTATTATGCACATACTTATACATAGCTCATAATCTAATAATAAATATGGCTATATTTTTAAAAATATAGTTATTAAAACAATTTTATTAAAGTTCATCTTTAAGATTAATTTTAATTAGAATAATGATGCCGTTTTACTCTAGGTAAACCCTTAAGTACGAGAATAAAATTGAATAATATAACCATCGAACTCTCAGCAAATAACACCGATGAAAATAATAGAACTGAAAAATCTGTCCAAGAATTAGAGGAAAACATTGTGAAACGGAGTACAGACAATTTAGGCGCTAAAGGTACAAATCGTTCCTTTATTTTTTTTTTTATTTCAAACAATATTACATAGTAATGTACTCGTAAATTTACTTTCTGTACCAGTATATCCAAGGTATACCATCTTATAGACGTTATATATATTTTAAGTATTATTTTTTAATTAACTTTCTTGATATTTTTTCCTTTCATTGACAAACTGCCTCTTCGAAGTGATCTATAAAAATAATTTTAAATCTAAGAGCTGCTTTAAGTTAAAATTTTAATTTCAAATTTTTTGTTCTAATCTAGATAAGAAGAATATTACTGATACTGGTTTAAATACAGAATTTGTAGATACAAATGTTGATATGGAATTTTCAAATTGTAAGGAGATAAGTTGAATTTTAATTCCTTGACTTTTATAACAATTTACTTCTAGGTAATGGAAATATTCCATACTACGTTCTTCCAAAAAAGGTGCACAAAAGAGGTACAGAAAGACATCTCGACAACACTGCTGTTACAAATAAAAGTGAATATGTCGACACCAATTATACAAATTCAAAAGGTAAAAATAGTTTTATTTACATTATTACTCTATTGCATCTACTTATTTTAGATACTGACAGAAATAGTTTCGAAAATGAAGGTTTCGTAAACAAAGACATTGATATGGAGTTTTCTAATTGTAAGTAACCAAGAGGAAGTAGACAAGTAAAAGTAATAATTATAATTGATACATATTAAATATTTTCAGGTTATTGCCTAATCTTTAATCTTAAATTACAGAGTAGGAAGAATATATGTATTATTAAGTAATCTCTGAGCAACCACCTCATTAATCTTAGGAAATGATTAGCTACAGGATATCAATGAGCATTATACTGTGCATATCTAAATCCTCTCCTTAACGCTGGATTATTATGAGTATTAGCTCGTATTAGAATCAATCAAAAGTACAATAAAGCAAGTGACTTTTTGCGCGATTTCTATTATAAAAAAAACTGACACTTAGTTTTACATTGCATTGTCCAAAAGTTTGATGGTAGTCAATATAATTTTTTTTTCAAAAATCAAAGGACAGATGTCAAAATAAAAACAACGTTTGAATTGATATTTGAAGCAGCTGCCAAATAAAACGTTACTCTCCCACTATTGTCACTTAACAATAATTTTCAAAATGGCACCATAACACCATCCCTGATGATTATCTCTGGTGATAACACCATCTCTCTTTATGATCTAAAGCATTATTTTTACACTTTATGGACGTATGCCAATTTTCGTTCTTAGGTGTCCCAATTCCAAAGTCAAATGGGCGGAAGGGACTTTAGACACGTACTGTATAATTGAAATAAAATTCATCATAAATTGGCATTTATCTGAAAATATTGGCGCAAATAATCACTTGTGACGTCTTTGTAAATCGATACAAACTTTTCATTTGTACGTCGAACGTCGAACCATGTTACACACACACACACACACACACACACATATATATATATATATATATATATATATATATATATATATATATATATATATATATATATATATATATATATATATATATATATATATATATATATATTTTATATGCACGAAAGCATATAATGATTTTTAAAAACAATTTTTATTCTAATTTAATTTATTTTTAAAGTTTTATTTGATCTTTACATTACAAAATTTAAATGGTTCATAACGTCGTGTTATGACCGCGACTGAGCGAGTATGTTACTACAATTATTGCAGTTGCTACCGTTATGCTACAGTTATGCTTCAGTACTGATGCGACCACTTGCTGTCGTATTTATTAATTCACAAGTGTTGACACAAGTCAGGTGATTTACTAGAAAAAGAAGTTATTAACTTTCAGCAAGTAATCACGATCGTGACTTTAAAATATTATACGTTACAGATAGAGCACGAAGTGGTCTCAAAGCTGTAACGCAAGAGGAGATTACAATGGTTCTTATCTGAACATATTAAGTTACTGCAACAAAGTATAAGGGTAAATGAAGGTGAAGTTTAACAATTCTAAGTACAATGGATAATTTTGATATAACAACTCCCCTTTTATATAAAAAGTTGGTGTTATACAGCAACTTTTAATGTATACAATAATAGTTAAATACAATAATGGTTAAATACAATAATGGTTAAATATAAAATTGCAAGGTTTGCAAGGGTAAAATCACTGAATGTGAGTAAGTTTGAACACTAAAGCGTTTTTTGATTAGAACACAAAAGTTTTTCACTTTTCACTAAAATGTCAGTTCAATTCGATGTCTTCTGCTTGTACATCTTCTGGTCTGATGGAAGGTCGTCTTCTTGGTAGTATACTTCTAAAGGATTGGATTCTTTTGCCTAGTCCTGGATGAGGTGGTGGAGAATTTGAGGATACTTCGATTGCAAGTCGTCTTTTTCTGCGACATTTGCAGCAAATGAATAGAATAATAAGGGCAATGATTAAGGTAATTGTAAAATAAACAAACCAGGATATATGTTTGGATACGAAAGGTTCATTGATTAAGTCGTCTAATTGTCTTGAATATTCGTCCAGCTTATGTCTGGCGATGTCCAGGTCTTCTGTGTTGAGATTATTTAACTTCAAGGGCTTTAGGTTTGGAATTTTGAGATCGTCGGGTATTCCTTCGCAACAGTTGAAAGGAATTTTGATTGATTGAATTTCAATGTTGATTTCGGAGAAGTCCTTTTGGTCTGCCTGTACTTTTGTTGCTCCTATAAATGCGTTGCATTCAGGTTGTAATATCAGAACCGAATTTTTGTAAATCAATTCAGTTTTTGAATTTCGGTTCTTGCAGTTAATGGTGATTGACAGTGGTTCGGAATTTATAACTAACCATGTGTTTGTAGTTAATTTCTGTACCTTATATCCTTTTGCAAAGATGAGTGACGTCTGACAGTTTTCTGGCAGGCTTTTGAGGTTTTTGAGAATTTGGGCTTCACAAAGGGCATTGCTGTCGATTGGATATGCGAACACATCGGGACATATTAAAGTTTTGTGCATAAGTGTTCTACATTCATGTGTATCGGTGATTGGAATGTACATAAGAGAATCATCATCTCTCGCGATATATTTTTGTGAGGTTGAGAGAATGTGATACAAACCAGTTCTATTATCTAAAATTGGAATTGGAAAAAGTCTAAAAATTCTAAACGTTTCATGATCGACTAATGGGATCTTTAAAACAAATACTAAATCTGAGTCTGTTTGAAAAGCTTCTAATTCCATGATGTCCAGATATTTCGCAACATTTTGAATTCGAGTATCTAGAGGTAAATTGTTTTGATGCAAATTATGTGCAATTTCTTGTAGTGACAAGATTAGTTTTTCAGGTGAGATTATTGAAGTGTGAATGATTTTTGATCGAGCAAAGGTGATTGAATTCAGTATGTTATCCAATTCATTTTCAATGTATAAATAGGTTTCCATAAGGAGTTCGCATTTGTCTAGGAATTTTAAAGCGAGTCTAATTATTTTTATTTCGTTATTTGTGCGACGAATCGTATCTGAGATTAATTTCAGATCATTGTTAAACGTCGTTTCGTCAAACTGTAACTTTTGGATTGTTGTGTTAAAATTCTTGATAACAGATGTCGTTACGAAAATTTGATTCTTAAGTAAATTTTCAATCTGATGTTCGTCTTTAATAATTTATTTATACTATCCGTATAGTATTGACCGTCTTCTGCATCTAAGTTTCCGGTGATTGCTTTAAAAATTGAACCAATACCATTTATAATTCCACGTTTATATCGTGTTCTAGTAATGTCATAATTAAGAGATTCGAATTTTTCTCGAATTGTTCTTGAAACTTGGGTTAGTAAACTAACGTGAGTTTTTACTTCTCCTTTAAATAATTCCATGTTTTCATAATTTTCATGTATTGAATATAAAAGTCTGTCAAGTAGTCTTTCGTTTTGGTCAAAAGTAATTTTTATGTCTGTTATGTTTTTATGTACCAAGAGTGTCCATTTTTTATTAGTAACAACGAGGTTGTTTTCTTCATGATAGTAAATTCCTATCGTATTGTCTATTGATTTTATTTTGTATTGGGATCGTACTGTTTGTACTGCTGATCCGACCAGCAGGAGAAACCTGAAAATAATTTTAATTTTCATTTTCGAAATACGGTTTCAACCTATCGAAGTTTACTTTACTGTTTTGATTTGTTTCTGGATTGAAAAGAATAGCTGAATTTTGAAAGATTTCCTTTATTTCAAAAGGGCCATTAAATTTGTTGCCTAGTTTATTTTTAATTTGGGATTCTTTCACATAGACTTTATCGCCTATTGAGTATTGATGTGTTTTTTGGTGAACGTGTTTGTCAAATCTTTGTTTGGCTTTTTCTTTTTGTAAATTTGTACGAGTTCTAGCAATTTTGTAATAGTGTGATATTTTGTTGTTCAGATCGCGAATATACTTGGTAATTAATTGTTCTTGATTATACAAGGTTTCGGGAGGTCTACTTTGGGTATGACCAAAGACTAGTTCATAGGGGGTAAATCCGTGGGTTTTATTTACTGAATTATTATAGCAAATTACTGCATACGGGGTGATTGATAATGGGTGTTCGTTCGGATTTTCGGATTTGTTAGCTCTTATCATTTCTAATATGGTTGCATGAAAACGTTCTAGTGAACCGTTTGATTGCGGGTGATTTACGCTAGAGAAGGTTAATTTGATATTGTAAAGGGTACAAAGGTCCTTAACAAGATTGTTATTGAATTCTTTTCCATAATCACAATGGATTCTGATCGGCGTTCCATAATGTTGGAAATACAATAAAAGTGTATTGACTATCGATTTTGCGGATTTGTCTACGATTGGGTAAGCTTGTGTGAACTTTGTAAGTTCATCTCGAATGGTTAACAAATAATTTCTTGTGGGAATTTCCAAAACATCTACGTTAATTCGTTCAAATGGTGATCGGGGTGTTTCCGTTATTACAAGTGGATTGTCTAGATTTTTTCTCAAGATTTTTGTCTTTTGACAAGTTTCACATTGTTTTATGAAATTTTCTACGTCTTTCGTGAGTCCTGTCCAATTGTATCTGTTTTTAATTCTGCGTATTGTCTCATTGATACCTCGGTGAAGATTTGCTTTACCTGAGTGGTTTTGATCGATTATGATTGGAATTTGTTCTTTGTCAGGGTTTTCAACTAAATTTTGACATATTGTAAGATTTAAATCTTTGTCAGAAAAGATGAAAGATAGAATTTCTAAGCTTGCGAGTTCTAAATTGTTTTCCACAAAATAAGTTTTTTCTGAGTCGAAAACATGTTGATCTCTATAAAGAGTGATAAATAAAGTTTCGATTACATTTTCAGGATCGAAAGGTAATGGAATGATGTAATATTTCCTATTTTTGACTGTTTTACTGGAAACAATGTTGATTTTATTGTTACAAAAATTTGGATTTTCTTCAAAGATGTTATCTATTATTTTGTAATGAAGATCGGTTAATTTGTTTTGAATGAAAAATGTTATTATGTCTTTATGACTTTTGTCTAGAAGTTGATTGTTGGTAAAACTTAATTTTGAATAGTCAATTAATGATGTTGTTTTGTAAAGATTAATAAATCGTTCGAATTCATTTACAATGGTTTCAGGGGCGATTTCTGTATCGTCCGTGTCTTCGGAGTCTGAATTTGCAGATAGAATTTTGTTTTCAAATTGTATACATTTTTGGAAATGATTTATTTTGATACGGCTAAGTGCGTCAGCATTTTTGTTTATTTTTCCAGGTTTGTACGTTATTTCATAGTCATATTCTTCGAGTTTTAGACGCCATCGCGCTAAGCGACTACCAGGGTCTTTAGTTGAAAATAGCCATGTTAATGGTCGATGATCTGTGACTAGCTGAAATTTTCTTCCAAATAGATAGGGTCTAAAGTGTTTTACGGCCCATACAATAGATAAACACTCTCTTTCTATTGTAGAATATTTAGTTTCCGCTTTACAAAGTGTTCTAGAAGCGAATGCGATAGGTAAATCTTTTCCTATTGTGCCTTGTGATAAAACTGCGCCAATAGCAAAAGAACTTGCGTCTGTAGTTAAAATAAAAGTGTCTTCGAAATTTGGATAAATTAAAATTGGACTTGTGATTAAAGCATTTTTTAATTGTTCAAAGGAATTTTTACAATCTGAGTCAAAATTAAATTGTACGTCTTTTTGTAAAAGTTTCGTCAAGGGTTTAGAAATTTTGGCAAAATTGGGGATGAATCGTCGGTAATAACCGGCTAATCCTAGAAAAGATTTTATTTCTTTTGGATTTGTTGGCTGAGGAAAATTTTCAATGCAATTTATTTTTCTGGGTTAGGTTTTACTCCATCGGGTGTGATTAGATGTCCTAAATATGCAACTTCTTTTCTGAGAAATTCACATTTATCGGGCTGAATTTTAAGATTTGCGATTCTAAGTCTTTTAAATACTTCGGAAAGTCTGTGAATGTGTTCGTCAATAGTTGGTGAATAGATTATTATGTCGTCCATGTAAACTAAACAACGTTCGTTCTGTAAACCTAAAAGAATGTTGTCCATTACGCGTTGGAATGTCGCTGGTGCGTTTTTTAATCCGAAAGGCATACGTAAAAATTCAAAGTGTCCGTTCTCTACAGAGAATGCTGTTTTTGGGATGTCTTTTTTGTCTATTTCTAGTTGGTGAAAGCCATTTGCTAGGTCTAAAGTACTAAATAGGGAACATTTACCTAGTTGGTCTAGTAGATCTGAAATATTAGGGAGTGGATATTTGTCTCCGACTGTTATTTCGTTTAATTTTCTGTAATCGACTACGACGCGCCATTTCTGTTTTCCAGAAGCGTCAATTTTTTTTGGGACAACCCATACTGGGGATGACCAGGGCGAAATAGAGGGTCTAATTATACCTTTTTTTAACATCTTATTGACCTGTGTTTTTACTTCCTCTTTATGGACATACGGGTATCGATAAGATTTCGTAAATATCGGCTTTGAATTACCGGTGTCGATTGAATGTTTTATTTCGTTAGCGAATGTAAGATTGTCGCCTTCAAGATAAAATATATCGGAATACTCTAAACAAAGTTCGGTAATTAGTTCTTGTTCCTCTGTGTTTAAATGGTCTAATCTTAGTTGGTTTCGAATTTCAAATGTGCGGTCGACTACTGGGTCATTGAATGTTTCTGAATTTTGATTACTGTTGTAAATATTTGAGTTTAATAACATTGAACTGTTTATTGGTTCTAAATTTAGATTTGAAAAGTCAATGAGTTTTGGTATGGCATTTGCGTTTATTACAGATGTACAAAATTCACCTTTGTTGTTAATGTGTACGAGTGCGTTAGGTAAACGTACTTTTTCTATCTCCTGAGCTGAAAGAATTGCGTCAGTGTTGAAAAGATTACAACGAAATTTGAATATTTGTTCGATACGAGGGGCGATTGCAATTTTGTTCGAAATTTTCGGAATGTTTTTTGAATGTTGAAAATTTGTTGGACTGTTTTTAGGAATTTGGTCTGATAATTTGTCGGTTACTTTAAATAAAGAAACTGTTTTGAAATTAGTTATTAATTGCATGTTTTTGATGTCTATAATGCATTCGTAATGTTCTAAAAAGTCTGAGCCTAATAATCCGTCGAATTCTATGTCGATGTCGTGTACATAAACTTTGTGAGGACTAAAATCGTCAAAAGGAATTAAACATGATTCTGTTATTAATATTTTTTGGTCAGTAATACCTTGAATTGAAATATTTTCGGGGAAACGATCAGTGTAATTTTGGCAAGTTTTTCTTTTAAAAATCGAAAGTCCAGCGCCTGAATCAATTAAAATTTTAAAAGTATTTGTAGCATCCTTGATGTAGTACAAATTTTTTGAATTCACTGTTAATAATGCGCTTAAAGGAATTTTTGTTGGCGGTTGTTTGCTTGTTCTTGTTGGTTTAAATTTAAGGTTCTCATTTGTGATTCGATTTCCACACAAATGTCCGAAGTTTGTGTTTGATCCGGTGGTTTGTTTAAAGTTTGGGGATCGTGAAAATTTTGATAACGGTAAGGGTTTTCAAAGTCATTCGTTTCGAAATTTTCGGTTTGATAGTTATTGTCATTGTCATAATAGGTTTCGTCTTGATGTTCATATTGGTTGTCATAAACAGGTTGATAATCAGTATTATCATAGTAATTTGGATTGTAATTTTGGTCTTGATGAACAGCATCATCATAAGTAAAATCGTTTTGTTCATGATAGAAATTTTCGTTCGTGTTTACATGATGTGTCCTATTATTATTGTTATTATAATTCGGGTTAGGGCGAATTACATTTGGTCTCTGAAAATTGGGGTTAGGCCTTATCGTGGAAGGTCTATTTTGAGGGTTGGTTTGTGAAGTACCTTGGTTTTGTGGTCTGGCTTGAAAATTTTGATTTTGGTTTTGGAAAGGTCTTTGAACGTTTTGATTCGAGGTTGATGGTTGTGAATTGTTGTAATTTGGCTGAAAAGGTCTCGAAAAATTCTGAAATTGAGATGGATACATATTTTGTTGAGGCTTTGCTCTACATTCGACAGTAGAATGTCCTGAGCGTTTACAATAATTACATATTTTCTTTAAATTTAAATTCTGATTTTGTTGAAAAGGTTTTTGTTGACGTTTTTGAGTTTCAAAGTACGAAAGTTGTAACTCTCGCTTTATTCTAGCTGTTGCGGCTAGCATATTAGCTGGGTTACTTGCGCGAACTATAGATCCAATTTTTGGGTCTAAGCCAGTTAGTAAAGTGTTTAGTGTCATAGTCTCTATTAAGTTTGATTGAGCACTTTTCTGTTCCGCTGTTAAATTTGTTTTTTGAACTGCCGCGTGCATTTTTGCATTGTGTGTCTGCAAACGCGATATAAAATTCAATGCAGATTCATTACTTTGTTGTGATAGACGTTGAAGGTCCTGTATTAAGGATGTTAAATCTCTAGTCACCAAAATGTGTCTCTAAAAGTGTTTTTATTTCTTCCCATGTGGAAGGATTGCGCGAATTTACAAGCTCGGCTGCTTTTAATTTTAATTTATTTTTGACGTGTAACGTAAGCAATAATTTTTGATTGCCTACGGCCATACTGAATCCAGTCATTACTGCATTCAAAAATGTTTGTAAAAATATTTGATTACCATCGTATTCAGGAATGATGGAAAATATCTCGGACAGCTTATAAGGTTCGACTGTCTCATTTTGTTGTTCATCGTTAGATAATGGTGCCGGTGGTGGCATTTTGATTTTAATTATTATTAAAAAGTTGATAAAATAGTAAATAAAATTAAATATGGTAGTTTGTTTTTTAACAAACTGGTCTGTATTCACAGAAATTGAATAAACAAAATTTGCTTTATGTTGCAAATAAATAAATAAATAAATAATGGTAGCACAAACGAGATGATTCTCAAATGGACTTACCAGAAGAATTTTGCTTCCATTCAGGTCCGGTCTGGGTCGTTACAGGTGAGGCAATTCCGTGTTCCAATAACGTTGTCCGACTGGGTGATGGGATGATTTTGAAATGTTGTTTGTTGCTTTGTTGCTGTGATGACAGGGGACTACAAACAGTTAGGGCAGGCCCGTGTTCTCCTCGTAGCACTCCTCCTGTTGGTTTCTTTGTTGCTTTCTTGATTTTTCTCTTCTTGAGCTGTGTTCGTCGATTTCACTTTAGGAATTGGAATTCCACGTTACTAGTGAGGCCAAATCCGTGTTCTAATAACGCGTGAAATCCTACAACGACTGCGCCACTTTTTATATGCACGAAAGCATATAATGATTTTTAAAAACAATTTTTATTCTAATTTAATTTATTTTTAAAGTTTTATTTGATCTTTACATTACAAAATTTAAATGGTTCATAACGTCGTGTTATGACCGCGACTGAGCGAGTATGTTACTACAATTATTGCAGTTGCTACCGTTATGCTACAGTTATGCTTCAGTACTGATGCGACCACTTGCTGTCGTATTTATTAATTCACAAGTGCTGACACAAGTCAGGTGATTTACTAGAAAAAGAAGTTATTAACTTTCAGCAAGTAATCACGATCGTGACTTTAAAATATTATACGTTACAGATAGAGCACGAAGTGGTCTCAAAGCTGTAACGCAAGAGGAGATTACAATGGTTCTTATCTGAACATATTAAGTTACTGCAACAAAGTATAAGGGTAAATGAAGGTGAAGTTTAACAATTCTAAGTACAATGGATAATTTTGATATAACATATATATATATATATATATATATATATATATATATATATATATATATATATATATATATATATATATATATATATATATATATATATATATATATATATATAATATATATCACATATTGCTGTTGAAAAAGCCCACGGTATTTACCAATTTCATCTAATTAAAAATTGTTATATTCAATAACATTCCAATAATTAGAAAAAATAAAAGATAATGGTTGAAACAATATTGTGCATACATAAAGCTTTCCAAAAGTGTCTTTACGAGCTTTCCGGCTTCTAAAGTTCACTAAAACTGAGGTCTATAACTCTCTAAGGCCAATTTGTCTAGTAGAGAATCAGTTTCAAATTTACTATTGAATTTTGCAATACACCGAAGCAACTTCTGACAAAACTGAATTACCTTATTTTAGGCAATGGAAATATACCATACTATACCACTAAGGATGTTTCTAATAATGACAACAAACGTGATGAAGAGAGAAGCTCTAATATAATGATGATTTTATTTGACAAAAATGGTAATGGAGAAAATAAAAGCTAACGAAATTAAAATTACATGAAATAGCATTCCAGGTTTTCATTTATTTAATACGACCTTCCTATCAAAAATATCTATAAATAGAATGTTTCTTATACAAAATAGAATTACATGTATTTTTTACAATTAAAATGCATGTAGCTATGTACATATTTTCCTGTTTATACGTATACAGGGTACATCAAAGTTGCTAGTCTATTAGACGTTTTTAGGAAACTACAAATAATATGAAATTAAAGAATAGGGCTTTTCACTGAAAAACTTAATAAATATAATGGAAAATAAAATCATTGATTTGGTTTTATTTAAAATAAACACTCTTTTAAAATAACATAAATATTAAAGAAAGAGAAAAAAACAATCGTCTATGGGGTTGGTGATATGGTTATGATTGAAAGAACGCCAATATTGAAGGGGTTTGCAAGTGGTAAGCTAGTCTAGAGGTATATTGGTCCTGTTTGAGTACAACAAGTTCCTTCCAATGACCGATACCAAGTGTATCCAACGATAAAAGACGTTTTGAGGTGTGGTTTCGAACGTCAAAATGAAGCTCTTCAGACCACAAACAACTAACTAAAGGTATGCAAACTATTTGATATGATTTATTGTATATAGTACATGATTTTGTTTAGAATGTAGAGTTAAGTGCACAAGGTGGATGATGCCTTTGTGTACCTCTGAACTTGATGCTTATTGTTGATGTTATTTATACTTGATTATTAAAGTTAAGTGCACAATGTAGGTGATGCCTGTGTATACTTCTGAACTTGAAGCTTATTGTTAATGTTATTTATACTTGATTTTTAAAGTTAAGTGCACAAGGTGGGTGATGCCTGTGTGTACCTCTGAACTTGATGCTTATTGTTGATATTATTTATACTTGACTTTTAAAGTTAAGTGTACAAGGTGGGTGATGTCTGTGTGTACCTCTAAACTTGATGCTTATTGTTGATGTTATTTATACTTGATTATTAAAGTTAAGTGCACAAGGTGGATGATGCCTGTGTGTACCTTTGAACTTTATGCTTATTGTTGATGTTATTTATACTTGATTATTAGAGTTAAGTGCACAAGGTGAATGATGCCTGTGTGTACCTTTGAACTTGATACTTATTGTTAATGTTATTTATACTTGATTATTAAAGTTAAGTGCACAATGTGGGTAATGCCTGTGTGTACCTCTGAACTTGATGCTGATTGTTGATGTTATTTATGCTTGATTTTTAAAGTTAAGTGTACAAGATGGGTGATGCCTGTGTGTACCTCTGAACTTGATGCTTATTGTTGATGTTATTTATACTTGATTATTAAAGCTAAGTGCATAAGGTGGATGATGGCTGTGTATACATCTAAACTTGATGCATAAAGTTGATGTCCTTGTCGAGTTCCCATTGTGTGTGCACTCCGAGGATAAAGTTGATATCCTTGCCGAGTCCTCATTGTGGTTGCACTCTGAGGATAAGGTTGTGTCCTTGTCGAGTCCCCGATGTGTGTGCACTCCGAGGATACAGTTGATATCCTTGTCGAGTTCCCGTTGTGTGTGCACTCTGAGGATAAAGTTGTGTCCTTGTCGAGTCCCCGGTGTTTGTGCACTCCGAGGATAAAGTTGATATCCTTGTCGAATCCCCGTTGTGTGTGCACTCTGAGGATAAGGTTGTGTCCTTGTCGAGTCCCCGATGTGTGTACACTCCGAGAATAAAGTTAATATCCTTGTCGAGTCCCCGTTGTGTGTGCACTCTGAGGATAATGTTGATATCCTTGTCGAGTCCCCGTTGTGTGTGCACTCTGAGGATAAGGTTGTGTCCTTGTCGAGTCCTCGATGTGTGTGCACTCCGAGGATAAAGTTGATATCCTTGTAGAGTCCCCGTTGTGTATGCACTTTGAGGATAAGGTTGTGTCCTTGTCGAGTCCCCGTTGTGTGTGCACTCTGAGGATAAGGTGGTATCCTTGTCGAGTCCCCGATGTGTGGGCACTCCGAAGATAAAATTGATATCCTTGTCGAGTCCCCGTTGTGTGTGCACTCTGAGGATAAGGTGGTGTCCTTGTCGAGTCCCCGATGTGTGTGCACTCCGAAGATAAAATTGATATCCTTGTCGAGTCCCCGTTGCGTGTGCACTCTGAGGATAAGGTGGTGTCCTTGTCGAGTCCCCGATATGTGTGCACTCCGAGGATAAAGTTGATATCCTTTTCGAGTCCCCGTTGTGTGTGCACTCTGAGGATAAGGTTGTGTCCTTGTCGAGTGCCCGATGTGTGTGCACTCCGAGGATAAAATTGATATCCTTGTCGAGTCCCCGTTGTGTGTGCACTCTGAGGATAAGGTGGTATCCTTGTCGAGTCCCCGATGTGTGTGCACTCCGAAGATAAAATTGATATCCTTGTCGAGTCCCCGTTGTGTGTGCACTCTGAGGATAAGGTGGTGTCCTTGTCGAGTCCCCGATATGTGTGCACTCCGAGGATAAAGTTGATATCCTTTTCGAGTCCCCGTTGTGTGTGCACTCTGAGGATAAGGTTGTGTCCTTGTCGAGTGCCCGATGTGTGTGCACTCCGAGGATAAAGTTAATATCCTTGTCGAGTCCCCGTTGTGTGTGCACTCTGAGGATAATGTTGATATCCTTGTCGAGTCCCCGCTGTGTGTGCACTCTGAGGATAATGTTGATATCCTTGTCGAGTCCCCGTTATGTGTGCACTCCGAGGATAAAGTTGATATCTTTGTCGAGTCCCCGTTGTGTGTGCACTCTGAGGATAAGGTTGTGTCCTTGTCGAGTCCCCGATGTGTGTGCACTCCGAGGATAAAGTTAATATCCTTGTCGAGTCCCCGTTGTGTGTGCACTCTGAGGATAAGGTTGTGTCCTTGTCGAGTGCCCGATGTGTGTGCACTCCGAGGATAAAGTTAATATCCTTGTCGAGTCCCCGTTGTGTGTGCACTCTGAGGATAATGTTGATATCCTTGTCGAGTCCCCGCTGTGTGTGCACTCTGAGGATAATGTTGATATCCTTGTCGAGTCCCCGTTATGTGTGCACTCCGAGGATAAAGTTGATATCTTTGTCGAGTCTTCGTTGTGTGTGCACTCTGAGGATAAGGTTGTGTCCTTGTCGAGTCCCCGATGTGTGTGCACTCCGAGGATAAAGTTAATGTCCTTGTCGAGTCCCCGTTGTGTGTGCACTCTGAGGATAAGGTTGTGTCCTTGTCGAGTCCTCGATGTGTGTGTACTCCGAGGATAAAGTTGATATCCTTGTCGAGTCCCCGTTGTGTGTGCACTCTGAGGATAAGGTTGTGTCCTTGTCGAGTCCCCGATGTGTGTGCACTCCGAGGATAAAGTTAATATCCTTGTCGAGTCCCCGTTATGTGTGCACTCCGAGGATAAAGTTGATATCTTTGTCGAGTCTTCGTTGTGTGTGCACTCTGAGGATAAGGTTGTGTCCTTGTCGAGTCCCCGATGTGTGTTCACTCCGAGGATAAAGTTAATGTCCTTGTCGAGTCCCCGTTGTGTGTGCACTCTGAGGATAAGGTTGTGTCCTTGTCGAGTCCTCGATGTGTGTGTACTCCGAGGATAAAGTTGATATCCTTGTCGAGTCCCCGTTGTGTGTGCACTCTGAGGATAAGGTTGTGTCCTTGTCGAGTCCCCGATGTGTGTGCACTCCGAGGATAAAGTTAATATCCTTGTCGAGTTCCCGTTGTGTGTGCACTCTGAGGATAATGTTGATATCCTTGTCGAGTCCCCGTTGTGTGTGCACTTTGAGGATAAGGTTATGTCCTTGTCGAGTCCTCGATGTGTGTGCACTCCGAAGATAAAGTTGATTTCCTTGTAGAGTCCCCGTTGTGTATGCACTTTGAGGATAAGGTTGTGTCCTTGTCGAGTCCCCGTTGTGTGTGCACTCTGAGGATAAGGTGGTATCCTTGTCGAGTCCCCGATGTATGTGCACTCCGAAGATAAAATTGATATCCTTGTCGAGTCCCCGTTGTGTGTGCACTCTGAGGATAAGGTGGTGTCCTTGTCGAGTCCCCGATGTGTGTGCACTCCGAAGATAAAATTGATATCCTTGTCGAGTCCCCGTTGTGTGTGCACTCTGAGGATAAGGTTGTGTCCTTGTCGAGTCCCCGATGTGTGTGCACTCCGAGGATAAAGTTAATATCCTTGTCGAGTCCCCGTTGTGTGTGCACTCTGAGGATAATGTTGATATCCTTGTCGAGTCCCCGTTGTGTGTGCACTTTGAGAATAAGGTTATGTCCTTGTCGAGTCCTCGATGTGTGTGCACTCCGAAGATAAAGTTGATATCCTTGTAGAGTCCCCGTTGTGTATGCACTTTGAGGATAAGGTTGTGTCCTTGTCGAGTCCCCGTTATGTGTGCACTCCGAGGATAAAGTTGATATCTTTGTCGAGTCCCCGTTGTGTGTGCACTCTGAGGATAAGGTTGTGTCCTTGTCGAGTCCCCGATGTGTGTGCACTCCGAGGATAAAGTTAATATCCTTGTCGAGTCCCCGTTGTGTGTGCACTCTGAGGATAAGGTTGTGTCCTTGTCGAGTGCCCGATGTGTGTGCACTCCGAGGATAAAGTTAATATCCTTGTCGAGTCCCCGTTGTGTGTGCACTCTGAGGATAATGTTGATATCCTTGTCGAGTCCCCGCTGTGTGTGCACTCTGAGGATAATGTTGATATCCTTGTCGAGTCCCCGTTATGTGTGCACTCCGAGGATAAAGTTGATATCTTTGTCGAGTCTTCGTTGTGTGTGCACTCTGAGGATAAGGTTGTGTCCTTGTCGAGTCCCCGATGTGTGTGCACTCCGAGGATAAAGTTAATGTCCTTGTCGAGTCCCCGTTGTGTGTGCACTCTGAGGATAAGGTTGTGTCCTTGTCGAGTCCTCGATGTGTGTGTACTCCGAGGATAAACTTGATATCCTTGTCGAGTCCCCGTTGTGTGTGCACTCTGAGGATAAGGTTGTGTCCTTGTCGAGTCCCCGATGTGTGTGCACTCCGAGGATAAAGTTAATATCCTTGTCGAGTCCCCGTTGTGTGTGCACTCTGAGGATAATGTTGATATCCTTGTCGAGTCCCCGTTGTGTGTGCACTTTGAGAATAAGGTTATGTCCTTGTCGAGTCCTCGATGTGTGTGCACTCCGAAGATAAAGTTGATATCCTTGTAGAGTCCCCGTTGTGTATGCACTTTGAGGATAAGGTTGTGTCCTTGTCGAGTCCCCGTTATGTGTGCACTCCGAGGATAAAGTTGATATCTTTGTCGAGTCCCCGTTGTGTGTGCACTCTGAGGATAAGGTTGTGTCCTTGTCGAGTCCCCGATGTGTGTGCACTCCGAGGATAAAGTTAATATCCTTGTCGAGTCCCCGTTGTGTGTGCACTCTGAGGATAAGGTTGTGTCCTTGTCGAGTGCCCGATGTGTGTGCACTCCGAGGATAAAGTTAATATCCTTGTCGAGTCCCCGTTGTGTGTGCACTCTGAGGATAATGTTGATATCCTTGTCGAGTCCCCGCTGTGTGTGCACTCTGAGGATAATGTTGATATCCTTGTCGAGTCCCCGTTATGTGTGCACTCCGAGGATAAAGTTGATATCTTTGTCGAGTCTTCGTTGTGTGTGCACTCTGAGGATAAGGTTGTGTCCTTGTCGAGTCCCCGATGTGTGTGCACTCCGAGGATAAAGTTAATGTCCTTGTCGAGTCCCCGTTGTGTGTGCACTCTGAGGATAAGGTTGTGTCCTTGTCGAGTCCTCGATGTGTGTGTACTCCGAGGATAAAGTTGATATCCTTGTCGAGTCCCCGTTGTGTGTGCACTCTGAGGATAAGGTTGTGTCCTTGTCGAGTCCCCGATGTGTGTGCACTCCGAGGATAAAGTTAATATCCTTGTCGAGTCCCCGTTATGTGTGCACTCCGAGGATAAAGTTGATATCTTTGTCGAGTCTTCGTTGTGTGTGCACTCTGAGGATAAGGTTGTGTCCTTGTCGAGTCCCCGATGTGTGTGCACTCCGAGGATAAAGTTAATGTCCTTGTCGAGTCCCCGTTGTGTGTGCACTCTGAGGATAAGGTTGTGTCCTTGTCGAGTCCTCGATGTGTGTGTACTCCGAGGATAAAGTTGATATCCTTGTCGAGTCCCCGTTGTGTGTGCACTCTGAGGATAAGGTTGTGTCCTTGTCGAGTCCCCGATGTGTGTGCACTCCGAGGATAAAGTTAATATCCTTGTCGAGTTCCCGTTGTGTGTGCACTCTGAGGATAATGTTGATATCCTTGTCGAGTCCCCGTTGTGTGTGCACTTTGAGGATAAGGTTATGTCCTTGTCGAGTCCTCGATGTGTGTGCACTCCGAAGATAAAGTTGATTTCCTTGTAGAGTCCCCGTTGTGTATGCACGTTGAGGATAAGGTTGTGTCCTTGTCGAGTCCCCGTTGTGTGTGCACTCTGAGGATAAGGTGGTATCCTTGTCGAGTCCCCGATGTATGTGCACTCCGAAGATAAAATTGATATCCTTGTCGAGTCCCCGTTGTGTGTGCACTCTGAGGATAAGGTGGTGTCCTTGTCGAGTCCCCGATGTGTGTGCACTCCGAAGATAAAATTGATATCCTTGTCGAGTCCCCGTTGTGTGTGCACTCTGAGGATAAGGTTGTGTCCTTGTCGAGTCCCCGATGTGTGTGCACTCCGAGGATAAAGTTAATATCCTTGTCGAGTCCCCGTTGTGTGTGCACTCTGAGGATAATGTTGATATCCTTGTCGAGTCCCCGTTGTGTGTGCACTTTGAGAATAAGGTTATGTCCTTGTCGAGTCCTCGATGTGTGTGCACTCCGAAGATAAAGTTGATATCCTTGTAGAGTCCCCGTTGTGTATGCACTTTGAGGATAAGGTTGTGTCCTTGTCGAGTCCCCGTTGTGTGTGCACTCTGAGGATAAGGTGGTATCCTTGTCGAGTCCCCGATGTGTGTGCACTCCGAAGATAAAATTGATGTCCTTGTCGAGTCCCCGTTGTGTGTGCACTCCGAAGATAAAATTGATATCCTTGTCGAGTCCCCGTTGTGTGTGCACTCCGAGGATAAAGTTAATATCCTTGTCGAGTCCCCGTTGTGTGTGCACTCTGAGGATAATGTTGATATCCTTGTCGAGTCCCCGTTGTGTGTGCACTCTGAGGATAAGGTTGTGTCCTTGTCGAGTCCTCGATGTGTGTGTACTCCGAAGATAAAATTGATATCCTTGTCGAGTCCCCGCTGTGTGTGCACTCTGAGGATAATGTTGATATCCTTGTCGAGTCCCCGTTATGTGTGCACTCCGAGGATAAAGTTAATATCCTTGTCGAGTCCCCGTTGTGTGTGCACTCCGAGGATAAGGTGTGTCCTTGTCGAGTCCTCGACGTGTGTGCACTCCGAGGATAAAGTTGATATCCTTGTAGAGTCCCCGTTGTGTATGCACTCTGAGGATAAAGTTTGTCGAGTCCGTTTGGTTATGACCTTTTTCGCACTTGAAGTGCATTTTCATTTTAGTCTGTTTGGGAAATGTCAAGGTCATTTCCACCCTGATGTTGACAACATTGATGCTGTATGGCGTGATTTAGTTTCAGGTGTATGTCCCAGTGGGTGTGGCCCGGGACGGACCAAATCAGGACGGCCGAATGTTAAGGAAGTTTCATCTCCAGACAGGGTAAACTCGAGTCTCTCTGTATATCCGCGTTTTATAAACAAACGCCGGGTAATATAAACAACCGGAGATCATCCGATCGGTCGACTCTCGGCGAAGGGATATATGTGAGAGACATTCGATTATGAATATTTAAAGTGTTCACATACGGTTTATTCATCTCCTACAATTTTTGTTAATAAAAGTGTAAAATTTAATTATTATTTAAAATTGATTTAACAGTAAATACTTTGTTGACAAGAATATGGACATTCAATCTCTCAAACTGTAAGAATATACTTGAATAAATAAATAACAGTTGTCTTTTTTATTTGTATGTATAGGTCACCCTAGTTCATAGCAGATCAAAGGGTGTGTTTTTCGTAATGTATGAATATCTTAAGTGTGTAATGTATAAAAACGAAAAAACGAAAACAAATAATCGTAATATTGTCTTTATATTGTTAACCACTCATTATAGTTTTAATGACAAGTTAAAACATTATTAAGATTATTTAAGTGACACGAAAATATATGCCCATTCCAAATGATAGTTACACCCGTTAAATGTCATATTCTATAATATTTACTAGGATACCAGCCATTTGTTGTAAAATAAGGCCTTTGATTTTTTTAAACGCAATATACAAAAAAATTATAAAATGAAACCATCCTATGAAGCAAACATATTTTTTTATGCTTAACATTTTATTCACCTAAAAGATTCATATCTTTCTAAACATAACATATTGTAAAGAGATTTGGCCTACTTAAAATTCGTTTTTTGTTTCAATAGGAACTCTTTAAAACAATTAAAACCATTCTATGTTCTCCATTTTTCTATTTCATTATTGAGATATAGACCTGAAATGTGGCCTCTATACGTTTGAATTATGCAGTCTTTTATTATTATATTAAATTAATATTGTAATACAGCACATACATTTTAAATACTATTGTTATTTGAGATTAACCTCCAATGTCCAGGTAATGCACCTGGAGTTTAGTGTGTCTAGGTAATACACATGTGCGTTTTGAGCTGTATCTAGTTACATATTATAGATGTCTTATTTATTTATTTCAGAGCTGAACATAACATTTCATAATGTATTCATATATTACAGTGCGAATAAAAAAACAGTAATGTATTAATTACATATACAAGAGGTGTTACAGTATCTTTCCTAATTATTTATTTTAAACAAATTACAACAATTGATCAATTCAATTGTCACACCTAGACCTTGCTCTTACATACATTTTCTTAGATATTTATTTTAAATAAATTATAACAATAGATTAATTTAATTGTCGCACCTAAATCTGTATAGCAGTACATTTGTTAATTATATGTTGGGGAAGGCAGGGCGGAATGGGATAGCGGGGCGAAATGGAACAGTGCTGTTATCGAGTATGTAAGGGGGCGGGGGGGGGGGGGGGGGTGCCAATCGTGTCCTTACCGTCAGTCATTGCCCATGCTTTGTCGTGGAGTGTCGTTCATTTGTCGTATTCTACACTTTCTACCGATTTAAACGTGTGTCGTGTTTGCCCAAAATTGTAAAAATTATAGATATTGAATTGAGGTAAGTCTTTTATTTTTAACTTTTATTATAATGATGGTTACCTATAACATTCATTATGTATTATTTATAATATTTACAGTATATTATGATGACACTACTGACTACGATGAATTGTATATTCACTTTTCGCAGTAGTATATACTAGAGGCAGAATGGGGTGAGGCGAAATGGGATAATACCCGGTTCTGCCCCACATGTTTTTGTTATGATTTTATGTGGTTCTATCGATTATTTAATTCATTTATTGCTATTATAGATGGTGCGTCACTACAAAAGAAAAACAAACAGGCAAATCTGGTCATCAGACAACATACCACGTGCTGTGGAAGCCGTTATCGCCGGAAAAATTGGGATGCAGAAGAGTACTTTTTCCGTACTATCTTCTACTTTGGAGAGATACATACAGAAAAAACGAAAAAATCCAAGTTCAGTTGTTGATATAAGTGCTGGGAAATTTCAGCTAATCTCCACTGCAGAACAAGAAACAGAAATTGTGTCATATTTAATAGAGATGCAAAGAAGATTGTTTGGAGTGGCAATCAAAGAACATTGTCACTTAGTTTTCCAACTAGCTAAAAAAAATAATTGTAAACTTAATTTCGACAGGTAATCTGGAGTGTCAGGAAAAGACTGAGCTGAAATTTTTATAAAACGTCACCCAGAATTAATTACGTAAGCCAGAAGCTACTTCAGGAGCTCGCGCGATGGGATTTAATAAGGTCACAGTTTCACAGCTTTTCTAGTTTCCTAACCCAAGTTATTGATGAACACCATTTGACCGGTGATAGAATTTATAACTGCGATGAGACAGGTATTACCGTTAATCTCAATCAGTTGTCAAAAGTAATTGCACCTAAAGGCCAACGACAAATAGGTGCGTTAACTTTAGCAGAATGAGGAAGCACCATCACTGCTGAAATATGTTTTTCAGCTAGTGGGTTATACATGCCACCTATGTTCATATTTCATCGTAAAAAGAAACAAAAGGAATTTGAATTGAGTTTACCTGTGGGAGGGTGGGTTGAAGTTTCTGATTCCAGTTGGATGACGGCTGAAATTTTCGAAAAGTGTTCTGTAACATTTATCTAATTTTCAAACACAAAAAGGGATAATCCTATTTTGCTGCTATTAGACGGCCATGCGTCCCATGCAGAGATTCTGCGTGTGGTACATAGATTTAGCATAAAACAGTGAGATTATCATAATTTGTTTCCCTCCGCATTGTTCACATCGGCTTCTTTCATGTCACAATCATTCATGAAGTCGTTAAGTCTCTATTATGATGAAGAAGCCACAAAATGGTTGAGAATGAACGTAGGAAAAGTGGTCACACTATTCGAAATTGCAAAGTTGTTTCGTCAAGCTTTTTTTAATTCTGTCAATATGAAAACTACACTGAATGGATTTGAAAAGACTGGTATATGGCCTGTATATACAAATATCTTTATAGATACAGATTTTTTAGCATGTATAACTACTGATATTGAGTTACAAACTACACCCGCTGCTCCGTTTAATGATGATATTCTGAGCACGTCAGAGATTCCTCTAACTCCTGAAAGAAATTCTAATATAAGGGAAGACAATCTGCAAGACATATTGAAAACCTCTATTATTAAACCTGTTCAAGATATCACAAATGCTCAAAACACCTCTAGTTATGAACCAAGTCCTGGTTGTTCTTGGATGACAGATAGTCCCACAAGAAATATATAAAAACATATTTCATCTTTTACGTGTGTTTCTCCAAAAGATATAATTCCTTTTCCTAAAGTTCAATCAGGACAAAAGAGAGCTATAAGAAAAAGGGGCAAATGGCAATCTTTCCATCACCTCTTATTGTAACAAGCTATATTCTCAGTCAAATGAGGGCTGATGCTCTTGTATGGGTTGTAAAAAATGGGCACATATGTCATGTGCTGGTTTTGACAGCGACGATAATGAGTTCGTATTGATGTGAGTTTTGTACACAAAAAATAAAAATTTGTATCTCCTATAACTATACCCCGTTCTACCCCGCACGGTGGGGCAGGATGGGAAAAGGAGACTTTTCTTTATATATATTTTTTTAGTACCTATATTTTTTTGTTTTCTACCTACTTTTTTACTTTTATATTGTTCCAAATTATCCAAATAAAATAATTATTGTGTGTTTTTATTCAATTCGTCGTGATATTTCACTAAAAAAAGATGGTACCCCGTTCCGTCCCGCCTTCCCCTATATCTAAAATATTTAAAACATACCTAACATAGCAATAAAAATCAATATTTTGCAAATTATGTACAATTGTTCATGGCGTTCAGATGCACTGTTACGCATAGATGTTTCTGTATATGCCCTGTTGTTCATACTTCGAGGACCTATATTTCTTTCTATCGGTGAAGGGGGCACTGAACGACAATCTATAATAGGACCACACCCGCCGCAGTTTTCCGCTTGGTAAACATAACACTCTTCGTCTGGAGGGCAATAATATTCCATACAGGGGTCATTCATTGATCGGCAGTCTTTGTAGGCTGAAAAAGGAATATACAGTTGGATGTGTTAGTAACTGTGCAGGTAAATCCTCATCAAATCGTATCGGAGCTTACAATGTGTCAGTCATCTATTTTAAAATGTCTTAAAAAGGATGAGTGAAGTGACACCCATACGAAGTACTTTATGAGCCTCAGAACAATGATTTTCAGTGCAGAATATAATTTTATGAATTAATGATGCAATGATAATAATTCCTAATTCCCAAACCAAATTGTTTTCTCTGAAGAGAAACAAATTCTGGATTGTTTTCTCTGAAGAGAAAACAATCCAGAATTTGTTCCAACCTTTACGTGCTCACTGTATATATTCAAATATCAGAATAATAATTGGGGTATTAATTTAATGGAATCCTTATTTAGTCAACTATTTCTTCCACTTAAGCAAAAACAAATATTTCTTTTGAAAGATACAACATTACAGAACGGAAACACCTGCTAACTGGTATGTTGATGATGTTGATGTCGATGCAATTCTATGGTAGACATGTGTTTAGTTTAGACAGAAATAGATCGGTTTTGAATAGTTCAGCCGTTTCGGTACACGGTACTTTCATATCGATCTACGATCACACTATCTTTCATCGATCACATAGTTCATTTGATATATTGTTTAAATTATGATTCGTTTGTTTTAACTATTAATATAGTTTCATTATCGATCGAACATCGAACGAATATCAAACTAAATCAAATGACATTGGCCTCTGCATTCAACATATAACTCCATTCATTCATTTTGAATTGAATTTGAGAAAAGAATAAATCAAAAAAGAAATCAATTTCGATATTTTTGGCAGAAAACAATAAATTTCAGTTTACAACAGCAGAGAATGATGTGAATGATATGGAATTGTGATCGTCGATTATTCTTTGGGTCGCTTACCCACATAAAAATCTCACTGCACGCCACTGAATACAAACACTTTCCACATATTTGCCTGAAATATAGGAAAAGCTGAGTTAAATTTTAAGTTAATTAAGCCTTTTGTCAATAAGATGGTTTCAGAACAATAAAGCCACCTATAAAAAGTTAAAGTCATCTAACGATTCATGCATCAAATGTATTTGTACTTTGCACCAAGAACCCAACACTTGCCAAATCTTAATCATAATTTCTTGAAAGTTCTTTATTGATCAGATGGGGATCATATTGAACGTGTAACAGGACATTCAACTAACATCTTTATGTACCTCTCGTGGTTGGCCTTTAAGTAAACTTCTTAAATTCTTATTAAATCTCTTTAATTATTTTTTTACTTTGAATTCTTAGCAAGGGAGTTCTTAACTGTGGACAGTCAAGATTATTTTCACTAAATAAATTATTTACACACCTTTTTCATTTACAATATAAGCACCTCCATTCGTTCATTTCCTGTTCAATACATTTTTGTGCTGGTTGAAAAATAAAAAATCTATTGACACTCTTAAACCAATATAAAGTCCAATAATTAGAAAAGCGAACATATCCTAAATCACTAACACTGTCCCGATTTGTGTAACCGGTGAGCGAATTTCAAGCCAAGTATACCAAATATTTTTACAGCTGCCTTCAGTAGAGAAGATGTATATAGAGTTTCACCAATAAACGTCAATTATTACTCCTAGGTGTTGCATTTTTATGTATGTCACCTATTGTATAGTAACACTAAAAATAATATAAGAGAATGAAAATGACTTATTATGGAAAACATCTTAAATTGGAATAGAATGCGGCTCTCCAAATGCAACCGTGATAAAATCATTTATTTTGAAAAGTCGTATTTTAACGAGATGTTGGTCCTTCTAACATCAATATGTGAAATTTTGTGGCTAAGTCTTAAATATAGAAAGCAGTAGAAAATAAAGCAAATACCGTTTATTTTCTAAATTTGGCATGTCCCAAGACTAGCGGAACTATTTCTAGTGGCTAGTGGCCCGCCCATGCATTTCAAAAGAGAAGTATTCATCACGAAAGTGCATGGACAAAAAGATACCAAAATAAAAATTAAATAAAAAGATTTAATCACAACACGCAATTTTATCGATGACCTCACTATGAATACTTTTAGATTTTGAAAAAATCTGAAACCGTCGTATGATTTCCTAACAAACCCATCAATTCTAACACCATTGATGAGAAAAATATTGCTAACATCAGGAAAGTTGTAATGTATATCCCCGATAAATTCCTTGTATTTTACGAGAAGATTTTGTCATGGAAGATGAGAACGAGTAGAGCAGACGACTCTGAAGTTTTCATTCAGTTGGATAACACATAATATCATTTTTTATTTTATTTTTTTTATAAACAGTCATTTTCTAGTTATCTTGTTTTTGTTTTGTATTTTACCTAGATACTTTTCTAATAAAAATAATATTTTCACTCAGCTGACTTTTTTAAATAATAGAGAATAATAATAACATAATGACCATGTAATAAAAATGGTATTTTATGGTAAAATATTGCCCTAACTGGCATTTAACTCCCATTTAATTTTAAAACATGACATATCCAAGTTGATTTTTATGGTTTTGGGAATTAGCAATGCTTGCAATTTAACGTGGCATTTGCAAATTTAGTCCTTTAAGTTCCATATTTAATTAGTTTTGCTTCTTCTGAAAATTTTCAATTTGTGGACATGTCATCTTTTGAAAATAAAGGCTTTAATTATATCTTCTATTATATTTGCATCTGTTTTCCGTGCATTTATGTTTTGAAACCTGATACACATAAAATTACTTATGAAAATACTATTATAGGTATTAAGTTACCAATTAGTTAAATAATATAAGGATATTCTTCAATAAGCAACTTTTGTTGTCCAAAATGTTCCAAGTGACTGTTCGCTACCTCACAATATATTTTTCTTACGACGCTGTGACTTTATATACGTTAACTAATGTTTCTAGCGTAACAAATATTAATTTTAACCCTTTTAGTTTTCTAAAATGTTACCCCTTGTTAAAGAATATCCTCGTGTAACAACTACATATATTAAGAAAAATATGTGAAAATACTTATTACTGTCTCTACAAATTCCATTTAGACAACATCCTCCACAGCAAGCTTTATCATCCATGCACTAAAAAAAAGAACCTAATTAGTAACTTACAATTAGTAATAATTTGCAACTATAATGTATTGCCCAGGGTACCTTATTTTACATAGAGTTCTACCTTCAGGTTATATTAACCTTATTATTTAGATTATGTCCAACATAATTTGCCAATAATCTACTAAAGGGTCTTTCAATAAGGACGCTCGATTTTTAAACATAAATAAAATAAGTTGTGTGTGAGATATCCACTCATTTTTTTATTATAATAAATAATTTATGGCATTAAGTATGGAATATAACGTCGTTCAAATATCCACCGCGAATTTGCTTCGTGGCACATATTCGAGAGGTCCGTTTTTCGATGACTTTGTCGCATAAATCTGGCTGAATTTGCTGGATGGCATTCGTTATGTTGATTTTGAGGGCATCAATTGTTTGCGGTTTATTCGCATAGACCTGCAATTTAAAATAAGCCCAGAGAAAGAAGTCTAAAAGCGTTAAATCGCACGATTTCGGTGGCCATTTCACGTCGTCGCTGCGCGAGATAACGATGTCCTCAAATCGCTACCACAGTAACACAGTAGCACCAAACAGTAACTTTCTCGGGATGCATTTGGTGCTGGTGTATCTCGTGTAGATTGGTATCGTCACAAATCCGACAATTTTGCTTGTTCACATATCCATTCATCCAAAAATGGGTCTCATCGCTAAATATGATTTTTTTGGCAAAATTTGTGTCAATCCAACTATTCCAGAGCCCAATGAGCGAAGGCACGGCGTTGTCTACGGTCGTTTACCATACGTTCCTGGGTCAGTTAGATTTTATACGAGTACAAACCCAAGTCCCGACGCAAAATTCGCCTTAAAATTAAGTTAAAGTTGAAGAAAGGCCACGTTCTTATGAACGACAGAAAATTGACTGCCTCGGGTTTTTCTGTACACTCTCACACACAGCAGCGATGTGTTCAGCAGACCTTCGGTGACGTACGGATGTTTGCTGATTATTTATCAAACCGGTTGACTCGAATTTGGCCACCAGACGTCGAATAGTTGACTCGGCGGGACGGTTGTGGCGATAATAAAAATCACGTAATTCTCGGAACGTTTCTGGAACGGAACACTGATTTTAAAAATAAAATTTGATGATTTGGACACGTTGAACGCTATAACCTTCCATGATGATTTGACTATACATACACTACTGATACACTACACTGATACACTACTGAACAATTCACAATAAATTTTACAGATGTTGCTTTACCAGCGTGGCCGCTATAGTCTAACAAATTTCGAGCGTCCCTATTGAAAGACACTGTATAACCCAAATTATAGCGAACGCACAATAGTTGCAGGTGAAACTTTCTTATACAAACGTAACTACTAATTTAAGGATTATATTTTCTTAACCCAATTTTGAAACATTTAATTTTAAAATGTTTTCTAGTTCTAAAAGGCTTTGTTTTTAGATTTATTGGTTCTTTTTAACCAAAAAATTATAGAAATGCTTTTTTTTTATTAATTGTATTGTCGTTTCACTTCCTATTTAAGGTTTTTTCAAATGTGGTTTCTTCCTTTTTAATGTTGACAACTTGCATACATTTACATTACTTCTTTGAGGAAAAACAGAGTTCTCAGTAAATAAATAAATAAATAAAATATATATCTGTGTTATTATTATCATCTGCTTTTTTGTAATGTTTTGAAAGAGTCAAATGAGAGGCGAAATAGCAATATAATTAATAAAAAAATGACACCATTTGCATGGGGTTTTTTTTAAGAACCAAAACACCCAAGAATACCAAAAATCAATCCTTATCTGTTCTATAGTCAGCATCGAGATAAGATGAAACTTACGACTTCTGTATAAGTCTGGAACAAGCTTGCTTAAATTTCCATCGATGCCCGGTGTTATGCATGTTTGAATATGATTTGGTGAGAATGCCATATAATATTTCATGCTCATATTACAATAATTATATTAAATATAAATCAAATATGTGGGCACAATGCAATTATCACAACATAGGTATATAAGCGCAATAGTAGTTAATAAAGTTAATGATTAAATAAACGAAGACTAGCATAATGCATATTAAGAAGCTATATTAAATTTTAATATAACAATAACTTATTTAAACTTAAATATAGTCACTTTAATAATATAATGAATCCATTTACTTACATCACCTTTTTTTAAGAAGATTATATTTGAATTGAACAAATCAAATTTAATTTTCTACACTTTTGCGTAATCTCACAAATGTTTCATACGTTCCTGTAATTCGATCTTGTAAGGATTTTAAAAAAATTAAAGAAAAACCTTATTTATTTTACAAATAATATATCTAAATATATATTTTATTATTTCCCAATTAAAAATAATCATAATTTTTATTCCAATAACATGACTAGTTATACTATAATAAAGAAAAGTAAAGATTAAATTTTTTTGTTCAGTCAGACATTCAATTAACAGAAGACCTTGTTTTTAATATTTTACAAGATTTTGATATTTTTTTGTTTAATTCAAATTCATTTGTAATATATACAGGGTTTCTCATGGTAGCCGTTCGTTAGAAGTTTTCGTGGTTAGAAAAAACTTAGAATTCTGAATTTCTGGACTCCAGGGTTATTCAAGATTCTCTTTCATTTTGAAATATTTTCAACATTTATATTTTTCATTTGTTATTAAGTTCTAAATTTTGTTATGTTCCTGTTTTGTTTTTATGTTATAATTAAAGTGAATTTCTGCCGTTTCAGTCATGTTCGTTTTATTTCGAAAAACAATGTTTCGGTTTTTACCAAAAATCGAAAATATGGGTTAACAAGAAAACCATTGGAAATATGTATAGGGAAAGTTATAGCGAATTGATGGAGAACCAAATTCTGCATCCGATCATCCAATAATATACACGATGTCATATTTCAAATAACGAACGTTCTCAACTTTGAAAATGATGTAATTGGTAATAAAATTTTGGACACCCTGTTTGCGATAAATTAATTGTCAATGTGGATTTCGAAAGTACCATTCTTGTGCTTCCGTCTACCCCAGAAGCGCTTAGCACCAGTCGAAAATGGGTAAACGGTACAGTGTCGAAAATAAGGCTACGTCTTTCAAAATTTTCAAGATAATCAAGATATCTAAGAAACAGTTGAAAATAGACATAGGGAAACCTGATGAAATTTTCTCAGGAATCCAAAAATGAAATAATATACCGGGTGCTCTATTTAAAATAAGGAAGTTACTAGCGACTTTCGGGATAACCGGAAGTGATATGACCTTGAAAATATTTCAAAATGAAAGAGAATCTTGAATAATCCTGGAGTTCAGAAATTCAGAATCCTAAGTTTTTTCTAACCATGAAAACTTCTAACGAACGGCTACCGTGAGAAACTCTGTATATAATTTATTACTATAAGAGCATCCTGCTTGTCACAGTAGAGTGATCTCTTTATTATAATTTTTCTGCCGGAAGAGCTTTCAAGGAATATGAAAAAGCAATACGAGTACATTTAATTGATATTTCAAGTTACAACATTACTTAATTTCATTAAGTAATGTTGTAACATAGTTGTATAAAGACTGTATAAGGGTGGCTATTAATAATTTCTCATAATATTTATAGATTTTCGAAATCAAAATAATATACTATTACCACTTTTATTAAAAAAAAAGCTAATAGGAATATTAAAAAATAAACTATTAACACAAAACTGAGATACCTCTGAACACAACGCCAATTTTAATATAGTGTATAACAAATGTTCAAAATATGCATTTTGCAATCCATATTTTACATTGCGAAATATGCATTGCAAACTGCATTTTAGCAATGATCTAATCCATAATACTCGTAAATATAAATTATGCGTATAGGTTTGTATGCGTGTGTGTTTTTTTACATATAATTCTCATTACACTTCTGTATCCCTAACAACAAAATCTAAAAAATGTCATTAGTTCGTTTAAGTTGAAATACGGTTATGCATTACGATCTTCAAAATATTGTTTGATTCAACAATAGTATTACATTTTTTGCAATAGACTTGAAATACTAAATGGAATGATCTCCAAAAATTGAACGTGAATACGTCCCTTGAAAAGCGTTTTGTCAACCAAATTGACATTATCGAGAGAAGATAAAAATAATTTTTTATTAATTTGATAAAAACGTTACCAAATCCCATGGGGCATTCATATTTCAGTTATGTCTGAATCTATAATAAAATTATCATAATTTTACGTTTTAAGCAACGATAACAACAAACATCTATATTTTATGTTAATTTGTTTTCATTCATTTTTAATTAACGTTTTACACAGAGCCAATGATGAGCCATTGATGTACTATTCATTTCATCGCTATTTGCCAAATAAAAAACTCTGTTATCTTGCCGATAAACGGAACAGTCTACTTGAGCCTAGCCAAAAAAATAAGCCACAGTATGCTTTGAGATTTTTTATTTGGCAAATAGCGATGAAATAAACTATATTTGAAGATTACATTACGGTCATTTTCTGCTACAGTGAAACTATAAAATAAACCTTCCATTTTTAACTACGCATTACGTAGTTATTTTAAAAAATTATATAAAGAAAATCAGAATAATCAATTTACATTTTTTCTAGGCCTATATTAATGAAAATATGAATGTTAAAACATCAATTACAAAAACAAACTTCCACAAAAATATAATCTGAAGGTAAATTCTAACAATGATATATGCTACAACATATACTCTATAGTCATCCCACTTTTCCGTTCCCGTATTTCAGGAAAATAGAGCAAAATGTATTCAATTAATTAAAGCAAAGAGAACAACACACAATTGAAACATAAACGAATGTGTTTTATATAACATTCTTTTAACTCTTCACCTACATCACCATATATGTATTTATTTATTTCTACCGAATCATTTTTAGATAGCTAAACTAATTTGGAAAAACAATTTTCCAAGAAGGTATATTATAAGCTTTTTAGTTTAAGTGTTTAATGTTTCTATATTTAAAACGAAACTATAATCTACGTACCTAATTTACAAAAAAAAAAAAAAAACTAAAACTTACTGTTTCTGAATATTCCCTACAACTTTGAGAGGTAACACATTTCATAGAAATCAGCACTATAAATAAAAGCAACAGTAAGACGTGTCGAGTACGAAACATATTTACAGTGTTAGGTACCTAGTTGAAAACTATTGAAAATTACTTTAAAATAAAATCAACCTTCCTAAATTTATAGTCAACCTTGTACGTAGTTGATCTTTAGTGACACAGTTGTTAAATATATGAAGTCTAATTAAACTGTTTATTTAAACTGTTAACTTATAAGTTGCATAAAAACATATGTATTTATTAGTATTAGTTTTCACGCCGGATAAATTCGAGGGTAAATAATTTCTAAACTATATAGAAATAGTCCAATCTATCTATTTAAGGATAGATTATAGATCTATAATATAGTTAGATTTGTACATTATATATATATATATATATATATATATATATATATATATATATATATATATATATATATATATATATATATATATATAATATATTTTAATAATAATCCTTACGTTAATATGATGTCAAGTTAAAACCGTGTATTGTATGGGATTTGCTAAATAGTGACCCGCGTGGTCAGAAATAATAATCGTTGTGCAAAATAAGAATGATTGCTTTTTCACATAACTATCATTTTACACATTCAACTTGTTTCTTATTCGAAAATTTGGCAAACAAGTTAACAAGAAACATGTCATGTAGCCGAAAATATCAAACGCCACAATAAGACTGCTACAAAAATTAGGAAACCAGTGAAAATTCTTTATTTTCTTTAATATAATCGTTATTCTATATTCCATTATATATCTCGAAATAAATTAAGTTGTCATTATTAGTTTTATAGTTCAAGTACAAATCCTTTTACTTTATTTTATTCACATGGAATATTTGAATATTTGAATCACCTTGACGAAGTTCTAGTGCAAACTGGAACGGGTGGGTCGGCTTGCGCGTTTTAATGATTTAAGGAGCCGTACCATAGGTTTAACCATAGTGGGGGGGTCCTTATTGAAAAACCAGACTAAGACAAGTCCCTGAAGGAGGGCAGCAGCTCTTTCAGTAGTCATAGTGGCAGAAACCGTGGGGGTTGGTATGGTGCTATGACACACACGACTGCGATGTGGAAGGCAAGAGGAAACCACCACATTATAATCCTCAGAACAGCTAGCAGAAAGCTTATCCTAAATTAATGATGGCGTCTCCTGGGACAAAAAACTCCGGAGGTAAAATAGTCCTCCGTTCGGATCTCCGGGTGAGGACTGTTCCGGGAGACGTGATCGAGTGCAATAATAATAAGAAGTGTAGCATTTCACGAGTCGGAGCGTGGAATGTCAGAAGCATGAGACAGGCAGGGAAGCTAGAAAATCTGAAGATAGAAATGGATAGGTTAGGATTAGATATAGTAGGTATAAGTGAGATGCGCTGGCCGGAAGTAGGAGATTTTTGGAGCGGTGACTATAGGGTAATACACACAGGATCGGTAAATGGAAACGCGGGAGTAGGGATCGTTATGCGGAAGAACGCAGGACAGTGTGTAGATAGCTACCTACAATACAGCGAGAGAGTAATGATGGTTAGGTTAGATTCGAAGCCAGTGGAAACAGTAATAGTGCAAGTATACATGCCTACTTCTAGCCACAGTGAGGAAGAGTTAGAAGCCGTTTATTCGGACATAGAGCAGGTAATAGGATTTGTAAAGGGTCATGAAAATTTAATAATAGCAGGAGATTTTAACGCAGTCGTAGGTGAGGGGAAAGAAGGAGAATTTGTAGGGCCTTATGGATTAGGAAACAGAAACGAGAGAGGTAGCAGACTGATAGAATTCTGTGAGAAGCACAAGATGGTAGTCGCGAACACATTGTTCAAGAATCACGTTAGGAGGCGGTACACATAGAAAATGCCAGGAGGGATAGACAGGTATCAGATAGACTACATTCTGGTTAGGAAGAGATTTAGAAATCAAGTAAAAGACTTTAAGAGTTATCCAGGAGCAGATGTAGACAGCGATCACAACTTGGTAGTCATGAAAGCTAGATTAAAGTTCAAAAATCTGAAAACCCGGAAGGATAAGAAACGTATAAATGTAGACATATTGAGGGATCAGAATATGAAAGATAAGTTCCAGGAGAAAACAGATCAATTAATAAATAAAACGAGTAAGGACGAAATCAAGAACGCAGAAACTGAGTGAGAGGGTATCAAGAATAGTCTAGCTTCCGCGGCTACGGACGTTTTAGGACACGATAAAAGGGAAGCTAGGAAGCCCTGGATAACGGACGAAATCTTAAACTTAATGCAAAAGAGACGAGGCTACAAAAACAGACGAGACGAAGAAGGACTGAAAACGTATAAGGCAATAAAGTGGGAAATCATTAGAAAATGTAGAAAAGCGAAAGAACAATGGATAGAGGAGAAATGCAAAGAAGTAGAAGATAAGTTGCAAGTAGGTAAGACCGATGAGGCTTACAAAATAATTAAGAGGAACTTCAGGGATATAGGAACAATAAGTAGAAATGTTAGGAGTCAATCGGGGGACATACTGATAGGAAGAGAGGAGAAAGCGGATAGATGGAAGCAGTACTTAGGAAATTTATACGAGGGTCAGGAATTAGGAGAGATATTAGAGGAAGAATCTAGCATCGATAGGGAAGATGTAGGAAAACCTATATTGAGAGAGGAATTTGAAATAGCACTAAGGGGGCTAAAGAATAATAGAGCGCCGGGTGTAGATAAAATACAGGCGGAAATTTTGAAATGTGCGGGACGGAAAGTAGTAAATAGGATGTTTGAACTGGTAAAATACATATACGAAACGGGCGAGATGCCGGAGGATTATAAGAGGAACATTATCGTTACTATACCGAAAAAGAGAGGAGCCGACAAATGCGAGAACTTTAGAACGATTAGCCTAACTTCCCATGCGTCAAAAATCCTAACTAGAATAGTGCAGAAGAGGATGGAAAATAGAGCGGAGGAAATACTAGGAGAAGACCAATTCGGGTTTAGGCGAAATAGGGGAACTCGCGAAGCTATTCTGGCGCTAAGAGTAATGTTAGAGAAAACAATAGAAAAAGGAAAGAACGCTTATATAGGATTTGTAGATTTAGAAAAAGCTTTTGATAACGTAAGATGGGAAAAAATGTTCGAGATACTAAAGAGCGCGGGAATGAAGTATAGAGATAGGAGAGTAGTACACAATCTATACATAGAGCAAACTGCTGTTATAGAAGTAGAAGGGGGAAGAAAGGGAAGTAGGTATTAGGAAAGGAGTAAGACAAGGATGTACGCTATCACCACTAATTTTTAATCTGTACATCGAAGAGGCGATTAATGTGGTAAAAGATAGAGTGGATTTCGGGATTAAAGTACAGGGACAGAAACTAAAAATGCTGAGATTCGCGGATGATATAGCAGTATTAGCATCTAGTAAGGAGGAACTAGAATCAGCATTGAAGGAAATGGAGGCAGTGTTGACAGAGGAATACGGAATGAGGGTGAATAAAAACAAAACTAAAGTGTTAGTGTGCAGAGGGCGCGAGAGCAGAGCAAAAACGAAAGTACAAATTAATAATGAAAGATTGGAGGAAGTTAAAGACTTCACTTATTTAGGAAGTAAAATAAATTGGGATGGAAGAAGGGATAAAGATATAAAACAAAGAATAGCGCAGGGTCGAGTAGCTTTTTAACAAAAAGAAAGCACTTTTATGCTCGGGGGTAATAAATTTAGAAACAAGGAAGAGGTTTTTGAAAACATATGTATGGAGCACGGCACTATACGGTTGCGAAACCTGGACGGTAGGGGAAGGAAGTAGGAAGAAATTAGAAGCTTTTGAGATGTGGTGTTACCGAAGAATGATGAAAATACCATGGACTGATAGGGTTAGAAACGAAGGAGTATTGAAGAAAGTCGGCGAAAAAAGAAGTATGTGGAAAAACATAAAGAAGAGAAGAGA
The DNA here is from genome assembly GCA_037954035.1 of Rosalia funebris. Classification (NCBI taxonomy): domain Eukaryota; kingdom Metazoa; phylum Arthropoda; class Insecta; order Coleoptera; family Cerambycidae; genus Rosalia; species Rosalia funebris. The sequence goes on along the minus strand of JAZFAV010000026.1, from coordinate 17,933,786 downwards.
TAGAATGGTAGGCCACTTGCTGAGACATGGGGGAATAGTCCGCGATCTTTTGGAGGCAGAAATAGGAGTGAAGAAAGGCAGAGGTAGGCCTAGATTAGACTACTGCTCACAAATAGTAAGGGATGTAGGTTGTAGCACAATTAGCGAAATGCGTAGGTTAGCACAAGATAGGAGAAGCTGGAGGTTAGCGTCCAACCAGTCTTAGGACTGATGACCTAATGATGATGATGGAATATTTGACTTAAAATTTGAGGAGAAAAAAGAAAATATTAATTATAAATAATCGTTCTAATCGTTCAACAAAATTTAGAACGAAATGATTGAACTTTAATCATGAACTGATTAAATAATCCTAAAGAAATTAGAAAACACATATACATTACTATTACATACGAACTAACATCGGTAGTTGTTGTTTTCAATTCCTCTTCATCAACCCCCTAAACCCCAAGAACTACCGCGTGATAGATATGTATGTTATATAAAATATATTGTATTGCAATTATTATTTAGAGGAGCTCCCACACTTCTATAACTTTATTATCAGGTAACACAAAATCTTCAGTATGTTATCTGAAAGCCAGACATAATTCGATACTGCTACGTGTCTTATCATAAAACTACATTGTAACCAACTCACGTTTATGATGACTTGCTGAAACTTTATAATGTTCTTTCTTTAAATTAATCTTTTGCCAATTAATATTACTTTCAATTATGTCAGCATAATAAAACTTATGCTGACATAAGCAGCAAACTCGTTGCACGGACAGTATAGTTTTAGTAGCGTATTTTAATTATACTCACACATCAAAATTCTTAAAAAGTTTAAATCCAAACAAGTGATTTAACACATTTGGCGCAACCGGATTTCACGCGTTATTAGAACACGGATTTACCTCACTAGTAACGTGGAATTCCAATTCCAAAGGGGAAATCAAAGAACAAGTTCAAGAATAAAAGAAACAAGAAACAAGAAAAACTTCAAAGAAGCAACTTCAAAGTAACAGAAACAAGAAGACTTCAACAAAGAAACAAATCAACAAGGAAACAAAGGAAACAAGAAAGAAAACAACAGGGGAAATCGCAGATAGAACACGGACCTGCCCTCACTGTTTCTGATCCTCCTCTGCAAGTCCATCCTTCCCGAAGACACCCCGCTTCCAGAACACGGAATTGCCTCACTGGTTGTGGACTCTGGCCGGAAGACATATTTAAAAAATTTGGTAAATCAAAGAATTGACACGTTACCTTTGAAACATTTATTTATAATTTTAAGAAATATTTATACAGGGTATAGACCAAAAACTATTATCCTTCCCATCTACAAATTTATTTTTATTTAATATTATTTAATTAAATAACTGTTTACAATATTTAATTTAAACTTAATAATTAAATTAACTTATAAAAATAGCAAACGAAGCTATTTTAGAACCGTATAAATTATCTGAAATCTTTTCAATCGTTCCGAAGTATGACAGAAATCAAATTTTCTTACAAACCTTTTTAAATGCTATCAAATGCGCTTTCGACATGACAGTCGATAATCAGAAAATACTTTTAACTCTTCACGTGAAAAATAAATTGCATGACAAAGCTACCAAATTAGTAAATTCTAGGAACCCGTCAACCTGGGAAGAAATAAAATATTTATTAGAGACTCATTTTGGAGACTCTAGAGACCTTACGTCTCTCATTCAAGATCTTCAAAGAATTAATCAAATGAATCTGCATTAAATGTTGTGTCTCGCTTGCAAAAGCATAATGCAAAAATACATGCAGCTATTCAGAAACAACATCTAACCGCGGAACAAAAAACCGCACAATCCAACTTAATCGAAACGATGACTCTTAACTTTTCACTTTAACTCACTTTATTAACAGAATTAGATCCAAAATTAGGATCTGTAGTAAGAGCAAGTAATCCTATGAATATGCTTCAAGCAATATCGAGGATTAAACGAGGGCTTCAACTTTCGTACTTTGAATCACAAAAATAGCAAAAAAATCAAATAAACCTTTACAGAATTCACTAAATATTAGAAAAATATGTACATTTTGTAAACGTAATGGTCACACAGTAAATGAGCGCCGAACGAAGCAACAAAGTTCTTCAGCGCCTTTTCAAAACTTTTCCAGGCCTAATTTTTAACAAAATTTAAATCAGACCCAATCATCTAATTTAAATCAAAATTTCCAGCGGCCTCAATTTAATTCAAATATGAATAATAGACCTATATACCCACATTCTCAACAAAATAGTTTTCAACAAAACAGGCCTTCAGCTATCAAACCGAATCCAAATTATACAAATCAGTCAAGACCACCAATAATTCGACCAAATCTGAATTATAACCAACAAAGAGCTCACCACATAAATGCCCAAAAACAATAGATTTTTTCGAAACTAAATTAGAACCAATTCAAAATTTTTCATTAAATAATTTAAATGAATATGATTCCGAAATTTATACACATAGACGCGAAGAAATAAAACAGCAACTTCGTCTTGATCATCTAAATGAGCAAGAGAAAGAAATAATTACTCAACTTTGCCTAGATTTTTCAGATATTTTCTATCTCGAGGGAGATATTCTGACATTTACTAATGAGATTAAACACACAATGGACACTAACAATGTTAAACCCACCTTTACAAAATCATATCGCTACCCTCAAGTTCACAAAGGGGAAGCGAAAAAATTAATATCGAAAATGTTAGAACAAAGTATTATTCAACATTCAAATTCGCCCTGGTCTTCACCAAATTAGGTTGTTCCTAAAAAACTTACTACAGGAAACTCAATGAGTTAACTGTAGGAGATAAATACCCCTACCAAACATTTCCGATCTTTTGGACCAACTTGGCAAATGTCAATATTTCACCACCCTTTATTTGGCCTCCAGTTTTCACCAAATTGAGATCGAACCCAAAACCATTCCAAAAATCACCTTCATAGTCGAAAACAAACATTTTGAGTTTAATAAACTTCCACTCGGTTTAAAAAATGCCCCATCAACCTTCCAAAGGGTAATATGGACGACATAATCGTCTATTCCCCGACCATCCAGGATCATGTTTCATGACTTACTGAAGTATTCAAATGTCTACAAAAAGCTAATTTAAAAATTCAACCGGACAAATATGAATTCCTTCTTAAGGAAGTTGCATATTTAGGTCACCTCGTCACCAAAGAAGGTGTCAAGCCAAACCCAATAAGATAGAATGCATTAAAATTGGATTTTCCCCAACCAAGTAACCAGAAAGAGATTAAATTATTTCTTGGCCTCGCCGGTTATTACCGACGATTCATTGATAATTTCGCCAAAATTTCCAAACCTCTCACTAAACTATTACAAAAAGAAACCCCTTTCAATTTTGACTCGTTTAAAATCTGTCGAAGATTTAAAACAAACCCTTATTTCAAGTCCCATATTATCGTATCCAAGTTTTAACGAGCTATTCCTACTCACAACAGATGAGAGCGCTTTTGCGATCAGCGCTGTACTTTCACAAGGTCCTATTATAGGTAAAGATCTACCCATAGCTTTCGCCTCCAAAACTATGTAGCGCGGAAAGAAAGTACTCAATAGAACCAGAACTCATTATTTGGGCTGTAAAACATTTCGCCCATATATTTTTGGAAGAAAGTTCAAATCGATAGCAGATCACAGACGTCTTACCTGAGTTTTCTCTATCAAAGACCCCGGCAGTCGCCTAGCACGTTGGCGTTTAAAAATTGAAGAGTACGACTACCAGATTAAATATAAACCTGGCAAAATAAATAAAAATGCGGACGCCTTATCCCGGATCAAAATTAACCATTTCCAAAAATGCCTAAATTTAGAAAACAAAATTCTAACATCAAACACAGACGACGAATCTATTAGTTCGGAAGATGTTGAAATATCACCAGAATCAATTTTACAAGAATTAAATACATTTGTTCACTTATATAAAACCCAGTCATTAATAGATTATTCTAAAATCAAAATTACAAACAACAAATTATTAGATAAAGGACACAAACACATAATAACATTTTTCCAAAAGGACAAACTTGAAGACCTACATTACAAAATAATTGAGGATATTTTCGAGGAAATACCAAACTTTATCCACGACAAAATTAATATCGTCACTAGTAAAACGGTGAAAAAAGGAAAATATTATATTGTTTTATTACCCTTCAACACCGAAGAGATAATTGAAACAATGTTCATTACTCTCTATAAAGACAAAGACATTTTTAAATGTTCAAAACGTATTTTGTTAAAAATAATTTAGAACTGCTAATACTCGAAATGTTATCATTTATTTTCACTGAAAAGCACTTTCAATATAAAATGGAACGAATGGACGGAATATCAAATTCTGATAATATTAGACCAAAATCACACCGGAAAAGCAAACTTGCACCGCGGAATAAACGAAACCATTCGAATAAGAAATAAATATAATTGGCCCGGTCTAACTAAAGATGTAACTAAATTTATTCGAAATTGTGAGATATGTCAGAAGACAAAAACTTTACGAAAAAATTTAAATCACCCCTTGGTAATAACTGAAACACCAAAAACACCATTCGAAAGAATAAACATCGACATATTAGAAATTCCTAAACGAAATTGTGTTAACCATTAGAGACGAATTGACTAAAATTACACAAGAGTATCCATTAGAGAATAAATCCGCTAAGTCGACAGTGAACACACTACTCTTATATTTCCAACACTTTGGTACCCCGCTTCGTATTCATTCGGATTACGGTAAAGAATTTGATAATGTATTGCTTAAAGACTTATGTTATTTATACTATATAAAATTAACATTTTCCAGCGTTAGCCACCTTCAATCCAACGGTTCTATGGAAATATTTCACTCCACACTTTTAGAGATGATTCGTACTAATCAGGCTGAACCCTAATGAACACCCCCTAAACATAATTCCTTATGCTGTTATTTGTTACAATAACTCGACAAATAAAACACACGGTTTCTCTCCATACGAGCTAGTATTTGGACATACGTCCAGTCGCCCACCTGAAACTTTGAGAGCTAATTTCTAAATATATACAAGATTTAAGAATAAGAAAAAAGAGCTAATTTCGAAATATATACAAGATTTAAATAATAAAATCTCATACTATTATAAAATCGCAAGTACGAAAACCATCCTTCAAAAGGAAAGGGCTAAAACACGATTCGATAAAAACATTCCAGAACATCCTACACAATACAAAATAGGCGAGAAAGTCTATGTAAAACTCTCAAATTAAAGATAAATTACATAATAAATTTAACGGTCCTTTCGAAATAGTAAAAATCTTTCAAAATTCTGCAATTTTATTAAATCTCGAAACGTCACAAACAACAAAAGTCAATTTCGACAGAATGAAACAATATTTTGAGAATTAAATTGTTTTCAGGTTTGTCCTGCTGATTGGAGCAGCAGTATCCCAATACACCATTACTCCAATAAATAACACAATTGGAATATACCATCATCGAGACAACGAAATCGTTGTAACAAATAAACAATGGACTCTTCTGGTTCACAAAAATATTTCATCCATAAAGAACACTTTTGAACACAACAAAAAATTCTCGAAATTCTCTTACAAGCTATTAATCCTATATTTGAAAATATCTATATTCCGAAGATGACACATACTACATGAATTGCATCAATAAATTAACTAATGACGAGCATCAATTAGAAAATTTAATGAAAAATCAAATTTCAGTAACAACATGGGTTATAAAGAATTTTAACGCTGCCATACAAAAATTGCAAATTGATGAAGCTACCTTCAATAGAGATATAAAAATAATCTCAGACACAATTTATAAGGCAGCAGATAAGATCAAAGTAATAGAAGCAAAATTAAGATTTTTAGAAAAATGTGAACTTCTCATGGAAAGTTACCTGTATATCGAGAATCAATTAAGTGACATTCTAAATTCAATAACTTTCGCGCGATTAAAAATTATTCACACTTCTATAGTCAATCCTGAAAATTTGATTACATTGCTTCAGAAAATTTCACAAAATTTACACCAGAATAATTTACCACTTATTATAAAATCTTCCAATATTGCCAAATATTTAGATATTATGGAATTAGAAGCATATCAAACTGATTCAGACTTGGTATTTGTATTAAAAATCCTTTTAATAGACCAACAAAGGTACACCTTTGTTGGTCTATTTAGATTATATCCAATTCCTATCCTAAATAATAGAACTAGTCTATATCATCATCACAAAAATACTTAGCGCGTGACGTCGATTCTTTGATGTACATACCCATTAAAAAACCTGAAAGACTGTAATCCACTTTTCTTTGGCACAAATATATGTTCTAATTTATTTGCATACCCCATCGACGACAATGCTATATGTGAAGCCCAAATCTTGAAAAACTTGAAAACTTTACCTGAAAGCTGCCAAACTTCAATAATATTTGTAAAAGGCTACAATGTTCAACAATCAACGGATTCATCATGGTTAATAATTACTTCAGAACCACTTCAAATTCCTGTGAATTGCAAACAAGGAAACACCAGGACAGAGATCATTTATAAAAATTCCATTCTTAAATTACAACCTAAATGTAGTGCTTTCGTAGGACAAAAATACAAGCAGACTCTAAGGACTTTTCCCAAACCAGTGTTAGTGATCACCCTATTTTAATTTCCTTTCATTTTTGTCGAGGAATCCCCGATGACATCCGAATCCCAAAATTGCAACCATTAAAATTGAATAAATTAAATGTGGAAAACCTCGAGATTGCCAAACACAAATTGGACGAGTATTCTCAAACGTTAGACTATTTAATCTACGAACCGTTTATCACTTTATATCCTCATTTAACTTCATTATTATTATATAACTTCAATAATCGTTAAATTCATAATTATTAATTTCAATTTTATTTATTTTACAAAAGTTGCTGTATAACAACCAACTTTTTGTTAAAAAGGGGAGTTGTTATATAAAATATATTGTATTGCAATTATTATTTAAAGTAGCTTTTGCACTTCTATAACTTTATTATCAGGTAACATAAAACCTTCAGTATGTTATCTGAAGCCAGACATAATTCGATACTGCTATGTGTTTTATCATAAAACTACATTGTAACCAACTCATGTTTATGATGGCTTGCTGAAACTTTATAATGTTCTTTCATTAAATTAATCTTTTGCCAATTTCATTTAATATTACTTTCAATTATGTCAGCATAATAAAACTTATAAAGTCGCAGCAAACTCGTTGCACGGACAGTATAGTTTTAGTAGCGTATTTTAATTATACTCACATAAAAATTCTTGTTCGTCCATTAAATAAAATAAATTGTTTTTAAAAAGTTTAAATCCAAACAAGTGATTTAAAATGTATCTCATATTAAAGCACTTCTTATGCCGAATTCAACAAAAAACATGGTTAAGAAACACCGGAAATATTCAATAAAATGGATCCGGATCTTTAATTTTACTATTACGAACAACTAAATTTAACAAAACAAATATTTTTACATTTGTTCAAAGTGACTGCCATTCTGAACTTGACAATAACCTGTTTGATCCTACATACATCGACAAAATTTTATTCACATGGTTAAGACAACAGCAAAAGAACTAATTGTATCAAGCGGTACTTCCCCTATTATAATATTCAGTTCTTTAATGTTTTATGCCTTTATGGACGTTTCACCTGAACCCTACTTTTCAGGTACCCTTCATAAATAACAATCTAAACGAGTTATGCTGAGAGATCTTGCAAGCTATGTTACTACTGTTTGCTTAATCATATATTTTAGAAATATATTAAACGTTTCATTGAAAAATCTTCAAACGGTTGCAGCAAAATGTGAAAGAGCACCATCTTGCTAGAACCAAATACATTCATCAACCAAATCTGGTTGATCATCATGTGAAAACAAAGCCATTAAAGCCGGCAATAATTATAATTGTAGAAAATTTTATATCTCCGTTCACATTTGCTTCGAAAAAATATGGTCCCGTCCAAACATTCACTTTTAGTGATTTTTCATTCACTTTTAGTCATTCCAATATCTTGTTGTTTGTCTACGTTACCATTGCGCTAAAATATAGCTTCGTCTGAGAGAAATACATTATATAAGAAGTTTTAGTTATGTTACTAATGTTATTATGTTCCATACGATCCTGTTTCACCAAATTAGTTTTCTGCCAACGGCGTTAGGTAGTAGCTCCTGAACTTCATGTATTTCATATGGGAACCATTTAAATGGAGTTTTTTCTTTGCATAATAGTGTGAATTGTTGATTTGAAAACGTCTTATTGCTGAGCTAATTTTCTCATCGAATTAATTGAATTTTCCGTTAAATCAATTATTACTTGAAGTTCAAAATCATCATTTAATTTTTTAGATAAACCTGATCTTTGCACATATTTTAGAGCCCATTATTCAAATTTGTGGTAAAGTTTGAACAAACGGTTTGAACTTATCACGGTTGATTGTTTGATGTGTTGATCGAGATAAACATCGCGACAGACATCGAACTAACTTCTCATTTTATCTCCACATGTAATTATACTTAGGGTTGTAGTTCGCTGCTTTTCGTCATATTGAAAATAGCTACAATTTGCCAAATTTTCTTGTGTACAAGTACAATACAAACGCAGTTTGCATTGTTTGTGAATTTGACAAACGAAATGCTTTAAAACGAAGTACCGCCCAGGATATGTTTATATTTGAATTTTTGAAGTTATTAAGGCTTATGGGATTAAGTGAACAATTGAACCCAACCCCTACAGATGTTGTGAAATCCTGTATGTACAAAAATCGACGTGTCCGAGAATTTTCTCCAAAGCATATTAATTTTAATTTGAATTTTATTTCATTACGGACATTGGGGGTGTTCTGAAAGTAGAAACATACTGTTTATAAACTAACAAAAATGTACTTTATATGAAATTTGTGAGTATTGTTGAAATCAATACTATCCTTACCCCCATTTCATTAATGTAATATGAGACAATGGGGAGTTGAAGTGAATACCAACTAAGGTATTAAAATTTGTATTTCTCCTTGAATGTAAATCAAGTGTTTTTATATTACAAAATAAAATCATTTTATAAAAAACCACTACAGTAGCAAATTAAGATACAGTCTGTCTGGATATTGTTAAAATAACCCAACTATTAGATTTAATTTTTTAATATTTTTATTTTCCTGTTTGAATGGATATTTCTAAAATTGTGAATAGCAGGATAATCGCAAATCTCATATATGTATCATTGTAATTGCTGAAAATGAAGAAAATCCATCCATCTAAAAATGAAGGAAATCTGAGTAAACATGATAGATATTCGAAATCAAATTATGACCGTGAGTTGACTATAAAATCTTCAAAAACTTTTATTTTTGTATTTTATTACAAAAATAGAAGTAAATTGTTTAATCTAACTTTTTAAACTAGAAATTGAATATTACCACACATATGCCTACCCAATGTACTACTTACCTTTATCTACCAATTATCAATGTACTACTTACCTTTATTTATCTACATTACATTAAATCTTGAATATCCTATGGATAATTTTCCTATTTCCATGCAACATTTCTATAAAAGAATCATCGACTTCAACTGTATATGTATTTATACAAAGACCATTAAAATCATGCAATGCCTAGATATATATATATATATATATATATATATATATATATATATATATATATATATATATATATATATATATATATATAATTTTTTTTTTTTTTTGTTAAAAAAAAATTAGTACAATTAGCCTGCAAGGTTTTAGATTTTTGTATTATCTCATAGATCTTGTGTATCAAACTTAAAGGTTGAATTTGGATGACCTGAAAACAGAATTTGTAAGCTGATTCGAGCTGCATTTACCACGGAACTATTATGACCTTTTTAAGCTTTTGTGGAGTGTATAGGAAACAATTTCGAACTTTTGTTACAATTCCCTTCCGATCGTTATTAGAAACAATGATTATCTTGAAAATACTTGTTTGTTTTTAGTTTTAAAATAATTATTAGTTACATAACTTACTTATAAAATATGGAATACCAGTATTATTTATAATGAAGTTAAGTTTCAGGGAACACAAAAAGATGGACTAGAGGACCCGATTCATTTGAAACAAAATATTTTGGGACAATAATACTAATGGTTAATTAAGATTAATGCTTTCTTCTATAGAAAAATATAATTAAAAATATGATGTTAGATTTACTTCTTTGTTCAGAATAACGTGAGAATTTATTTTCAGTACAAAATAGCAGGGCTGTTAAAAATGATTCTCGGATATCTGGGATACTGTATATGGATACTGTACATGATGCAAACCACACAAATCATTATAATTCTCCAAGCTTATAAGTTTTACATTATTTCTTGTTACACATATGAAATGCATTTCGACTATACAAAGACTAATTTTCATCGAGGCAATTGCTACACCTTTAGTCGCATATTGGGAGAAATTACCATAATTGAAAGATCAGAATCGTTCAATGAGACTCAACTATGCAAAATGATTCAAAACTTTAGTCTTTATACTCTTTCCTTAAAAACCCAAAAAATTTTTAATTTAAAATATGTACATTTATATGAACTGAAGGTGTGTAGGCTACGTTTCCGTCCGATCGTGCCACAGTTCCGTCCGATCTTTCTTCAGTTCCCTCCTCACTTTCGACAGGTTTGATTCAAAAAGCATTAAAAATAAATTAAGTTCAATGGGTGACAGAAAAAGAAGAGCCACAGTTTGTTGTATAATGACAGGTGTTGCTAGAAGGAAAAAACGCCGTGAACATTGTTGCAAAGATGGTATAAAGTGTCATCGTGCAGTGGTCATCATGTACATAAACAGGACATCTGAACTGAACAAACTGTACGATAAACTGCCTAAACTGCACAGATTATCATTGCAAAAGAGGGTTCAAATGCACAGATTTTTCATTCCCATGAATACCTGTCTAAACTGCACAGTTCACACAGTTTATTGCTCAGACATGACGTCACACCTGATAAACTGTGAAGATAAATGGAAGGTGTGTGGCCCACTTAATACCAAATATGTGTTTACTTACATAACACTGTTGCAAACTATATATATAAATAAGGAATGAACTATGATTAATTAAAATGCTGTAATACATAAAGTATGCACATCTTTATAATCTGTTGTGAATATCTAGTGTTATGAGGGCTTGACGAGAATGCCCACAATTTAAATGAAACTGCTACTTAAACTCATCGCTAATTAAAAAAATTCCGATGTTAGAAACAAACAGAGAATTCAATAATAATTTAAAATAAAAATTGAGATATACATAACCTATCTTTTCTTGGTAACTGGGTAAGTACAGGGTCCGTCCAGAAGGTATTGTGTTGTTTATTTTTGGACGAATTTTAAAATTTATTGTTTTTATAATTGTGTAATACAATGTTTATATATTAGTCATGTATTGCTATTGAATAATACATAAGTCAACTCCATACTCTGTTAAGTATGGCACGAGGAATCCTTTCAATTTCACGCATTATGGTTTCGGAAGAGCTTCAAGGGTTCGCGGTTTGTCTATGTAAACTTTAGATTTTAAGTTGCCCCATAAAAAGTAGTCATAAGATGACAGGTCTAGTGACCGAGGAGGCCATTTCATATCCCCACGCAACCAGGCGTCCAGGAAACCTTCCAGAGAACACCACAGTTTCAATTAAAGTGTTGTAAATAAACACAGGATGTACCACAGACCACGACTCCATGGTTACTGAAATGGCATCCCGCAATGAGTAGATATCAACCATCCTGAAAATATTCGCTCCACGCAGGCGCACATAAAAATCGTCTCAAAAACACCATATCTCCCTGGCACACCTTGCACTATCAAAATAGCACTAGCTTAAAATTCCACTTTCTAAAGGCAAAAAAAAAAGTTAATGTGGCCATTTGTGAGAGAGTAATGTAGTGCAAAGCAATATGGGACAGGATGTGGAATATCAATGTCAACTGTGCTAGTTGTAACTGTGCTGTATTCACTCTAAACCTAACAATTTGTTGACCAACCTTATGGCATTCCGTCATAGGGAACATGAGGTTTTTAATTTTTTTATTGGATTGTCTTACAATTTAAGGTGTATGCCTCTAATAGTGCGGTTAGTACCCTGCTAAAGTTAAGCTATATACTATACTGAAATCCTATATATATATATATATATATATATATATATATATATATATATATATATATATAGGATTTCAGTATAGTATATAGCTTAACTTATGCCATATATATATATATATATATATATATATATATGGCACTTCATATACAGAAGTAATAAAAAATATAAAATATATTAAATTTATTTATCAATTACTAAAAAAATATATATAACTATTTTTACTATAATTAGAATTACACGATGATTATAAATTTTAATAATCACTATATACACGATATAAATATAAAATACAAGAAAGACTATTTTAAACTTCAAAATTACAAATACTTTAAAACACTTTTACAATAAAAATCTCACTATTAGTATCATAACAATTAAATTATCACTAAAAAAATAATTGCTATTACTTGCTTAATACTTTTTTTGACCATTTTAATAATGGAGCGGAAGGATTTAGATCTTCTATATGATGTAACATTGATTCTATTAGGGTTTTCAAACTTTTGTTTTTTAAATTCATAAGAGTTGATATCAAAACTGCCCATCCTTCGGGAATGTTAGGATAACAATGGACTGCCTTTTGAGCTGCTATCAAGGCATGTTTATTATTACCCGACATTGAAGAAGCAAGAGCTACCAAACTGAAAACCTAAAAAATAATACAATTAATGCGTTATAACTTCCATTTAACTACACAACTAACAAAATTTTCATAAGTGAGGAGATATTTGTTAAGAACACAGTCGAACTACACACACCGTCAAAAGTCTTGGACCTCCGATGTTTTGTATTAGTAAATAATTTTTTTTAAATATTGTATTTGTTTTTCAAAGTATGTTTTTTCTAAATGTATTTTTTTATAATACAAAAATAATTTTTAAAAATTTAGTAAATTAAAAAACAATGAGAAAAAAATTTTATTTTTTAAGTAAATTTATTATGACAAAAATTATATTTTTTAACCAAGTAAACTACAACTTAATAGTCAGTATGGCCTCCTCTACTTCTCAGTAACATATTGGCACGCCTGTACATTGAAACAATCAAACGGTTGATAATTTCTTGAAAAACATTGCTCCATTCCTCTATTGCTGTTGTAGCTAACTCTTCCGCATGTTGGGATGGGTTCATGCATTTGTGAATTGCTCTAGGAACAAAATCCCACGTGTTCTTAATGAGAATCATATCTGGGGAATTAGCTGGCCAATCTAATAGGGTAGTATATACCTGTTCAAGTACCCCTTGAGCCATTCTTGCGCGATGTGGTCTCGCATTGTCGTCCATGAAGATGAAATTGTCACCTAATTCGTCGTGGAACGGATAAATAATGGGCCTGATAACACTTTCAATATAAACTTGACTTGTCATATTCTGATTTATGGGAATTAACGGCGTACGGTTATTGAACATTATTCCTCCCCAAAACATTATAGTCCCCCCATTGTAGAGAGCAACCTCGCGGAGAAAATTTAGTCTCTCTTAACGACCTGACTCTCTCCAGATCCTTTGCCTATTGTCATCACTCACTAGTCTAATTCTGGTTTCATCTGTGAATAAAACCCATTACCACTGCTGCAAAAGCTAATCACTACGTTCCCGTTCCCACTAAAAGCGGGCAGCTCGATGTCTTGAAAGTAGAATGAGTACCCTTAAAGGCCTTCTTGCACGTATATTAGCAGGATGAAGTCTTCTTTGAACTGTAGAGGTCGATATAACAAGGCGAAACGTACCTTGAAAGTGAGCCCCGAAGGCTGGAGCTGAAGCATTTCGATGCCTATGGGCATATTGAACCAAATACCGATCCTGCCGTTCACTTGACACTTCAGGCCGACCACTACGTGGTCTTCTTTCCACTGTCCATAATCCTTGATACCTATGCACTATTCACACAGCAGAAGATCTAGGAATGTCTAACATATCGGATATCTATCTGATGATTGGAATGTCCAACATCATGCAAAGCAATAATTCTTGCCCTATTTAATAGGACAAGAATTATTGCTAAGTAGAAACCTCACGTCGTGGCATTATATCGAAAGAAATGTATCAAAGTCGCTTTGCTAAATATGCAATAAAACTGACGAATTTTAAAAAAATATATAATTAATCAACAATATTATATGTAGTAATTTATTTGATCCTGTTTGACAGCTAAATAACTCAACTGTATTGCCTAGCAACGAAAGCAAAATAAACAGGGAAATCTGTAATATACGGGAGTCCAAGACTTCTGACGGTGTGTGTATCTGTAAAGACTTAGTAAATAATTAAGAATAACTAGATTGACTAATGTAAGGACTCATGTTTTCCCTTTATTATGCAACCAACACATCTCAGCAATCCTTATAATTTCACTAGTATAGTAGGAATATCGGGACCCTCGATTGTCGTAACAGATTTGTTGTTACGCCTAATTGACTCGCTGATTATAGTTATATATTAGTAATATTCTGTTACTACTGCCAATTATAATACATTGTAATGAATAAATGAAATATATACTATAATTTTATATATAACTAGCAATGAAAAGGTTCGATAAAGGTGATATTCAGACGATAGCGACCGATTATGGAGTTGGAGGCCACACCGTGGGCGATTGGCGAAGAAATCGCTCGAATCTGTGCACTGCAACACATAACCTTCCTCTGATGTGTATCGGAACATCGGCCAAACCCGAAGATTTGCCAGTGTACTACATACATCACAAAAGTACTCCGATGAGCGACGATTTTTTCAGAAATGGTTTTTCAATGAATTTAATTCCTTTCGTTAAACTATTAAAAAAAAATGGTCTTTCCAGAAAAGCAATTTTGTTACTTGATAATGCTCCATCACACCCAAATAAATAAGTTTTTAAAAAATGAATATATTGTTGTGAAATTTTTCCCACCAACTTTGACTTCTATTAGACCATCTATGGGCCAAGGGGTCTTTTAAACACTCAAATCTCAATATCGTCGTTTCTTATTTCAAGTGATTCTAGAAAGAGCAGTGCATGAAAGGAATGCTTACTTGCGATTAACATTAAGATATTATTTACCGGTCAGCACAAGTTTGGGATGTACCCTAAACTTCGCACTCGAGAAATCGTGGATGAACATTTTATATTATTATAACAACCAAAGTGATGAAGTTGAAGACAATGTAGATTTGCATAACATCGGAGATTCTGGATTCCTTCCCCGCTTTGCCGAAGGCTTCTTCAGCAAGGTGGTCTAGCCCAACCGTGTCACAGCTTACTCGAGACTTGAGTAAGCTGTGCCCGTGTTTCAAATAGTTTCATGTAGTTTACACGTGTATAATTTTGTTTTTATCTTCAAATCATTCGTAATTCTATTAATTAATTAATTCTATTCATGTGTTTACTGTTTATTTAATTTTATATTCCAGATTCCCATGTTTCTATATTATTATGAAATAATTTAAACTTTCAAGGGTCGTTGAAAATATACCTATGTCAATCATATCAATATTAATTTTAAAACTAAAATTGGTAGACACTTATTTACTTGTATTTATTTATTAAAGCAATAAATATAATTTTTTATTTGTGCGAGGTGCTCGCGCTGTCTCGTATGTACAAAGCCAGAAAAGCAAAAGGTGTGGCTGCCTACCTTGCCCGGCACCCACCACGCTAGGCTAGGCATAACCACGGTAACTATTCCACGGTTAGAAGAATGAATTGCTGCACTTACTTGCACTGCAATTTTCCACCACGGTTGCGCTGTTAGTATTAGTATATATAATCAGAACTTTTCATTGTATTATTGTTGGTATGTAATATATAGTGTATTTAATTAATTACATATTACATAATTATATCTTCACTAATTTCTATAAACGATAAATAACGACCTTTGAAACTGTGTGTTCCTCTTCTTCTATAGGAAACAGCTGGGTGGGCACTATCCACCCGGCCACCCCTGATCAGCCACCACTGATATATGTGCCGTTTTGATCGATGACCTTTTGCCACTTTTCTAGTAAAACCATAACTCCGTCACTGTAGAACTTCTGAGATTTCTGGGCGAAGAACTGGACCAAGTGATTTTCACAAGCCTCTTTTGAAGCCAGCTTGACATCATTAAGAGAGTTCTGCAGAGACCGAAACAAATGGTAGTCGGACGGGGCAAGGTCCGGGCTACCCGGTGGATGCATCAAAACTTCCCAGCCAAGGTCTATGTGTGTGTGTACAAAAGATATGTGTGGTCTAGCGTTATCGTGATTGAAGACAACGCCTTTCCTATTGATCAATTCTGGTCGTTTTTTTAATCGCCTGCTTCAATAGCATTGATTGTTGACCGTACAGAATCGAACTAATGGTTTGGCCAAGTTCAAGCAGCTCATGATAAACAATTCCTTTCCAATCCCACCAAACACTCAGCATCACCTTCCTTGGCATCAATACGGGCTTTGCAACCGTTTGTGAAGCTTCTCCGGGCTTCGACCACGATCTTTTTCGCACATTATTGTCGTACGTGATCCACTTTTCATCGCCCGTAATCATTCGTTTCAAAAATGGCTCGATTTCATTTCGTTTCAGCAGCGATTCACAAATGGAAACTCGGTCCATTAAATGTTGCTCTGTTAATTCATGTGGAACCCATGTGTCAAGCCTCTTTCGATATCCAGCCTTATGTAAATGGTTCAAAACTGTTTTATGGTCGATGTTTAGTTCCGTAGCGATGTCGCGAGATGAAATATGTCGGTCTACCTCGATTTTTTCCAAAATTTCATCGACTGTTTCAACGCTTGGCCGGCCAGGGCGAGGTTCTTCGTTAACATCGAAATTTCCGGAACGAAAACGAGCAAACCAATTCTGCCACTGGCATTCATTTAAGTACTCATCACCATAGACATCACACAATTTTCGTTGAGCGGTGCTGATTTTTTCCTTTTTGGAAGTAAAAAAGCAAAATATGCCGAAAATTACCTTCTGGAATCTACATTTTCAACGCGCAATAACCTTTGACTGCGTAAACGAATAACGCTACATTTGTATCCAGACTGTTCTGTGGACTGTTACCTTTCACACGCGCTATAGTATGGCTGCATTCAATAAGTCTTCCTAGAGATATGCAACCTTAAAGTCATCTATTGGGAAAAAACGAAATTATTTTTTCCCCGGCCTGATATAACCTATGTATACGTTTCAAATATGACAAATATAGTAAGAGTTCTGGATAATATATTTTTCATATTATCACTTATCCGAGGTACCCTCTCCCCACATTATGTCACATAAACAAGGTGCTACTATATTAATAAATGTAAAAACACCTACAAAAATATTACTAAATGTCACATACCTGTGTTACATCCGTGTTAGCCTGACCAAGTATCATAGCAAGCTGAGCACATTTAGCAGCAGGCATCATAGATTTATTTTCTGATTGTACATTCAATAATAAGATGGATAATGTCAACCAGACAGAAGGGTCGTCAGGATGTCTGTGAATAAGTTTACTAATTTCGATAACTGCTGAGTTATGTTTACCCTACAAATAGAAAATTTTCAGAAAACATTTTTTTTTTAATTAATAAACCCACTGAAAATTAATTTTAAGTCATACTTTGCTGTACAAAACAAATATAGACGTAAATGAATTAAGTAGTAATACATGCTTTTATAATACACCATTGCCATAATGCACAATGACGTATATATACCACATATTTGGAAAGTTACAGCTTCTATTATAGGAACTTTAATTATTTCGCATTTAATGTATATAAAACTAATTCCAATGTAGCATATCTCACATTAACAATAGGCGTTATATACACCTTAAAGCAGGCAAACATCAACTATTAATTGATAATAGTTGCAAATTTAGTTGATAATAGTTGAAATAGTTGCGATTGTATTAATTAGCTAAATAATTAAATATAGAGCACAATACGCAATTTGCATGAAACTTCTATACGCCTGAAAATATATTTTTTCTGCCATATAATAAATAAGTACTTAATAAGAATATTATAGTAATTTTTCATGAAAATCTGTAGTTTTTGCATAATTAATAAAATTAATTCACTCATTTATGTAAACAAAGTCACGTGTTCAAATGCGCTAGTCTGATTGGTCCACGTCACTGTATGAGGAAGTATCCCAATCATCACTGTTTTGATTTGGTTTAGTGATAACAGTTTGTAAAATCTGTAACAAGTGCGTTTTATAAAGTGCCTAACGGTATGGAGCCGATAAAACACAAATTTTATAAGTATTGCATCGTGCCAATATGTACAAATACTACGGTATCAACGCCCGAAAAATTCTTCTCGGTTCCCAAAGAGAAAAGAATGCGGAAGAAATGATGCGTAGCAATGAAAAGGGACGAAAAAAAATATATAAAGAAATCAAGTTCGACGCCGCTATATTGTTGCGAGGATCATTTTATTGTGAGTACCTAATAACATTTATTTGTTTTGGATGTATTTGTACATAACCCCACTTTCACGTTGTATGCTGTTTTCATATTACTTGCCGCATGGAATATTTAGAAAATGTTTGTTTTGTAGGTCATTAGATATAGATACTTAAATAAAATTTACATTTGAATCTTCTTTACAGTTGGAGGAAGACATGGAAAATTATTGGCAATACAGACTGGCTGGAAATGCACAGAGGTTTAAGTTTGAAAAAAGGCATTCTACCTCATATTTTCAGCTGCCAGAGAGAACCAGTACCTGAGCGACAAACTGGGGGCCATAGTCTACACACAATTGTTGAATATTAATAATAATAAATAGATTCGCACACCGAAAAAGGAATATTTAACGAAATTACACTAAACGCCAATGTATCTCTCAACAAAATAATATACAGTGACGTCACGCGACAGCCATTTGCGTTTCTTGTGTTTACGCGCGCCGATAATAATTTCAAATTTCATTTATTTATTTTGTGTCTATTATTGCTCAAAAAGTGGTAAATTTAATGCTATATGGATTTAATGACCTATAGAATGTTTTGACAACATAATTAAAAATCATGCAAATTGCCTATTATCATGTCTTATAAATGTATTATTTATAAAGCAATAGAAGTATCATGAAATTTGGGACTTCTGAAATTAAAAAAAAAATACTAATCCTTTAGATAAAAATTTTTAGAAACCAGAACGAAATAACTATTTACACATTCAAAAATGTTTAACACTTTTATGGAATATAATCAAATTATTAATTACATCTACACAGATGTAATATTATCAGGCTATGCATAATTAACCACATTTCAAATAATACTCCCAGCTAGAAATATTTTGGAAAACAATTTTGTGTTGCTACTATCGTTTGAAAACTACAGAGTGATTATAACGTTATTTAACAGGACCAAATCATACACTAACCTGTAAAAAATATCCATACGATAAAAGTACAGCATAATGTTTTAAACACTCCTTTTTATCCTTAAACATTTCCAAGTCATTAAGAACTAATCTCGCTAGTTTCATATCTTTATGGAGTAATGCTAAGGATAAAGTTGCATATAGACACCGAGGGGATGGCGGTTGTAATTCAATACTAAAAAAAATACATTTTTAGAGATTATAAAGAGAAAATATATACAGATATAACATGTAAAGTTAAAACAAATTACCTTTTACACTATTAATTATCATTTTGAAAAACAAATTTTTCTATAAAAAATTTGTTTTTCAAAATGATAATTAATCCTGAATAGATCAATTTTATATAAATTTCTCCGATATTATTTACTCACTCTACGTAATGCTATCATCTATTTATTTACTTCTAGATAACTAATACATACCTTTGAAAGAGTAGAATTTTTGCAGCATCTGCACCTTGAAACATGTATGCCATGGAAGCTAAAGCTACAAGTAACTGAGACTGTGAACTCTGCTCTTTAGTTAAATAGTGTAAAGCTTGTTGATATGCATTGTACGATGATTCATACTGCTTATCTGGAATTTATAACAAAACCAGATTAAATATTACATTAAAGGTTTTACTCATTATTTCAATTAAAACTTTTATATACCTTTAAATAATGCCAGTGCTAATCCGCTACCACTTTTGAATGTAGCTTCTTTCACTTCTTGAAATATATCAATAGCTTCCTTGTATTTTCCAATTTTTGCAAGAATACGACCATAGTTCACTCTGGCGAAGTCACGAAACCTTCTGTTACACAATCTATAGGCATTTTTATATGCATGTAATGTTTCAAGTGTTAACCCCATTCTTTCTCTTAAAATTCCAAGGATATTCCATGCACACCCATTATATGGGTTTTTCTCTACAAATGTAATTAATTTAATGTAAAATAACCATTAATTTAATATAGTTTTCGCAATGATTTTAGCATAATTTTTTCTGTTTTGGAGCTCAAATAATCACATTCTACTTGTAACATATAGGTTAACAAAGAATTGTTGTCTAAATGATTTACATATTAACAATATCAATAAATGGTTATTTTTAGGCATTTATTTTTAATTATTCACTGGCATCGTTATTCAAACAAATATGTGCGATGTTTCACTTTTATTTTTAGTTAATATCCGAGAGTAGAATACAGATACTAAAAGAGAAATTATATGTACAAATATGGAGTTAAAAAACAAGAAAGCTAATATGCATTAATGGAACTAAATGGTACCATAAATATTTATCCTGTGTGACCTACTTCAAGGTAAATATTTGATACATTTCTAATAAGTAAAATAAAAGTGAAATGGGGAGCTAATTAAAAAATAAACAAAGAACCTTCGAATGTGCATGATCATCTTATAAAAGAAATGGAATGTACAGAAATACAATATTCAGTAAGGAACATCAAACGACTACAAAAATGTATTCTTTAAAAATGATGATTATAATATGTGCTCTGGTAGCAGTTTGTTACGGTGAATCTCGTGACAAGAAACATAAATATAAATACCATCACTTATACTGTAAGTATAAACCACATATTAAAATACTACTTTAAGACCCAATATATGGATAATTATTACTAATGTGTATGATGAATATGATATATATGGATTTCATTGAATCAATATAAAAAAGGATTTTAAATTTAAAACTATTTACACAGAAAATAAGTAAATTTGATATTGAAAAAATACTCATTTACTATCAACAAAGTTAATTCTTCATAAGTTTAATCAAACCAGTAATTAAAATGTATTGTATTTCCTAAAGGCCAAGGTCCTGAATACTCAAATTGGTTCAAGTTAGTCTAATTAGTCAACATTAGCCAAATACATCTGTATATCGTTTTATGATGTGTCCAAGTCTATTATAAAGACTTTTAGCCAATCGGAATTATTAGGAATAATTTTTCCAAAAAAAATTGTGGTCAATTGCTTAAATATTATTACAACTGCACTGTTAACAGTGACTAAAAAAATGTATGCATTTCTAGAATACAAAAAATATTATCTTTTTAACTATTTATTTGTTAACTATTAGGGCATGGTTTCCACTACTTAGCATTCTTGGCTTTGAAATTTAAGATTATTTTGGTATTAGGATCTATATTCACAATTGGAATGGTTGCTGGAAAAATATTCGCTGTTCTTAAATTTGCTGAATATATGAAAAGTAAGTAAGAGTATTTTAACTTTATAATAGTGATACGACTTTCAGAATTAACAAAGTAATATTCAAAATTGCAAACTATATTTTATTACGACAGACATACAAATTTGTCAACAGTAACATAACTATTTTGCAATATAAATATAAGACTGTATGCTATTTAACATTCGGAATATTATTCCAATATTACAATATTGGTATCATAACAATATAAATTTAAATAACGCCACAGAAAAATATAAATTTGTATATTACATGTTATATTTAATTCGTAAGTTTTTTTATTTTGCAAGTATAAATAATCATTTTATAACATAACACAACAAACGCTTAATTTTATAATATGTACATTCTGGTCATATATTCAAAAACAGTAAGTAACTCAATGCACTTGAATTATAATAATTACAGTGTATCTTACATTGATATATCATTTTAAAGTACATATAAAAAAAATCTAAACAGATTATTTTCTGTATTTTCATAATGTAATATTTTTTAATACCATCCATGTTTTTAGAAAATTATTTTCATGACAACCATCACGAAAAGGTTCACTATGTGAATTCACATGACCACGGACATGATTACCCACCAACTGGTGGATTTTCCGCACCAGGTGTATCTTATGAGAAATCTTATTCAAGTGCAAACAACGCTTATTATGACAGCTTACCTCCAGGATTTTCTATGAACAAGCCACCCCCAAATGCACAAATACCGGCTAACGATGATACTTTTGATATTGTTCCTAGTCAAACGTATAATTTAGGCCCTGGTCAAGCTTATAATTCAAATCAAGGTTATGGGAGAAGTATCAATGTAGAAGAAAATACTATTTATAAGCATATCAACATGTTCGTCAAAATGATAAATACGTAAATGTATACTGAGACTTTGAAAAACTGAATAAAGACAACTGATTATTTTAGGTTAAATATAACAGAGATGGTTTTTGACAATATGAATTTAAAGACTGAAGACTGTAAGAAAAAGTTTGTATGCGAAGCTGACTTTGACGCCAATAGAAGTATGGTTTTGAGAAGTGCTTTTAATCTTTTAAGGTAAATTATTAGGCACCACATGAGGTTTTATTAATAATGAATAATATTTAATGGCTAAGGCTACACTTAATCTAGATCCTATTAAGTAGTGAACTGCTATTTTAAAACTAATTTTTTATTTATTATTTTGATTTTTAGTGATGACAGTTATTCAAGGTATAAAACAGAAGGCACAATAACATCACTGGATGAATGTGGCAAGTTATATCCCAACTGCCTAGAAGTAACATAATGAGATGTCAAATTATTTATTTATTTATTTATTTATTCAATAAACATACAAACTTTTTATCTTATATTGATCCCCCATTTTCTTAACCTTATCTCTATTGCTAAGTTTTAGTACACCGTTGATTGATGGAAAGTTTTCAATCTTATAAATATTTTAAGGAGCTTAGAAAGTAAATTTCATACATAATTAGAACGGGCAAAATGGTCCTGATTAAAAAGCAACTACCGATTATAGCAGTTGTTTCCATAGATAGTTTATCAACACTTGGTCGCTATAATGAAAAAATGTTTTTAATAAAAAAAACGATTGTTCAACATCTAGCGATATATTATCTGCATAATCAAAATAATTGTACAAATAGATTTTTTTCTTCAAAATGCTCAAATATTAAAATGCTACCTGTAATCAGGTTCCCCAGTATGTAAGAAACGGTTGTGGTAGTTCAGGAATGTCGGAAAACTGTCGGTAAAATTCTCAAATCCTAACAATTGGTTTCTTAAAAGTTAAAATTTTGTTTAATGTACTTAGCACTGTCCTTGTAATTGCTTCAGCTAAATGAGCATATTTTATTGTTATATTTACTATTCACATAATAATATTTACCATTAAAATCATCCAGCTGCATATAACATTAACTCGACTTTAACACAATTTGTTTTTAATTTGACATATTATCTTACTTTTATATTTAAGTCAAATTAAAGTTATACTGTAATTAAACACTCCCTCGATAATATTCTTAACAAAATTTATCATCAATATTACAACCTATTTTATTAAAGAAAATTATTACAACTGAAGAAAACATTCTCCTTTAAACTAAACTTTTAGATTGCTAATTAAATTTAGTTAGTGAGTTTACGTTATTTATATATGTAACATTAACAAAATTAACACGTCAAGATAATAAAAAGCTGCCTGTAACCATGTTCCCCAGCGATTAAGAATCGGCTATGGTGGTTCAGAGATGTCAGGACAGTTTGTTAACTTCTTGGAAACTTTTACACCCTTATAGATGATATTCATCCATTTATGGTGGGATATCTTAAAATTTCTTCAGTCACAAGATGTAATACATGAAGTTTATGCATAATATGTAAGAAATTACCATACTGTTTTTTGAAATAACGACTTACAGAACACATGATTTTTGCACCATCGCCATCATCAGCACCGTCATCACCGATATTCACAAACCTTCGCCAGTATATATTTGTAATCGTGTACTAGCTAGCAAGAATTAACGTAATGATTTAAGACGCTCCAGTGTAAAGACTAACAGAATTTTTAACAGTAACATTAACAACAGAATTTTTATTACAATCCATTGTTTCGTCCACATATAACCACATTTTCTTATTGTCATTTAAATTTTACGTTTTCGATTTTTTCTCGTCAACGTGGCGCATACATTTGAAATGTTTTCTGACCTGGTGACTCCATAGTGGAATTATATTTATTCCAAAAGTGTTGAAATGCTTACTGATTAAGTAGTAAATGGTAAATTACACTACAACAGAAATTCAGTCCTCGGTTTTAGGCCACTTTTGTTTACATGTTTCCTACAGTTCATATTGTCCCAGCATAACAAAGGTTTATTGCAAACTAAACCATAATACTATGTAATATACCAGTTACTTTATGTGACCCATAAGAAAAAATAACAAGTAAGTTGTTACTTGTTAAATTAAAATATTCGTCTCCTTATAAGCCAACAGACAACACCATACAAAACAGAGCAGACCAACTAATTATGTTTATATTTTTGTGTAATAATAAACACCATATTATCTTTTATCAGATGCTTTTGCCCATATTCAACATTATGAAGTTATAACAGCGAAATTACAGTAATTATGCAATCATATAAATATTACTCAGATGGATTCACAGACTTAAACATCATTTTGTTCTTATTGATAAATAGTTTAATATGCATAGATAATTGTTTCTATAGCCACAATATTTACAATAAGTTAATTATTTTGGATTTTGCTGTTGTGTTAATTGTAATTTCTACTAATTTCCACATAAAAACAATTGAGAGAAAAAACTAGCAAAATTATCTATCTATAAAAGCTCAGATAGTCTCAAATCCTGTCGACTCCAAAATGGAACCGGAACAAAACGGTAAAACCAGATATTTATGGGACAAGACCAAACATTAATTTTGATAAAAAGAACTGCATATTGTGGTAGATAATAATTCAGAGATAAGAAGATAATAATTCAGAGAACTGTTAATTAATCAAAATATATTCTAACTGTCAACTAAACTAAAAATAATTAGTTTCTCTAACGTTATTTCAAAGTTAATATAGTATTATGCTAATACCCTCATAGAACTAGAAAGTCATAATAATGTACCCCTGACATGGGTAGCAAATCATTAGTAGCATAATGAGTGAAAAGGTGGATGTATTGCACAAGGAATGGCGTGAACTATTAAATCTATTGTTCTTTAATTTGTTCAAATATTTATATAAATTCAACGATTAGGCTTCATAATAACTTACCTACATACCAAGTCATGCCATCACATGCTATAGGAATAGCATGCATATTATGAATAGAATAAATAACTGCATCTGGAGGTAACTCTAACAATGTCCGACATACCCAATAGCCATATCCTAAACCACCTTGTTGATGATGACCTAATTGAGTACTATGTCTAAACAGATCCATAGCCTCGTCATGTTCCATTCTTTCAGCTATTAAAGCCTAAAAATTTTAATCAATGTTCATTATTGAATAATAGTTAGTTAATACATATTTGATTTAGATAATTAAAATATACATTTCTAATATTAATTCTGATTTATAGTTTAGATGGCAGTGGTAGTTTGTGCGTGGGGCTACAGTGCTGCAAAATACATAAATATTTATAGAACTATTTAATTAACCATATTGAATATGTTGCAGATTATTTATTTAATCATAGAATTTCTATGCCGTGTACAGTTATTGTATAAAAGCTTCGTGATAAAAGCACGCTCAGATAAACATGAGTACTATCTCAAATGAGTTAATAGTAAATGATTCTGGTAGATATTGACTGCTATGTAAGTAACTGTCATTTTTTATGTACTCATATTTGCTGTTTGATGATAAATCATGAATAATAAATGACACTAAAGGTTCAGATTGTTAATAACAGAAATCTACTAGATAAAATAAATATATTAAATCAATTAAATTATGCATATTGGATTAATAGAAGAGATGGACACGTTACTAAGAATCACTGTGTCTTACTGTGAATTACAAAATTCACAATACATACACATAATATAATAGATAAAATTAATAATTTTAAAAAAATTACATATTATTTACTGATTATAATATTACAAACTATTCAATTTACTTTCCCGCAAATACCTGTTATAAAAATTCGAAATATTTCCAATTCTCACTGTAGATCATCATTTGATTTGATATTAATTATATTTCTTCCTAGCAATTTGGTAGAATACACCACCTATAGCTAGATAAGCATCTAGACTATATATTACCACAACTTGATTTCTATCATTGTTACATAGATTAGCCATTTTGCAGCATACCACAATTTAAATTTTTTTTTTGTTAACTTGAAAATTTAAAACAATTTGGCTATACATACTCTAATAGAACTGAGGATTTGTTTAAAATTTTATTTCTATTACGTATAAATACAGACCCCCATATTATGCCAGTAATCACAATTAAAATAGTGATTTAGTGACCTAATATGTTTACAGTCTTGGTTATTTAAATAAAACAATCAAAATGTCTTGTTCAAACAATCAATTTAGTTACCTGTCCAATCCAACTATTTACATAATTAGGATCTGATCGTTGACCCTGCCCAAAAGCTTTGTTTGCTAATATGATATCATCCATTAACAAGTACAGTATTCCTAAATTGCACCAAGAAATGGCACTATTATGGTCTGCAGTCACTGCTTTGATGTAAGCATGTTGTGCCATAGTATAATTAGGAGGGCCTTAATATAAAATAAAAGTGTGTAGTAAATAAGTTATCATATAAGTAGGGCGCGGATTCAGGTACACATGAGTCATAATGCCTGTTCCAACCTATAGGCGTGGATCGTATTTAGTTAACAAGTTGCTATTTGTACTGAAAATTATATGTTCTACAATATCACGTATTAATAATGATATAATACTATATTTCTCAGACTCAGGCAAACACTGAGTGCAAAAGGAGTTTTTATAATTTGTATCGGAACGTTACCCACAATAATGCATTCTATGTAAACAAACTCACGATACTTGTACAATATTACACAACGCGAAAATCATACTCCATACACCTGCGTTGTGCTTCGTGGTAAGTTAATTCAGTTTGTTTGTTGCTTCTGAAGAGTACGCTTCGTGAAAATTATACATAAAAATGTCCTGCACAAGTCTTGGTTTATATATTGCCCAATATTCAAATGTTTTAAAATTAGCCGAGGACGGTGTTACACATATATGTGTTACTACATATATGTGAAACATTTTTCCAGTGTAATAGACAACGGGATGTAGACCATCATATTAATTCTCAAATACATAGTGGTCATAATGCAGAACAGTCAAAAGGGCCATCCACCAATGACAGTGAGTTTTTTAGTGACCTTTGTGAGGCTTTTATATCTGCGAACATTGCATTTAATGAACTGAAATGTTAAATCAAGAACTTTCTAGAAAAATATTGCGAACGTAAAATACCTCAAGCGTCCACTGTGAGAAAACTTTATTTAGCGTCTGTGTATGACAAGAAAATGCAAAATATTCGACAAATACTCAAAGACAAATATTTATGGGTATCTGGTGATGAAACTACAGATGGTCCAAGGACGTGCTATTGGCAATGTCATTGTTGGTACATTATATCCTAATAAATACAAAACCTTATCTCGTGGCAGGTTCCTGAAAAAACAAACGCAGAGACCATTGTTTCTTTAATCCGTAATAGCCTGGACAATATTATACAAGGAAAAGTCAGATAGAGCTGTTACTAGTTACCGATGCTGCATATGTGTTAAAAGCGTGAGTTAGCAAAAATCTTACCACTAATGTTACATGTTACCTGTTTTACACATGCTCTCCATCCGATGTGTGAATATATTAGAGACGAATTTTCAGATGTGGACAAATCCATTAATGAAACTAAAAAAATATTTCTTAAGTCGCCTAGCCGACAAAAATTTTTTAAAGAATTGTGCCCTAGCCTGGCACTTGCCTCTAGAACCTATGATAACCAGGTGGTCTACGTGGTTGGATGCAGCAATTTATTATGCAAATAATTTTAAAAGTGTAAAACATGTTATTTCACATTTAGAGTACAATGCAAAGAGCATTACAGAATGTGAAGTCTTACTTAACTTACCGCATTTGTCTCTACAATTAAATTTAATCAAGAAACACTTCAACAAAATCTCGATGACAATTACGCAATTGGAGACGAGGGAATTGACTTTGCCAGATGCAATGGACTTGTTTAAGAATACTACAGAAAATTTAAAGTACGGTTGAGAGTTTGAAGGACTGCTGTCAAATAAAATTGCAAATGTTATAATAAAACGTAATCCGACTTTGAAAAACTTTGTGAATAAGCAACCTTGTTAAAACGTGATAGTAGACATTTGTTACTGCGACTTTAAAAATAATATGATGTGAACATTAGTATGGAATAGGATAGAACTATTTTACATGACAAAGCTGAACTACATAACTTATTTAATATATGTTGATTCGATGCATGCGTATTAGATACATAATATATTTTATGTGCATATAATACATATACTGTATTTATATTTATAATGGTTTATATTTATTTATAATGGTCGACAGTTAATTTCATTTCCAATTAATTAATAATCATTTCCTTATTATAACTGAAAATCTGTGATTTATGCTGAATTACACTATTAGTATGTGCAGTAGGACAAATAAGAGTATATAACTTTTAAACACAGAAGAGATTTAAAATATTTTCTTGGAAAATGTTTTAGTGTATTTATTATACCCTGTAATGCATGTGTAGTACCCGCCTATGGGTGAGTTTGTTTGCCTATCGATCGGATCTCGACCGCTCTGATCAGCGAGCCATTAAACTGGCGACAGTTGTGCCGTTCGCTACGCAATGAGAGCAGCACATTAGTTGGATGTATTTCCATTCACATGTATTTTCATTCACGTGGAAATACATATTCCGCTATGCGTTAATACGAATTCATAGTTGTATACCGGAAATCGCGCCCTACATATAAGTAAACAGTATATATAATTAAGCAATATACAAATATTTACTTTTTGCCATAGCAGCATTTCCTAATAAATTCCAGTGCTGCCAATTGGAAGGATTCAAGCTGGCACAATGTTGAGCAGCTGTCATGGCACACATTATAAGTCCCTCAGTTTTCACTGAATCCTCTGTATTAAGTGCATGATGTAAGTAACATGTACCTAAGTCATGCCAAATTAAGATATTCTCATCTGCTAAATTAACAGCTTTACAGTAACACCTAATTTAAAAAAACGTCAAAAGTTAAGAGTGTGTTAAGATAGTGATATAAAGATAATTACCTTGTTGCTATACTGTATAATTCTTCCCTCTCGACAATACTCTTTTCTTCTGATTCTTCAACATCAAGAATACTTTTCTGTATATGTAAACAAGAATATTTCTCTGGAAGTCTTGCCACAAATAAGCAACTGTCTGCTAATAATTTCCATAGGCAAGAGAATTCGCGTCTTTGTAAAATGGCACTGAAAAAGGATTTTATTATTTAAAATATATTACTGGTAATAATAATCACTATGTTATTAAGTAATCAACTTGAGAAAATGGTTGCAACTAAAGAAATATTGCATAAACTCTAGCACTCTATAAAGTATATAAAAAAAAACAAGAATATACGTATTATGCCAATATGTATATATTTTATATGTATATAATTTAAATAATAAAGTGATATTTAAGGCACACTTACATAGTTAATTTTTCTGCGGCAGTTTGTGCATATTCACGTGCTGTACCTAGTCTTTGATCTCTGTAATATGCCCTAGCCTGATACATACAAGTTTCAGCTAAGCCTTTTAATGCTGGTACATACTGTTCATTTTTTATAAGTATTTCTTCAAAATCGGTCTTTGCTTTTGAATATGCACCCAGTATCTATAAAATAAATATCTATTAAAAACTATTGCAATTTAAAGGTTATCTCACACAATAATTTGCAAAGGAAAGAAATTTTAACTTCTTGGATGTAAGATTATATTAATCATACCATATTTTCTAGAAAAAACATATTACTTTTACTAATCTGGTTTGAGATATACTGAGCACTGAGCAATACCTAACTAGATATGTAATATGGAGTGTCCTTTCTTTTCTAAGGATACTATGTGAAATATAGTACTTTCTCACCATCTCTTATTGGAGTACCAGGAGAACAGTCGTTAAGCATTGGAATTCACTGAAATACTGTCAGTACCTCACTGAACATTCTCTTTTAAAAAACAAAATCTTAAATAGAGCGAGCAAAATGATCCGGGTATCATAGGCATGCTTTTATAACATAAAATAAGTAAGTTATCATTCATTTGAAACACTTAGCCAGTTAAGCAGCGTTACCCTGTTAAACATTCGCACATACAATCAGTATCAGTTTGTCTTAATGCAGTAAAATTGAATCTCTCTTTGAAACACTATCAAACTTTGCTGTAAGACTTTTACTTTTTGCATCACTAAATGCAGCTTCTGTATACAGAGTCTCCACTACCTGCAGATACTCGGCTAGAGACAATGAGAGATTTTGTAATGCTTCTATTGCCTCCACTAGGCCATTGTAATTGTTATGAGTAGTTTCAAAATTTGCTTCAATATGAGCATATTAAAATTTCACTTGACGCAATGGCTTCTTTAAATCAAATTGTAAAACCAGACATTATTTTTTTGGAAATGCTCAAAATAATAAAATGCTGCCTGTGCCCACGTTCCCCAGCATGTAAAAATTGGCTGTGGTAGTTCAGAGATTTCGAAAGACTGTCTGTGAAATTATCCAATACCCTTAGGAAATTCGAGAAATACTACTTTTGTATGTGATATTCATTCACATTTGGATAACGTTTTTGGATTTTTTCTGCCACGAAATGTAACACACTAAGTTACCATGTAACATGTAAGAAGTTACCACATTCTTCTTTAAGCAAGCAGCCTACAGAACGTGCGGTTGCAACACAATCAGTTGGTGCTCATCATCATGAACATATGTATTTAACACCACCCTCATAATTACTTTGCCATTAGATTTTTATATTGTTTAGTAGTTACTAAGTATGAACATGATGGTTTAAGAGGTTTCAGTACTATTTAACATTAACTACATTATTTTTTTTAATAATCCATCGTCTCCGCCATGCCAATAACCACACTTTTTTATTTTGTGATTCAGATTTAATCATATTTTCGATTGCTTCACGTGCAGGTGGTACCATACTTAACAATGTTATTCGACTTAGTAATTGCCAATTGATGTAACATGAAATGGTGGTATATTACTAACAATCGGCATGAAATTTAAATCAAATAAATTGTGTTATTTTATTTGACACGTTTGTTTCAATGTGCGTTATGTGTTATTTATGTTTCCTACAGTCTCCTTTGCCCTAGCACAAAGATGTATCACAAAGTAAATATTATTCTTGTACCATAAATATATAGTCTGTAGCCTCCTTTGAACTTTTTTATGATGACAGCAAATAGTCCTTTGTTAGCTCTAGGTATGTTCGAGATAATTATTAGTTACGCACAATCATGCACCAACGAACAACGCGCAAATAAAACCGTATCACAATAATTATTAGTCAATCAATAATATTATTAATCGTTAATTAATACTAAGCATTCGAGCTATATCGACAAAGGATATTGGGTGCAAAAAGATCCAGTGGAACTGGAGGCCGTTGATCAGTCGACGCAAACAGCCAGCGTGATGAGCTCGATTGATGCCATTGGAACCGGGACCAGAATTGCCTGCTCTACTCATGAATTATGCAACATAATGAATTAATGTCGAGTCATAATTATGAACCAGTAAAATTTTAAAGGTACATACAAAATATTGTTTTACAATAGGCAATGTATTTTCACGAACGCCTCGTGCGATCCCGAACGCTGGGAATATTCGAAATCATCGAGAGCGTGCGGAGTTGACTTCCAGTGCGTTCTATACTAGAAGGTTCGCCAAAGTTTTTTATCTAGAAACGTCTGGAGAGACGTTCTACTGCCTATATAAGAATTATGTCGTCCAGCCAAGAGTGAGTTGAATCTGGACCGCGATGGTGAGCGATACGGTGCGAAGAAAGTGACATAGTGTAATACAGTGAGTTTATAAGTTAGTTTATAAAGTTAAAGTAGAAAGAAAGTTAGTTAGTTGGACTTGTAAATAGTTGAGTGTAAATAAGTGTTCCAAATAAAGAACTTTCTAGTAAATTCGTTACATTGGTGTCAGAAGTAGGATAGAACGTGGTAGAAAGTTCTAGAACACTTGGTTTAGTTGGAGAAGAAATCGAGGATCGACGTTTCGAAAAGGTCAGAGAACATTCTCGAACATTCGATAGCAGTCAAGAAAACCCACAGATGTGACATATCACTGAACTCGTCTCGTCGTGAAGAGGTCGAATATCGACGTTTCAAGAAGGTCAGAGAACATTTTCGAACTTTCCATAGCAGTTAAGAAAACCCACATATGTGACGCATCACCGAAATTGTCTCATCAAGAACAAGACGTCTACTGGGTTTTGGGGATTCTAAAGAAAAGTGAATTGGATGCCAGTAGGAACTAGAAACCAAGCCGTGGCCGTGGAGGAACAAATGAATGAGCTACTAGCAATGTTAGCTACAATGAAAGCAGGACAAGATGAAATGAAAGCAAGACAAGATGAAACGAAACAAGAAATGAAAGCACACCAAGACGCTATGAAAGCAAACCAAGAGGAAATGAAAGACAAACTTAAAGCTGTACACAACGCCATGAGAATGTTTCAAGATGGGATAAAAGAACAAGTCGCGATGGACCTTTAAGTCTTACGGGAAGAAACAGAAAAGAAGCTAGAAGCGAGTATGGAACAGCTAGAAGCGGGGCTAGCTAAACAGGAAGCAGAAATAGATGAGAAGATACAAAAAGCCAATCAGTCCTTAGCATCAAAAGTGGAAGAGATCCAAAGGGAGGTTAACCGACTAAGACGTCCTACAAGTGCTGCACCTGGGGTCCAACCGCCAGCCAGAGTGACAGCACCAACTTTTGATGGTTCGATTCCTTGGTCGGTATATCGAAGACAATTCGATGCTGCTGCTTGCACAAACAATTGGGGCGATCAGGAAAAGGCTATAGCTCTTATCGTCGCCTTAAGAGGGGAGGCTCTCGATATACTCCGATTTATTCCGGAAAGTCAACAGAATTATACAACAATAGTAGATCGTATGGAGATGCGCTACGGTGACAAACACATGCAACAAGTCTACCAAATGCAACTGAAGAGCCGAAATCAAAGGAGCAGCGAGACATTGCAACAATTTGGAGCAGACGTCGACCGACTAGTACAGCTAGCATACCCAACAGCACCTCAGGAGTTTGCAAATCAACTGTGCGTGCAAACATTTATCGATGGCTTGAGAGACCCGGACATGCAGCAGGTGCTGAGAATGTCACGACATGACACTCCCAGCAAAGCATTAGCGCACGCCCTAGTTTGAGGCCACAAAGCAAGCATCGAAAGGGCACGTGCGGGTGCGCATGACCGAAGTCAACGGTGAGGAAGAGACCAAGCAGGATCAAATTAGTAACTTCCTGCTGGGGCTGAAGAAGGCTTTGTTAGAAGACCGAGAGCCACGCAGACTAAGGTGCTGGAATTGCGGCCGCATGGGACATATTCGACGTGATTGCCGAGCTCACGGGAATCAAGCAAGCAGCAGAGACAAGCAGTCGAAAAAACTGACTACAGCTCCAATATTAGGCTATCCACAGTTTGACAAACCCTTCATCGTAGACACCGATGCCAGCAGCAAGGGAATTGGAGAAGTACTGTCTCAAGAACAGGATGGACAGGAGAAAGTAATTGGCTATTTCAGTAAAGCCTTGTCCAAACCCGAGAGAAACTACTGTGTAATTCGACGAGAACTTCTAGCCGTAGTGAAGACTTTGGGGCATTTCCACAAGTACCTGTACGGACGAAGATTTCTGTTAAGAACCAATCACGCTTCTCTTAAGTGGCTACTCCAATTCAAAAATCCAGAAGGGCAAATTACGAGATGGCTCCAGTGATTACAGATCTTTGATTTCACCATCGAGCACAGAGCTGGAAAGTATCACCACAATACTGACGCCATGTCTAGAAGGCCATGTGCAAATGATAACTGCCAGCGCTGTTTGAATCTGGAGCAAAAGGAAGAATTCCCTCAAGTGACTTGTTGCCTAACGACTGTACAGCCGGATGAAAATTGGGATGCCAACATATTAGCCGAAGTGCAAAGGAACGACGAACATATTGGGCCTATAATGCGTTGGAAAGAAACAAGAGAGAATAGACCATTGTGGGCGGATATCAGCGACCTCGGCGCAATTACGAAATGTTAGTGGGCTCAATGGGACTCACTGGTTATTGATGCCGGGATTCTGAAAAGAGTTTGGAAAAGTCCGGATGGTGCAAGGAATCGACTACAGATCGTGCTACCCAAGAATAGAGTGGCCGAGGTTTTGGAAAATTCTCACGGCGGAACTGGAGGAGGGCACTTTGGGGTAGCTAAAACCATGGATAAAGTGAAGAAACGATTCTACTGGGTAGGAAGTCGGTCAGACATAGAAGAGTGGTGCAGGAAATGCGACGTCTGCGCTAGCAGCAAGGGCCCAAACACTCGGCGCCGGGGACGCATGAAGTAATACAACGTCGGTGCTTCCTTTAAGCGAACTGCTATCGATGTCGCCGGGCCATTTCCACGCACTAAATCGGGTGTGTTCCAGGGAGTGTGTCAGTTGCCCCGAATTCGAAAAACCAAATTGGAGAGCGACCGAATGAAGACAAGGTATGACCGAAGGACGAATACTGAAGCCTTTCAAGAAGACGACCTAGTATGGTTATACAATTCGTCTCGCAAAAAGGGCCGATATCCGAAGTTGCAGAAATCCTGGAAGGGTCCTTACAAGATTGTGACCAGAATAAGTGACATAGTTTACCGGATACAGAAAGGACCACGCGCAAAAATGAAAGTTGTTCACATCGACCGCTTGTCACCATGCGGAGTTGACTTCCAGTGCATTCTATACTAGAAGGTTCGTCAAAGTTCTTTATCTAGAAACGTCTGGAGAGACGTTTTACTGCCTATATAAGAATTGTGTCGTCCAACCAAGATAGTTGAATCTGGACCGCGATAATTAGCGATACGGTGCGAAGAAAGTGACAGTGTAATACAGTGAGAAAGTTAGTTTATAAAGTTAAAGTAGAAAGAAAATTAGTTAGTTAGTTGGACTTGTAAATAGTTGAGTATAAATAAGTGTTCGAAATAAAGAACTTTCTAGTAAATTCGTTACAGTATGTTATGATTAGTATAATCTAAGATGTTCATTTTTTACAAAATAAGTTATTTCTACAAAGCTATTTCTACAATCGCCACATTCAGAATATTACATTTCGATAAAATAGGTATTTTTCTACTAAAAGATTTGCATGAAACTTCTACACTTTCAATGTTCTCTTTTTGGTAGTATCTGAATATCATATTAAATTCCATTCTCCATAACAGCTATAAATAAAAACAACATACCTTTTTTATATTTGCGATTTGAAGTGATGGGTAAAGACTATTTTTAACCAATCGTAAAGACTTCTGATAACCCTTTAAAGCAGAGGTATATGAACCTCTTGCAAAATAAGCATCTGCTAATGCCTCCCAGCAGTGCCTAAATCACAACAAAATTATTATACAGATAATAATGCAACAAAACAGGACTTACACATTGTCTGTCTCAACTCGTACTACTAATCTCAAATTGTTTATGGCTCTACTATAATCTTCCTGTTCTAAATAAGTAAGCCCTAGTTGCAACCAAGCCCACGAATTTTTTTTATTTATTGAGCCTGTTGTTAAGTTATGCAAAAGATTTTCAACAGCATCCTAAAATTAAGAAAAAAAAAATTGAAAATATTAGGTTAATGATACTAATCACACATATCTCACCCAATTTTTTAGTTTTCTATATACTTTACTTAATTCGGTACCTATTTTAGGGGATGTTGGATTAATTTTTAAAGCTTTTTCATAACTTCTTCTGGATTTATCATAATCCTCAACTTTTTGATAGTAGTCACCTAGATACAGGAAACAAAGATAATTATTTGGATCACATTTGGCAGCCTGAAACATAGTACAATGATATAATGTTCTGTAATAAAAAATAAGTACTAAAAATGCAATTTTAAATAAGGTTATAGTATATTCATCATACACTCAATTCAGCTATTGCTACACAATTTATATTTGAAACAAAATAGACTTAATCAAAAAACGAAAAGTATGAACTAAAACTTCACAAAACATTTACAGATCGTTTTTCTATATTCCTAATATGTATTTTCTTTTATGTAGAGATATCTTCATATCACTTTTTTCTCAAAAGTTTGATACTTCGCTTGACTATCAAAATTTTAATCTGAATTGCTCAAAGATAAAATACCTTCAAATTGTTTGTGTATTATTTGAGGTCATCAAATAGTCAAGTGTTTTGAATCGTTTGTTTACATGAGAGTAAGAAAAGTACAATATAACTGTAACTATTATCTTTAATAAATATGAAAGTGGAAAAAGTATCAGTTTCCAGATATATTGGTTCCTCTAACCCAGCACTACTATGGCTACTCGGCTCATTTTAGAATAGGAACTCACAACAGATTCCATGGTACAACACAGCTTTTGTTTTTTTTTATTCCTAATCCAAATATAAGTTTCGAATATCTACAACAATAGTTTTATTCGCTTAGTAACTTATACCTTTGTATTTAAAATCTTGTATAAAGCCATAAAATTGAGAATGGTACTATGTGAATGAAATAATTATTAAAAATACGCACCGTGAGTGCTGAAATAGGTGTTGTTACACTCAGGTAATTCCGGAAGAGCTCATATCATCAATAACTTAAAATATTCGAATCGACGTAGGTGCAAGGAATTCAATTTAGTTTTGCTATTCTGTTTATTTTATTTGTTGTAACAGTATAAATATTTCTATTTCTATTTTGTCTGTGACTTTCATATAGCATAAATATACTGAAAACTTCCCCTAACTCATGATGCTTTGCGTCCAATGTGAGGTTTATATGGGATTATTGATTTAAAATATGATGGGTCTCAAATAATGTCTTTGGATTGTAATCAAAACTTGTTGGCCTTTAACAAATTTTTATGTATAAAGCATGTAAATAGTGCAACACATAAATCATAAAATGTGGGCAGACTTTATGTTAAATTAATTTTTATGCTTTAATTTTTAGTCATAATATATGTTCCGTAATGTCACAGTACTAGGGGCGTCATTGTATGCTTGGTTTCGAATTCCAACAAGGAGAATTTAACACATTTCCCTGAGCATGGATGCCTTTGTTCCCAACAACCTGTAACCTTCCTCTCTGAAGCCTGAGGCTTTAGAGGAAGGAGGTCAATTTCTGTGTGCACAAACTTTTTATTCCAAAACAACTATTCTATTTTATGTAAGAAATTATTATACAATTACATAAGGGTGCAGTTTTTAATTCATCCAAAACTTTTAATTTGCAATGTGAACAAATCTATTAATTAATATTGCATATTACAAAATTTATTTTACATTATAAAATAGGTCATGGGATGACATATAAACAGCTATTCTAGTTCGTGAGACACTTGATAATAAATTAACAAACGGTATATATCTCAATATTAATTTATTACAATACAAAATTTATACAAAAGGAAGTATTTCTTAAAAACTCTATATAGCACATATTGCCAATTAACAGAAAATATATTTTAATTTTATTATCATTTTATTCCATTTTTCTTTTTTCTTTTTTTTTTTTTTTTTAATTAAATTCATTTTAGAGGCTAGATTCTAACAACCTCCCAACGATTCATTAGTTTCTATACTATTCTGTTCTATTATATAATTTTCTACATAATGACAATAAATAAATGTCTATATATATCATTTACACCAATAAGAATTAATATTCTTCTGTTATTCACATTTCTATTTATCGAAGACCTGAAAGACTTACCTTCAAAAATGGAACTAGACATTGTTTATATTCCTCCATACTCCAGTAGACCAATCCCAGTTCTAACCACCATTCTGAGAATCTGTTTTCATCTAGTACCAACAACTTTAAAGCATCTACAAATCTATTCTGCTTATGGTACAATTTAGCTAGTAATAATTTAGTTATAGGTTCACTTATAGACTTAAGATCTGAAATAAGTGCATCTGCCTCAATAAATTTTTTTAAATTAATATTCGCTCGTATTACGAATTCTAAACACTTGTTTTTCATTTCTCTATTATCAATCTAAAAAAAATATCGACTTTTCAATTTTAAGGATTCGGAAGAATAATTTATAATTACAGTTTTATAGATATCTTGAACTTTATTCCAGTCTTCTTCTGTTGAAGATTTTGATAAAATTTCTATAGAAAGGACATCAATAATATCTTTAAGAGCTTTATTGGAATAATTAATAGACTCTAGTAATTTAGCTGCCATCGCTGAACATTGTACTGCATCTTCAAATAAATTTAATCTGACATTAATAGATGTCAATAAAACCCAGGCATGTACTAAACCTGGACGTAAAGATACCACTAAAAGAGAAATAATATAGAAAACCTTTTATGCATGTTTTAAACAGCTTTTAAGGAAATGGTAGGGTTTGGAAGTTTTATTTTCAGATTAGCTTTTGTGTAGTGGTAGTGTACA
Source organism: Rosalia funebris (assembly GCA_037954035.1). Classification (NCBI taxonomy): domain Eukaryota; kingdom Metazoa; phylum Arthropoda; class Insecta; order Coleoptera; family Cerambycidae; genus Rosalia; species Rosalia funebris. Next base: position 17,894,689 of record JAZFAV010000026.1, on the reverse strand, counting down.
CTCGAGATATTCATGTACCAAAACCATAGAGGGAGGGCACTACCTACTCTATTCTCAAGAAAGAACGTTCAAAGTATTGGAAAGATTTCCCACCAGCCAATATACTAGAAATGTATTATGTACCTGTATAATATACATTATAAAAATGTACCTGTCCAAATGAACATGTGATTTGGTGATAGCTTTCTCGACTTTCAAGCCGAAATCTAGGGTTAAATTTCTATCCGCATCTAGGATACAACGCCTTTCTTTGTTTTATTTTTTAGTTTTATTTTTACTTTTTAATTTATATTTTTAAATCTAAATTTCTTTTCAATTTTCACCATTTGTCGTACCAAAATTTCTATGATTTTTAACATTATTTATGCACATATTTGTATAACAAAAGAGATATATAGTTTACAGTACTTTCTATGTATATAAAGTGACATTCATAGCATGCAGATCATTCCTTAGTAAATGTATGCCTCCCTTGTTTATTGCCAATTATACATAGAAAAGGCATATGTATAAAAATATTTATAAAAACAATGTAAAAATTTACAATATGAAGAATAATAAAAACTTAAATAAATTTTGATGCGTAATAAATATATATTTAATTTCATTAAAAAAAAAAACAAATCATTAATTTCATCAAAAATACATTGATTAGGAATTGAAGCTTATCAGAATCTGTAATGTTACCACTAAATTACATACTCATTTTAACGATTGATAAATTTTTATATTATTAGCTGTTAAGAAACATTTTTTCAAGAATAGCTAGATAGTACGCTCTATGGGAAACAAATACCTTGAATGTACGCCATAATATTTTTGCAACCACGCAGCTTCACGAAGGTCGAGTCAATACCAAAAGCCCATACCGTGTCATCTCCTTATCAATCATTATATTTTGAATAAATTATTATAAATAAATAATAAACATTAGTAATATAAACTATTGAAATTACCTTCACTAAGGACATTCCGGGCTTCTATTACCTTATTTTCCTTAAGGAAAATTATACTTTTTGTAAATAACGCAATTGCATTCTTTGGCTGAATTTCTAACAGTTTTAATGAAGATTCCACTGCATTAGAGTAATGTTTATCTGCTAATTGAGAATCTTCAAGATACAATTGGTTAAAAACCTTACAGATCCAAACTAGTGATATAGTGTCAGTTTCAAATATATTATGCATACGTTGTGCATGACTTAAAAGATCTTCATATTTGGCTTGTTTATAAAGTAGTGTTAAATATGAAGAATAGTTAGTACTCTTTGAAACGGCTTTAGATCCAATCAATTTTGTCAAACATTCTTCATACTAGAACCAATTAGAAAACAAGAAATAATTTATGTTTACATAAATGCACATTAAATCAATTATATAACTGATATGCAAATTTAGAGCTGTATAAAAGAGAAACTAAGTATATTAATATAAAGGTATGTTTTTTCGACTGTAATTTCAGCGAAAAGATAGAACAGAAATCTTGATCCTGCACATTGTACCTAATATATACCTTTAAGAAAGAGTGCAATGAGACACTTTTGATAAATTTCCTTGATGACTTAATTTTAGCTAACTATTCTCTGTTCGGCAGATTCGGCTCCAATTCAGTGATCGACTGTATGTCATCACCTTGCCTGTGATCGAATCTGAGACCGAATCGTTGTGCGCCTTTTTGTGCTGTCTTAAATAGGCCCGCTCCCACCTCTGCGACTTCATGATCTCTAGCCACATGAGTGGATCTGAGCTGCGAACGACATTACATGCTATGCCCAAGACTAATCTATCATGCAAACATTAACTACAAAATTATACTTCTGGGGAACGTATCAAACATGTGTCATTACATTCTTCACGATGGTATAGCCATAACATGAGTATATCATACACACACACACGTTATATATATATATATATATATATATATATATATATATATATATATATATATATATATATATATATATATATATATATATATATATATATATATAACGTGTGTGTGTGTGTGTATATGGTGTGCATTATAATTAATTTTAATGCAATGAAATAATAACAATGATTCTGGAAATTGAAACAGAAACCAAAATACATAAAATACATTACCATATTCTGTAAATCATTGGGCACATCTGAATATTTTTCAAACATGTGCACTAAAATCTCAAGAACAGCCTGCTTATTTTCAGTAACCTTTTCATTTTTATAGCAGTCAAATATTATCCTGAAAACTTTATTAAAATTTTCTTGGTCACAAAATTTTGACAACTTTTCACAATATTCAATTACTTTCTTTTCACACCTGAAATAAAAATATAAAAAGAGGACTACTATAAAAACTTACTTATGATATACCTTTCTATGTCAACCACTTGACCATATAACTTAATCAACTCCTTTCTTGAATCACTTGTATTTATTTTTTCATAATAATTGATCAAACCGGTCCAAGCCAACGGATTTGTTGGGTTAAACTCAATTGCCTTTCTAAACGTCTTAGGAGCCTGTTCGACGGGTCCTAATTCTTGAAGAGATAATCCCAAGAAAACCAGGGCCATATAGTTGCACTTATCTTCCTTTAAGATGCACTAATATAGAGAAAAAAATCTACATTATGTGATATTGATTTTAAAATTTTGAAATCAATAAAAATATTAAACAGAATATTTATTATATACGACCTTTCGAAGAATATACATATATTATAATGTTCTGCTGGTATGTTGTCATATACTAAACAAGTAACGTACAAAGTAACCTTAATAAAACTTTCATTTCAGTTTTTACTAGCATATTGTTTGCTATATTTAACATTTTAAATGCAACAATTATTCCAGGTATGACATTCTGGTTAGTTTTTATGTTATTGTTTTATATATGGACCGAATTTTTTATTTTTTTAGTTCATTGAATATAATGCTATTTAACTTCATATATTGGATTATATTTCTCCAGATGTCCTCATTTATCGGTACATGTGCTGAATTTAAAAACTCGGCAATGGGTCAAGGAAATAATAGTAAGTAATCTTGGTACATTTCATTTCCATATTGAACAGGAATTTATTGTATTGATTTAAGGGCTTAATCCTAGTATTATATTAATTATAATAATTGACTGTTATTTTAAAATGATTTATACTATATTATATAAGAATGTACACATTTAGATTCATATTTTCCTTTACTTTATGTAGAAATTATTATTAGTTATGGCTGGAGAAAAATGTTACGCTAAGTTAATATTATATTTTTAAGCAACCTATCTATTTAAATTCCGACAAGAAGTTATCATAACATCAATTTTTTATATTTAGTGCCTAAGTAAAAAAATGGCAAAAAAATACAAAACAAAAAAGCTAATAAAAATTCAACAGAAGTCGTACCATATACATACATATAATGCAAACATTGTATTAAATTGTAATTTAACAGTTAAATTGAGACAATTCAAAATAATTTGAACAAAACATTTTATAATTATAATTACTACTAAAAAATATGCTTTGCCATTTGACAACACATATTTTGATATTATTGAGAAAAATGTTTTGCTATATTAACATCATATTTTTAAGCAACCTATTTTAAATTCCAACAAAAAAATATTAAAACATTTTATAGTTTTAAGTATTACTAAAAAATGTTTTGTCAAATGGCAGTATCCCTCATAAAATAGTTGTTCATTGAAAATAATATCGATAATATAATTTCTAGATCAATCACGATATCAATAAATACACTATTAACAAAGATGAATAATTAAAAATTCTAATTAAAATTGAGCTCCGGGTAACCATTATATATGCATATAAACTTCTTTATACCCATTAATATGAAAATAGTTTTTATTTAACATACCAAGAATGGCATGCAAAGATTATTTCTTAGTTTTGAGAATTTCCTTGTAAACTATATATATGAATATATTTATTTTTATTAAGTGGTCTATAATATTAAGTTATTGAAAGATTACATTTTATATTTGAAATCTTTTCTGTTAGATCAAAGTGGACGACCTAAATTGACCTTTGATTATAAAATTAAATCCAAACATCATGTAATTATTAAGACATATTTTCATGTCCATGATATGATAAAGTGAATAAATTTTTGTTGTATAACTTTATATGGATGTCTCCAATAATTCTGAAGGCTCACACTATAGTATACTTTGTAAAATATCGCCTTATAAAGTGTACTACATTTATTTAGCCTCTTTGTATATACACTTTCTGGAATTATATGAATAAGCGTTACATTAATTATACAATAACTGGTATTAATTAATAATTTATTCAACAAACTACATAAATTCCCAAGATTTTACTGAGGTAAACATGAGATTATTTATAATTTTAATGTTACTGAAAGTTGGGAAAATACTTCCGTGTTATTTAGAAGACAAAGCAAAACTTATATGTGAAAATACTAACCTTCAAGGAATAGCACAATATCAGGTAGGTAGTGTACTACTATTACCTAGTTCAGTTATTATAATACAACATAAAGATAGCAATGAGTATTTTGTTTGTTTAGAACAATACAACATTCGATAGTATAAACTATTGAATCATAAATAAATTTGCATTTACCACTAGTACAGTTTTAAAAAGTTTTTCTTTTAGGTATCAAATATAGAAGAAATTAGTATGTATAACATAAGTTCTTCAACTATTCCTGGAAATTTACAACTGTTTGAAAAATTAAGAAGACTAACAATTTCTGGAGGATTACAGGCATTAAACAGAAGTTCATTTGATAATCTGCACGATTTAGAATACCTTAAACTGGCCTACAATAAAATTACAGAAATACCAAAAGATCTATTTAAACCATTTAAAAGCTTACAACATTTAGATGTTTCACACAACCAATTAGGAAATCCTGCACTTGATACCTTTAATCATCTTAACCATTTACAAAATTTAGATTTATCTTATAATAGGATATCAGTTTTGATTTCAGGAGTATTGGATAAACATACAAAATTAGAAAAATTAAATTTAAGTTATAACAATATCAAAGAATTGTTGTTAAGTATCTTTGACAACTTGGTTAATTTAGAACATCTTGATTTATCTTATAACTACATAAATAATATTCCGTTTGGCTTATTTGAGGAACCAAAAAATATTGAAAATTTAAATTTAAGTGGTAATAACTTACAAAATATATCCTTAGGTTTATTTGATACATTATCACATCTTGTAAGTTTAAATTTATCCAAATCTCAATTAAATGATTTTCCATTAGATATTTTAAATGGTTTGAAACATTTACAATATTTAGATGTGTCACAAAATAATTTCAAATCATTAAATATTGGAATGTTTGGTGGATCCAAAGACTTAAAAGCTTTATATATCTCAAATTGTTCTCTAAAGGAACTACCTAATGGGCTTCTAGATAAATGTACTAATATTAATATTATCGATCTTTCACAAAACAAACTAAAATATCTCCCACAAACACTGTTCATTACAAATAAGAATTTAAGATATTTAAATTTGTCACATAATTCCATAAAAAGATTAAATAGTAACATTTTTTCAAATACACAACTTACAGTACTCGATATTTCTTACAATGTTTTAGAAGAATTGAATCAGTCTTTAGATACACAAACATTAGAAGAAATAAATCTTCAACACAACCAGTTAACGTATTTAAAACCAAATTTTATTTCATCGTATGTACGTTATTTAAATATTATGAACAATAAACTGACTTTTCTAGAAATAAATACTCTTAACAATTTGAAAAATTTAAAGTATTTCAACTTCATGGGAAATCCATGGGATTGCAAATGTTTTGACCAACTATTATCTCTATTAATTTTGAAAAGAATACAATACAATAAAGCTGATTATTTTGATGGTGATAAACCTATCTGTGTCGTTCAAAAGAACATTACTTCAAGCTCTACATTTTAGTAAATAACTTAATTACTGAAATAAATAATAAAAATACTACCTTCGATAAATTAAGTGATGTTTCATAGTCTTTATTTTTTATTGCTTCTCTAGCTTCTTTTAGCATGGTTTTTATATCCTTCATTTTGTAAACCAATACTTCAGTCTTTGTGGTAGTATTACAGCTATATTCTATAAGCAAAATAAACAAAACACCAATTCAATTTAAAAATTCCATAACTGTTTTATAATGCATAAGATACTATTATAATGTCATTATTTATAATATATTATTAGTCAATAAATTTAAAACCATTTTTAAACTATTGATAAGTGATGTCAAATACAGACCACGTGCTATCAACCTGTCCCTACTAGTTGGGTTACGGCACAGACCAATCTATTGATAAATACAAAACACGTGCTGTACATACCAACACTAGTCACCACAGAGGTACAATCGGGCCGTTCTAACTTTACCACTACGTCACAAGTGATATTCGTAAGAACTAATGGCTCCTCTACACGTTGGCCAACACACTGGTGAGGATATTTGAATATCTGTCCACACGTTGGAAGAACGTTCAGTTTGTTTCAACGCAGGCCAATATGATTAACAACATAAACATAATGAGAGTAGCAGCTGCTGCAGTTTATTCATTAAATACTACCTTTATTTTTAATATTTAACAGTATTAATAGTAATTAAATAATAGTTTATTTATTAAATAATTAAAATATCTCCCTACTATCCCTACGGCAGCTGTTCACATACTAGGCCAAAGGCCAGTGCCGCCAACGTGTGGACGTGATTACCAACGACCGCCAGCGCCAAGCCAACGCCCTTTGATGTGTCTTGAAAAACCGACACCACGCCGGATCGGTCGCCAACGCTTGGGCCAGCTCTGCCAAGTGCCAATGCCGCCAATACGACAAATAGTCTCCTCTACACGCTGGCCAACGTGTAGAGGAGCCTTAAGATGAAAAATCTGAGTCAAATGAGTGACTGTATAAATAATTTAAATTTACAGCCTTTACAGACAACTGTATTACCGGCACCAAAATAAACTAGAAAATGTTTAACTAACTTTCAAATAAGTTATCACGGCGACAAACTTTATAATCCATGGGCTCAAACATAAAAAATACTTGCAAAAATTATGTGGAAAAACACAATATAGATATAAAATGGTCTATGATTGTCATGATAACTGCGTCTCTCCGCCGATCGGAGTTTTGGCTCTATTGTGGAACTTGGCGAGTTATGAAACTAGAAGTATTACAAACTATTAGTACATATTCACCTAATTCATCACAATTATTTATTTGGGTATATTTTAGTTTGTTACAGTACACTGACCTTAATTGTGCACCTTCTACAAGAGTTTTTCTTATCTAAAGTACTCCAAAACTATATGAAGAAAGCATAACCTTAAAATTCAAATTCTAATGTGCTAAAACAAGGTCATTTTAATTTAGTATCGAATAAAATAAACATGCAGACATCTGGCAATAAACGTCCTTATAACAAAAAAAAAAAACACTTATTTTATTTAATTTATAAAACAGTATGTCAAAAATCAATACACACGAATGTAATATTTTACTAAACATGTCTTTATTATAGGTTTTACTAACACAATCATTACCAAGATGATAAAGATGCTATTCTACCATAAAAAAGTGGTTATATACTTATACAATTAAAAAAAGTTAAATATGTATAACAAATATTTTCATAACAGTACATAAAACAAATAATTTCATTGCTGGCTATGGTGTACAAAAAACCTGATTGCGTTTTAAATAGAACATTATTTTGAAATTAGCGATAGAAACATGTCACGTCTAAAGGCTCACATGTTCACTGCATGTTGCTAAAGATTCCTTCCATATGTTTATGAATTCATGTTATCACAATAATTTCTTAAAAACCTGCCCCTCTTAGCTGCTATATTAACTCTTTCGGTAAAAGCTCATCGATTGTCTTCCTTCTTGAATTTAAAACCCACCTCCTTTAATGTAGCTATAAGTAATGTTTTTCCCACATGAATTATTTTTCGTCTTTTAAGCTCTTTGTTTAAAGTACCAACAATTACATGTTGCCCTAAAACAAAAACAATTTTATCATATCATTTTGGCCTACACAGTAAATGCCCCTGTATTTACACAAGATAAATATAGGCAGAACATACTTATGTTTTTCATACATATACTTTATACAATATGTATGAATTTCATACATATTGTACTTTGTACAATATATATCTCGTACTGCCATTTTTGTACTTTCAGGTATATCCCTTGTCATGGACTTTTGACAATGTCTTATTTTTCTGGGTGAAGAAAAAGCTGGGTTGTTTTCTTTGCTTTTTATAATAGTCTATTCTGTTTTCTTCGAAAGTTTAAGAGCTTGCGCTACTCTAAAATTTAATAAGTACACACACATTACTTCAGATATTTGTGAATCTATGTCTTTTACCTCTTGAACAGCACTAACAGATATTAAAGGGCCTCCGTTTCTTTTCTCCTGTTCAAAGTATTCCAGGAGATTCAACACTATTTGCTGTGCTTGAAAATTGAATGTTTTTCCCGGCATCTAAAACAAGACGTGCATATAACTGTCATAAAAAAAAAAATATTGCTTACTTACATCAACTCCAATTCTGAAACTAGTTTCGCTCTAAGAACGGATCTATGATAAATATTAGTAAATAGGCTCCAAAATTTGCAGAAATCGAAACGAGCTTAGCAGTCAGATGTCGAACAACTGTCAATACCACTCGAAAATTATCTACACTGCGTTAGTCAATAGAAAAGTTTCATATCTTTAATCTGATACGTATGTTACTATTTGTCTTCTCACCAATCAGCGTGAAAGTATGAATAGTTGTCGGTGATATATGCACGTCATCTCCGAAGGCCAAAGACACACGTAACATCACCTTTCTCTTGTTTACCTATTATAGCAAATGCGTTCATAGGTATAGCGGGTTATCTGTGATATTACCGTATAATGGTGACATAATAGTAAAGTTGCAGCGATCCAACTGTAGGTATGTAGGTAATCTGTGCTAGTCAGTAGTCATCAAGTGGCTTACGGCAGCGGCTAAATATCCGACAACACTCCGATGACCCGCATGCGCCAAATATCAACGAATAATTCTGTGGAATAATTGTCAGATGTTATTTATAGGTTATTGGTATTTCTATGGTTTCTCGGGCTATTATTAACATTTTATATCTAACTCAAATTTTGTGTCGAAATTAGGGTAATTATACAGAAGTGATGTATAATTACCCTATGATGAAAATGTTTACCAAATTTTTCCAACCCCCCCTATTTTCGAGGGTGCTGAACACGAATCTAGTTTCAGTTTCATCCGCTCAGACACAGTTTTCGAGAAAATGGATTTTCCACTTTTCCGCAATACATGCCACTTTCCTTATCAAATACTTTTTACTTCACACTACGTACGTAGCTCATATTAATACCAGTAGATGTTACAACGCTTCCTTTATACAAATTATATATTAAACCGTCATAAAACCTATTGTTCATTACGATTTTCTTAATTTCCTTCAAGTGTTTACAATTCCGATATAATTGTCGTCCATTGTAATATTTTTAATATCGTACGTCCTCTATACGAAACCACATGTACTGATTAGCACATGGGGAGCTTCAAAAGTTAATTAAGAATATTAACAACTAAATACGCTGTTATTATTTCCTTTATTATTGTTCGCTCCGTATTGGTCACCAAACTGTACACGTTTAAAGTAGTTTTGATAATTCAGTTTTTATGTTTCTTTGATTACCATTCGTCATATATATACAGAGCATATCACGATGATGGGCCGTTAACCACATCTGAAAAATTAATATGAATAAAATTCTGAATATTTATATAGTCGCGAGCCAGAATAATTGGTCGTCAATGTCATTTTTTGACAAATTGACTTAGTTTTTTTATGTTTTGTATTCACAAGCAGGGAAAAATTTTAATTAACAATTCCATCAAATCACAGCTTTTAATATCTTCGAATATGTATTTTCGTCCATTCTTAATTGAACCAATCCACTGGTCAAGTTTTAACTCATTCAACAAAAACATGAGAAAACGCTTTTCTTTTTAGTAACCATTCTTTGGTCCAGATTGAATGCATTTTTTCTTTTTTTCATTTAAAACAGCAGCTGGCGCTGCCACCGCCAACAGCTGTAACCGATTCATCGCGAACATTGATTGATCAGTGTTCGATGTTTGTGTTAAAACCAGCCCCCTGAATTAGAGACTCTAATTCAGTGCCCCTGACACTGCGGTAGTTCGCTGGTAAATTACTGTACAAGGGGCGCTAGTTGTCTTGCAGGTCATGCAGCGCGAAATTGCCGAAATTTTAACATAAATATTTTTAAATTATATACGTAATAGATGTAAAATTAATAACAAAATAAATTTATAGGAAAATGATCTGAGCCGCAATGTATTACATAACGATTATTATTGTTTACCGTATAGGTGAAATTGAATTAGGTTAATTTGCAATTATAAAAAATGTTTTCTTGTGTTCCTGCAATAATTTTTTATTTACACGTAATATGTACACATACGTATATAATCTGTCTGAAAAGTGCTGAAACTTATTCTATGAATATTTCTGTTACAAATAAGAGAAATCATTTCAAAATATTAATTCACAGAGGCAAATAAAGTTTGTAGTATATACTACAAATTATAATATTGTAAATTGGGAGTAATCAAATTAATGAAGGGAAAATGAAGCTATCTATTTCACTTCATATGCCCCCTGTGCAAAATAAAAGGTGCATTTAGACTAATGCAATTACATTCATTACTTCAATTGAAATAACAATACAAAACTTTGAATAATATTGAATCATAATCTTTTAATGAAGAAATTTTTGTTTAAACACTGAATAATTCTTCAGTTAGTTACATGTCATTAAAGTACACTTGTAAAAGGCAAGCAGAGTTAAATCATTCCGAACAGCACTTTGCCAGCTCTCTTTTTTCTTCATTTGAGGGTACTCTGAAATAATGCACTTTTTCGCCTTCTACGGAACGTTCTTTTTCGTAATTGAATGCGGGCACTATGCAACATCATCTCACACGACACATTTTGTTTTTTACTTTCGGCGGATCCTCCATTTTACACTATTATATTTATATTGCAGATTGATTACAACTCGCGATTACGCGTTTGTTTACATGTACGCGAGGTTATGTTTACTGTTACTGTAGGTGAGGGACATAAGAGTAAAGGGGAAAACGAGACCAGATACGTTAAAAAGAAATTTTTAGTTTTTGTTGCATTTACTTATTTTCTCGGTTTTATAGTGATATAATTGCTACAACTTAATTATCATAAACTAACAACTAATTCAAAATAAAACAATGCAAACAAATTATTTTTGAGAATAAATATTCAAACTGCTATCCCGCCACAGCTTGACAATGTCCCAACATATCTTCAAATCCTTGTATAGCATTTAAAAGCCATCCTTGCTTTATATCCTAAACCGCAACACTTATTTTATCTATCTAGCCTTCTAAGTTCGTTGGTTTAATAATTCAAATTTTAGTTGCCTCAATGATTCGACCAGAACTAAAACCTTATAAATCTTTTCTTATTTGACAAACCACAAGAACAGTTAATTTTAATGTTGCATGTTAATTCGTTTTCTACTCGTTAACTCCTGCCGAATTAATTAAAGTATCCACCTACTTCGAATGTGAAATTAAACATGGAATCAATCCTCAATTTATTTCCAATATAACATATATTAAAACATTTTCATTTTGCTGGAATAGTATGTATTTGTAAAAGTTCATACAAAACTTACATAGAGCCAACTTCAAAAGTTAATCACAAAAATATGCTGCTATACGAAGGTATAACGAGTATGTCTGTTCTTCCTTTACTATTTGTTATTTTCAGCCATACTCTAGACAGCATATAATTAATTACAAAGTTAATTGTCGCATTGTTCTTATCATCATTTGCCTTAAATATTTAATACAATATGTTGTATATTTTGTGCCAAATAGTGGGCAACGTCAGATTTGAGTTAAAGTTATAACAACACATAATATACTATAAGACCATAATCAACCGTCTAACTTATTTTTAGTATTTGTTGTCGGAGACGAAACCAGTCCAAGTTCTCCCGATTCCAGTTGCTTAAGTAACCTAAATAAAGCTGCTGCTTCACGAATTCGACTAAATTCAATGCAGAATGCCTGTACCTCAATAAATAATTCCTAAAATAATAATTCAACTGTTTATGATTTTTTTCATAAATTTTATATACGATTAACGGTAAAATTTAACAATGCCTACATTAATGTACGCAAACCACGTGACCACAATATTTAGGCAATCAGTATTGCACTATTGGTATTAATTCCATAACATAATCAGACAAATTCCCAATATCTAGTGCTGACCAAGCAGCAAGGTAATAAAATGTAATTTTGGAAACGTCAAAATGGCTCTCATATAATAAATTAAAAAACTGATAAATAAGCAATAAGATATAATTTACATAACTAATAAGGCGAAAACCCTAAAATCACAAAGGCTAATGAACAATGACAGTAATGACATGCTTATTTGTCATTATAAATGTTATGATGTGTGCTCAGTAATGTCTTTGCATTCATCAAACAGACTATTATAAAGATTAGGATTTTGTGAAAATGTTTACCTCAGGTTTAAAAAATTATTCAATAAAGTGCGATCAATTTAGCAACAACAAAAAGGAACCACCTAAAAGGAACCAAGAGGTCATGTGGTTTGTGAGCATTAATGGATTGAATGCACCATACAATATTAAATGCATAGATTATTTACAACACAGGAAAAACATTATTTTCACTTAAATTTTTTTCTTCTGTTGCAAATAGTATATTAGCTAAATTTTTATATTGGATTACTCTGAAATATAAGGTATCATTTTAAGAAATTTCAATTATGAATTAAAATATAACAAAATTAAAGATTTTTCTTAAGGTATTTTTTCCAAAAGTGAAACTATTATCTGCAAAACACAAAATTGTGGACTTTCTGTAAAACACCATTCAAACTTACTTTCACTAACAAGAACGCACCATAATGTGTTTATTCTGAGCACTTTTACCACGTTAGTAAAATAGCCTTTGTAAAAGTCATTCTGTTTTTTCATTTCTTCATTGATAAATATGATTTTTAACGGTTACCAGATTTTCTCCAGTATGATGGGAAAATATGGTAACCATTAAAACTGTAAAAAAAACTGTTTTTTTCAATAGATTATGAACTACCTTGTTATGAACTATGTTGTTACCTACTATTAGCAGTTACAGCCAGCCCACTCCCATTGCCCGTAAGAATGCCATTGCGTCACGAGTATACAGTAATATCTTAAGTGAAAATCTCAAGTGCTGTCTTAAGTGTATTAATAATACGGGAGCTATAAAAAGAGATGGATCATATTGTTGATATCTCGTGTCATGTCAATTTATCACAGACGTTTCCCTTGATGTATGAATGACTGATTGAGGAGAGAACAATGGGTGTTTATCTGGTATTAAATTGTACATTAATTTGATCAGCTCAGTACAATTTGACAAACGGCACAGCACGGTAGCAGTTGCGGTTTGTATTTTGTTATAGAAATTAATTTCACTTGTAGAAAAAAAATCATGAATTAGGCCTACTAATGTCTACATTATTTTTCCGATGTTAAATATTATTACAACTAAAGCGGAAATTAACACATTCATATAAGAGTCACAATCGAAATGACAGACTTTACTTCCAATTTACTGCTTGGGATTTTAATCACTATGATCAGTATGGGATGGGATCCATTTAAGGTTTTAGTTTTCTAACATGCTAATATAATTGAGATCATAGTCTTTATTTTTTATTTTCGCAGATTATTAGTAATAAGCTGACTTCCAACCAAATCTCAACTGTCAATAAACAAAGTCAAATAATTTAATTTAATCACAATGGACTACAATTTTTAATTTTACTTCATACTAATATTCGGTGAAGTACGGGTGTTCGCTTATTATTTATCAAACCGATTGACCCGACTTTGGCCACCAAACGTCGAATAGTCGACTCGGCTGGGCGGTTGTGGCGAGGATAAAAATCACGTAATGCGCGGAACGTTTCTCGAACAGAGCACTGATTTTGAAAATAAAATTTGATGATTTGCACACATTGTTGAATGCTATAAACTTCCATGGTGATATGCTATACACTACTGAACGATTCACAACAAATTTGACAGATGTTGCTTTAACAGCATAGCCGCTATAACCTAACAAATTTCGAGCGTCCCTATTGAAAGACCCTGTATTACTACATTTATATAATATATAGGTGGCGAAACACAGCAGCAAAACTAAACTCAATTGCTTGTATTTACATCGATTCAAATATCTCAAGACTATGCCATACAATCGCAGCTGCAGTAATATTATACCCATGAATAATGCCACTTACATGGCATTCACGATTGGTAGAGTTTGATTATAAATCAAGGCTTATAGTGATAATTTTATGATACCTATTACTTCAGATTACCCTGCATAATAATTTAATGCATGTTATCAACATTCAATTATGTATAACGAAAATCTATGTAAGTATGCGGATAACTACAATCACCATTTGATAAAATACACATATACATATTTTTACTATTAATAATAATAGATTGTAATAAAAATACATATATAATTATTTTCATAGTTATGGATAATGAATATGTGGTTATTACAATTACAGAATTAATTATTTTAAATATATATTATTTTACCTATTCCATGTCTTGCAAAAATGATACATTTTATCTTCATAACTCACCTGAACATTGATAATTTTATTCCTTATTAACGATTGTAAAAATACACAAACCAATCTAACTAATCTATTTTGCATATATCGATCTTTTATAGTCTCACAGGTTGATATACAGTTGGAAATGTATAAATGAACAAACTCTGTCGGTAAATCCACTGTTGTCGTAAGTCTATTTACAACTTCCATAGAATGTAAAGACATTTCCATATTAACCAAAACACTAAAATACTCTGTTATTTGTTTAGACTGCATAAGTTTTAAGAGAACTTCAATAGCTATTAACGGATTGTTTTCTACAAGATCGGGAAGCTAAAATGTTTTTAAAGTATTATTATTAAAAAAGAGTTACTATTATTATTAAAAGTTACATTTTGATACATAACGTATTTATAAAAGTTTTATTTGTTTCAATATACCCGGGATATATGAGATGTTATGATAACATTAATATCACAAGGTTATTTTTTAGAGGAAAAATACCAAAATAAGCATAATCTCGACATTTTCAACAAAAGATTACCTTAGATGGTGTTAAGCCAATATGATAGACAAGCTTTGAATCATTTTCTAATTCTCCAAGTAGCTGTTGTTGTTGTGGAATTGATAATGCTGACTTATATGCTTTATTCATTAACTGTCTTGCCTCATAACCAGCCATATCAGGCACGCACATGGTTGTATCATAAGCAATTGTGTGCTCTTTCGGTGTCGTGGGGTTTAACCAAACTGGCTGAAAAACAATAGAATTTTTAAATTGTTTTATGAAAAAGGAAATATTTTATTTACTCACTTCGTCTTGGCAATTTAAAAGTGGTGGTGCAAGCGTAACAAATTCTGGTTTATATACCCTGTTTACTGGAGCATTATCACCCATTACTAATTTCTTAATGATCAAATCATCTTTTTGCATGTCAGTAGTATAACTGAAATGAGGAAGCATTTGATGTTATTTATGGGATATGCAAATACCTGCACATATTTAAGAAAATTAAGCAACAAAGGGTCAATACAATTTTCTTACTCAATACCTGTTCGAAGATTTTTCTGGCAAAGATAATATTACTGGTATTCCAGTTTTACAAGTTTGCGGTAATTCAGATTGTTTTTCTGCTAACGTTAACTGTATTGAAGAGAAATCGAGCTTTGTTTGTGGTGCAGCATCAGAGTTAACAATTTGGGCAGCAGTTCTTTTAAGGAGCTGAAAAAACATATGTTTAAAACAATGGATGTTAATTGGAAAACAAGTATCAAACTGATTAATACTGTTAGTACTTAGTAATATTACTGAATTTATGCAACATACAAGGGATAATGATGTAAATTGACCATAAATAATAATTGCTAGTAATACATATAAATACTTCTTTTCATACTCTTGATACTGGTGTTAATTTCAGTACAAGCAAAAGTGTAAAAACTGATAGATCATCGGCATAGTACCAATTTAATATGGTGCAAACATATTAAAACTATGTTTAAATTTTCATCCCGTTTTGCCATTTACATAGTGTTTGACTTTGATTAATATTACTAAATACACCAAAAATAATGAACAGTAATATTACTCGTCCCATTATAGCATTAACCTTAATTTCCTTAAGGAGTGAAGTATGAAAGAACAAAAATTATGACAATTTATGATTAATTTATTGATGAAAAATATAGAACAAAAAGAGAATATGTAATAATTGAAAATAATAAACTTTATTTTAATACTTTTATTAAGTATATACTTTATTAAATGTGTTTCAAATATTGTTTATGGTATAAATAATAGTTATATCGGATTGTGACAATGCATTATTAAAGTATTGTCTAAATGTTTAACAGCCATCTGCATAGCTCAATTGAAATCAGTATATCAGTACATGGGTGTATGGCATGGAAGTACAGAAGACCCTTTAGTATAGACATGTTAAATTATATACTACATAAATTTAATACCCACAAAACAGAAAAAATTTGCATGTGGTTTAGTTGGGTAAACTTTTAAATTTAATGAAGGGTACTAAAACAGCTAGTTAAAATTTTACGCAGGTTATCAGAATGCAGCTACTCAAAAAAGCAGGTATTCAAAAAAGGCACGAATATATTAAACTGCATTAAGTCCTATTGATTCATTCATATCCTATAGATCCATACATAAAACACTTCGGTAAAGAATGAATCAGAAAATGTTAATTTTTTAATATATATATATATATATATATATATATATATATATATATATATATATATATATATATATATATATATATATATATATATATATATATATATACCGGGTGTATCAAGAAAAACGCCCTAGCCTATAACTTTTCAGTTATCTACGCTAGAAACGCCATTTTTTGGAATTCGGTGTTAAAGTAGGTTTTTTACAAGCTCTGCATATAATATGTAACATGTCGCTTCCAGAAGTGACCGGAAGTTATATCAACTTCTTTATTTTAAATGGAACACCCTGTATATTTTTACGGTATTAGATGGCACACTTTAGTCTGAATCTATTGATATAATATTGTTTGTGCTTACTATCAACGGTTAGCAAAATCCATGTACTATACTGCGGTAATAACTAATAAATATAGTACACTATAATCTAAAAGGGCCTATGACTACAATTTTAAAACAATAGTTACAAGTGATGCTAGTTTGACAATTCTGTTTAAACTGATCTTTCTGTTTATTGTCACAAAGTAAACGAATAGAATTAATTTAAAAATCTTTCGCAATAATGGATGATGAAATTATAATTCTATCAGATATGTTGGAAGTATATTATGCTTCAAATAAAAATAGTGGTGAGACCTTAAGAAGGTACGTTGAAAAATTTCCTGACAGACAAGTCCCATCTAGAAGAAAATTTAGTCATTTACATGAGAAATTCAGAAGAACTGGATCACTGAATTGAGGAAAACCCTCAAACTTCAACTCGGCAAATTGGAAATAATTTAAATATGTCGCATTCAATGGTGCACAGATTATTAAGAAAGCATAAAATGCGGCCTTTCAAATCTAATTTAGATCAACATCTACAGGAAGTTGATGCTCCTAGAAGAATTCATTTTTGTAATACTTTTCTGCAAAGGGTAAATGACGATTATTTATTTTTAAATAACATACTATGGTCGGATGAAAGTACTATTTGTAACAATGGTATCTTTAATAGGAATGTTCATTACTACTGGAGTGATGAGAATCCCAGACACACTAGAACTACAAATATTCAGCAGCGTGTCCGTGTAAATGTTTGGTGCGGAATGAAAGGCAATAAAATAATAGGGTCTCACTTTTTTAATGAACATTTAAATGCTATTATTTATAATAACTTTTTAAGAAACGATTTGGAGAATTATTTAGAACAATTGCCTGTCAATGAATACGCGAATGTGATTTTCCATCAAGACGGGGCCCCTAGCTATAATGCCCGTATAAATGTAAACTATTTAAATGGGGGATTTGGAGAAAACTGGATCGGAACGAATGGCCCAACAATATGGCCAGCTAGATCACCTGATCTCAACCCATTAGATTTTCTCTTATGGGGCCATTTAAAGGATCAGGTGTACCTAACAAATCCGCAAAACCTTGAAGACCTCAAGCAAAGAATTAGAGTGGCTGTTGACAACATATCACCTCAATTTTTCCAAAATACCGTAAATGGGGTAATACGAAGGTATCAGTTATGCATTGAAAATGAAGGTTGGCAATTTGAACAATATTTAAATTGATAAATTAATAAATACTAACAGATTTGAACTACCAGGTACATTATTATTTGTTGGTTTTCTTAATGAAACGTTTTATTTGTTTTTTCTAGATTCCTTAGATTATTTTTGTTATTGATTTGTTGGTTTTGCTGCTGTTTTTCATTAAATAGTTTTGTTTATACCTAGATATTCTTATTTTATTTACCGTCATTCTCAAACTATTAACACACATTCTTCTAAAAAAAAAAAAAAAAATGTGGTATTATAATGATATTCATTATTCAAGATATGTCTCACAGCTCCCTAGTGCTACAATGTAATGCAATGTACAAAGGTCTGTATTTTGCTAACCGTTGACAGTAAGCACAAATAATATTATATCAATGGATTCAGAATAAAATGTGCCATATAATACCGTAAAAATATACAGGATGTTCAATTTAAAATAAAAAAGTTGATATAACTTCCGGTCACTTCCGGAAGCGACATGTTACATAGTATATGCAGAACTTTAACCTACTTTAACACCGAAGTCCAAAAAATGGTGTTTCTAGTGTCAATAATTAAAAAGTTATAGGCTGGGGCGCTTTTCTTGATACACCCGGTATATATATATATATATATATATATATATATATATATATATATATATATATATATATATATATATATATATATATATATACATGGTATTTAAATGGGTGGTAAAATTAACGCACCATCAGTTCTTTTTCATTATTATGCAAGGCTTTTGAGAACTGGCTTTACCAATAAAGCATCATGCAAGGCTTATGATTAAATCAAGCCTTAAAACGGACTTTTCCGCACGCAGGACATCTCTATCTTGAAATTGAGTGGCCGAGAAAAAATAACACTAACACATAATGCATTTTATGGGACAATTTTACTTTTTTCAATATTTCTCAAACAGTCCACCATCTTGCTTTCTCATGACCCATAGACAGGATGGGGTGTGTCCTATCCATCTCAAAATCAATAGATGTCGTCTGATAGACGTCCCTAATCAGAATCAGTAAAAACCCGATCGATCTGACACGATTTAATTGAGTGATCATGCTAACAAAAACAATTTCTCAAATAGTCCACCATTGTACATTCTCATGACTCATGGACAGGGTGGGGTGTGTCCTATCCACCTCGAAATCAATAGGTGTCGTCTGGGAGACGTCCCTTTTTTTTTGTTGTTTTTAGGCCGAAAAACGAAAAATAAACTAGAAAAAAAAATTTTTTTTACGCATTACATTGCATTTCCATATATAGTGGAGTGCGGAAAAGTAAAATAGATTGCACCTTTGATTGTCAACATTTCACCTATAATTTGAGGTATTTTCAGTGCTAAACATAGTATCACAGATTTTTCCCATTTTCATATACATATTATCTTACTGATATTGTATTATTATTATTATAATGTATTTGTATAGGTTCTGATAACTTCACTTACTACCTATTTGTGGTCTTATAGTCCACATACAAAAATCGCAAGATTTTATGAATGAATAAAAAATATTCCATAGTTCAAAAAAACACGGAATGTGATCTGTATTATATGATACAGAAAACATTGTTTCTTCAAAACTGTGGTTCACAAGAACGATCTACTATCTGAAGTTTTAGAACATATACAGCCTCAGCAGTAAAAATTCACATATGCATGTTTTAAACATTGTGTCAATTAGAGTTTTCACTTTTCCTTGTTAATATAATGCAATTTGTTTATAAACAGAAATATCATTATTACTTCAAATTCGCTTACATCTACTTTATTATTTACTTGTTTGTTTATTATAGTTAATAATCGATGATAACTGAGATTAAAGAATAGTCCTACTCGTACTGAAACCCTCATCCAAAAGTCATTATGCCTACGAGAATATTAGTCATCTACAATAACTTATATTTCAGTCACGTTAATATCTTTTAAATACCTATATGTATTTTAATGGAATATACTTACAGCATCTTTTGGTACATCTGATATTAATTGAGTAACAAAATGTTTTTCAGGAGGAGATAGCCTTGGTAGTTGTCCAGGATATTCTAGCTTTGGAGCTCCTACATTACTCTGATGTTCAGGGGGATACTAAAAATAAATTTTCCATATTTTGCTTCAATATTTGCCAAAGATGATATTAGTCATAGTATGTCATAATTAATATAGATTTTGCAACCTAATTTCTTTCCACAGCTCTTATCCTATTTCATCAACAATCACATTCCATTAATTTATTTCGCCGATTATTACAAATCACTACAGAGGTTTAATCCAATAATATAAATAATGTTTTATAAATATCACTAGTATCT
The DNA here is from genome assembly GCA_037954035.1 of Rosalia funebris. NCBI lineage: Eukaryota > Metazoa > Arthropoda > Insecta > Coleoptera > Cerambycidae > Rosalia > Rosalia funebris. The sequence goes on along the minus strand of JAZFAV010000026.1, from coordinate 17,873,857 downwards.
GACAACAAAAATGTATAACTATCACCTCTATTTTTATCTCTAAGTATATTTTACTTAATAAGTTTCCTCCATATTTATTTATATTGATACTTTTACAATTTTGTTTTGTTAAAACTATATAATAATTTACATATCGCTCATTCGAAAGAACAGTGACATAAGTCAAAATTTATGAAATTTCAGTTAAATTGTAAATTAGTGCCCAAAACTCCTAAATATTACTGTGGAAGAACGACACAATTATGTTTCGGTTATTAACCACGATATGGCAGTAATGTCGTTATTTCTGTCAGGCAGAAACGAACCTATCTTTTGTACAACACTGTCGCAACTAGTATTATTTCAGTGTTTAACAAAAGAGGTCACATCGATTATACGAAATAGTGTCATATTTCAAAAAGTGCTTTATCGGCATGTAAAAATATAATAAATATTCAGGACAACACCGACATTTGTTGAGTTATGTCGTTGTTTTCTATAATTTTGAAAGAGGTTCTTCAAATTTATTTTAAGAAGTAATGTCACATTTTGTGTTGTGTCATTATGCTTTAAATAATAATAATGTTTATTTGACTTAAATGGACTTATGTCAGTGTTGAATATAGTAGTGTTTCCAGAACTTATGATGTTAGAGCTTTCATTAGGACTATTATCGATCTATAGGTATTGAGAAATTTGACGATAACAATGTTGTCAAATCGGATGCTACGTACGATAAGCATGTTTACCCAAAAAAAAAAACGAAACTGCATTAATAACTGATAAGAATGATGATGGAATTGTTGAACAGAATTGATGAATAGAACATTTAAATGAGAACTCTGAAGATGATAGAAACGTGATATTTTACTCGGATAACTGCGCTGGCCAACAAAAAAACAGGTTTTTATTTTCCGTTTACATTTATGCTGTAACATATTTACCAAAAATTAATAGTATCACACATAAATACCTCGTTCCGGGACACACTCAAAATGAGGGTGACAATGCCCGTGCACTAATTGAAAAAAACATAAAACGTTCTTTACGATCTGAACCAATATATGATACTTACCAGAGCAATATGTGACACTAATTAGAACTGCGAAAAAAACCAGAGAACCTTTCAAAGTTCAAGAATTAGCATACAATGATTTCTATGATTTAAGAACTTTGGCTAACCCTATAGGCTTAGGAACTTAGTTTACCATTTAAAATTTCGGAGGTTGAAAATTTTGAAGGTTGAAAAAATCAGCAAAACAAATTTTTTTACAAAACGTCTTTTGATCAAGAACATTTTAATGAGGTAAATATAGAAAAGCCTAAGAGTGTTAAAGCAAGAAAAGTAGAAACCATCACATTGTTACCAGCTTGCAAGAAAAAAAATTGGAATTAGTGAGAATAAAAAGAAGGGTCTGCTTTCATTATTTGATGAAAATCCCAATAAAAGTTCTGCTGTTCCTAAAATTTATAAGGAATATTACAATAACATTTAATAGATGCCATTTAATATTGTTTTATTATTTTTACTGTTTTAATATTGTTGATATTCTTTTATCAGTAAACTATAAATTTCCATACTACCAATTTATAGGGTTATGTTTGTATTGCTTTATTTTCACTTTTGTAAAAAAGTTCTTTTAGGCAATAAACCATTTCTTGAACCATTTATGTCATTTATTTTATTCACAGAAACATCAGATGTTTTATAAGGAATACCGTCACAAATCAAAACAAAAGTAAAAAAATATATAAAAAATAAACTTGACAACAATTTTTTTTTCAAACTGGTATTGTTGATAAGTAAAATATTCTCAAACCATACTTTCTATTAAGGTTTTAGTTTGAAAATATAAACTTTAGTATAAGAAATTTTATAAAAATGATTACCAAAAACTTTAAATATGTTTCCTGAAAACTTTAGTTTTTTGAATTATGTCATTGTTCTTTCGAATGAGCGATATATCTCATAAAAATGTATATTGTATAAATGTAGTAACATATATAATTATTTTATTCGCAATTGCTTATATACAGCGTCTTCACTGGCTGCACAATACGGACGCATCTACATTATATATAATCACATTAAAAGTTGCTGTTAATGTACTCTATCTCTTTGTCAATCCATTGCACCTACAGAATACTCCTTCTTCATTCCAGATACAAATAGCTAATACCAAATGACTAATACCAATAAGAAAAGAATGGAATCGAACTACTACCACTATGACTGCACAACAAAAAACTCCAATTCTAAAGGAAGTACCATAACCAGAAGGGAGTTAACCCCATTTACTTCTCAGACATGATAACAAGAAAAGCCTGAAAGCTGAAAGTTTGGCTCTAAAAACAGTACTACATGAACTGTCCGAGATTTGCAGAAATAAAGAGACCCACATCAACAATCTTGAACTTGCTGCTACAGAATATGGTCGAGAACTAAAACCGTTCTTAGGATGATCTCATATCTCAATCTACATCTTCTAGATCAGCCAGTATTAATGAAGATAGACCTGAAGAAATGCCATTAAGATGCTCAACAGTGTGATTAAATAAACAGAAAATCAGCTTTTTATAAACATCTAATGTTATACATCTCTCTCAAGGGCATTTCATCTTGATATTGTCATGAGATGATTAAAACTCATCAGTTCAAAACTCAGAATTTTAATCATTTTCAGATGGTATCAACTTGGTTGGCGTTGAGTGGCATATAATATTTCAAAGTTTGTGGAATCAAAGGTTCCAAGTCCCCCGGCACTGTAATTAAACATGATAAACACAAATGTTTAAAGTTCTAAACTCTATCAGATTCATAACAAATAAGTTGCAGAGGAAGACAAAAAGTATATATTTTTAGTTTTTTTCAAAAACTGTTGTAACTAAATAATTTTCAAAATAAAGTTTAGTTTAGTCTCATAGAATTCTCATACAAGTGAAACCATTTAGTCCATCTCTTATAGTAAATGGACATAGATATAATATAACAATGACTGTTCAAATAAGCATTACTCAGAATGGACAAATAACATAACATTATATTACCTAGGCCCATCTCCAGATACCATATAATCAACTAAAAATTGTATTAATTTATATTATACTAATTATAGAATAAATTGATTCATTACAATTTTTTACATTTTGTTGTACGTTTTACATTATCTCTGACCCTATTAATTAATCTGATCAAATCATTAAAGACTTTGTTGTTCTCCATATACTTATATTTTATACAAACTTGGCCTTACCTCTAAAACAAATTGACATGGCAAGTTCATATTATTGAATTAGCAAAATTAGGCTGGAATGAGCATATTTATTTAATTAGCATAGAATAAATTAAAATTAGACAAACCCATATTATTTATATCCAAGTTTGACAGAAACAGTTTTTTGTACATACCAGCAGGTGAATAAAAACATTAGCAAACGGTGTATTTGCAAGTGCATCTCCCCTATATAACTCATGTAAAAGTGTAATTGCGGCTAATCTTTGCTCCGGTTCTGGTAACAAATCATTTTGTAAAAGCATTATTATACATGTTCCAACTAAAAAATAAACCTGTAAAGTATCAATAAAAACATTTATTTATGTATACCTTTAAAACTGTCTGATATATCAAATTTCTTATGAGTTTCATTTGATAGAGTTTCTAAAGTATAAGTTCTCACACTGTGCACATCCAAAATTCTGCAAATACACATATGTAAGTAACTGTAAATTTCTTTATTTACATCATTGATGTATGTACCCCAGTAAAGTGTCACATTGATCAACTGTAAGTGCCATTTTTAATATTTCCAAAATTAATGTTGTCCATTCAATATTAAAAAATTACATTGTGGAATATCTACTACAACCATAAATAAAAAATGTGTTTCACAACACAATTCTGTGTATTATTTCACAAAACCACAAAACATCAAAATAACATGTTTAGAAGAAATATGTGGAATGTTGATCTTTATTGGTTCATACCGTTCATACCAACTGTTTATGATCTGTGCTCATGCCAAAGAACAAATTTTATACTTCACTTCATATCCTATCCAAGAAGACTAGGTTCTCTAGTCTTCTTGATCCTATCATCTTGGGGATAGAGATTGAATACTTCAACCTATGCACGTTAGATGGAACTGTATATTATAAAAGCAAACACTTGGGCTCTTATCAAGAAGACTAGAGAACTATTATGAAGTGGCATGTCGAGGAAGTATATTTTGCATCTTATAGGACTTAAAACATCTAAACAGCACGTCAAAATACTGTTGAGTGTTGCAAGTATGCAAGACAAAATATCTAACGAAGTTTTAGTTCAGTTCAGTTCTGAATTTCTGAAGTTCGCAATCGAACAAGAAACCACGGTCTGCTGAAGAGGACAATATTGCTATCAAAATGTATATGCAGGTGCATTAAAAAATCGGTTATCGATAAGTGAAGTATAATAAATGTGTTGTATTTGTGAAAACCACAAAAGCATTGTCTAATGCGAGTACTTTTTACTTTCCAATCTAACAATATAATGTAATTACTTCCAATTGAAATTACAATCAATAACTAACAATAGCTAAAAAAATATTGTAGCTAATTAAAAAAAGCCTAAATTTTATTTATTAGTTCAGAAGGTGGTTGAAGGGAACCGTTCATGGTAATCGTGACCACGTGATCAGTGATCAAAGAATACAAACATAAAAATTCTACAGTTTTATGAATAAAACTACTTACTAGTTTACTACTACTGTTAATTAGTAAAAATGTCTACTCCCAATAGAGGTGAGACTGTTCAAAAGCAAATTCAACAAGATTGGTTAAATAGAGAATACATAGAAATAATAACAATAAGCATTAAGAAAATAACAGACTTCCTAAATTCGTTTGGTAGGATCAGGATGTTTGTCAAATCTTCTATAATTTTACTTTTGTCATTTTATAGATTTGTCCTGTCGTTCAAAACTTGCAGTACTTAACGAGAAGTTAACAATTTTGGAACGGAAGATTGATTACTTAGAAGCTTGTGTATGTAAAGCTCATTATTTTTTGAATTTTTATTTTTAATTCTTAATTTTAGGTTACAAAAGGAGAGACACTCACATGAGAATTATTTGTATTTAGAAGTAAATGTCTTGTGTATAATAAGTTTATATATATTTTTTGTAATGTCTTTAATATATACAAGGGTTATAAAGACAGCCGTCATATTTTGTCAACCTAGAAGATCATTATTCCATTGGATAAATTTGCAATTTAATGCTAAAGATGAAGAGCGTTCAAAGACTTTTGGACCGGATCGTACATGTGCTGAATGGATTTTGAGAAATGGAGGAGCCGTAAAATGGGTACATTCTAATGAATTACTGAAAGATTATAATGAACTTCCAGAGGAAGGCACAGTACTCCATTTACAAGAAATTGATGCCTCTGATTCGAGTATTATGCGCAATGGATTTACACATTTTAAAGGTTGCAATTATATTACCAAAATAATTTTTCATAAATGTAACTATTTGGAAGATTCAGCATTTACTGAATTACATTATTTAAAGAATTCTCTAATGCAGTTACAAATCTCTAGTTGCCCTAATATTACAGAAGAGGGTCTTCTTCACTTGAATATTTTAAATAAACTTCATAAATTAGTAATGTATGATTTGATATCTGTAAAAAATAAGGAAAATGTTGTACAAGTATTAAAAAGTAGTTTGCCCCAATGTAATATAACATTTAATTAACAGACTAATTTTGTTTTATGATATACATGTAAAAATGAAGAAATATTAAATAAATAGTAAGTAGTAACACATGTTTTTTAATCTTTTTACTACATCAATAAATCTAAATAAAAGCTCATTGTGAAATTTCAACATATAACAATTGTCTCACCATTGTTAGGTATAAAATGAAGAAATCCCACATTTATTGATGTTTATACCTAATATGGCTAAAATTGCTATCTACATCAAGTACTTATAATCCTAAACCATTTCTTACTACAAATGAGAAATGGTTTAGGATTGTAAATTCAACATGATAATAAAAAAATACATCGTCAATTTTAATTTCACAATGTGGTTTTTTATTACTCTGTTTTTTTTTTAGACGAAACTGGAAAAAAAATGTGTAAACACTGTCCACCAAATTGCTATAATAGAAACCCTATAGGTATATGCATACCTCATCGAAATAATTACAGAAAGCCAACAAAACTAAGTAAAGAATTCTGCCCTGCAAATCTGAACATCTAGTATATAGTGTTCCTTATATATGATAATTAATTATTTAACAATTATTGTTATATTATCATTGAAATACAGTTTAATGAAAATTAGTACCCATTAGTGGTAATTTGTACAACTCAAATTAAGAAAGGACAATACTTCAAATAGTACTTTTTAACTTCAATCGTTTAATGTGTACTAAATGAACAATCGTTAAGGCAAGCACTAAATATGATCTTTTAATGAAGATTTGGTAATGAATCCGATTTATTAAATGATTCATCAAATAATAAAATGAATAAAAAATAATGAATTATTGTTTATAGTCAAAAGATTGCAACTGGTAATTTCCTCGAGATTAAAACTTAGTAAATGCTTCTACACAAATAAGATATTGCATGTAGAATAACTTCGGAATTCCATGAGGCCTACCATACTTTCAAAAAGATCCATTTCTGTATATTGAATGATCTATATACGATACACAATTCTTGTATAGGCAGTGGAACGTCTCTCCAGGCGTTTCTAGATAAAGAACTTTGGCGAACCTTCTAGTATAGAACGCGCTGGAGGTCTGAACACCGCACGCTCTCGAGGTTTCAAATATTCCCGGCGTTTGGGATCGCTCGAGGCGTTCGCGACAATATATACAGGATAATTCATGTAGGAGATATGTACGATATCAGCGATATTTTGTTAATACCAATCCCCTTTTTTAATTACGGAATGTGAAAGTTCACATTTTTTTTTTTTTTACATAATGTCTCTTTGCTCGTAGATACATTAGCATGAGTATAGGTGGTATACATACATAGGTTAGAAAAAAAGTTAAGAAAAACATTGTGCACCGTTGGCTACCCGATGTAGCCAAAACGATTAATAAATTATTTCTGAACATTGTCAATAACTTGAAGAGGTACATATACGGTGTATTTCCTGACGAAATCTTGCTTTTAAATCTAAATTCTTCGATCTAGTAAGATATATTTTCTAAGTATACACACAAAAAATATCTAATCTAGGGGTGTCAAATCTGATCTGGATGGTCACTCAATCCGCCCCCTTTTTCCCATCCAACGATTCGGGAACATCTTATCTAAATAAGCATGGACGGGTGTTGCATAATAGGAAGATGAAAGAAAAAGTCACGTCTCAAAAGATGAAGTTCCTCTACATTTAGATATAAAGTTATTAGTGCATACATAAGGTCGTAGGGAAGAAAATCCAAATATCTTGCACCAATTAGGTTCACGTCAAAGAAATAGGGACCCAGAATCCAGAAATCATCCATCGACTATGCTGTTCCACACATTCACTCTGAGGATTTTGAGTGTCATACTCAATCATCCATCGAGGATTCTCAACAACCCAATAACGACACTTTTACGTATTGACATGCCTGTTGAATAGAACCTCGTCCGAAAAAAAATACAAAATTGTTATTGTATAGCTCGCAGAATTGATTATTTAATTCAATAATGAAAATAGCTTATTACAATTCCAACGAAAAAAAAAAAAAATAAATAAATAAAACGCAATTTTATTACATTGACCATTTATAGTTATATAAGACCGTTGAGCAATTTGCAACAAAATTGAAGTAATTTTATTAATATTGTAACGAATTACTAGAAAGTTCTTTATTTCGAACACTTATTTACAAATGAACTATTTACAAGTCCAACTAACTAACTAACTTTCTTTCTACTTTATCTTTATAAACTAACTCTCGCACTGTCACTTTCTTCACACCGTATCGCGGTCCAGATTTAACTAACTCCTGGCTGGACGATACAATTCTTATATAGGCAGTAGAACGTCTCTCCAGACGTTTCTAGATAAAGAACTTTGGCGAACCTTCTAGTATAGAACGCACTGGAAGTCAACTCCACACGCTCTTGATGTTTCGAATATTCCCGGCGTTCGGGATCGCTCGAGGCGTTCGTGACACTGCCCCCCTCCTAGTACTGATCGTCTCGATCAGTTGATCGCCCTTGGAATGGTGACAAGCGGTCGATGTGCGCAACTTTCATTTTTGCGCGTGGTCCTTTCTGGATCCGGTAAACTATGTCATTTACTCTAGTCACAATCTTGTAAGGACCCTCCCAGGATTTCTGCAATTTCGGGCATCGGCCCTTTTTACGAGACGGATTGTATAACCATACTAGGTCGCCTTCTTGAAAGCTTTCAGTATTTGTCCTTCGGTCATACCTTGTCTTCATTCGGTCGCTCTCAAATCTGGTCTTTCGAATTCCGGGCAACTGACACACTTCCTGGAACGCACCCGATTCAGTGCGTGGAAATGGCCCGGCGACGTCGATAGCATTTCACTCAAAGGGAGCACCGACGTTGTATTCCCCGGCGTCGAGTGTTTGGGCCCTTGCTGCTAGCGCAGACGTGGCATTTCCTGTACCAATCTTCTACGTCTGACAGATTTCCTACTCAGTAGAATCGTTCCTTCACTTTACCCATGGTATTAGCTACCCCAAAGTGCCCTCCTCCAGTTCCGCCGTGAGCATTTTCCAAAACCTCGGCCACTCTATTCTTGGGTAGCACGATCTGTAGTCAGTTCCTTGCACCATCCGGACTTTCCCAAACTCTTTTCAGAACCCCGGCGTCAATAACCAGTGAGTCCCATTGAGCCCAGTAACATTTCGTAATTGCGCCGAGGTCGCTGATATCCGCCCACAATGGTATATTCTCTCCTGTTTCTTTCCGACGCATTATAGGCCCAATATGTTCGTCGTTCCTTCCATCCTCGGCTAGATTGGCATCCCAATTTTCATCCGGATGTACATTCGTTAGGCAACAAGTCACTTGAGGGAATCCTTCCTTTGGCTCCAGATTCAAACAGTGCTAACAGTTATCATTTTCACTGGCCTTCTAGACATGGCGTCAGCATTGTAGTGATGCTTTTCAGCTCTGTGCTCAATGGTGAAATCAAAGATCTGTAATCGCTGGAGCCATCTCGCAATTTGCCCTTCTGGATTTTTGAATTGGAGTAGCCACTTAAGAGAAGCGTGATCGGTTCTTAACAGAAATCTTCGTCCGTACAGGTACTTATGGAAATGCTCCAAAATCTTCACTACGGCTAGAAGCTCCTGTTAAGTTACACAGTAGTTTCTCTCGGGTTTGGACAAGGCTTTACTGAAATAGTCAATTATTTTCTCCTGTCCATCCTGTTCTTGCGACAGTACTCCTCCAATTCCCTTGCAACTGGCATCGGTGTCTACGATGAATGGTTTGTCAAACTGTGGATAGCCTAATATTGGAGCTGTAGTCAGTTTTTCCGACTGCCTGTCTCTGCTGCTCGCTTGATTCCCGTGAGCTCGGCAATCACATCGAAGATGTCCCATGCGGCCGCAATTCCAGCATCTTAGTCTGCGTGGCTCTCGATCTTCTAACCAAGCCTTCTTCAGCTCTAGCAGGAGATTACTAATTTGATCCTGCTTGGTCTTTTCCTCACCGTTGATTTCGGCCATGCACACCCGCAGATGCCCTTTCGATGCTTGCTCTGCGGCCTCAAACTCTAGGGCGTGCGCTAATGCTTTGCTGGGAGTGTCATGTCGTGACATTCTCAACACCTGCTGCATGTCCGGGTCTCACAATCCATCGATAAATGTTTGCACGCACAGTTGATTTGCAAACTCCTGAGGTGCTGTTGGATATGCCAGCTGTACTAGTCGGTCGACGTCTGCCCCAAATTGTTACAATGTCTCCAGCTCCTTTGATTTCGGCTCTACAGTTGTATTTGGTAGACTTGTTGCATGTGTTTGTCACCGTAGCGCATCTCCATACGATCTAGTATTGTTCTAAAATTCTGTTGATTTTCCGGAATAAATCGGAGTATATCGAGAGCCTCCCCTCTTAAGGCGACGATAAGAGCTATAGTCTCTTCCTGATCGTCCCAACAGTTTGCGCAAGCAGCAGCCTCGAATTGTCTTCGATATACCGACCAAGGAATCGAACCATCAAAAGTTGGTGCTGTTACTCTGGTTGGCTGTTGGACCCCAGGTGCTGCACTTGTAGGACGTATTCTTAGTCGGTTAACCTTCCTGTTTAGCTAGTCCCGCTTCTAACTGTTTCATACCCGCTTCTAGCTTCTTTTCTGTTTCTTCCCGTAAGACTTGGAGGTCCATTGCGACTTGTTCTTTTATCAGTTTTATCTCCTCTTGAAACATTCTCATGGCGTTGTGTACAGTTTTAAGTTCGTCTTTCATTTGCTCTTGGTTTGCTTTCATTGCGTCTTGTCCTGATTTCATTTCTTATTTCATTTCATCTTGTCCTGCTTTCATTTCTTGTTTCATTTCATCTTGTCCTGCTTTCATTTCTTATTTCATTTCAGCTAACATTGGTAGTAGCTTATTCATTTGTTCCTGCATGGTCGCGGCTTGGCTTCTAGTTCCTACTGGCATCCAATTCGCTTTTCTTCAGAAATTTTCCAAAACCCAGTAGACGAAAAAAAAAAATTAAACGTCTTGTTCTTGACGAGATAATTCCGGTGATGCGTCACACTTAGGGGTATTCTTGGCTGCTATCGAAAGTTCGAGAATGTTCTCTGATTTTCTAGAAACGTCGATCTTCGACCTCTTCAGGATGAGACGACTTCAGTGATGTCACACTCGTGGGTTTTCTTGACTGCTATGGAAAGTTCGAGAATGTTCTCTGACCTTTTCGAAACGTCAATCTTCGACCTCTTCAGGATGAAACGAGTTCAATGATATGTCACACTCATGGGTTTTCTTGACTGCTATGGAAAGGTCGAGAATGTTCTCTGACCTTCTTGAAACGTCGATCTTCGACCTCTTCACGACGAGACGAGTTCAGTGATATATTACGCTTGTGGGTTTTCTTGACTGCTATCGAATGTTCGAGAATGTTCTGTAACCTTTTCGAAACGTCGATCCTCGATTTCTTCTCTAACTAAACCAAATGTTTCAGAACTTTCTACCGCGTTCTACCTCACATCTGACACCAATATAACGAATTTACTAGAAAGTTCTTTATTTCGAACACTTATTTACAAATGAACTATTTACAAGTCCAACTAACTAACTAACTTTCTTTCTACTTTAACTTTATAAACTAACTTTCGCACTGTCACTTTCTTCGCACCGTATCGCTCACTATCGCGGTTCAGATTTATCTAACTCCTGGCGGGACGACACAATTCTTATATAGGCAGTAGAACGTCTCTCCAGACGTTTCTAGATAAAGAACATTGGTGAGTCTTCTAGTACAGAACGCACTGGAAGTCAACTCCACACGCTCTTGATGTTTCGAATATTCCCGGCGTTCGGGATCGCTCGAGGCGTGACACTATGTACTCTTTGGTTACTGTGCAGAAACAAACCTGTTAGGTATTCTGTGTTGTGTATATTCTGTGTGTGGATGTACGATTGTATTCTACGATTTCTACGCACAGAGGACGAAGGTGATTCTACGCGTGTTATTGATAATATTGATGAATTGGAAGGTTTTATAAATAACTTAATAATTTCAAAAAATTGTATACCTACTATCTACCTATTTAATGTTGTATTGCACGTTTGTTCATTAATTTAGTAGCAACAATAGTTTAATTACCTTAATCATAATGGTATGTACAATATGGGAAAGGAAAGTATCGTTGTTATAGGTTATGTTTATTTCAGCCAAAATCCAAAAAAATTGATAAAAAGAAAGCCGTGACCTTCCAGCTAGTACACAGGAGTCAACAAGATCCATTAGCAGCTGATGAAAATGCACCTCAAAGAGTACTTGTGCCAGTGGAAGAAAAAGACACAAAAAAGGGTCGGTCACAATTAGAAGAACATAAATATGGTATATTTTACGATGATGAGTTTAATTATTTGGAACATCTAAAAGACATTAAAGATAATCAAGTTGAGTGGCCTGAACATGTTGATAAAGAATTAGCAGAGAGGCGGGAAATAAATAAGCTGAAATTACCTTCATCAGTTTTTGCATCTGAAATTGAGGAAGATGTTGGATTGCTAAATAAAGCTGCACCCGTTTCAGGTATATTACCACATTTATAAGAGTTTTATATGGTATTACTTTTTTGTATATTGTAGGCTTGCAATTAGATCTTGATCCTGATATAGTGGCTGCTATGGATGATGACTTTGATTATTCAGACCCTGAAAATCACCTTGAAGATAATTTTATGGAATTGGCTAATGGTGTGGCATCTGATGAAGAATTTAATCAAAATCAGTGGCGTGGATCAGGATCTAATACTGATGATGATAAAATAAGCGATTCATGTTCTTTAAATGGATCAGAGAATTATTTCAATGAAGAAGAAACTAAATCCAGATTTACTAATTATTCAATGACGAGCTCAGTAATAAGACGTAATGACCAATTAACATTATTAGACGAAAGATTTGAAAAAGTAAGTATATAATTTGTTTTATATACTTGTCAAAAGTTATCACTTTTCATACATATATTTATGTTGGGTTGAAGATAATTTTCTTTCCAATACTAGGATGTTTTCCATCCAACATTAAAAGGTCATTAAATATTATTATATTGTTAAAAAAGATGGCTATTATAACTATTTTAAGGAAACAAATACACACAGTATTAGCATGTCAAATAATAACTCAATAAGAGTATAGGGACTTTTTTATGTTAGCTTTTATTATTTCAACATACCCAACTACAGCCCCGACTTTATCTAGTCAAGGTACTTCCTTGATCCTGTTGTTTTTACAATACTCCGTATTAGTTAAATCCATATATAAATCCATACAAAAAGTATACCTTGGGTTTTTTTTTTTGAAATGATTCTTCAATGAACAAATACACAACTAGCGCGCAGTTGTATATTATACTACCTAACATAACATAGTTGCCACTTTGAAGATGTGGATCTCCACGTCTTTATGCACGTGCTCCAACCTAACCACCATAAATCTTTATCGGCATTGGTTGACCATCCACTAGAGGCAGTACGATGCCCCAATGAATTACGAGTTATTTTTTAAAGTGTTACATAAATTAAAAGTGAATTTAAACATTGCAAATTTCTCAATATACTAAAGTACAGATATATTTTTGTTGCAGTTCAAAGCAAAATACCCAAAATTGATATATCGATTTCGAATATTTTGGGGTGTTTGGGCAATTGAGTGCGACCATTAAGGGGATATTGAATATGTGTTTAAGGTAGATCATATCCTTTTATGTAGGACTGATTTAAAATAATATATTTAAAAGCACTTGCCTGTTATAAAATAACTTATTTAAAACATCCACTACTAAATCTATATTGTGTTATTAAGAAATATACTGCCTATGTATATCAAAGAAAAATTAGATATTATATAGAGTTACAAAATTAGCTCTTAAAATTTTAAGATTTTGATTTCTAGTTTGGCCAAATTCTTTTATCTTGTCTTGTATACTTATTTGTCTTATACTTATAATCAATACTGAATGAAAAACCTCATGAATATAATGTGACAATGTTGCTACAAACCATGTCGAGGAACTTTTGCAAATTAAGTTATTCTGTATGTCAATTGGATGAATTTTGGTTGTCATTTTGTATGTTTTTTTTGTGCATAAAATATTGTATTAAATTTTACAAGTCCTAAAATGATCAATATAAAAAAAAATGTGAATGTTCTCTATATTCTCTCATATCTTACTTGCTTTTTGGAAATCACCTTACGTATCTGAAATGTTGTGTTATTTCAGATATATGCTAGTTATGAAGATAATGAATTAGGTGCATTAGAATGTGAAGAAATAGAAGGTCATATACCAGAAACCTCAGACATTCTATTGCAATATGCTGATGAATTTGAGAAAGCTCAAAAACAAGAGCAAACAAATATTCATAATAGAGATTCAATGAAAAATTCATTGGGGGATATATCTGAGGAGGAAAACGAAGAGGAATTTATGAAAGTATCCATAGTAGAGAAGGAAAAATGGGATTGTGAGAGTATATTGACAACTTATTCAAATATTTATAATCATCCAAAATTAATTATAGAACCCAAAGTAAGTTGAAAATTTTCTCAAACTGATTAACAAATAATATTATTTTAGAAAGAAAAAATTATTCTTGATAAGAGAACTGGTGTGCCAAAAAATGTACTGTATTCAAATAAACTTACAATGCAGTCTTTAAATAAACTAAATGAACAAAACACCCTATACAACAATAAGGTCGATAGTTCTGCTAGTGAAGTTTCTATGACATCGAGATTATCCACATTGTCCATTCGACCAAAAAATGAAACACCTGAAGATAGAAGAAAAAGAAAAAAAGATATTAAAGAATACCGGAAAGAAAGGAGAATAGAGAAGAAAATAAATACAGAAGCATTTAAAAACGAGTCTAAAAGACAAGTAAAAATATCTATTAACAACAGAAATAATGTTCAAGGGAATAAAATTTTGTAACAAGGCAATTTATTTTATAAACTTATTCAAAACCATGGAAACCTATCACCTTTCTAGCAAATGGAGCTTTTATTATAAATGTTTACTTTGTTACTTCCTTACTTCTGCACAGCAGGTATATTTTAGAAATGTTTACAAACACAGTACTATCTATAGTGGATTCCACGAGATCAGTGAAAGATTGCCAGTGATAAGAAACGAGCAGCTGCAAATTCTAATGAGGATAAATAAATAAAAGATAAACTTTATTTTAGTTTAATAGACTGGGGGTGCAAAAATATAGCTTCATATTTTTGGGGGTGAAAGTGTAACGAAATTTACAGCATCTTACATAAAAGATGCTGTGACCTCGCGATGATTGTGGTGTTAATTGCAGTGAATAACTGCGGCGAGAACACCCCCATTTGATTCCAAATGAATCAGATTAGGTTCTTTACGTTTTCTTATATAAGAAATGAAGTCGAATAACTCACTTATCGTTTTGACATATCGATTCTCAGAAAAAAATTCTGCACCAGTCCTCTGGCGCTGCGGTAGTTCGCTGGTAAGTTACTGTACAAAGGTCTTGCAGTGCAAAATTGCCGGTAAATTTGACCATAAATGTTTTTAAATTTTAATATATGCATACGTAAAGAATGATGTAAAATTAATAACAAAATGAATTTATAAGAAAATTATCTGAGGCACAACAATAATAATAATAATAATAATAATGTTTATTTACAAAAATATAAATTTTACAAACACAGTAATTATACATGTAAATAAACACTGAAAATCACAGAAGTAATGTAGTTATTACTTGTATATGTGAATATTACATATTTTAGAGTTATAGACACAATTGAGTATAAGTGTAAATATCGGGAATATATATAAAGACATAATTGGGTAAGTAAACACGTACATATTTAAAAACGGGATTGTTAATTTATTACATTTTTTGGTTAATAATATTACTAAATTTTATACGACCATTTGATATAATCCATTCTTTTAATTCTTTCTTAAAAACATTATAATTTGAAATATTTTTTAGGTAATCCGGCAACAGAGAATAAACACGCGGTGCCAGATAATTGGTGTTTCTTTGACCAATAGTCTTTACAGAACGAGGATAAGAAATACAATCATTTTTTCGAGTATTATAGGGATGTTCGTGCGAGTTTATTTTAATTTTTCCCTGATGAATAAATAAAAGTACTTTTTTACAGTAGAGCTGCCTAACATCAAGAATGTAGGTCTCGTTATATAACTGATCAGAAGGATAACAAATGTGTTTCAGGTAGATTAATTTCAATACCCACTTTTGAATTATATGTAAATGATCTAAGTATGTATTATATACTCCTCCCCAACCTAAAATGCCATATACTAATAGTGACTCTATCAAAGAGAAATAGAGTATTTTTAAATGAGTTATTGGGAGGAAGTCTCTTAAATATTTAAATTTTGGTAGTAATCCCCTTATTTTATTGGTGGTTTGTTTTAGGTGTAGATCCCAGCGTAGATGACGGTCAATCATTACACCAAGATATTTTATACTGTCACCTTCTGGAATGTGATAAATGTTGTCAATATTTAACGAACCCAATTCGAACAATGTATTACATAACGATTATTATTGTTTACCGTATAGCTGAAATTGAATTAGGTTAATTTGCAATTATATAAAATATGTTTTCATGTGTTCCTGCAATAATTTTTTATTTACACGTAATATGTACACATACGTATATAATCTGTCTGAAAAGTGCTGAAACATTCTATGAACATTTCTGTTACAAATAAGAAATCATTTCAAAATATTAATTCACAGAGGCAAATGATATAAGTTTGTAGTATATACTACAAATTATAATTTGTAGTATATACTACAAATATAATGTAGTATATAATATTATAAATTGGGACTAATCAAAGTATCGTTGAAGGGAAAATGAAGCTATCTATTTCACTGTACTTTACCGAAAACAGAACACACCACAATATCACAAATTTTGAACACACTTGTGTACAATTGGATAACAATTTAATATGGTAGGTATTTTTAGTGTAAATTATGTATTCCAATGTATTGTCAAATGATATAATATACACAGAAATCTTCATTGTCATTGTCTCTTTAAGTGAAGTTAGAATTAAGATTTGCACAATCGAGTAAGTTTGTTCTTTTCGTTATTACTGCGGGCACTATGCGTATCACATTTGTGTAGAAGGATCAGATGATGAGAATTTCACCGAGTTTATGAAAGACATCCAAGGAATTGTGTATAAATTTCAAGAAAAGACAAATAAAATTACACAAACGAAAAATGGAGAAACAGGAATATTTTCCTTCCAACAAACATCCAAAAGTGAGTAAAATATAAATTATCCAACAAAGTTTTTAATTCCTATAATCCCATATGTAACATACTTAGTTTATTATGTGTGTATTTTGCTTTTGTATCTGTATTGAATTTTTATTTCAGGTTTAGGATTACTTACAAGAAGAAAATAAATATGGTAGATTTTTTTAAAAAATTATATATACATATAAATAGGACTGGATTGTTAACCGAGTTCATTAAGTTTTACAAATGTTTCAGTCTTTTGGGGTACTGCTTATAACCATAGATGTTTTTCGAAATTTTGAAAAGGAAATGTACTGGCTCCTAGGCGAGGTTTAGAGGGGTTTCACCTTTGCCATTGCACCCAATAGGTGCCCCCTTCTTTGATTTTCCGATAAAGCACATTTTAAACGTAGCTATCTAGTGTTTTATTTGGGTTTACCACAGTTATTCCCGTTACATGAGTGTATTATTTTATTCAGACAATAAAACTATTAAACATATATAATTAAATATACATCTTAATCTGGATTTTTTCTTTTCTATAACAAAAAAATTAAAGGTATTACCTATTTACATATTTTTATTCAGATACACTACATTACATTTTAAACCTAAAATATTACCTATCTAATTTCAGTTTATTAGATAGGTATAATATTAAATTTTTAAATGAGAAAATAGGTAAATCTATTATTACTTTTTTTTATTTAGGCATTCATTAGACACAAATCGTAAAATGCAAATAACATCGTTTTTACTAATATGGAACCCCCCGAAATTTAAATTAGGACACGCACACCGACCAATCAGCGTAACGCCGGGTAGTGCTTTTTACTGTAGTCTGTGCTAGCACCCCTGGCGGCCATTGTGCACGTAATTGCAAGCTCGCACTAGGCAGTGCCCAAGGATTGTATAGGGAATAGGATTGCTCGATCTCTATTTTTTAATGTACACAGCGCCCCACTCCTTTAAAACATGTTTTGACGTCATCGCGGACTATAACAGTTAAAACGTTATTAGACGTATTTAGAAGTGCTGTGTAAATTCGGTCAATTTGGATAATATTTTTCGTGCATTTGAGTGGTGAAGTGATATTAAAGGGAACGTTATTGTTTGCGTAAGTATTGATTTAAGTTTGAGTAAATAGCAGAATGTTATTTAATGACTAAAAACTTGTTCCATATCTGACGAAATATTCGGTGGGGTTTCGAGAAAGAATTTAAAAAAATAAGGCTAAAAGTAGAGATAGAGGATACTAATAGTGCTTAATAGATTAACAATATATCTGTTATTTGACTTATATCTACCTAATAAGATATAATAGCTTTTATATAGATACTTTTCAGTAATAAAAATATGGAGGTAGGTTAGGTTAGGTATATGGGTAGAATAGATAGGTACCTTAAATATTTAATTAATTAGATGATTTATTTTTATTAGATGATTATATGAGTTTATCCCCTCACATGTGTAGTTTTGGAAATTTTTCTCATACCTATATAGATATAGTGAATATTTATGACAAAAAAGTAAATGACTCCAAATTTGGTTCATATTTTTAGTGGTTTATATTTTTACTATTATATTCGAGAAAATAATTACGATAACTAATCGTAACTTTAAGGGTAGATTTTACCCCTTAGGTATAAAGTTTTGAAAAATAATATAGTAGAGAATGTATTTTATGTCCATTTTAATTTCTTCACTACACTGAATTATAAGGTCTTTTATAATATGCAGTTTGCTAAATAAATAATGATAAAATAACTACCTATTTACATTCTTAAACTATAAATAATAAATACCTACCTAATCATTTATTTATTTACCTAATAGGTATAAAATATATTTTATTATCAAGAAACAGCATTGCAGTTTTAAGAACAGATACAGCCCATAAAACATTTTGTTTCTCGTGAGTATACACTTGCTTCTAATTTTAATAGCAGTTTCAAAAAGGCTGTACATAATTCAAATTACAATACTCTACCTAATGTACAACTAATATATATTTTAATTATACCTATACCATTTCAAAATCTAATTAAAATAGATTAATACAGAAGGAAACGTCAATAAAACCATATGAATATTATAACCCGTAGTCCGCGGTGACGTCACTATCTCCACTACCGCGGACGAAGAATTCGGCTGATCCAGCTATTCTACTCCCTATACAATCCTTGGGCAGTGCCAGCCCAAGGTTCGTCAACTTGCATGACATCTACGAGCAAAGAGACAATTGCTCGTAGCATGACATGTAGAGTTTACGGACCTTGGTGCCAACCTACGAGCAAAGACTGTCTCTTTGCTCGTAGGTGCCAACCCCCTTCGAACTTAGATTCATTATATATTCTATAAATAATTCTGTGCCGGTAGCAAAATTATGAACCAATAAAATAGTGTAAATTCTACACTATTTAGTAGCATGCAAAGTGCAACAATGAAACGTATCTGATATTATCAATATAAGCAAAGTATATATTACCAACCAATACAAATGACATTCGGTAAATTTAAACTCGAATTAGCATATATCTAATAGGTTCGTTTTATCGGACTTTTGCATTGAAGACTCGTGCATAAGACAAATTTTAGCCGTTTTTTAATCACGTTGCAATATATTATTATAGTTACGTTTTTTTATATGTGGCAAGAATAGTTTTGCTTTTATCTCAAAAAATTTATATAAACTGTACTGTGGCATTAGTTTTGTGATATAAAAAAATAAAATTCACTTTGGAGTTAACAGAAAAAGAGTGGGATAGTTACAAATTTACGTGTACTGTGGTTAGTTACAATTCATTGTTAGTGGTTGCCAGTATTTTAGATTTTCTGTGGTTGTTGAAAGTACCACTGATAAAATATCTTATAGTAGATTATAATAATTTCCAATCGATTATATTACAATAACTAATAACAGCAAAAAAAGCATAAACTCTGATTAAAACCCTCCCTTTCTGTTCCGATACTGCAATATTTTCTGTAAATTTTATACCCATTCTTTTGGAGTTATAATACTACTGTAACATTTTTCAAAAGTTATTACAACTGCTGGAACATAGTGCCATTAGTTGGAGCAAATTCTACTCCAAGCTTTAAATCCTTGTTTAATTCCTTTAAAAGTCATTCATATTTCGCATCTCTAGCTTATTTTTTATTGTTAGTTTCTGTGACATACCTGCAATTATTTTTAGCCGAAATAAAAAACAGTGATTATTTTTAGTTGAAATTGAAAGGCTATATAAAGTTAAAATAGTAATAAAAAATTAAAAAATGGAGTAGATAGGTAAAAAATTAAAGGGAATGATATTTCTACGTTTTATTTCTAGGACGAGTTTATTACCCTTGGAATCACAGACTACCTCTTGGGAACGTCACTGAATTCGTTGAAAATTGGCTACACCTGTTTGTTGTGTTGCATAAACTTCATACTTCATATTCTCCATTTATTCCTTGATGAAGTACACAAAATATCACTATATATGCAATCTACGACATACTGCCTGATATATTACGGTTTCCTAAAGAACTTGAGCTAAATAAGTATGTCGGTATTTATGTGCGCACTAAACAAATATTTCAACAAATGTTAACTTCGATTCGATTTCGATTCAATTTTCTTCAAGGCGTCGTAGAGTGTGGTCGCGAAGTAAAATACCTAGTATGGACATAGTTATAAAATGTGCAATAGGTTTACACAAAAAACGATCCATAATAAAAAGTATAGAACATTACAACTTCATCAAATGAACAGCAAATTTTAATATATCGTGTTATTCTATTTTTTTTTCGGAATTTAATAAAAATGTGGTGTCTTATTAGCCAACCGAATTCTGTTGTTTTTGAAGTTCGTGTAGATCCAAAATCTATAGGCCAAGAATGTCTCGAAAAGGTAAGATCTCGTTTAGTTTAAAATAGTTTGTTCTGACGTCCTAGTTTAAGTTATCATCACAAGAGTGATTAGCTATTGTTATGATTAACTTTTGAACACTGAATCTTTTACAAAAAAAAAAAAAAAAAACAATTACCTACTTATAAAAATAGGCCAGACAATTATTCGCAAATGTCTAAAGACAAGTCATAAATACAACTTGAAAACACATCTTTATATAGGGACATTGCCAAGTATTACCTATAAAGACAAAGGATTTTATAGGTATTCTATAATAATTAGTATAAATTATATTATTTCTTGCAATTGATTGTAAAGGAACAAGGTAGTAAATTTGATTGATTGTGCCCCTGTCGACAAAGATGAATTACCTTTTGTTAACCTCTACTGTCTTATAAAAATAATAACAATACTTAAATAACCTTAAATAACCCTGTTACTTCTACATCTTTATAAAAAAATAGCAAAAAAACGTAAATAACTTTTATTTTCATGTTATCTGACACAAAAGTTAACGAAAATATTCCTGGAAATTTTATTTGTAAACTACTTATATAGATTTTAAATAACAAATATTTAACCTATTATCCAGCAATCAATTATTTCTAAAATTTAGGGAAAATTTTTGGAGGTTTTACAAGTACAGTCTTGAGAAAAATATGAGTTTTGCTGAAAAATTTATGGTTTTTTATGTTAAAAAAAATGTAATTCTTTATTTCATATGATAGAACAGTAAGTATGCAAAGTTTGAGGGATGAACCATACCTACTTATAAAGTATGAAGTTTATTAAAACGACAAAGGGGCTTAGGTATAATAAAATAAATTTGGAGTAAACAATGATTTTATTGTGGTCCAAATTGGAAGGCTCAATTTAAATTCATTTTAGTAGCAGTCACTTTTACGACCAATGTATAAAATTAGTTAATTATTTTGTTTTTATAATTAAGTAGGTATACTATAAGTATTACTGTTATTATGTCATCATACAATATTGGTTAATTAGTAATGATTTTTAATGACGAGCACAAAATTGTCGATGTACAAGAAAACAAGGGAAAAAAATTCACTGACCTCAGTTTATAAAAACTTTTTAAAGGAGATAATGGCTACAGATTTATCGAATTTATAGGCGGATTTAGGAGTCTGATTAATTAAAACGATAACAGTTATTAAGTAGTGTGAAATGTAAAGAGATGTTTTCATCTATGATCTACAATATTCCTTAAAATTATACTCCATAGTCTAAAATCATTAAGTATCTATGGTAACATTTAAAAAATATTACCATGCTTTATATACCTGTATGTACATGTATACACATTTTATAGCTGTAATTTCGGCTGTTACTCTCCTATAAATCACAAAATAGCAGTTTATACATGTTTATTAAACTGATATTTTTTATTAATTATAAATGATTCATTGAGAGTTACTCTTTCAATTAGTTTTAGTTATCCCCAAAAAGGTTATTTTCGGTTTGTCATCAATAGCCTTAAATTTACAGAATGAGTTGCCATTGTTTCAACCATTGTTTTTTAAAAGCGATTTTTTAATACACATTGTCCCATGTAGTCTAATAATTTAGTTTCCTATATGGTTCTCATGTTGGTTTATCTAACTTGGATAACTGTCCCTATCTCTGCAACGAATTGGGCATCGGTCCAAGTTACCAACACTTTGGCAGCTTAGGTATATAATTTTAATATACCTAAATTTAACATTAACAATTCTTGATTTTCTAATTATGTTACACCTACTTTTCCTCTAGTTTTCTCTAGATTATAGCAAATTATTTAGAATATTTTGTGTTTGTTGTGATTTTAACGACTACCGTTCCAATCATTCATATCATTTTGAAAATAAATAGTAAAAAGGTAATCCTCTATAAGGAAGTTACAGTATTACAGTAAGATTAGTCTGTTGATGTGAATCGTTGGATATTCTAAAAATAGTTGTATTTTGCTATATAACTGCTATAATCGCCATGAATTCAATTGAAAAATGCATTTCCATGTGTATACGTGCTAATATTAACGTCGCTGAGAATTCTGTGTCAAAGGTCAATATCAACATTTTTCTTCTTGAAGTCACATTCTCGGTACAGAGTGAAGCAGGTATTACACGACAGCGTCTCACTCATTTTTCATTTATTTACATAGAAGTTAACTTTATTAAGTCAATCATAAATCGCTTTTGCCATCGAGGTTAAGAAAAATGGCAATATTAATAATTGCGTGACAAGTATTAACAAAAATACGTCAAAAACGGAAAAAGATGTTCCTCAAAAAAATTGCTTTTCGATACCCATCAATTCAAGGTAGCCAGACCAACACTCAGAAAATCATTTTTAGGGCACTTCCCCACACAAATTTCACCGCACGCCACTGATTTAGTGTTTAAGCTAATGATCTGAACTACCCACATTTCTGGCAAAGTTTGTTAGGTGTCCTTATTAACGAAACCGCTTCCGAATAATTGTGAGCGTAAACCCAACACAATTTATTTAATATTAGAAATACAAACTATAATGTTTGTATAACTAATATAATATTCCTGTTATTTTATGGATTCTAAAAGTTGAAATAATTTTCATTCCAATGGCAAAAATCACTTACTTTCAGTTCAAAATTCATCTAATCACCTAGTAAAATTTGGTTTGATACAGCTGTCCATTAGACTTTATTATCATTATTTTATTGTACAAGAAAAACAAGTTTATATGTTACTCACATTTACTTCCGCTGGTATTCCTGTTTAGAATTTTTATTTTACATACAATACAATATCAACTAATGTCTATTAGCAAAATGCTTTGTAAATTATTTATTTAATTTACAAACTATTCATAGGTGACCTATTGTCTGACATTTTTGTCACAAATTATCCAGCTTGTTTATTATGTAAACTAGTTGGATAGTATATACGCACAGTATTACCCAAGTTTACTACGATTAAGATAAATTTGAGAGAAAAATGAAATGAGTTTTTCCCAATTCTCAAACTGAGTCGCCAGCCCTTTCTTCCGATTTGACTCCGTTTGATAATTTTTGGGGTTATTAGAATGTTACTTCAACAGACTCCATATTGTTAATGGTTTAAAACATGAAATAAAGCAAGAAATTAACCAAATCACCTTGAAACGATTTAAATATATCGTTTCAAGGATGGGATATACAAATTTTAACGTCTCTATTATTGCTAAGATGTAACCGAGTCCTATTTTGAAAGTTTCGCTACTATTTGAACTATTTTATGCTGAAAATTCAACTTTCTTGCGTTTAAGAATTTTGCGTAAAAATAGATTAGGTACGTAGAAAAGGGATTTATCCGTTATCTATGGACCACAGTGTATATTTTATGTATTATTATGTATGCACCTACCTACACCTATCTAAAACTTTCCTGTCGGCATCGAGTTTCATTTGGCGAAAGTTTCATAATAATAATTTACTGGTACTCGAGATACAAAGAAAATATGTATATATTGGAGGGGTACACGACCTCCATATACATACATGTATTTGTTGATATGAAAATATTTATACATGTCTTATTTACAATTTTAAAATAAAATAATCGTTTATGATCTATTCGACTATTCCATTCCGATTTTGCAGATTAATTGAGATTTTTTTCTTATTTACTTGGATATATTCTGGATACATAGAGTCGCTAGCAGAAGTATTCATACAAGTCCGACATATTAAAACAAGATATAAAACCATTGTCAAACATTCATTATAATAAACCTGTATTATTTTTTTTTATAAACACATGACTCATGTAATATAAGAATATAACATAAATAGTCTTAAAATACAGTGTTTTGTAAACTGTTACAATAACACAAAATAAACATATTAAAAGTAATAACGCAAAAGTATTCATACAATAATAATAATGAACAAATAAATGATAAGACAAGCTTAATATTTTGTGGCATAGCCTTTTGCTTCAATAATCACCCTTAAACGTCGGGAATTCATTCAACTAATTTTGTCATCATATCAGGAGCAATTTTAGACCATTCTTCTATTAAAGTTCGTTCCAAATCCGGTTTGCTTTTTATTTCGCGTTCTAATGCGTGTTTCTAATTCGTGCCATAGATTTTCTCTGAGGTTAATATCAGGCGACTGAGGTGGTGGCTTAAACCTTTTTGGAACATTGTATAACAACCAATTTTGAACAACTTTGGAGGAATGTTTTGAGTCATTATCTTGATAGAACTTTGTTTTAGGTTTTCTTTTAACACATCAAGATATACCATTTTGTCCATTATTCCCGAAATTACTACTAAATTTCTCACTAGTACATACAACCACATACCATGCAGAAACCGCCTACATGCTTAAGTGTTGGCTGAAGATTTTTAGGTTTCAGAGCTTCTCCGACTTTTCGCCACACTAACTGACGTCCATTTGATCCAAACACATTCGACTTGCTTTCATCACAAAATATCTATTGATTCGTTTAAATATTGTTTTGTAAATTGTAAACGTTTTATTCTATTCTCTTCATTGATGAAACGTTTTCTCATGGCTACACGTTAGCATTTTCACCTCGCTTTAATACTCTTCGAATCGGGATTCGAGTTTTCGAAAATATTTCCTCAACTTTTGTAGCTAGTTGAGACACTTAGTCTAGGATCTTGTTGCACTTCTCGTAATATTTGTCTTTCTTCTCTAACACTCAACATTCAAGTCGCCCCATATGTTTGCGGCTAACTTATTTTAATTTTTATAATATAAACTTTTTTATAATACTTTAGACGATTGCAAAACTTCTATTAACTATTTTCCTATCTAGCAGTGCGATTTATTTTGCTTATACCATACTATTGTAATTTCTTTTTTGGATACCGTCGTTCCTTTGTTTTCTGACCCATCGTGTAGATTTTCTGTTATACTTTTAAAATTAATGCCCGTCTTGGACTACCACTGAAGACCGCAAATGCGTAACGGTAATGTATTTTGCAAATATATAGACATCAATCAAATTCAGGTTTGATTCTGTATTTTCGTGGCGTCGCAAATGTTGAATACTTTTGCGTGGTATTTTATTGTAACAGTCGTAAACATTTTCATGAAAATTTGTAGCCAGTAACATTTAAAAAATTATTTTAATAATAATCGTTGATGTTGTAATTGATAAGTACATGGTCGGACATTTTCAGAATAAAATTATAGTAAGTAGGTATATTATCTTGTTATTATGACAATTTTAATAAGTGTATGATTGAATACTTTTGCTGGCTACTGATTATTTTTAACAAATGGGTATTATAGTAAACCATAAAAATGTTGCAACGTAGACAGTTATAATATATAAATAATTAAAATATTGAATAGGTAAATACATATACATATTTCTATAAACTTCGTATTGGTGTATTATTTTCTGAACTTTTGTAAAGAATGTAAACAAGTCGGTTAATCTCCTTATCGCCTTTTTTGTTAGTAAAACGGTAGTAGTCACTCGCTGAGCGCTAGCACGTTTACTGCGGGTCAAAGTCCAATTATTACAGGTAAGAGTACGAAGTCCAATGTTCAGATTCGCTGTAATTAAACAAATTAATCGTAATCGTTTATCAAATAATAGGTACCTCGCAATAACTAATAAAATAACAAAGTTCGCGTAGGTGATAAATCGAGTTAGCTATTAATATTATACTACAGAACACATTTTAGTTGGAATTTATGAGAAATAAAAATGGTTTAAGAAACGAATTTAATATGGTATTTTCATACATATCTTGCATACATAGTTATATGTATCCCTAGTCGTATCTTATTTGTATTTTGTCAAAGCAAACAGTAAATAAAATAAACGAAAGGACAAAGAGATTTAGCTTTTGATAATAATATAAATGACTATAAACGTACCTATAATACCTAGTTGAGAAAACGTTTTTCTGTGTCATTAGAAACAAGTATAGTATCCTTTATAGACAGGTATACGGATAAAAGATGAATTTTTAAATGACTATTTAAAATTCTTCGTATTTTTTTCATGGTTCAAAAACTAATTTAAACAACTATTGGATCTTTAACTAAGAACTAAGTAGTAGTTTATAGTTAAAAATGTTTCGATATTTTATATTTACATATACATATATCCATATTTCCCTAATTTATGGTTTTCATGCAAAATATTTTTAATTTGCGCAAATCAAGGTTTGGCAGTGTTTATTTCCGAAACCCAATAACCTTACAAATGGACGAAGATTTTTAGATGCGCATAAGTCGCATAAAATATTACATTGATGTTTTTATTTCAGGAATTTAAAGTACTAGGTAGTTTAAACCCAGTTTTTAAATCCAAATTTGTTATACCCATTATTTAAATATTTAAAACTAGCCAATAAGAGAAGTTAAAAAATCGAAATTGTACTTCATATAGAAAGCGTTTGAGGCTCAGATTGCTCGTAATTGTACGAAACTAAAAGAGAAATTCCCTTGTCGCGGAGGTGTATTTATAATTTACTATGGATCAAAGTCCAATCGCAAGGCTTCCCCATGACACGGCGGCATGCTTAACACAATAAGAGCCACGCTTCTGTCTATGTGGACGTGACGGTTTTGGTGATTTCTCAGTAGGGAGAACACTCGCCAAGTGGACTTTGGTCAAGTACATGGGCGTACCCAGGGAACCTTGAAGCTTAGACTCATAATTATCTTTCCTAATAATTGTAACACAGATCACCTATGCATATTATGTATGCTCCAAACGTTTTGCATTTTTTTCTGTTATAAGTGATTAGGGGGTTATTCAAATTTTTGTAACTAGAAAATAAAAATAATTAATATTCAATCAGAACTTATTAAGCAATAGTTATTGCCATAGTTTAACGTGTTTGATTTGGTATATTAACACTTTCTAGAAATCGACTTTGCCAAACAGCAGGGAGACCCTTATTATTATGCTAGTCCTTATTTTTAAAATTTGGCAAATCAATTTAAATATAACGGAAAAGTAATTGTTTTTAATTGTGATCTTGTTTCCTATCATTGTGGCGTACTGCTGTATCTCATCCTCATCAAATACATGGTTCAGGTATGAGATAATGACAACACACTGCCATAAACTAATATAAACCTTAACCGTAATTGATTTAGTTCTAAAATACATTTATAGGATGATATTTTATACGTATACGTATGATATTTCATCTTCACCAAATATCTGGCCCATGACACTCGTGGTGACGACAAATTGATATTATTTGTTATTTCACGGAGTGTTTAAAAATAAGTGCAATATGGCTCTGCACTTTTTATATGTACATTATTATCGGTTGTACTATTATTATCCAGTAATTTAAATAATATTAATAATGTGAAAAAAAACGTATGAATGGCAAAGTTTTTGAAATAAACGGTTTTTTTGGTATTTTCCTGGTTTCGTTATGCATTTGCAAAAGTAACGTAATGATAACAATGATTGTTAAAATGTATATATTATGCTAAGTCCAAGATAAGTGCAAACCCTTATCTATATTTTTGTTCCAATATTCAAAAGTGTACGATTAGAAATAATTTAAAAAAATGTGCGTAAGATATGATATAAACAGAGACCGCCCGAATACTAAACAAGATAATTGTTTAAAAAATGTTGATCAGCTGTTTCAAACATGAACATCTTTATGTTCAAAATATTGTATTATTTTCAATAGTAATGTGTTAATATATCCCATATACGGTAGACTTTATTAAATAGATTATTAAATCTACGGAGAAGAATGGAGGCAAGGGTGCGTAAAACTAGTGTAACTTATTTGCATTTGTTTTGTTAATTTTGATACACGCTCTACTCTCTATATCTTTTATTTCCGAAAAATTAATGTCTTGTAATGGTCCAGGTTAGTTGATGCAAATTATTGGTGTAAACAAAATGCCTTTTGTTAACCTAGATTGTTGTGTTTTCCAAATCACGAGGCTATTGACATTGTCGTTCAAGAAATTGTTAAGCAACAAACTTTCGTAACACCCAATAAATTACCGCCAATATAATTTCATTTATGGGATCATTAATAATTTTATTAATGATACATACAAAACATTTATAGGTGATATTAGATATTGCTGCAGATGATATTAGATAGGTATAATAATGCAGTAAAAAATTGCAAATAAAATATTTGCCTCTTGTCCATTCCATTCTACTACATAAACGGATGTATCGAATGTATGTAGTTCAGAACAACTAACTAAATAAACTATTGAATCGTAAAAGTAAATAGAAAACAATTGCTTATTTTTTTTAAACCGTTGTGGATAGAAACGATAACGTTGGTAAAAGACCGCATGCAAGATTGAAAATAAGTATTTTTTTATTTTAACATTTGATTTGAGGCATGTTTACCTCAATCATTTTATTTAAATTTGAGGATCTTCAGAAAGTGGTTCGTGTGGGGCATTTTGTATAACGTGTAAATCTTCCATGTAGTTGCTGTTTTACTATTTGCTATCTCTTTTAAAGACAAACGTAATATAAAGATGTTTTTGTTTTTCTCCAATGGAAAAGTAAAAATGTATTGTCAGTCAATTATCATTTTAATTTTAATACTAAATAAATAATTTTTCTAATTAAATTTTCGAAACATAATATCCATAAAATATAGACAAGAATAAATTAATTTCAGAAAATGATCAGGCCTTTATTGACAAAGATCATTATTAACAGTAAACTTAATTTATAATTTACCTATGTTTCAGGGGCACGAATTGAAAGGGTCATTACATTATTTCACAATGATCTGTTTCTTTGACGGTTTTATGATATCACTACTATTTTTAAGTTTAAATGTTTGCCAACTAAAAAATCTCAAAACATACCGTGGCTGGTTTTTATGGCTAGGCTCAGGTAGGCTGTTCCGTTTATCGGAAACATAAGAGAGTCTTTTATTTGGCAAATAGCGATGAAATTAATAGTATGTACCTTCTACCAACATTTTAGAAACCTTTATTATACCTTCTATCACAATATTGAACTACATTCTCTGCTTATGTATGTATATTACAACCTTAAGGATCCTGTAATGGATGTGGTTGTCATTTGTGATACAGACTATACCGACTTATATAATTATATTTCATACTGAATACTTTGTCGGTTAAACTAAAATTAGAGTACCTAGGTTTAGGTACTTCAAAACGTAGTGCGTTATATTGCAAGAATATTTTTACCGTGAGAATTTTTAGGTAGTACATA
Source organism: Rosalia funebris (assembly GCA_037954035.1). Lineage (NCBI taxonomy): Eukaryota > Metazoa > Arthropoda > Insecta > Coleoptera > Cerambycidae > Rosalia > Rosalia funebris. The sequence goes on along the minus strand of JAZFAV010000026.1, from coordinate 17,843,786 downwards.
CATATATATCTTTCTACGCTAATGTTTTGGCATGTTATATATTTACCACCTATTGGCGGTATAACTTGGTTAATCACGTTTTTATTTGATGGAATTTATTATTATGCTATCACGTGAACAAAATGTGGCTTCTGTTTTCAGTTTATTTTTGTATTCGTGTTAGTGTTTTTTTCTTTCTAAAAAAACTTCCTACATGAGTGTATACTTCTTATTACTCTATTAACCCATTTAGCGGATATTTAACTTTGGTACTCGATTTTTTTCATAGCAGTATTATAAAAAATATAACTAGGATAATCGTAATTTGAGACGCGTAAACATATTTACGATACTAAAATTAATGCAAACATGAAGTTATAGAAAAATTGCTGCTTACAAGCTATTAATGTATATATGTATATTGTAATGTGTATTGTAGACGCCTCTTCGATGTCACTGATAAAAATGTAATTTAAAATATATTACATTTTTATATAGTTATTTTTCTATAAATAAATATCAGCTCAGTATGTTGTGTAAAGACATCCAACACAAATGTATACATATATTTTGTGGATTGAAATTAGAAAATTAGGTACTATAATAGGTTGAATTAGAAGTTTTGGATCATACATTATACTCGTATTTGGGAATAAAATACACTTTTTAATTACCCAAATATATAACGATATTTTGTTTCGACACTATGACAAAATTTGTAAAACTTTACTGTATTAATACTTCTGTATTTCCTAAATGTAATGATCTGAAACTTCTTTATTACTTAACCTATACCGTTATCTAATCATACAATTTAACATTCTAAAATTATTTTAACGACGAAAACTACTGTTAAAAATAGTTCGCATATTCATAACGCATCATAACTTAGAATAGGCATCATATATTCAGATTTGTTTCTTTGTTACAGGTTTGTGAATATTTGGGCATATCAAAAGAATCTGACTATTTCGGATTAAAATATGAAAACAATAAAGGGGAGGAATTATGGTTAAACTTGAGAAACCCTATTGATAGACAAGTGAACTGTCATGGACAAACCAGCCCTATAAGATTGGCATTAAGAGTAAAGTTCTGGGTACCTCCACATCTCCTCTTGCAAGAAACAACAAGGTAATTATAGGTGTTTTTTGTTTTGGTCTTATTTATCAAATGATAAATCCAAAAACGTAGTTTTTAAATGACATTTCCTAATGCAATTTTGTAAACAACTAATATGTAATACATGAGTCATATTTATAAACAATTCAGTGGTTGTACCATTGAGAAAGAATGTAATGAGAGACTGACGCGATGTACCTCTGAAATATAGACCATAATAAATTCATTTTAGAGTTAATTAGGTTTTTGGTCAATGGATGGATTGACCATTTTGTGACCAAAAATATTATTAAGCCTAAAATTAATTCATTGTTGTCTATATTTCAAGGGAAATAAATGAATGTCTCATTACGTTCTTTCCCAATGGTACAAAAATGTAGTTTAACTTACATCACGAATATAATTTAAATGCTTTTGGAAGTTCTTTTTATAAGAAATTCATCATATTTTTGTGATTTGAGGCCGATTACTATACGTATACTAACTTCCATTATATCAGCATCATATAATATTTTCATGTTCTTGTTAATAAAATTTACAGTTTATTCGTGTGGCTTCAGTAATTTACTTATTTTATTACATTGTATTTATTTTTCATGTATTGTAGAAGTGACTGATTTTGCCCATTGTTCCATTTATCATGATACCTGTAACCCAGATGATAGTAGAATGCGCAATTGTGCAAAAAATAAATCTTATCACCATTATTAAATTAAAAATTGATTACATTAATTTTATTAGAGTAATCCAAAAGCAATTTCAAATTAATTTTCTAGAACTATTTTTGATCCATATTTATTTTCACAGTATGAAGTTTGTCATTTGTGTAGTTTATAATTTTTTATTTATCTTTTCTGGAACTTCTATACATTTAATGTTACTGTTCTACTGTTAATAACCACACTATTTTATGATTATCGAATGGATTGACCATGGAAAAACAACCTGTAAAATAGTTTTATATGCATCTCTTATAAATTAGTTTATTGGAGTATATTCATTTTAAGTAACACATTCTTCTTTTTTTCAGGCATCAATTTTATTTACATTCTCGAGCTGATCTTCTGGAAAAACGTTTGGTTCCCTCTGATTGGGATTGTGTTTGCAGACTTATTGCCTTAATTGCTCAGGCAGAATCAGGCAACTACAATCCGTCTCATCCACCACACAATGTATACATGCAAGTTTCTTCCATTACTGCTGCAAATATTGCACAAAAGCCAAACGATTTACAACAAAAAATTATTGCAGAGCACAAAAAATATGGCGGCATGAAACGATCCACCGCTGAATATTGGTTACTTAAAGAGATATCAGAACTGGAAACATTTGGAGAGGAATTGTTTACCACCAAACCTCATGGCAATACATTGCTTGGAGTCGGGCCGCATGGAATTACAATCTATGAAAAAAATAAAGCTAAACAACTTATCTCGTTCACAAATATCATTAGTGCTTCCTCCCATCGACGTTCCTTTAAACTAGAGTATCTTTCTTTAGACAACAAAGAATCGTTGTTAGAAACTAAACTAGATTCTAGTCATGTTGCAAGTAGTTTGTACAGAGCATTAACCGAGAAGCATGCATTTTACAGCTGTGAAACTGTACGAAGTGCAGTAACTGCTCAGTTTATTAGAGACCTAAAGGGGACCATCGTTTCAATATTCAATGAGGATTCAACATTGGGAAAAAAGTACGTGTTCGATATTAAGAGGACGTGCAGAGAAGTGTATGACAATGCCAGAAGGGCTTTATATCAAGAAAATATTTTACAAATTCCACCACAGAACGATAAACCAGAGTGCACGCATAGTGGAGTAAACTGCAAAGTAAGTAAGATTAACTTATATAGGGTTTATGATGAAAGCTCGTTTTATTTATTTTTTTTATATTTCATAAAAGAGGATATATTTAATTATATATGTAATCATAATTTTAACAAAAAAATAACTTATAGAATAATAGGATCGGTAGAATTTAGATACTTTTGATACCGCGCAAGACGGCAGATGTACACAAGAGGTTAAGGGTTAGATTTGAATAAAATCGGTTATATAACCACCAAAAAAAAAACCGAAACTATAATTATTGGTTATTTATGCCTATGTAATGTAGTAACATAGATAACAATTAAAATCGCATACTGGTAATAATAAACATATTTGGACTTAGTATAAGATGCCCTTATATTAATAAATTAATTATTTAATCCCCCCAGAATTCATCTTTTCAGATGTAGGGTGTCTAGTAGTTAAACTTCTAGATGTAATTAAAGTAAGGGCGTTTATCTTTTGTTTACTTTAAAATGGCATAATGTTCTTAAATTTCAATCAGTAAATATCCTATACATACATGTGTAAATTACTTATCACACATCCTGACCTATTAATAAAATAACTACATGTATAAGTTAATATATTGACTCATTTTAAAGTAAAGTATAAACACAATTCAAGGACATCGTATATGCAAAATATCTTAGTAAACATAAATACAAGCTCTTGTTTTAATAAGCTTTATCTTGTTATAGGACTCAGAAGAAAAATTACACCGTTTGATGGATGCTCTGACCTGTAAAATATGTATGGATAATCAAATTGACATAGTATTTCTTCCCTGTGCTCATGTTGTCTCCTGCTCCACGTGCGCAGCCAGAGTAGACAGGTGTCCATTATGCCGTTCAGAATTTCAACAAGCACAAAAGCTCTATCTGCCTGGCGAATTTCAGCAGATGTATTAAATTCACAAATATTCCACTCTGTAAGAACCATGTGTGCAGAAACTGATTTTATTTTTATAACTGCGTGAAGAGATTTAAGACTAATCTTTTTTTTTACTGATCTCTAAAATTTTCAATGTCGTTTTGATGGAAATATATAAAAAAAAATGTATTCAGAGATCATGATTGGTGTGTAAGTAAATCATTCTGGTTTAAATTTTTTACTTGTGATTATAGAACCTCATATTGAGGTTTGTAATTTTTTTGTACGTACAGATTTCTTATTTTAATGGACTAATTTTGGAAGTTAAGCAAACAAATTTTATTATAATTGATGTCACAGGAAATATAATAGCGCAAGCTATATTATGTCATTTGAAATTGTTATTATCTTTGTTTTTCCAATTGAAATATTTCGGAGAACAATTAAGTAATGTTGTACGTATTTCTTAAAGATTATTTTATGTTATGTTTCTGTAATACTGTACCTATTTACAGAGGCTTATACAAAGTTTAGTCATCATCAATGCAAATATAGTTAGCAATAGTAATTTAAGTTATTTGTAAATAAGTAACATATTAAAAAATACCTAGTATTACTGTTGTGATAAACAGACCCTAATTTGTGATAATTTTGCATTTACTATTTAGAAAGAACGTATTTATGCGTATGACTTAAAAATGCTTAGAAAAACTAGCCTCCAGGATTTCAAGGTTAGCAGATTCTGCATTAATGAGACTAAGATGCCTGCATCTGTTTTTTAATTATGTTTTATTTCATTTTATTCATATTTACATTTTTGGATATATGCTTGGGTACTGGCCCACCTATGTTTATGTAAATGAACAAGGAAATTATGAATTTTGTTGAATGAACAAAACTCTTTTCCCATAACTTAAAATTAAATTTAATATTTAATAGAAAACTGACAAAAATAACATTAACTTAGTGCATATCAACTAGTATTTTATATAAAAGATCAGTTAATTCAATTATAATATTCTTTTAGTCCACTCTCTAAATAGTAAATGATTTAAAAACTAAGTTAGAATTAGCGTTTAGTTAACATTTGTATTTGTATTTTTTTTTTCTGACGATTTACCACATGTTATATTGTGGGATTTACATTTTTGCTTTGAAGTCAGCAAATTGGTTTAAAACCTTATATTCAAAATATATTGAGAATGTTTGAATACAAGTATATCTTCTATAAAATTATATTGTTTTATTTGTGAACCCCCTCCCCAAATACTCATCTTGAGAATAACAGAATTATTTTAATTGCATAAAAGTTTGTCAGTAAAATGGGAAAATCTACACAAAAGTGAAAAATAGCATTTTTTATTTATAACTACATAAATAATTCATACGTAATTTGTGAGATTCTGTCTATATGTATAAAATATGCTAGCACATATTGTGTAACCAAATGGCCTAATAAAGATAATAATTACAACAGTAAATTGAAACTACTTGCAGATTACTTGGTTTATGAAATTCTTTATTTGGTTTAGTTACGGCATTGAACAATTATAACCACTTAACAGGATGTACAATATACATATAGTGACAAAGGAAAATTTCCAATATGCATTGATACAAATTAAATAAAAAAAAACTGAAAAATATTAACCAGTTACTATTAGTATGAGCACAAAAGAGCAAAAATATTTACAAACGTAAATTGAAAGCAGTACCAATATGTAATAAATAAACATTAGCCAAATTTAGAATCATCTAGGAACATTTTTCTTGCTCATTAGGAACGAACAATTTCATGTTGGGTAATTTGAATTAAAAAAAAATTGCACCCAAATGCCTCTTACTTAAACCAATATTGATCTCTCTTAGCAAGCCCAATTGAGAGATCTTACTTAAAATAATAAACTTTGTTTAAGTTAAATTACCAATATTTCACAAACTCTCTTTGAACTGACTCCAGGAAAACTCTATGCAATAAAAACATTAAATAACAAAATCAATTACTTTGTATCTTGAAAATGTGTTGAGTTCTTGTAATAAAGTCCAAGGACTTAGGTAATCATTAGATCAGGGTCATTACGATAATCCATACCACCAAACTTAACACTTAAATAACTTCTTTAAAAGTTATTGGACTACTATATTCTACCTGTATAAAGATAGAACTATATGAGATAGTTTTTTTTATAAAATGTTATGTTGAAATATGAAAAAAATATATATAATATCACAGCTAAATATAACATCAAAGCAAAACAATTCAAATAACTGAAGTTACAGAATATAGTGATTTGTCTATAATTTTCAATCTTTGACTAACTTTTTGACCACGGCACATTTAAAGACAATCACTGACGTACACATTTTAATTTCTGAAATTTTGTGTGTGATGTCCTTATAGTATTTTTCAAATTGCCACCCCCTGAATATTAAACTTAACACTAGATACTACTAGCGCCGCCTATAAGAGTAAAATAAGTCATATACGTATAGCACAAAGGACAAACATATATGTATAGCACAGAGGACAAACTGGTAATCTGTGATGTATAGGAATGTCGAATCTATAAATTGTGATCGTTGATCACAAGGGAAGTTATCGTGACTGTAAATTTTTATACAATATAAATACAATGATATTGATGGTGTATTACTGAACGCAATAGAGTCAAACACAAACAAAACGTTTCGCCTTAGTCTTGTAAAATTTGAATGCTGTTATGTGATTATATTCTATTCCTTGACCCAATCCGAATATTACTTTCTGGCTTGATTTGTACCTACGAGCAAAAAGACCTTTGCTCGTAGATTTGTACCAACTTGGTATGTTTAAGTTTTTTAAGTTTATCAAAAGATGATAATTACTTTTCAAGTGGTTGGCATAAATGCTAAAATTGTAATGTTGGTCAAAGTGTTCATGTTGCCGTTTTGCATTTGCATTGTTGGAAATTTTTCCAAAATGGCTGAATTTTAATAGAGAAGTATGAAACACAGCATTTATAATACGTGTTTTTTTAAATGGGTCGATTTTACTAATATAAGGATATTATATGTTCTACATATTTATAACAAACTGGTGTAATGTGCTATTTTAAAATTAGTAAGTGGAATGTAGGTATAGGTGTATAACAGACTAGAAAAGATAAGAACATCTGATGTTTTCACGCAGTAGTGAGAATTTTTGATATATATATTTTTGGAATATCACAGGAAAACATCATATCAAAAGTAAGTTAGATATATAATATTACTTGTATTTAATGCAATTTGATATATATGTTTTGTTTTTTATCGGAATATTGTCTTTAGAACCTCGCAAATTTACAATATATGTAGGTAATTGAACTGGTAGCAACTATTTTTTTGATTGAATACTAGTTAGACAGATAATATTCGTTTCCTGATTGACTTAAGTGGCCCTTATAAATAACCAATTTATTGACAAAGTAAGAAAAAACTAAAATTATTTGTCTACTTTTTTAATAGCCATTTTTAGAAATATTACTGTCAATATAGTTGCTCAAAAATTATTTAATATTACACACTCCGCGATTTACTTAATATAATGAATTACAATATATAGTTATGTGGTAATGTTTTATTTTATTTAGGATTATAAATTAATAATTTACTGGATACAGGTTAGAGTGAGACAGTTTAGTATTTGTATGAAAAAAAGTGAACAATTTATTATAAATTATGTTGGCAACTTTGATAAAATTTTTGATTATCCTTTTATTGAAGTAAATAATACAGTGTTATAATAATCAAATCCATTTTGAATCTACTTAAAAAATTTATCATCTATAGTATTTAATTCTTGCACAATGTTTTATGATTAACAGGGTGTTATTTTTATTATTAATAAGAAAAATGTGTTCCTTGACAAATTACTTGAAAAAACTTTGTCAATGGTTTTTAGAGTCAAAGTAAAATACTGCTAGGAAAAAAAAAGTAAAGTAATGACAACAATACAAATTTAGATCATAATAAAGTTTGCTATCATTTGCCCTTTCCTTCAAGAACCCACTTTCCTTTAGTTAAAGTAAGCATGGAATATAAACAGCTATTTAAATATTCTCCAAAATAATTTTACGTACTTATAGTAACCTATAGCATAAAAAATTACGAACTTAAATTTTTAGCTATGTATATGTATTTAATTTTTCCATATTATTTTCTATTAAAATTTTCAAGTATTTATTAAACAATAAAATATGAGTACATGAACCAGTAATGCAAATTGAAAATAAAATAGACTTAAAAAATTTATCAAAATAATATTCATCATTCGTCATGTCGAGCTTTACAACTCTTTTTCTAAGCCAGTCACCATTGAATTTTGTAAATGTATTAATATATCAAATAGTTGAATTGGAGAAAAATAAATATGTATCTTTGTTGCTTGCAAACAATAGAAACATGTGATACCCTATATTTTCCATAAAAGGAATAAAGATAAAATTAAAAAAATCTAAAAAAAAATATCTACTAATTGATAGTTATAACACCTGTAAGATACACTGCACAAAACGTATGTTCTTAACTTCTTTACATAAAAATTTTACAAAACGATTCATAATTACAGCAACTTGCAAACCATAAGTGTTCAATAAAAACATATTTTGTTCCTTCCTAGATTTATGAGCCTTCACTGCTTTTAAAATTGGAATGTCATTTTACGAATTTTTAGATAGGACAATACACTAATTAATTATGATATGAAAATTGAAAGAATATTGTTGATAGCTATATAAAATGGGAAAAATAAATTGCCAAAAAGAAACTTGATTAATAATACATTAATTTTGTCATCTAAGGTTATCAACATTTGTGTATAAATCTAAATGTTGCTTGTTTTGTAGTAACTCTGCAAAAGCAGCCTGTTTTAACAAATGTCTAGCTAACAATGTTTTGCTTTGCAAACAGGTCTTACATAATAAGAGAGATATTTTTGGTGTAATATATTATGGGACAAAGTATACACCCAAGGATATAGAAAATAAATATTATATATGTATACTAACATAAACAAGAAATAAATAATGTACAATATTTGTCAATCATTCTCTCTTCATATAGAAATATGATAAAATGCGTGAGACACTCTGTATAAAGTTTAAAAAAGGAGCTGCATATCTAATATAGATACTTACTCAGACAAGTGTTTTTTTATCAGTAGACGACTTATTTATGATTTATGTTGGTTTTAAATTAACATGATGTATGATTTAAGTGGTTGGTGTAAAAGTTGACATGAATGGTAATTATGAGTTTAATTTTATGAATCAAAAATAGTAAGTTCATTTAAATAACAAAATATAAAGGTAAAACCCCTTACCTTTAAGTAACTACGAGAAATACCTATGTTCTTATACATATAACCCATTTAAATAATTATTATGTTATGCATATAAAAACAATATTTTCTGATTGACATATTTCCCTAGATTTTCTGATTCAGGTGCTGATTTCCAGCAGCTTATACCTTTTATTTACTTGGCTATCAATAGCTCTATTATACACTTTTATTTATAAAAAAAAGGTGTAGACAAAAAAAGGTTTGTATATCATTTTTTGAGAGATTAGGTTAATATATGCCTTTGTTAATATACAAATGTAATTTTATTTCTGTATCTAATAAAACCGACTGTGAGTTAAGAAGTTAATGAAAGTATACAAAAGTATAATCCATATTATTAAATAAGCATTACATTATGTAATAATTTACTTACTGATTCAACTAAAATACAATGTGATCACTGTTACTGAATTTTACAAGAATTTTGATAAAACACATTTTTTTATAATCTGCAAGCTATATTATTATACCCGAATATATCACACATTACTTCATGTAAACATGACTGTTCTCACAGAAATTTTTTTGTTGATTATCTTGGACATATACTATTTAATTGTATTAAATAGTGGAATGGCCAGTTCGACAACTGCTTGGTTGGTGGTCTTTATTCCTTTTTAATTACACTGAAATGATAATACATAAAATGTAAAAAAAATTTAAATTGTTTTGATGAAAACTTGTAAATTTTGTAATTAAAGAATATCAACAAACTCCTTATGGAGAATAATCAAAGTTATTATTGAATATGGCAATGAACAATGTTCTGTCATGCCATTTTACCTATATATTTACCTACATATGTTAGAAATGCAAAATGTCATAACCTAGATAATGTTTAAGAATTCTAGTTTGTTACAAAATATGAAGATATACTCGTACATGTTTATTTTTAAATCTGTAGTGTTTGTTATCCTTTTTAGACATTTAATAAGTATTTATTTTATATAATTAGACTTATTTAGATACTGTTAAGAACTAATTATGTTTGGACAAATGTATAGCTTCTATGTAAAATAAATTATAATGATAATTAAATTATTATTTTATTTAAAATACTACATGGATACTTGATTTACATAAGGCTGGTTATGGGGTAGTAAGATATTTATATAATTGGTATAGCTAAAATTTTAAAATACGTTTGCTTGCTATCACAGAAACAACATTGTCTAAGAATTTGATATTGCAAACTGGTAATACAATAAGTGCAGTGCAATAAATTTCTTGGATAGTAAATAAACTATTGCAATTATCAATACTATATAACTGTGTTCTTTTCAGAATTACCATGCAAACAATGGATAAAGTGCAAGTAAAAACTGAAACTTCATCCGATACAATTCCCATTTCAAAAAGTCAATCTGCTGGCCCTTCAGAAGTTTGCTTTGTGTGTGGAAATCGCAGTCATTCTCAGTCATATTATCTGAATACTAAACCTATACCTAATAATCCTAAAGAACCATATTTCCCATTTTTGGAATCTCATGAACCTCCTGCTGGTTATATTCATAAAAGTGAACATAATGTTTCTACATGTTACTTATGCTACACTCTTTTATTGAAACAGTGGGATTCATATGAGTTCACGTCTCGTCCTCATTCAGAGAGGTTATATTGGTTGAAAAGAGTGGATAATGGACCTTACACAGGAGCAGATATGGGACTTCAAGGTGAATATGCTTCTCAATTGCTTGGACTGAATAACGATGGAAATATCGTAACAAGACCGGTTAATCAGAGAGAAGAAGTTATTAAACATAAGGTGTCAGCTAGACCAATTCAGGTAAATCATTTCATTTATGTACAGAAAAAAACACCAATGACTTGATCGAATTGATTCTAGTTGTAGTTGGATTGCGTTATAATTACTTATTAAGTACATTATTAGCTTTAAATAGCCTACAATTTGTCATGAAGATAACAGATTTATTTTAAAAAGCTACAATGGAAAACCAATTGAAAATAAATTTAGTAGGTACCACAAAAATGTTTCTAAATTTATTTATTAGCAATATCTTTTAAATGTTCATATTTTTTATGCATAAAAACTATTATTTTCTGTAGAGATTGTGCAATATAATATATAACTCACAATCACAGTCAGAATCTCAGTCTACTAATATCAGTGCAGGTGTAAAATTATACAAATAGATTGAGGTAAAATTTGCAAATAGTTAAATACATTTAACTATTAAAAAGTGGCTAATGGTTTCAAGATTCTTTTATTTCAATGCAAACTATTAAAATAGAGATTTCTTGCTTAGAAATAAAAGTTACGCCGTACTAATAGATGGATATTAGAGTATATATTATCAAGTATCTTAAAAAATGGAAATATCAAATACTACTGAATTAGAATTGTTAAGCCAAATGTCACATACAAAAGAGGGAAGTTAACATTACATATACATTCTAAGAAAAACATTTAAATGTTCTAATGTTCACATTTTGCAAAGACGATTAGGTGATCTGTTGAGAAATTCTGGCATTTTTAGTGGTTTTAGTGGTATGTGATTAAAATTTGTTCCAAAATCAAAAATATCCGTTCCTAAATACTTGTACAAACCATAAATAATAATGCAATAACCTAATTTAAAACAAGTTTTTTTAATGGGAGGTCATAAATTCTGTTTTAATCTCCACATATTGATACAATATGATTTCCTTAAAATCTCAGAAAGTTGTCATCTTTGTCTTTCTACAAAATACTCCCTTGTCCTTTTTTGGTTGTGAGGTAGAATTAATCCATGTCAGATTAATTTAGCAGAAGAATTAGTGACACACCTAGATCTCATCACCAGTAACTATTGAAAGAAAATATTTGTTTCTCTAAAGCACACAAGTTTTCTTGAGAAAATTTTCATTGAGGACAACTTTAAAATACTAATAGTGGATAATTTTCCTTGCCTAAAGCATTATAACATATATTCAGATTCATAACTATTATTTCAGATGTTTCTCATTCATTGTCCCAACCTCAACTGTCAAAAACAGTTAATATATAAAAATACATATTTTTTTGTTGACGTCCTAAAATAATATGAACAAAATTAAAAAAAAAAAGAAGCATTATCCATTAAAGAGTTCCAGATCAATTACAATTGTGATCTGATGGATGTGGTTTTTGAATATTAATTTATGATGTCAGATAGTATTATTTAATCGAAACATTTCTATAATTAGCTGTCAGAAGTTTGTTGCAGCAACAGTTTGAAGTGTTTGCAAATTGTTAGAGACATACACATAATAAAATTAAATTTCCAACACACAAATATATACGAAATTATGATTAGCAATTAGACACTGTGGGATTTTTATTTTTTCCAATCGATACAGATGGGTTTGCACAATTCGTGGATTATTCATAAATTCTTACAAGCACGCACAGTGTGGATGAAATTTGAATTAACAGTATTTAATCGACGTGTATTAGATATATGTATTTTATCCGAGAATTGCGTGGTGGTGTTATCAAATAAAGCAGCAATAAATCACCAATCGTTTCTTCTTAAATTTTTAATTTTCTGTTAGAATAAACCTCATCTATACCACCAAAAAGAAATTGGTGTAATAAGCCTACAAAAAAACATCTGTATAATTATAATACAACGCAGGAAGACGATTAGGAGCAAATGATTTTTTAATGGGAGTATTAATATAACATTAAATACATCCTGTATTTATGTTTGAAAGCTATGAAGATCAATTTGTTATTAATAATTATCAGGTATATTATGTGGTGGAATATCAAAATGGACATAATAAAATTGATAAGCTACTAGATACTAATTGTAACTATCATTACTTAGGTTGACATTAGATCTATGAAAGAAAGATATTGTACTTCCATAAGGAATCCTAAATAATAAATCTTCAAAATATAATGGATTATCAGACAAACTGCTTTTGACCTCTAACCATTCACTTAATATTTGCATTGTTCTCTGAGAAATGAAAAATATTGATGATCAGCATAACTAAATTAACATTCAATTTAACGGTATACTCAGTATAATGAATACTAGTAGAAGAAAACAAAATCTACCGCATAAGTTATTTTAATTAGATGATATTCTTTAGTTAATAGGTGACAGTTAACATATCCTTTCTAATAGGTGGACAAAAGTAAAATTATCACACAGTTTTGTTGAACAATCTGTGTTGTAAATAAATGTTGTGCTCTTATTTGGGATGGATATAACAGTGCCAACCAATTACATATTTATTCACACCACACTCGATTTCAGTAAACATGTATGTTGCACTTCTGGGCCTATTATAATAAATTTACCTCATAGATCCTTATGAATTAGAATCGTAATCACCATCTCTCATCTGTATTTTTGATAGATGATCGACTCTCTAAACCGCATACTTTTTTTAGATTTAGTTCCATTGAGAATTATCAGAATTAAGTTGTATATGCAAGTAAAATTGTACCTTAAAATGGTAATCCACAAGATATTTTAAAATCCTGTATTTTATTCTTGAGTCCTTTTGTACTATAAAAATAACCATTTATTCTGCCCCTTACTTTGGTATATATGGTTATTGATCTTTTTGACTATCAAATTAGTTTTAAAATTTTTGCCTCCTTTTCTCTTAATATATTCTCATCTCATTTGCTTTGATAGACCTGCTCCTATTTAAAGAACACTTCATGACATATACATGACTAATTCTTCCACTAACCTCCTCTCTTATAGTGGCCTAGACATCTTTGTCTATTTATTTGCTTAACACAATAGATAAGAGATTCTCTGCTTTACATATACAAGCGATTGTATGTATATCGATTAAGTGTATGTGTAGCTTCCATAAATCCACTGACCTACGAACTTCTAGGAGCTATAAGGAGCCGATCTACCACCTTCCAGATGATAGATATTCTAGTGGCTGTATAACTTATATTATGGTTGGTATGTGCATTAACGTGGATTAGATAACTGCCTTCTCCTAACAGCTCCATTATTATACATCATGTTATTACAAGACTTCCATTTGCAGTTAAGAGTCTTAATATCAGTTTGAAGGTCTTCAGTTATATTAAAAAGTTTTAACATTAATTTCAAAGCAATCATATCTTTTTGACAACAAAATTTAAGTTCTTATACCTTCCTTTCCTTACCTTCTCTTACCATTCTTCTTCATTTCAAATATTGTTTCAGGATCGTGGTATATATAGTTTTATAATTATCGCATTGCAAAATGTTGGCTTCATCATTTACATTGTACTTAACTATTGCAAATTATAAATATGTGGTTATATACCATATTAATAGTAAGTATTGTATATTACAATTTACAATACTTAACCATTTTAAATTACAAATATGTGGCTATATTCAAAATACAAATTATGTCTGGTCTTTTTACGTTCTTTTATCAGACTAAGTTATATATTTTTTTCCTGTAGACTGAACAAAGAATGAGTGAATAATTCACTTAGTGAAGGAAGGTAATTGCAATTTATGCATCCATTCTTCAACATGTTTAATTCTAAGATAGTAACAGTTTCCATGCTTAATCTGTACCATCCACACTTTATCAACTTTCTGAAAAACTATAGTATATTTTACACCTATACTACACATTTCATGTGCAAAAAATGCATATAATTATGCAGAGTGCATAAAAAAAATCACTCCATGTCTCATATTTAATGAGACATGGAGGATCATGTATAAAAATAATAACATTTGAAACTAATTGTAAAATTAAACTGATGCCACCAGTTTTTATAGTAAATAACTTTATATTTCTACCATATTGCGAGCTGATTAGGAAATAAATATATATTTTGCCTCTAATAAACAGAATGAAACTCCAAGGTTTAAACATTGTTTTGCTAGGTAATAATATTTATTTATGTCTTTAATATAAGCGAAAATTCTAAGGAAAATTGCAGTTTGTTCCTACTAGAATGGTATGAGCAATGCCATCGAATGAAGAGAAATAGTATTTCAACTATAAGGTATAACAATTTTTATAAAAGTTTCTCTTTTCAATTTTAATGAAGCTCAGTCAAATTTGAACTCATCATTTAATTCTGTATTAACATACATTTCTTTTACAGATTTCAAGTAGTGATCGAGAAGAACAAGAAATAACAAATGAAGGTGCTTTGGATCTAACTCATCCTCAGCCAGTTGTGCAAGCAGTTACTAATATTCCCGTATTTCACAGTCAGAGTTCCAATTCTTCTACAGGTACCGATATCCTGGATCTTAGTATGCCAGATAAAAATTCTGTAACGGAAGTTTGTTATGTATGTGGAGATGAATTTAAAAGGGGAAGTCTAGATTATATTGCTTCAAAACAACATGCGGATTTCCCAGTTAAACCCTTCTTCCCTAGTTTGATAGAACATCCTAGACCAAGTAGAAGTAGACCACTCGATTCAACAGGAAAGGTCCAAGCTTGCATTGACTGTCAGCAGCATTTGTTGAAACAATGGCAGACATTTCAAGCCCAAGGCGTTCCCCATTCGGAAAGAAACTATACCTTAAGAAAACGACAGAGTTCAACATTGGATACTACTACGTTTGTTTGTTATACGTGTGCTTTGGAGTACCCTTCCAGTAGTATTCGTTTGTTATATTGCTGTGCAAATTCTGAAAAGGAGCCGTATTTTCCCTTTATACAGACTCTCAAGCCTCCACCCGGAGCTAGCCCTATTAGCCCTCAGGGGATGGTACAAGTGTGTTCTATATGTTACAAGACTATACCACAGAAACATCAAGTGTTTGGTGGTGATCCTAGTGCTGTAATTAATAATCATGTATCAGTGACTGATGTGCAATTTCATAATAGCAGCTCTTCAAGGCCTAGTACTGTAAAATCGCCAGCAAATAGCGCTGGTTCCGATATTAGGTATAAACCATATGACATTAATTCCTCTGCCATTATTACAAAGAAAAAACATGCCATGGAAGGTCGTCCCAGTCTTAAGGTAATTTATATTTGGTTCTCTTATAGAAATAATGCATAATATTAAGCGGTCTCAGTATTAGTTAAACAAGTAACATCCATATTTTTATATAGAAAAATGAGAAAGATAAAAACAGTCTTTTATTCATGAACATACTACGAGTAGCAAACTGGAAAAGAATTACGTTTTTATGAATACAAGAATTTTCACAAGAATATAATTCAGAACACTATTTATTTTATTGATCATTATTTTAGAAATTCATGAGAAACTCGGCAAGTTGTTTTTTAATCTAAAAGGTATGTCTTCTATATGAAATTTTAATATAGAGTGTGATTAATGTAAGTGCTCTATACGAGAGATAATTTTTTTAATGAGGCCCCTGTATGTTTTTCTATTGTATTTAACTGGATGAGTTGATTTCAATAACTTATACGTTGTGGGATTGTTAAATTATTTTATTGAAACTGTTTAAACTAGAGGTTAAGATTTCATATTTCTGTTTATACCCCCCCAGAAATCATCAATGTTATGTAGCTTTGTTGCATTTATTGTATTCTTAAGATAACTCCACGATAAATGTATAGGATCTGGTGATCTAGGTGCCACTCGATAGCACCTCTTTGTCCAATCCATTTATTAGGACATATTTCGTTCAAGCACTTTCACAATTATAGCATGATATGGGGTTCCGTTTTGTTGAAACCGAACAGTTTCCCTTGGTAGGATCGGATCTAGTGCGTTTGGATATATGTTTGCCAGCATAGGTATAACTTCATCTCTGGTGAGATAGATTTAAATAGTTTTCAGCTGTCATATTCCCTTCAATATATATATTACCAATAATGTGGTTGTTGATCAATATCTGCCCAAAAATGTTAACCTTTTGAACATGTTGTATATGTGCCTGATTCATCCAGCATTCTCCTCTGACCAATACATATAGTTCTATTTACTTCCCCATTCAATATGAAAAGTTAATTCACTTGTAAAAAACAATAGAACCAAAAGCTCCTCCATTTCTATTCTAGGCTCCCCTCAGTTTTTTCGTTAATTCTTTGCAGAAATTAGCTCTACAATCTAGTTAATCTTGATTAGTTTCTGGACAAACTTTAAAACTGTAAACTATCTATTTTCACCACAAAATGAGGATTATGTTTAATGGTTTAACATGTCCAAGTCTCTTAAACTGTGTATGAATTTTAGACACAGTCTCTTATGAGATATTGGGCGAATCAGGATACTTTTGATTAAAAATGTGCAGTTCTTAACTTCTTTGCATATTCCTGTAACCGATCATCAAAATTTCTGTTTAGTCAGTTTCTGTTAAGTATTGTATAATTTATTACACAACAGAAATAAGTACAACAACCACTAAGTTTTATACCACTATATTTTCATAGAAACGTGACTGCAGTTTCGACAATTTTTTTTTTAATGTCATTTTCAAACGATGATTCAACTAAGAATAAAATACAAACATTATGTTCCTATAATATATATTACCCAAATACAGAGACTAAGTGTTATACACTTAGTCTCTGTTACTAACACTTAGTAGTGTTAAACACTTAGTCTCTGTATTTGGATAGTATATATTATAGGAACAAATGTTTGTATTTTATTATTAGTTGAATTATCGTTTGAAAATTATATAAAAATAATGTCAACTGCAGGCACGTTTCTGTGAAAATATAGTGGTATAAAACTTAGTAGTTGTTTTACTCATTTCCATTGTGAATTATGAACTACCACAGAATAATGACTTCCTCGATTAATTTCTTATAATTTATTAAACACAAAATATCTTTTCAGGGACAATTTGCTAAAATAGTTCTCAACTCTGAAAGCATATACTTGCCGACTTTCATTTATTGTTTGTAGTTGTCTAGATTATTTTTATTTCAGCAAAAGAGTATGTGAAAATGTGGATGATAAATGTATTGGATTCAATTTGTGGTTGGTATATACTTAAATAGCACAACGTGCACTCTGCAAAGATCTTGGTTTTAAGAATCTTCACCCACATTAACATTTTTACCTAAATTTAACCTGTATTTAATTATTCAAATCACAAGTATTATATGTTGAAATTAGCTCATCAATGATAATTCCTTAGAATAATATAAAAATATACAGGGTATTCCATACAAAAATCATGTCTTTTAATTTAATTTGTAAACAAGTCTATATGAAGCAAGTAAACGAATTTGTGCTATAACTACCTGGCACAAAAATATTCATGATAGAGGCGTTTCTAAATTCTCTGGCAGTACTCTGACTATCTTAAAATATTTATTTTCTATTGATCAATTTCTAAAACATAAATAAATGTCAGTTAGTAGATTTAGACTGTATTTGTAAAATTGGTCAGTTTATACATAAATAGGCTAATATTTAAATTTCCAGAAATACTTATAAAATGTTATCAATAGAATAAAATTTCTAGCTATCTGATCGATTTGCAATATCAATTCAAGTACCATATCTAGTTATACCAGAATCTGGTTTTATTTGGTTTTTAATAATTACTTGTGTGTAGAATAAAGTAGCATATTTAAAACAGAAACCCACAAGTTTATAAATAAAATTAAAAAAAATGACCGCTGTATCCACTTCATTGGAGGCTTGCAAAAAACGATGAGCATGTTTCCGGCCGCCCAGTTAATCTAAAACAAAAATATTTTTTTGGAAATTAGTTTTTTCAACTGTTATTGTTAATAAAAGTTATAAACATTTTGTTTGGCTCTCGTCACATGATAGCCAAGTATTTAAAGATCTTGTGTACGAAATTTCAGCTCAATCAGTTCAATAACTTTAGAAAAAGCTTGCGCACCGCGGAAAATCGTCTTTTCGGGAAAAACGCATTTAGAGTTTTAAAAGCTAATTACTCAAAAGCAGGTAAATTTACCGTCAATTGGCAATGCTTGGGTCATAGAATTGTCCCTCTTCTTCATAACCCTCCAACCGCGCCGTTATTTGCTCCCTTTGTTCGCTTCTGGCCTTTTTGGGATCGTCCGAAACCCTGCGCTCGACGTTGTTAATGCGCGCCTTATCGTGGGTCCCGGTGTAAGTCTCGGCGTAAAGCTCCACCATGACACCAACACTCGTAAAAGTACTGAGGTGCCCTCGTTAAATATCATTGCAGCTAATTGAGTCTCAATAACAATGAAGCCAGAACGCTGATATTTGGGCGCCATGCTTCAAATCATCGCATTTACTGACTCATTTGTAACATAATCTGTCCCATCCGGGACAGATGTCGAATCCTACCCGTGCCGGGTTTTATTTTTTTGACTCATTTGTATTTTACGTATGAGCTCCCAAGGACCTCTTTTGCAAATTTTTCGACGATAAATCCTTGTAAATTGGCTTAATAACTTTTAAACCGTCTCATTCAGAGGAGTCTTGTGCTTGTACTCGGCAAGAGAATTAGTAGCTTCAGCCATACGCCAGATACACCAACTGTCTTCTCCCGGGGGGCATTTATCATGCTGTGGGCTTTTATTGGTCGAACCTTTGTGAAAATACGTCGCCCACAGTGCGTCTTTAATTTTCTTCCCGGAATTTGAATTACGGCGAATCGCTAAACCGTGATATTTTGTCAATTCAACAATGATTTTATCCGTAAGTTTTCCTGCCGTTTTACCACCAATGCCTTTGTTTGCTTTTTTGCATTACGTAATTTTGTCCCTTTCTTTTCTCCACGTGACACACACATTCTTTTTTTTTTTTTCTACAACAATTTCGTCACCATAAGGATTACTTTCAAGGGTTCCCTTAAAGGTCTTGCTATCTCCATCGCCGAGGATTTAGATATCATGCGCAGGCCAGCATTTGCAGTTCCGAATAGCTATATTTCCTGTAAATAAAGGAATTCCGGAAAATCCTTTTACAGGGAAACTTTTATGAGGGTTTTGCACTGCATTAAAAAAAATACAGTGCCCCCATAAGTTTACAAAATATGTATCAAATGTATGCTTCAAAAATAAAAATCTTCGCTATTTCGTGATATTTTATGTATTAACTGTGAAAGATTTTTACTAAATTTATGAGAACGCAGGCATTGGTATGGAATTTTATGTGTTTGGTTAGTGGTAACCAAAGTTTGCCTTAAAACCTGGACACATAGGTTATAGGTTTTAAGGCAAACTTTAAAACAAAATTTTGATTAAAACGTGTTCTACACGCAAAAATACCAATAGATTTTTTTATGCAATAATAAGCAACATAAATATTGGTAAAATTATCATGGGCATAATATAAAAGTGCAATGTATAAACATTAAAATGTATACTTACAAAACATTTCTGAAATCTGAAATATGTTCACAAGAGTATTAATTTTCTTAAAAGGCATTTGTTTTGTTGTAAAAATTTATATATTGTGGTATGAGGTCTACATGCACATACATCATGAAATCTTAAAAATCAATTTCTTAAGAAAATACTAGCAACATTCTGGCTAAAGTTATATTACGAGTATATAAAATTAATTAATTCTTACTAGAGATATAATTTTCATTTTTTGTTACCCATTTCATTTTGTTATAAATTTAAATAAATATTTTATACATAATGTTTATGCTAAATAAATAAGCTAAGGAATAATCATTTCAAAATTGCTTATATTTTATATTAATATTTTTATATCAATGATGATCCACTTTTAGTACTAAAAAATAAATATCTAACCCAAGACTAAAAGGGTCTTATTTTTTCTACAAAGATTTGATGTTTGAAGAACAAATGTATTGTTATTTTTCCCCATACTCATCATATTTGATATGAACATAATCCTGTAATCTGTAGTGGTAATTTCTGTTATTTTCTAATGGTACTGAACATAAACAGAACTTCTATATGATGAGAGGAATATTTGTGTAAAACAAATGTGTCTACTTCCACTGTACTTCCATGCTACATTCAGTATCAGATAGTCAAATATAATAAAAATATATCCTTATATTAAATGAGATTTGCCGAGAGATTAAGATTTTGCCCCTCTATAGTGGACATTGTATACAATCAAAGGTGATAAGCACTAGATAGGTATTATCACTCTAGACAACTGGAAGATATATTGATAGCCACATAAGAGACCTACTGACATATTTTTATACTGAGATATACATCAGATAAATCTATTACATCAATGTCACTGTATAGCTGCATCATCTCTTCTACAAAGGTAAACATTGAAAAGGTGTAAACTTTACAAAAAAAAAACTTGTGTAATCTCATAAAATCTGAAGAGTAATATAAAAATAAAATACCTGTATCTTTATTAAGTACTACCACAGAATGTTTGAATGTAGATTAAGTTTCCCAATTTCTTTGCTAAAATTTGGCAGACTGTGATTTTATATAAGTAAAATTTATTGTGATTGATTTAATTAATTTTATGTGTTTCTCTGATACAGAAAAATATGTCTAATGTAGTCAATTTTCTATAACTCTAAATAAGTAAATGCACTGCCTAAAAATGTATCCAAAAGTTGTCCAGATATTTCAATAAGTTTTCCTATAGAGGGATGACTTGAAGTACATTATAGATAATGATATAATTCCATAGACAAGGTATATAAGCAACTTTTTCACTATATGAGAAAGAACATAAAACCTTCAAATCTATAGGACACCGGAAACCACTAGGGCACTTATTCCCAATATTTTTAACTGCTTTTATCTATAAAATTGTATACTTCTAATATTTATTTAAAAATTTTGAATACCAAATCTGTTGAAAGTAATTGTACAAATGTGATTGTCAGACTTATTCTCTGTTGATGTTTAAGATATCCTATATCCAGATGAAATTAATACATATGTTCGAGTTTGATCAGTACATTCCAAAGTTCAATTTTCAAGATTCAATTTCTTATATTCGTAGATGAAAAGTATGATATTTATATGCTTTTTTTTATTTGAAACCTAACTGTAATGCATATTGAATACATTTATTTAAATATTATTAAATGAATAATATATCCTGGTAATAAACCAAGTTTTAAGTTAGGTATATAAAACAATTTTAGCATTCATTATTTTGTTAATATTATGACCAGTTGTTAATAATAATACAACAGGTCAACAAATAATAAATATTTGTCAAAAATTAAAATAAAAGGAAGACTTTTTGTATTCTGCCAAATCTAAAACCAATTATACATTTTATTCTAATTATTTTTATGGTATTGTTATGACAATAATAGATGTCTTATTGAATGGAATTATATTTACTATAAAGATTTTGATAAAAATTGTTACTAGCTGTAACGTTGCGCATATAGTTATTATTTTATTTTACATTTGATACCGCACGAGAAATTGATAACCTACGAAGAAGGCATCAGACGTGATATCATTTTGCACTATAGTTTTATTTATTTTTTACAATTATATTTATCTTTCTTTGTTTATTATATAATTTCTAGGTGCATTTTCCTGTCACAAAATAGGTTATTCAGTCTATGTATATACTACAGTAACTGTAGTATACAGGACAATGTTTATAACTGTTATAAACATTGTCCGAAAATGCACTCCAATCCAATCCAGTGTTGTTTTTTTATTATCTAACTTTTTCTTTATTACACCTTTTAGTATAAAAACATATTTCGTAATTAATATATAATATGCATAGTCTCCTCAAAGAATATAAAATAATCTATTATATTCTGTGGTAATGAAGAACTCCGGAATTATGAAAATTAAATCATAAAATAAATTTGTATATTTTGGTACCTCATATGGTCAATAAATTGCTTTCATTCACAGTGTTTAGTTTATGATTATTATATTCACATACTACAAAGAGCTGTTAACATGTGATTACAGGAGATGTACCTATTGTAATAATAATACAT
The DNA here is from genome assembly GCA_037954035.1 of Rosalia funebris. Lineage (NCBI taxonomy): Eukaryota > Metazoa > Arthropoda > Insecta > Coleoptera > Cerambycidae > Rosalia > Rosalia funebris. The sequence continues at coordinate 17,820,819 of JAZFAV010000026.1, read as the reverse complement.
GGAGTGAACATTACATTGAATGTGACATATTCAACACCTGCTTTCATCTATTGCTTTAACTATCATTGTGCGTTATTTGAAAAGTGCTTACAACTTGGAGTCAAGTTTCGAGACTAGTAGCTTTGAAAAGAAAGAAGTAAATAAGTATGTGGAAAATATGAAAAAAAATTGTACACAATGTCAAAATTAAGTTGTTTTTTTAATTCCTACTGATATTTGTTTTAAATTTACTAGTGATGCATTAAATGTCCACACTTTAAATGATTTATTACATTACTACGTTTATATAATATATAGGTGGTCAAATACGACTGCAAAGCTAACCTGAATTGCTTGTACATTGATTGAAATAGCTTAAGTCTATGGTAAAACTAAACTGAACTGTTTGCACCTACATTGTTTCAAACATCTCATATTTACGCGACGGCATGTCGGCTGTCGCAGAGTTATCCGAGAGTAACACTGCTGATGCAGCATTCACAGTGGATAGCTTTACTTTATACATGTCCAAATACATATTAAAATTAATCGCGTGTATCCAACATATATAAATATATGTTGGATACATATACTCTACAACATAGATTTATATACATATATAAAAGAGATGTTTAGCTTCTTTACTAATAGAACTTTCGCAACAATATAAAATTTTATAAAGAAAATAAACAGCCAATGGTATTAAACAATTTATTCTGTATACTATACCGAGATAAAAATATAATAGCAACAAATTATATAATGTAATTGTTAAACTTTATTATTATCATATTAATATTTTCTTTAATATTATTACTTTCTTATTTTTACTTCTTAATTATGTTAAAAATATTTTATGTATAAACTATTCAAGTTGCCGCTTTTAGTTTGTTAGATAGTTGCCAGTGTAAGAGCTATGCATACAGTATGTCCATGAGGTTATAGGGTTTTAATTTCTCATCATTTATCAACCCCCTAAGCTCTATCTAACAAACTCAACTTTAAAATTTCGGCTATGAAGATACTCTGTATGCTCTTTTTTAAAAAAATTTGAGCCGTCGAACAAAAAAAAATTAAATTGGTTCATAAATAACTGAAATATTTAACAAAAATGTTTTAGAATGAACAACTATGCAAATCTAATAATAAGAAATTAAAAACTATTGCCATTTGCACTTGACAAGTAAATTGGAAATCACAAATTGCATTTGTATTATGCTTATACACGAGGTAATTTGTCAAATTGCAGCGATTTTCAATATGTTAAATTTATCAGAAAAATTTTGATATGTGTTAGATTTTTCTACAAAACAGTTTCAAAATAGTCAGAAAGAACCAGTAAAATGGCCAAGATTCCCTGTTAGATTCTTATTACTGTACAGTTCAAAATGGTTGTCACTTTGTAAGCAACTGTGTTGTGTGTGAGCTTTTGGCTCCTATCATTGTGTTCGGTTTCATTGTATGTAATAGTGAAATTAAAGACATGTATCCATTTTGTTGAGTGTGTATTCCTGTTATTTATTATCCAAATTTTGATTTTTTTTTTCATCGAATTTATCACAAAAAATTATTTAAAATAACAGCATATCATTTCGAATTTTAAAGTTGGGGTTCTTACTGGACTGTAAGGGATTGATAGTGAGGAGTTGAAAATAAGTCTACCATCACCCAGGGTAATTTTGGACATCTACAGGTGCACAGGTGAAAATAGAAATCGACGTTGTCGAGGAGTTTCTCCAAAAAACATTCTACACGTACATGTTATGTTTTTTTAATTATCTTTTTTATTTCATTATGTTAAAGCGACTATTATAATAAAAAACATATAAATATTTGAAAACCTTTTGAATTTATCTGCAAATAGATAGACAAAATTAGAAAAATACTTAAAAACCCAGGAAGTAGATCTTCCTGCTGTGGAAGATCTACTTTAATTGGTAAACAGCAGTAAAAAAGGCTTTCTCAACTCTGAACTCCATGGATCTGATAATATGGATGGTCTGATAATTGATACATTAAAAAGTAACTGATAATGTGCTTTATCACCAATTGCTGTGAATAGAAAATAAATAACAAAGAAAACAAATAATCATTAAATACCTATATCTTGAGTCATATCAACCCTGGCCCTATCTAATAACTTAGTGGTGACACAGGTTTGTTGATAAAGTTCGGTGAAAGTAAAGATCCTTTGACTTTGAAGAATGAATAATAAGTTGTCATTTGGTCATATAAATTCTTGACCTATATGAAAAAAGAATATTGTTTTTATATTCCATTATCAATAATAGTTTTAGGAGATTGGCGTTTTGCACTAATCAATGTCTTAAATGATTGTTTTATTTTTCAGCCAGGCATTTCAAGTCGTACTACATCTCCTGCACCTGATATAAATGGACAGGCAGGTGCACAAAATTATAGATGTTATATATGTGCTGGCCTCTATCCTCGTACGCAAATGGAATGGGTCAGTACCTCTCCAGAGGGAATGAATTCTCACGCCATGCATTTTCCCTGCCTTACAAAAGTTATTCGAACCTCAGAAAATAGTTGCACAGATTCTCATGGTAGAGTACTCAGTTGTACGAGATGTGTTAATCATTTAGCACAACAATGGGACAATTTAGAAGCTGATAGAGTACCACTAGAAAGACGGAGGTAATTATTATAAATATATGAGGACATTTAAATTGATGCTATGTTAATTAATATAGGATGTAGTCCAAATTCACTGATATTTCAACTAATATATGCAAAAAAATATATGCAGCATATGCAAAAAGGAGATAGATATCTCTATACAATGACTTTTGATATAGTTTAATTAAATATTAATATTCAACCAAAATATATCTTGGCATAACTAATGGTTTTCATAAAAAAATAAAATTTTATCATCAAGGCAAGAATTTAATTATTTAACAATGTGCAAGCCAGCGAGAGGGCCCACTTAATATGCCGCCCACAAAAAGTAACTATTATATTACAGTAAAGATATAAGTAGCCTAATGTATTTTTTTTATCGAGTTTATGTAAATTTTTAGAGGTACAGAAATTTGAAAGGCGATGTTTTTTTTTTTAAATTGCCAATTTATTATTTTTACACCATTTTATCAAAAGAATCCAATAGATGAATTTTATAGGAATCTTTATAAAATCGGATGTAAATCCATAATTTTGTTAAAATTATGTTAATTAAAATTGAGCTTTTGTCAGTAGCATATGGTTCTTTTTATTCTTATTTGTTTTAATATAATCGTTTGACGTATAATGTACATAAAGAAAATTTCACATATGGTTCTTTTTCCATGAAATATTGTTTTATTTTAGTATATAAGTATGTTTTGTCGTATTTTACGAGGTTGTATCAAATATAAACGAGATTTTTGTTCCTGAGCGTCTACGGTTGTTAAGACCGGGCCCGAGGTTCTACGAGTAGTACGCTTCATTATGAATGGAAAGAGTTGACCATTACCCGCTCTTAACCAGTTCATCAGTAGCGCTCACGATGTCGGAGCGAGAGGTGCGTCCCGCTGTTGCGCAACGCATTATAAAATTTTTTGTTCGTAAAGGAGTTCAAGTGGCGGAAATTTTCTGTAGATTGACTGCATATTGGGATAAAAAAAACCTTCCTTCCCGCTGGGAAAAATGTATTTGTAAACCAAGAGACTATGTAGAAAAATAAAATATTTATACCTTTTGTTTTTCAATCAATAATTTTTTTTTAATGAAGTTCCATTTATATTTAATCCACTCTTGTAGCACGAAAGTGTAATCAATGCTTCAGTATTCTAAGTAGCAAAATAAATTATATATTAAAAATTCATGATCCATTAATAAAATGATATTTAATAATTTAAGGTAAAAAAAGAAACTTTAGGCCATTTTTAGTACATTATTAGAATTAATGCTTTTGCGTTTTCTTAGATTTAGCACACCATTGACTTAGGACCTTTAACTATGATGTGTGATATCCTATATGTGTATGTATTTTCTTTTCAGATATGATATTCCAACATTAGAAGTAACTTCAAATGGTGATCGAGGCATTCCTACACCTCCTAGTACAAATAGTGAAAGAACCGTATCTAGTAATCACAATCCTGGATCTGGGGGAACGAGCATATATTGTTTTCTTTGTGGATTACATTCAGAATTTACTTTAGCTAGAGTGGTTTATAGTAAACCTCAAGGTTGGTAATAAGTTATGATTAAATATAAAGCCTGATTTACTATTCTTAGCATATGTACAGTGAGATTTAGTCATTAGTTTAATATTTATTTCAACTGAACGTTGGCGTTCTTAGTTTTTTTTTTTTTTTTTTGTGTAAAAACGGGTTACATTAAGTGGTTTAGTGCAGAATAAATAATTAATAAATAACAATATAGTATTGTATTGCAATTTTGCAATGATCTTTAAGAATAAATGGGGATAATAATTATTGATACGTTAATGATCAATTTTTGAATGAATTAATTTTAATGAATTCTATATAGCATAATTTTATATAACGAGGACTCTAGCCTGTATCAAAAATTTATCATTAACATAGCAGGAATTGTCATCCCTATTTAATCTGAAAGATTGATTATGTATCAAAATTGATATATAATATTTCTTCCACTTATATACCTTGCATTATACCATGGTTAACAATAATGCCAAGAATTTTAAATCAGTGTATCAAAATTCCAATTATATATTACATCTGATTATTGATTTATATCTTCTGTTTGTTGTTGCCGTATTTAAATTTATGGTAATTTTATTTATTATAAAAAAATTTCCTAACATCCATGAACATTTTCTATAGTAAAAACTATGTATATTAAGTAGAAATGAACACAAAAAGTTAAATTATATATAAATTAGAATGTTACATTATTTAAAGTATATCAAAGTTTTATTATTAAAATGATAACGGCTAACAATTTCTTACCACATGGTATTACCAGGCAGAGCTAATGATCAGGTCTGCTGTGCATAAATAGTATTGTTCCTGCCTGGAAATAATCTAACTTTGTTTTAATTTTAACTTTGTTTTAATTCTCACTGAATTAGATTTGTCTGTTTGAATTAATGTTTCAATAATTATTCTCAACAAAGTTATGTGTTTTATGTATAAACTATTTTTTTTTCTCAAAACCTAGTGAATGTCAGGGTCATGACAATATTTGATTATTTATATACAATGCTTTCATTAATGCTCACAAACCACGTGACCATAAAATTTAAGCAACCAACATTACGCTATTGGTATTAATTGGAAAATTTCCCAGATCCAGTGCAGTAATTTAATATTACATTTTATTTCACTGCAGCTTGCCTACGGTGTAATGAAATGTAGTATTGGAATTGTAAAAATAGCTGACATGTAAAAATTGGAATAACAAATTTTATCCAACTTTAATTAATTAATGTTTAAAATAATATATAAACTATGTTAATTGAACCAAATGTAGTGAACTTATGATTAATAACTAATACTTTAAATGAAAGTGAATCAAATCATTGAAATCTTGGACTGTTATATGGGGCAACTCCAATAGCAACAGTAGAAACAAACAATTGACATAATATATTGCTTTTAAACAGTTACAATTTTAAACTATTACAGAATAAATACTAAAATAAAAATTTATGATATGAATTGTTCTATAATCATTAAAACATTCTCGGTTAGACATAAAAATCTTGTCAAAATTTATGTGATTATTTACCTTAAAAATTTTTCTTCTGCTCAAACTTACCACAAAATAACGTAAATTATTTAGTCTTGTGACGATTTTAACAAATTATGCAATTAAGCAATTGAATAGGAAAGTAAATAACCAACGAAAAATGCTCTAGAAAATCGTTCCAATCGTTGGTTCCATTCATCACACTATAATATGTGCTATTGGATGTGAGTGACTGACATCCATTGACACTTTGTCTCATGTTTTTCTTGTTATTTCATAATGATGACAATATCATAAAGACAACACACCATAAATAAACATATATTATACAATCCCCCAAACCCAAAAATGAAGCTGTCTGAGCCAGAAATTTGATTTTATTGTTCAATCAAGCAAACAAGGCATCTTTTCATATAAATAGTACAAAATTGGAAAAGGAAAATGCCAACGTGAAACTTTGAATATGTGTGCGCGGTTTAATAAACCCGATTCCACTTTACTAATGACTTGCGCAATCCTTAATTAAATTTTCCATGTACTGCTAAATTATTCTATATCTGTGTATGTGACTCGCTTAACAATTTGTAAGCATTAGATAATATTTATAGTATAATTATATTGAAAATTTAGCATAAAAATACCGATTTTTGCTACATTTCATATTTTGTAAATCCTGTAGAACTTTTTTCATAACATTAAGAAAACAGCGACATAATACATTAAATTACGTGAATACAAAATATGATGTTAAAATTAGATCAATGATTATGATGTAATTCATTCTGCTTTTAGATTATTTGGCCATTTGTATTTATTTATTACATTATCTATCGCATTACACATTATTTCTAAAATATTAAGAATCCATTAAAAAAACTGTTAAAATTTGGTGACTTAGTAATATGTTTCTCTACACAATTATGAATTTGGGAAGGTTTACAAGTGAATTTAAAACTACCTTTATGGGAATAAATGTCAATATACCTTTTTGGCCAAAATTTATACATAAAAGTTAATTCTCCAAAAAATGCTAATAAAGAAGAGTACAGAAAAATAAATTATTTTAGGACGAAATGCGCCGTACTTCCCAGCATTACTTCATCATAAAAGTCCACCTAATGCAGAACAATTACGTGAAGATGGTTCGGCATTGGTTTGTACATTTTGTTATCATAGTTTAGTAAGTCAGTGGAGGCGATATGAAGCTCAAGGTACCTCTGCTCCATCTGCTGACAGACGTGATTATAATACACACGACTACTGTTGTTATGTTTGTGGTATTACTACCTATAGAAAACGAGTGAGGGCTCTACTTATAAAAGTAAGAAAATGTTAGAATACATATAAGAAAATATTTAAATCTTATATTAAGGAAAATGTAAAACGTTTTGGTTTTACAATGTGAAACCAAACTTTATTTGATTATTTGTTATAGGATTTTCCTTTCTTGAGGTTTCACCCACAACCAGAACATTCTTTACTTCTGGAGAATGGTGATTATTCTGTGGTGTGTTTAGATTGTTATGAAACTCTAAGAACGCAAAGTTTAGAATATGAAAGATGGGGTTTACCACTTGATAAAAGACAATATAATTGGATAACTCAGCCTCCTCCTCCAGAAGATAGTCCAGAGGCAACCATAGCTCGATTGCCAAGTGGGCAAAGAAGTGACAAAGTAGTAAGTTCGTTTTTAATTCCATTGTCAAAAATTTTATCTTCATTATCCATTGTGATCTATTGTTATAAATACATATATTTTTTTAGGTGCCGCCAACTTTTCTTGCAAAACCAAGTAGAAAAAATTGCTCTCCTAAAATTGCTGACCGGAAAAACTCTATAAAGACTGAGGTAGGCTCAGGTAAGTACCAGTTTATAATTATTGAATTATATATTTGCTTTTAATATTTATGAGGATATAAATTTTCTTTATCATATACTGACTTTTCCACATCATTTATTTGAGAGAGACATGCAAAACCATTTCCATTATACAATATTTGCTGCTACTCAATGCCATTTAATGTCAGTTTTTGCTAGATGCCAAAAAGAATTTACGTTTTTTGACATGAAAGTCAATTTTCAAACATATATGTTTTCTTCCACATATGATGCGATGCCCTTAGTTTTTCCTCCATCTACTGACATACAAGCTAATATTGGTCTATGCTTATTTACAATTTAGTTAGTGCTCTATGATTGTCAGTTAACTATAATGAGCCATAATAACACAAGTACTTTGTTAAAGTTTGTTTTATTAAAACTTCTATTTTATTTCAAAATTTAAGTATGAATAATTTTATACAATTTTAATGAAAAAAAGTTATATAGTTTAAAGAATAATAATTAATTGTAAAATATATAATGAATCACTTAATTAAGCTTACTTTTTTACTGTTCATAAACGTACTTGATATAGATTTAAGTTATTCTTTCAACAGTTGACTGCTAATAGAGTACCAAACAGATATACATTCTTAGAAATTAAAAAAAAACTTCAAAAGACAATTATGTATACATGTAATAATCCCTTTAAAAAATCAAAATATAAATTGATTTACATTTATCAATTGCATTGAATTATCAAACTTAGAAAAATGTAAGTATCAAGCAAAAATGCAAGAAAACAACGATAGTTTTGGTTAACATCATTGGTCTCATATAACAGGCATTAAATTCAATTAAACCCTTTTAAAATTCGAAATAAAAATCAATTTATATTTAATCGATCTGCAATCATTTATCAAAATTATTGCATGTTACTGTTACAAAAAACAACCGTACTTGAAAATACAATAGTTTTGGTCTTGCAATAGACATTAAATTCAAATAACCCCTTTCAAAATTCGAATTATAAATCAATTTATATTTATCAATTGCAGTGCACCATCAAAATTATAAAAATGTAATTGTTACAAAAAACAATTGTGTCTGAAAAAACTTTAAAATGACTTGAATATGAGTTGTAAATTCATGAATAACATTGGAATGTGAGTTATAATATTGTAATATTAGTTGTAATAGAAATCACTTTTTATATTAACGTTTAGTAAGATATAGAATGGAGGTGCATTACACTGAGGAAACAAAATTCATAAACATAAATTGTTTATTTTGTTAGTAAATTTTAGCAAATATTACATTTGCTTAATAAGACTCAAATTAGAGACGTAGTGGAGTAACTTGATTCAAATACAAAAACATGGACAAAATAGTAGAAAAGGTGCTAACAATAAGATACGTGAAATACACCATTCCTAAATCATAAATTTTACTAACGGACACAAGCTTTTTAATGCAAAAATATTACTGAAAATAATGTTAATCAAAAGTATATTTTATCTTAATTTAATGTTAACTAAAAATTAGTTTTTTAACATAGTTTGATAAATATTTAGCAAATTATTTTCATCTACTGTTTTATAATTTTCAGTTTTCATAAAATTTTAAATATATAAGGTAATCAATTAAATCGAAATGGCAAGTATTAGAGTATTTGATTTTAAAAAATAGTTTATTTATATTAATTAATAGTGGAAACTAGATTATAAAATGTTTGTAAATAACAACAGTTTGTATCTAAATCTTTTCATGAAAATCGACTAATTTTGATTGAATATCAGAATGTATTTTTATAAATGAAATGACTTTATAGTCTTCGACAGATCTGAGTTTAACCCTTGAAAGAGTAAAACATGGTTTTTCCATCTTTAATTTGTGATTGATAGAAACTGAAAGCATGTTTATGTTCAACTTGAATCTTTAAATAATATACCAGGTGTATTCGAATGTTTCTGAAATGAATACGGCGTGATAAGCCATTTATCAGAAAACTATACCAAAAATAAATATTTGAAGTTGCTTTGGTACGTGATCTAAACCTCCTTATAGCCAAGTAAATTAAAATTATTATACTTCTAAAAAAATTTTTAGTGCTAAAAATTATTTTCAAGAATAAGTTTAAGGTTTTGCATATTCATTGCCTTTGAATATGCAAAGGGATGATCTCTAAGCGAAATAAACAATTCAAACTGTGTATGTGTTGCTGCAGTCTTAAAAAAATCCTTTTACAGGGAAATATAATTATGTATTGCAATGTAAAAGGTGGTCCAACCAAAACGCACGATGTTAATTGTAAATAAAACAAAAAGTTTTCAGAGAATTATCTTAATATTTTTTATTATGATAGAAGGATCTATGACAATTATGTGTGAAACAAAATATCGGCCAAATGCTCCCCACGGCTTCGGTGGCATACCTCTATCCGATGGTCCATATTTTCAATGACTGAGACATAATTGAGGTTCAATGTCGTTAATGTGCAGAATTATCGCATCCTTTAGCTCTTGAATTGTTCTTGGCTTATTGACGTACACTTTTTCTTTTAAATATCCCCAAAGAAAGAAGTCCAACGATGTCAAATCACATGATCGTGGTGGCCAATTAACATCGCCACAACGTGAGATAACACGGCCATTGAATTTCTCGCGCAAAAGTGCCATTGTTTCGTTGGCTGTGTGGCAAGTGGCACCATCCTGTTGGAACCACATATCGTCCAGGTCCATATCCTCAATTTCTGGCCACAAGTGATGTTCGTGAGATGTTCAATTGTTGGGCACGACGACGAGTCGAGGTTGACGGCTCTTCTGCTACACTATCGCGAACAACAGTAATGTTTTCCGCAGAACAAATTGGGCGAGCATGCACAGGTGTTTTCACATTTCCTACAGACCCGGTTTGCTGAAATTTGCGCACAATTCTCCCGATTGTGGACACATTTGGTCGATTATTCTGACCAAAAAAGTCACGAAGTGCACGAAATGCATTTTGATTTGAACGCCCATTTTCGTAAAAGGCTTCAACAATCTTAACGCGCTGCTCAATTGTGTACCTCTCCATGGTTGAATTTGTCAAACACTGAAACAAAGAAATGTCAAATTAAGTTGGGCAAAAAACTTGACATTAGGGTGTGACTCACAATTAACATCGTGCATTATGGTTGGACCACCCTTTATATACTATGATATAAATGTTTTGTAGAAGCCATTAACATATCTAAAACTGGAAATATTTAGTTTTCACAGAAAATAGATATGATGATAAAAACCGGGCTAGAGTAATTCATGATATTAGGGGTACCAGAAAGTGTTTCATGTGTCATAAAACAATCTATTGCAGTTTCTACAAAAAACATTTGTGTTGTTGTTGAGTTGTTGTGTATGCTTATCAGAAAATTTATGCTTGGATGATGAGTCCCAATCTGGCAGACCCATAAAATTGGATGGTGCAGTGTTGCAAGCAGAAAATGAGTCTAATTCGGAATTAACAATTCAAGAAATATATAATAGACTTCAACACTTCTGGCTAATAGTACAAGAATATCTGAAAAATACTGGAAAGATCTGGAGAGGTGTTTGAAGTACCACCATGATTTTATATAACAAAAATAGAGTGGTTCGCATAAACATTGTACATCACTCAATATAAGATTCTCTGCTCATCCTTTTTTAAAATGAATTATTTTGGTGATGAGAAATGGATCTATATTATAACAGAATACGTAATAGACAATGGTTGTCGCCATATCAGAAAGCTAAACCAGCCAAACTCCAAAACCCATTTTGATTATTTGACATGATAATTGATGCAACAAAAAAAAAACATGAAAAAATGTACAAGCTTAGTTGGAAGATTCTGGTGAATAGGGAACAACCCTCCCTACTCACCGGATATGTACCATTTTCATACACCAGATATGCATAATTTGATCCGATTTTAACAATGACATTTGATAGATCTGGTGACATGCGATGGTATTTGGTGACGGGCTGATGTTTGGTAATTTTCAATTTATATGTGTGTATACTAACTCTCAATTATTTTATAACCTTTTACACAAATAAGTAGTATTAAGGATTCAAATGCAATTAATAACATATTTTTTATTAGCAGCCAGTACATTGTTAAATTTGTGGCTACTATTGCAAAATATAAAGGGTGATAATAGTACATTTGCAGAACAGTACAGAATGTATTAAGAAAAGATAAAAGGAGCAACAAATGAATAAAATACTAATATTGGCCGAAGAAAGTTTTAACAATATTGTTTTGTGATGAACAAGATTATAACAATAAAATTTATATAAAAATTTGTTTACGAATTTTAAATTCGTAACTTTCATGTGAATAAAAAATATTTTTAAGGCCTTAGAATAGAAATTTGTTGTGGCTTTGGCATATAACAACACATTTGTTATATTCCCCTCGCCCAACAACATTTATTTAACATACCTGGGCATTCTATATTTTAATGCCCTATTCAATAGAATTGGTTTAATAGTGAAGAGTTCCAGCTAGAAATTAGTGGAATTCAATTTTGTATAGTTTTCAATAAAATTTTGTAAAAGCTACCTTTACTAAAACTTCTGGATTTTATACCTAAATGTAATATATGATCTAAAGCTTCATCATTCCCTAATATAAAATGTTATCTAGTCAAGTATATTATCAAATATTATACTTCTAAAAATTATGATAACTGAAAATTATTGTCAAAAATATGTCTGGATTTTCAAAATGTCCCTCTTACGTAACCAAAATTAGTTCATATTTAGGATAAAAATAGAGATAAATGAGACGTATATTACATCTTACTATTAATTTAATTTTTAGTAGCACAATACAAATAATGAGTGATGGTGTCTATACAAACTCCAATATCCAAAAAGAGTTAACTGAATATAATTTAATAAAACTGGGAGTTTTGTGGTTTTTCATCCAATTTATTTTTTGTGTCATTTCTGGCATTAATTAAACAACAAAATTAATGATGTTTGACAGAAATTTCACATTAATTTTCCCAAGACCTAACAAAATTACTATTTATTAATTAATTTAATGGTATTTCTATTTCGGGTATACATTCAATAAATTTACTTACATATATAATTTCAAAAATGGCTTGTAATTCTTTTCATTCTTTTTCCCTTTTGGGAGTTGACATTTCCAAAATGCCTTTTACTTTAGTTACCTTTACTTACTCTCTGTAAGATTTTATGCCCCATATAAATTAATTCATGGCAAATTTAGATTCACTTTTGGTAGCTTAAAATCCTACTGATTCATACATAGATGCTTTATTAAAGCCTCTTAATGCTTTTTTAGTGTATATTTTGGTGTCTTCTAAGAACACTGCTTTTAAAATCAACGGCCTTTTCTGCTTTGCCTATTAAATAGAGCAGGCAAAATTTTCAAACAGAATAATTTGATTTGAACAGAATAATTAAATCGAGAATTGAAAGATGACATCAAAAAAATATTAACAGTAGTGATTTTTAGTTCTTAATGGTTCAGGTTGGTAGTTAGTTTCAGTGGCGGCTCGTTAGGGTAGGTAAAACATCAATAAGAACAGGGACAGTTTTTTTAATGGTTTGTTTTAATATATGGTTATAATTACATATTATCATTATTGCAATATTCATAATTGTCATCCACTATTTAATATATCAATATTTTATTAATAAGATATTGAACTGATATAATCTGATATAGGGGGACTATAAAAGCTCCAGTAGTATGGATTTAAATATTGCTCTACATTTTAAATTCATATATGTATTCACCCTTTCCTAGTACATCTAGGGCCAATGGCTAGCAACTAGCGGCTACGAATTCTTACCAGGATTGTAAGACGACAGGCAAACCTACTTATATTGGTTTAACAGACTAGAATTCAAAACTATGGGTATCTAATAATTCCTCGGGTAAAAGAGTGAAATTAAAATTTGTAACATCTTGAGGTAGCTTCACATTTGCCTCAAATCAATCAGGCACGAGACTTTTAATAACTTGTTATTTTACAGAATAGAATGTTATTGCATATAGAACGAACAAAACGTGGATTTATTGTGTTACTTTTTAAATTACCTGTATTAAGGAGGTATTCTGGTCCACAGGCACAAATTTTAGGCGTTCTTTCAAGTACGATAAAAAAAAATAATATATTTTAAAGTGGGGGGTAAAAAAACGGGACGCGGCGTGGTTGACACTATTCCAACCCTTCTAGTCATCTGAAACAAAACAAAAATTAATTAGTAAGAATGTCGTTATAGCTCCTACCTCAAAAAAAAAGAATTTTTTTTTTTTGCAAAATGGCAACTGTTCAAAAAAAATCATTCTTTGCCCTTAATTTTTCAGTTTTAATTTTTTTTAAAATTGTGAAAAAATTTTGACATCTGGTAAGGATGATAGAGGGTTATATAGAGAAGGTTCGTACCAAATTTCAAGTAAATCGGTTCATTAGAACTTGAGATCATGTCAATCATGTTGAAAAAGTAGTTTCGAGAAAAACGCGTTTAAAGATTTGAGCAAAGTTTCAAAAAGTCATATATTATAATGGTGTGTTATACTCACATTTCGTTAACGGCGATTTCTGATCCATGCAATAGACCTTCTACTTAAAAATGTAAAATTTCCGAAGCTATTCTGCTAAATGAGCAGTTCTAGATTCCTTGAAAACATCAGAAACTTGTAGCTCAGAGCGCTCAATTATGACGTTCATAATTTTTAAAATTGGTGAAAAGCCTTCATTGAAAATGCACACAGCTATATAATTGGAAATTTCAATTATCCATGTTCCTACACGTATGTATGTTTTGGTGCAAAAGTCCAGATCAATGAATTAAATAATTCATTATTGTTTTGGGTTTCTGAGACTAAACATTGATGTAATAAGCTTTCTGAAGACACATTTTGATATATTGGCTTTATTACTTTCAATACTTCGTCGTTTAGAGCGGAATTTTCATAGACAAAGTCATCTAAGAAGCTATAACTTCGTAAAATATTTGGGAATTTTGAAAATTCCTTTGGAGGTATATTCTTAAAACTTTGAAAATATGCAAAAAAAATCGATATTTTTCAAAATTCTAGACCAAAATACCCCCTTAAGTTAACGGCTGTGACAAACAGGGTATCTATTATATCCTACAGTTGTGGTAACTGGGGGATTTTATTCATATTTTAGTAAGTTTTTATTAAAAAGGCCCGTGATAAATTATGAATCAAATTAAAAGCCGTAGTGTAGACATTTAACAAAATTTCCATTAAATCATCTTTTTTATGATGATAAATTATATATAGACTTTCTATATATAACAATGTTCTAATATAAGTAAATTTTTAACAAGCAATACTTCTAGAAACAGTGTCTATTCTAGCCATAGATTTGTTAATATTATATGATATGAAATACGAGTAGTGGTTAATGTAGAGTACAGTGCAAAATAAATTATGTTGTTGGCAGTATCTGTTATTTTCAGAGGCATGTATTCTTTCGAAATGGGATACAGTTTAAAATTTAGCATCTGCAATAAGACTAATCTAAATTAATCATGTTTTGATTGCTTGTAGTTTACATATTTTAGGACAGCATATTGCAAAATTTATATGCAATTTAATTTGTAAAATGAACAATCGAATTTATTCTGTGCAGATTTTGCATAATAAAATATTTTATTGATTAAAGAAAGTTCGTTTCAATATACCTCGCCAAAGAGTTGATCACAAGCATCACTACTTGAATCGTATACCACTTCAGATTAAAATTAGGAAAAGACGCTTTTTTGGTTTTAATGAGAAGTCTGTGAAATCATAAATGTCGTCTTTCAATTGTCATCTTTTTCGTGGAATTCAGTATAAAACTGATAGTGTGGATAATTTCAATATGATTTATGGATGGTCTATGCACTTCAGCATTTTGTTTCCTGGACAACACACTTTAAAACAGTAGTTTTAAAAGAATTATGTATCCCAGTGAAAGCTCTTGTTTTAAATATGTATAAAATCAAGCAAAATAAAAACAGGTGTATATTACTGTGGCTGCAAACAAAACAGCCGACCAACAATTAAATAGATAAAACAATTAACTGTAAATGGCATGTCACCTCCACTACATAGTATGTAATATGTAGTAGAAGAGTACTAAATACTATACTAAAGTCGTAGCTAATGTGATAAAAAGTGGTTTCTTCAATATAAGCATTCATACCATAAGTGTTTTGGTTTGACAGATGTGTCTTCACATATAAAAAATGTTGAAATGTGTCGATAGGAATTCAAAAATAATTCCTTTTCCAGTTTTCAAGTCAGAAGAAAAAAGACGGGCTCTTTAATATTTTACCACATATACCACTGCATTTGATAAAATATAAATGTGATGCAATTCAAATAAAAAGGTTATTTTTTATTGTAATTACAAAGTTGTCAACTTCACTGAATTGTATTTGAATTTTATATATTACGCCGAGCATCAAGAAAAGGTTTATTTTTATTTTAAATCCACGTGATCTCAAACAATTGCAACCAGTTGATGTTATCCAAGACTCCAATATTAACACTGATTTTCGGTCAATAGCAGACCATTTTATGGAGTATACCATACAGTTGCTATTTTAGAAAAATTACAAAAAACTTTAAGATTGAAGAGACTTGAAGATTTTTACAAGGTGATAAATAGTGTCAAAAACTTATTGGCTCTGCAGAAAATTGTCCTGGTACGAAACAAAAATTGCATTTTCTACGTATAAAGTCGTTATGCATTCTAATATCTATTAAACAATTATTGCTGATTTTGCTGTACTGTCACTGTTTGAATTAGCTCTAAAGACATTTCTCAAGTAAGTTTATCATGAGATCTACTATTAAATTTAAAAATACAGTTCTGACATCCATGGATAATGTCTCACTATTTCGGTTGTCCATATGTACATAATACATAAGTGGACCTGGAAGGGTTTTGTTTCAGGGCTCTATCATTGATGGGGGTAATTTCACTAATGAATCTTCAGTTCAAGAAATTAACGATATCGTGTGCTTGAACTCACACCATACAAGACGGTTACGTCCGTAGATGCCAAATAATATACTGTGTTAAATTTAAGGAAAACGGTGTTTAGCCATATATTTAGAAACAAAATACACCACAATAATAATGCCACATATTTCAAAAGATCAAAATAAATCATCAATGTTTTCAAAACGTAATGTTTTAGTCGCCCACATATCATATAATACAACGAAAACAATATTTTCTAAATCTAAATAATTCCCACAGAAAATGAGACCATTTGTATAAAATCGCATTTATTTAATAAAATACTGCCCCTAATGGAGTCGCATAAACAGTACACATGCATTTAGGCCATCATATCCGGGCATTGTACTGCCTCTATCAGGGAGGGTGCCAATTTGTCGCCACTCCCTTAGCCATCCCACTGCGTGATGTATTAAAGAAGCACACTTGGTGGTAATCTACGAATATCGTCCCTTTCCGACTAATATTTCCTCAAATTAGCTCCTCATTTTATTGAGAGTGCTGTGCAGCTCTTTAGGGTATGTTTCGCAGTCTCATCCCCCAGATTGCATTCTTTACACATAAGAGTGACTGTACAGCCCGTAACGTGTAGATGCCTGTTTAACCTACAATGTCCCGTCAACAATCCTATTAGTACCTATTAGTGGTTATTTGTCTGACTCTGGGCTACCAGGCAATTGCTCCATATATTAGCATTGGTTGCACAACAGTATATCCAATATGTCGTCCTAATCCATGGGGATCCCCGTGATATTCTAATTGCACAATGGCACTACTGCAGTGTAGTACATGAATCTGTTATTGAAAATAACACAAAAATCAACTGTGAATTGAATCTATTTTGTTCTCTACATGCAACGAGATTAGAGAATTTCCACTCAACAGGTAAAATTACCAAATTTTCTCTTATTTATCTGTCTGGAGTCGCGATACCTTTTTAATTTAGTTTGAAACTGGACTCATCTATGGTCTGTCATTCTGCTTCTTGAGACATATATCACTCATCTATTAAGTTTGAAATTTCCGTATATTAATCACAATTTGATTACGGTACATGACAAAAGTAAAATTCAAAAATTCAGTGAAATTTTTACCTCTATTGTTGTCCTCGCTAACCCACAGAAAGTGATGAGCATTGGAATCGAACCAGTGAGATGTTTACGTTTCGACCTGCAGTAATCCATAAGCTCAATGAACTCGTTGGAGGACCATCCCGAGAGTGAATCATCGTGTAGGTTGATGCTACGACGACGTCCTTCTTGTCATTCTTATCTAAATTTCATAATCCAGTGTTTTTTTTATTGGATTGGGTTCTTAGTTTAGTACAATTGTTTCCTTATTTATGCCGAGATGCCGGTTATTGGTGACAATAGCCATCATCAGGATTGACCTGTATAAAGGTTAGTGCGGGTGTCGTCATTTTGACAGTTGTTCTACCTCCAGACAAATATTTTAGGATTGAGGTGCTTTATCCATAGAGTTAATCCCAAGTTCCCTAGGAGTCCGAAAAGTTCGATAGGCAAAGCCTCACAAAATCATTATTTTTATTCGGTACTATCTATAAATACTGCTGTAGTTGTTGCCGTCTCTAATCTCTCGAGCACCACGGATCCATGAGAGGCCTCCGAAGTGGAAGCCTCACATGATACCACCGAACAGAAATTACAATTAGAAGATTCACTCTATGGTCCGCCCGCTAAGTTTTCCTCCTTACCCCGTCTCGTTGTTCAGCGAATATAAGCTAACTAGCACGCGGCGTACGTATATGATTATACAAAATATCCTCCATATACAAAAGAAGGCTGCCATTCAACAGCTGCATGGCGGCATGCCCTTTGTAAGCGAAAGATACAAGTACCGCCGGAGAGTGAACTTTCTAGTTGTAATTTCTGTTCGGTGATGATACCACACCTCCCAAGTACCCAGATATGATTGCTGTTATTGATGCCGCGATTTTCTCTTCAATGAAAGGAACAGTCATAGGACTGGCCCTGTCTACGCCGTGTCTGTGTAGTCTCATCAGAAGGGAAGCAAACTTGTAATTAGTCTCCCCCCCTATCGATGATAGCAGCTGAGTCCTCTTCACCGACACCAAAAAGAATAAGCTTCCCATGGGACTCCGAAGTGTCCTCTTCACCGCGTCATGAAACCGCAGCCAGGACTCGATTCGAACCCAGATATTCCAGAACCCAAGATTCTGCGCTTTCAACCTCCGAATGGTGACCTCAGTATCCTGGAGCTTATCTATCTGCTGATTGCTCGGGGCAAATAGGGTCGCCTTCGCGAGCCTGGAGAGCCGATCCACCTGGGCCCTCTCCCAAAGGTTCGAGTTGGCTGCAACGATTTTTGTGTCGGCTACTTCTGGTGCTCCCGCAGGCAATTCTTAAAATCTTCTCGAAGAAAAATAGTCTACCAAACATCAAGGCTTCGTATGGAGCCTTCATTAAGGTTGGGCAGATAACGGGGCTTGCTCGCTGCTGCAATCAACACCTCGATTTTATTTGCGTGACTGGACGTAATCCTGCCAATCAGATGCATTCCATATATGTAGCTACGGTCGGCGCGTCTTTGGTGTTCAAGCAGGGTTACTCCCCGAAGAATCCCCTGAGCGGTGCCTCTTGGATCCGCCAGGAGTCCGTCCTCTGCCAATCCCACCAATAAACAGCACTCATAAATAATAGTTTTCTCTTTCATTATCTCGAGACTCCTGACTGTGTTTACAACACATGTCCCCTATCTTCTCTGACCTTTGTACCTTGTCCCCTAGTACTTTGACATGCTTACGTTTATGGCATGCTCCTTTTATAAACAATTGTCGGCACGCTCTTGTTTAACAGGCTGCAAGTAGTATATGTACAAGATATTTTATTCAGCATTTTTAGAATACGTTCGAAACTGGATAATTTGTACAGCTGAATTCAATCCCCCAATTAAGCCAATCAAACGTTACATCTTAAATTTTATTTTTTGCTGTTTTTTACAATTTATTTGATGGAATTTATGTTTTTCTCCAAATCTTTTTTTTAGGAACTGATTAATGCTTATAATTCTTATTTTCATAATGGTATAATATATGTTAATTCTACAATTAATCTTATTATGGTGGGACCATAATAGGCAAGATTAAACAAACCATTTCTTATACTATTAAACGTTACATTAACTTGTTATAGCTTTACTTAACTTACTTATTGAGTTTTAACGTATAATTTGATAAAGAACATTTTTCGATGAAGGAATTGACTGATATAATACATAATAATAAATATAAGCCTCTATTTTAAACAAAGATTTAGACAAAAAGATGTCGGTGTATAAATTGTAAAAAAAAATCGTAAATTGATGGTTAATTGTAGTCTTATTGCATACGATTAACCATCCTAACCCACCTTTATATAACCATTAACCAACCTTTACCATTAACGATTAAAAACACTAGACTATCAAACTCTATTGATGTTACATTTCAATTTCAAGGAAAATATATGCTAAATAATTCCTAGATGCTACCAGACCTTAAATTTGTCAGTTTAACATACAATCTTATATTTAGTATATGAACTGAAAAATGTTTCATCTAAATACAGTCTATAGAGTGATATGTCACTCTATAATCAACATCTGTTTTTCCTATATAATGTAATAGTAACAATAATAAATAATGAAATAATATTAAGCTTAATGTATGTTTATAAAAATAATAACAGGTTATCTCATTAAAATAATGGCATTTAATGATTAACATAATTACATAAAAACTGGTGTTAATAAGTAAGGATACATTCGTTATTCACAAATATTCCTTAACAGTGCAGGATCGGCTGAAAACATGTAAGTTCAAGACTGACACTAGTAAAGGAAATTGAGGAACTCACGATGTAATTTTTTAATTGCATCTCTGCCGTATATGGATTTGGAGTGCCATTGTTAACAATCTCTGAGTGAAATAATTCCACTAAAACCCCAGTAGTTCATAATATACAGTTTGAAAAGTCGTTTCTGTAGAAAACCCGTTAGTTAAGCAGACTTTCCGCAAACACATACATGTCTCTGATATGTGTGGCTTTTGCAGGAATACTTAGTATTATGTCGTAAAGAAAATAGAAGAAACAGTACTTAAAAAGACAACCTCTTCTCAAAATTTACTTAATGATATTAGAACCGTGTGACGTGAATTAGTTGATAAATGTATTTTTCCTTTTCAAGGTATTAAGTTTTTATTCTTCCCTGAAAAATTTACAGTTGATGACGTGTCTTTTCAAAAAAAAAAAAAAAACAAGTAGCGTTGTACTACTCGGAGAAATTTAAGCAATTCATTTTTATTAAGAAAAGGAGAAACTACAATTTAAAAAAGACTGATGACGTCACATTAAACACAGTATCTGAAACAAAATCACGCCAATCAATTTTTATTTAAAAAGTGAGGTGTTTCAAAATTACTCCAAAAATCATAATTATTAACAGAATTATGAATATTACGCTAACACCGCGCTGTATCTATAAGTTTACAATATCTTTTCCATAAATAAATATCCTATTCTGTTAAACATGTATGTATAAATGTCTAAATAATTTACAATTAGTTAAACTAATGATGTTAAAATTAAACAATTTCGATTGTGTAACTATTCATTAATTTCGCGGATGGCAGAATCACTGATGTTTATAACAGTCTTTTAAATATCGGCTTAAATATGTATGTATGTATGGTAGAAATAAAATATCAAACTATTTTGCAAATCAGAAATCTAATTTCGATTCTAGTACGACTCTGTCCTCAGCATAACTTCCACCCTCAACCGTTTCATCATCCCCCGTCCGTTGGCGGGTGAAAATCAAGTATCGCAGACTAGTGTAGGGTCGCGCTTGTCAATAAACGCCTTTTTGTGGCGTAACACGCCCAAAATATTAATATCTCGGTTTAATTGTTGTTTTTATACTAGTGCATATCGTGAATGACAATTTTCTAATATAAATATAAATTGTATTCTAACGTTTACGAAAATCGGCACTCGATAAACGATTATATCTTATAGTAGCAATTTACAAGTTAATTGTGTGACATTTTATAGAATTTTTTAAAAAACTTCGGTTTAATAATATAATATCGAAATTTAAATATGGATTTTAAGTATTCATATAGTAATACATCTACAATTCAACGTCCTCATCCTTATTACCATAATGCATATAGAGGTAAGAAAATTTAAGAATTTATATGGTATGCAAAAATATAAAATGATCAGGATAACGATTAAATCAGTATAAAATAAGTCAAATGTAGCAAAATACAATAATCATCTTGATAATTGAGATTGTTTCATGTATTAAATTGATATTGTATAATTTTATTATATTTTAGCAATTATATTGTTAATTTAAAATAATCCTTAATGTATATATATATTTTTATACGTGCAATCTGCGATAGTATATAAAAACAAATTAAAAATCAACATTTATATTATACAGCGTGTCCCAAAGCACAAAATTTATTACAACCAAGTCGTCTATCGTCGTATGATTCTGGCATTAAGCCAGATCGAGTTGAAATACATAATCGTTATGATTAAATTAGAATATATTTAAGAAATATTAATAAAATTAAGTAACTTTGGAAGACGTTGGTAAACCATTGTTTGTCGTCCCAACTCTACCGTCTACATTTTCAAATTTCGGCCCAAAAATAGGGCATCAAATCAAATCGCGTAAGCAAATATATAACAGTTTACAATTTTTAAATTGCATTTATTCTCGAATAAAAAAATATAACCAATAATAATCAGCAGTATCTATATATACTAATAATCACAATTTATGAAAATAATGGTGGTGATAAATTATAAAAACCATTTGTATGATTTTGTATTATTTTATTTATAATAAAGTAATATTACCTTATTTTGCTTTGATGTTTATTAACTTGATACTGCGAATTTGTTACTAAATACGTTTCAATTTCATCTATTATTCCTGTTTAGATCTAAGCTAAATAAATACATTGTTTAATCATCAGCATCAGTAATCGACTATATTCAATATCCGTAACTTATAAGTCGGGAATCGAGAAAGGCACCACCAAACTGCAAAGTGGTTACCAAGTGGTTCCCGAATAGCAAGGCTATTACATAATCGCTGTAGGAAACAACTACTCCTCGGGCTAAAGCCCCGCCAGGTATTGAATTATACTTGACAGCGATCCTCGATCCCTTTCTCGTGTTTCTGCAATACCAGAGCTTTTTTGAAAAGGGGACCCGCCACGGGTAGGATTCGACATTTGTCGATAATCGATTCGGTGGCTTGATAACCGTTTTGCGGTTTGGTGGTTCCTTTCTCGATTCCCGACTTATAAGTTATAGTCATAGATCGTATCGATTTAGATGAAAACCTCACGGATTTATTTCGGCATTTGTCCTGGATCGGTATACCGCGTACGGCACTGATGGGAACTAATAATAAGTTCGAAACAGCTGTCTGTCGTTCCGATTCCATCTGGGACAAATGTCGAATCCTACCCGTGACGGGTCCCTTTTTCAAAAAAGATTATATTCAAGTATGTTTAAATAGTCTTAAAGGTGATAAACTGAAAAAACAAAACGGATAAATTAAATGAATTCAGTTTTGGAAATCATTTTATATACCACACTTAATTCTAATTCTACACCTGAGAAGATGATAAAAATATTTTATTCTGTTTCAGTAGTCAAAAAACGATGTATATTAGATGATAATGGTATTATATTAGATTTTAATTATTGTGTCATTAGATATTATTTCATATATCTTGTAACTCCATTACTCAAAAAAATTAGGAAACAAGAAATTCCAACAGAAAGTTTCTAGTTTCTAGTAAGAAATTAGAAAAAGTATTGTTTTTGTACTTTTTTCAAGTTAATAGCGAGAGTAAACAACATTTTTATGCTCAAAAGACATTCGTTATTTATAGGGATTTTATTAAAATTTTCAAAACTATACCTCGATTGACCGTACTCATTAGTTCCCGATATATCGATGATCAAAGACAAAAGCTTCATTTTTCATTCAACTACCGATATCTCGGCAACAAATTCATACAGAATCCGTTAAAAACCGAAATTAAAGCTAAATAAATAGGCTAACCGGGTCCTTGCATTGATTTAGTCCGAAAAAAATTCCTGAACCCAGGGACGCTCGTAAAAAAATTTTGAAAATTTTGTCTCGCGGTATTTCTTTGGATTGCGAAGTAACCGTAGCTCAGAAAATGTTTGCCAGAAGATTTCAAAACTAGAAACTTCAAGCTTCAAAATGCTTTGTTTTCATCTTGATACGACCATTTTTCATAAAGACATCCTTTCAAAAATCTGGGAATTTTCGGAATTCTTTTGAGTAGTGTATATGAAATTAGTCGTTCTGCATAATAACTGTTTAGTATTAATACTTATCATGGAGAAATAGTAGTAGTATTTTACTACCACAAAACTAAAAATATATGTTTGTCGCACGCCGTTTAACATAAAGTATAGATATGAATAGGATACACGATAGTATACACGATTTCCGTCTTTATAATACCGTTTGCACGGTTAAATGATACGGTAACAATCAAGAGAAGATTCATAATATGGACTATTTCTTTTACCGGGCACCCATCGCCTCGCTGTGCTCTTATATTGTACGGAAAAATGACACGTTTACACTGTACCGTTAGTTGTAGTGAACATACCAGTTTAATTAACGTCTTTACACGTACCACGTCTTATGAACGTTTTATGCATTTTATTTATGTTAGTTGTTGTTTAGTTATTTTGCGAAATGTAAAAACCTGGCTTATCAGCCAAAGTGAATCGTATATGTCAAGGTTCCCATGCGCTTATATAAAATATCCAACGGCTATCGTTACATAAGACTTGGCAATCAGAAGACATCACGGTGTAAATGAAGACGGTTGTAGTGAGGACAATGATGCCAAATGAATCGCTAATTCCTAGAATGTCATGCAAGATTCCGTAGAATTCCCTAAATATTTAATTTTAAAAAATTCTTTGGAATTTGTTAAATTACAACCAACTCTAAAAAAAATAAATAAATAATTGTCTGAAAAATCTAATAATATATAAAATAAACTAAACATATGTTTTCCAAGATTGTTAACATAGTACTAATAAATTACAATTTTTAATGTCATATATTTATATAAATTATTTGCTTTCATTAAATTTAAGTGTTGGCCAGGCACGTTAAAAGAATTACAGCAATTTACCGCAAGGTACATTTGATATATGTATTAAATGTAACTACTTATCAGGCACATTGAAAGAGGTACAGAAATTGACCGTAATATATATTTATTTGCGTGTTTGTCACTTTTTATTATGTTGATGATTGTTGATCTTCCATGTTTTCGTATATAATTGATAGTTAATTGTAATTAATTTATTTTGTTCTATTTGTATTATAGTACTACTTCTAATTTTGTTGTAATATATTTTTGAACAAATACACCGTTTTATAAATAAAATGACTATTTTAATCGTGGTGTCCCATAATAGTAATAATAATATTGCAGTCGGTTTTCAATTATATAACAAAAAAAGGAATAAAAGTTTGTGAAAATTTAAATTGTATGCATTCTACCCATTTATTTTTGTGAGATAAATTTATGTGTGGAAAACCAAAATATCTGCCTTCTTTGATTTTCAAACTTGATCAATAATGTTATCTGTTACCGGCATCTACCAATAATGTTGTTGGTCTTTCTGAATGGACGAAAAGTATACTCTGCTGCATTCGGCAATTTAAAATCGCATTTTACCAATTTTTTGTATACTAATAGGTTGCTTGGTATATTTTCCAACTATATAATTAACATAGAAACGACGGTGGCTACAGAAAAGCCTTAAACCAATATATTTTCTTTAAAAGTATCATAAAATCACCAAAACACTTATTCTCAGCAATGGTAAAAGTACGATGTGTTTTGTTTTTGGTATTTAGACGGTCAGTTTCACTAACATTCGACAGATTCACCTTATTTTTTAAGGACTGCAAGCAGTTTCGGAAACTTTCGAGATGTCAACAATTTCTCTTAGTGCCAACGTCACCTTTGAGCTGGAGTAATGTGACTACATTGTTGAGATGTTCATTTTCTTTCACTTTTCTTAAATATAGGCTAGGAATATAATTTCAAAACACTTGTTAGCTTTATTAGTTAGTAGGTTAGGACACCATTTATTTCTTGTTTAAATGTTGATTTATTATATTCATTAATTTTTACTTGGTAATTACTTAAACAGTACATTAATGTGTATTTGTTTTAATGAGGAGCAGTCAAAGACTACTCAAAATAATATAAAATAGATATGTGACAATGCCGTTGATCAAATGTTCAGAGTTTTTGAAATTGAGTTTAATAATAATATATCTGAAATATCATTAACCCCAAGCTAATTGTTTTATCTTCACGCGATAAGTCAGCACGCGAGTTATTTTTTAATTTATTGACACTCATGAATTACTTATTTACTGAAAATAGTTTAGCAATAATTATTGTTTTTCAATGGCGTAAAATATAATTTATGCTTACAATACTCACTATTACTGTAGTGAAATATCTACGTAAGTGAAGGTATTGGCATTATTGTTAATAAAAAAAACTTAAATATGCTTCAATTGTTTAGTAGTAAGTAATAATAATACATGTAAAAACTGTAATAGAGGTATATATTATATACCACACAATATGTTTATCATATAAATTATTTGTATATAACTGAACAAAAATTCTTATAACAAAAAATAATTATAAATATAATTGTATTGTATATACGAGTTCTTGCATCAATTTCACATCTAATAGTAATTTGGTTGTCCAAGTACTATTTTATCCCAAATTGTCATGTGATTTTGTTTGTGATTTCCTTTACGTAATTAACTACATGGTGGCTTGTTCCTAGCTGTCACCAGTAGTCCAAAACATTCAACACCTCCAAATGGAAATACTAAACCGAGAACTTCCACTGGACATGCAGTGCCTGGGCCTGGTCCTGGTAATTCAAATCAGTATTCTCATTCCTTTGCTGCCGCGTTACGCAACTTAGCTCAACAAACTGTTCCTGGTACAAGCGAGCATTCATCAACAAGTCAATCCGCCTCTGAATCTATTAGAAGAGATCCAGGTAAGTGTCAAATTTGGGTCCAAAACACTAAGCCATATTCTAGTATAATGATTAATGGTTTATAAATACACAGAGGCTTTACTTTTACTGTGCAACTGTTGTCTACTATACTACAACAAATTTCGAAAACCCCTTTTGTTTTCAAGATCCTGAGTGTAATTTTTTTGAAAATATTAAGCTTTAAATTGTAAAATAAAAATGAATAACACACCTTAACGACGTTAAATGTTGATATGGTTCCTTATATGTGATTTAATATTATTTAAGTGTCCCCAGATGTAAAAATCTAGTGGAAATCCTTGGTCCGACATGACTTATCCATTGCTTAGGGAATCGTTGGTATAAAACGTGTACTAAGTCTGAAATACCATGCATAAACTACATGCAGCATTCTATATCAAGTGGGAAGTCTTATAACAGCTGAGGCAATTTATTTTGCAAAACTGGTGGTTGATGATCCTTCAATAAAAAAGGCCCAATTAAATCGTAACCTATTATTTCTGTCCAGACAATGAGACTAACTTTTTCGTTGATAGCGTGATTAATGAACATGAGGCCCAATAATGTGTAGTTAATTATTTCTTAATAAACCAGCTTCAGTAAATAAAACAGATGGTATAAAATTAAAGCTTTGGGTAGATATTTCTAAGAATCAAACTCTATTTTCTTTAATTCTGGCACTCTCTGAATGTGGTAAGGATGTAGAACTTCCTGCTCTAAAAATCTCTATGCATGCATAGCATGTTCTATACTTTCTCGAGCATCTGTATTGTTGGGTAATGATGGAGCCAGCTCATTCCGTTTTAAAATTCGCTGTTCAATCTCAATGGTTCAAACAGTAATTCGTCTGCTATTATCCAATTATCTTAGTTTGAAATTATCTGTATTTCTTAAAAGTTCATCTATTCTTTGGAATGTTTTTTATTTGGTAGGTATCGATTATGAAAAAATTAGCATACAGACGTGTCGCCTCTGTTGCGTTACTATGGATCAATCAAATTAATTAAAAATTATTAATGATAAATTACCAATACTAACAATAAATTTTACACTAACCAAAATTGAACAATCAATAATTTTTTTCCTACATAAAAATAACAATAACAGCAATTCTTGCAGCAACAGACTAATAATAAATCAATAAAATACCCTGTAGCATTTCAAACCATAATTTAAAAAGTTATTTTCTGAGACTGCTTACTTAAAAAATAATAATCCGCCATAAATTGACTGAAAATCTGTGTTTGCTTGTAAGGAGATACTGTGCACTAAATTTTATTTGTTTATCTTAATTTAAGGGAGATATATAAACAAATTTATGTTTCTTTTTATTGTAAGATTCAATACTAAGATTCAATACTTTTAGAACAAAAGGAATTTGGATAATGGTGTAAAATACGTTTAGTATAATTTAAAAGTTATGTAATGTATATACAAGAAATTTGATTTTATTTAATCATTATCATTAGGTCATCAGTCCTAAGACTGGTTGGACGCTAATCTCCAGCTTCTCCTATCTTGTGCTAATCTACGCATTTCGCTAATTGTGCTACAACCTACATCCCTTACTATTTGCGAGCAGTAGTCTAATCTAGGCCTACCTCTACCTTTCTTCACTCCTATTTCTGCCTCCAAAATATCGCGGACTATTCCCCCATGTCTCAGCAAGTGGCCTACCATTCTATCTCTTCTCTTCTTTATGTTTTCCACATACTTCTTTTCTCGCCGACTTTCTCCAATACTTCTTCGTTTTTAACCCTATCAGTCCATGGTATTTTCATCATTCTTCGGTAACACCACATCTCAAAAGCTTCTAATTTCTTCCTACTTGCTTCCCCTACCGTCCAGGTTTCACAACCGTATAGTGCCGTGCTGCATACATGTTTTCAAAAATCTCTTCCTTGTTTCAAAGTTTATTACCCCCGAGCATAAAAGTGCTTTCTTTTTATTAAAAGCTACTCGACCCTGCGCTATTCTTTGTTTTATGTCTTTATCGCTTCTTCCATCCCAATTTATTTTACTTCCTAAATAAGTGAAGTCTTTAACTTCCTCCAATCTTTCATTATTAATTTGTATTTTCGTTTTTGCTCTGCTCTCACACTTTAGTTTTGTTTTTATTCACACTCATTTCGTATTCCTCTGTCAACACTGCCTCCATTTCGTTCAATGCTGATTCTTATTCCTCCTTACTAGATGCTAATACTGCTATATCATCCGCGAATCTCAGCATTTTTAGTTTCTGTCCTTGTACTTTAATCCCGAAATCCACTCTATCTTTTACCACATTAATCGCCTCTTCGATGTACAGATTAAAAATTAGTGGTGATAGCGTACATCCTTGCCTTACTCCTTCCCTAATACCTACTTTCCTTCTTTCCCCTTCTACTTCTATAACAGCAGTTTGCTCTTTGTATAGATTGTGTACTACTCTCCTATCTCTATACTTCATTCCCGCGCTCTTTAGTATCTCGAACATTTTTTCCCATCTTACGTTATCAAAAGCTTTTTCTAAATCTACAAATCCTATATAAGCGTTCTTTCCTTTTTCTATTGTTTTCTCTAACATTACTCTTAGCGCCAGAATAGCTTCGCGAGTTCCCCTATTTCGCCTAAACCCGAATTGGTCTTCTCCTAGTATTTCCTCTGCTCTATTTTCCATCCTCTTCTGCACTATTCTGGTTAAGATTTTTGACGCATGGGAAGTTAGGCTAATCGTTCTAAAGTTCTCGCATTTGTCGGCTCCTCTCTTTTTCGGTATAGTAACGATAATGTTCCTCTTATAATCCTCCGGCATCTCGCCTGTTTCGTATATGTATTTTACCAGTTCAAACATCCTATCTACTACCTTCTGTCCCGCACATTTCAAAATTTCCGCCTGTATTTTATCTACACCCGGCGCTCTATTATTCTTTAGCCCCCTTAGTGCTATTTCAAATTCCTCTCAATATAGGTTTTCCTACATCTTCCTCTAATATCTCTCCTAATTCCTGACCCTCGTATAAATTTCCTAAGTACTGCTTCCATCTATCCGCTTTCTCCTCTCTTCCGATCAGTATGTCCCCCGATTGACTCCTAACGTTTCTACATATTGTTCCTATATCCCTGAAGTTCCTCGTAATTATTTTGTAAGCCTCATGGGTCTTACCTACTTGCAACTTATCTTCTACTTCTTTACATTTATCCTCTATCCAATGTTCTTTCGCTTTTCTACATTTTCTAATGATTTCCCACTTTATTGACTTATAAGTTTTCAGTCCTTCGTCTCGTCTGTTTTTGTAGCCTCGTCTCTTTTGCATTAAGTTTAAGATTTCGTCCGTTATCCAGGGCTTCCTAGCTTCCCTTTTATCGTGTCCTAAAATGTCCGTATCCGCGGAATCTAGACTATTCTTGATACTCTCCCACTCAGTTTCTGCATTCTTGATTTCGTCCTTACTCGCTTTATTTATTAATTGATCTGTTTTCTCCTGGAACTTATCTTTCATATTCTGATCCCTACATTTATACGTTTCTTATCTTTCCGGGTTTTCAGATTTTTGAATTTTAATCTAGTTTTCATGACTACCAAGTTGTGGTCGCTGTCTACATCTGGTCCTGGATAACTCTTACAGTCTTTTACTTGATTTCTAAATCTCTTCCTAACCAGAATGTAGACTATCTGATACCTGTCTATCCCTCCTGGCATTTTCCATGTGTACCGCCTCCTAACGTGATTCTTGAACAATGTGTTCGCGACTACCATCTTGTGCTTCTCGCAAAATTCTATCAGTCTGCTACCTCTCTCGTTTCTGTTTCCTAATCCATAAGGACCTACAAATTCTCCTTCTTTCCCCCTTTTATTTAATATAAAACGATAATTATTTTGGTTGTTAATCAAATTGTGAACATATACTTTTGTTTAATATTTATCAATATTACAATAAAATATTTTTTTTATTTCAATAAAGAGACCGATATTAATGAAAATTTACAAAATATAACACAAATACTCGTATAAAATTATACAAAAAAAAAAAAAAAAACATTGATGCTCTTGAAAAGCTCAAATCGCTAAACATATCTAAACATCTCCATAACAAATCTTAGAAACAGCCTTAGACAGATATTAAACTCTAGTGGGTCATATTATTCAATTAAAAGACAAACAAGTATGTGACACATTTGTAAAATAGCCATCCAATAATTTTTCTGGAATCAAATCACAACTGAGAAGCAAATGATTCTTCCTTAGTTGTTTGTTAATTTGTAATATTTATGAAGCACTGTATATGTATATTTTCTTATCTAGTTGATGGTGTATTTTTGTTTATGTTGAATTAATAACGACCTGATCTTATGGTATATATTTATCAGCAAATTTTGACCCATTTTTCTTTTTGGGATTTCCGATATACTAATTGTCCTATGTATACTAAGTATAGAATCATCAAGTAATTATTTTAAAGTGTAATTATTGCTATCTAGTTATTGTTTATACATTTATTTAGTTGTTTTGTCGGGTAATAACAGGTAACAACCATGCATATTGTTAATATATAGTTTAGCAAGTGGAATATGAAATCGTGTCCTTTTGTTCATAGGTTCTTCCTGCTCTATTAAATGAAACTACATATATGGTTAGTCATGTATGAAAACTGTCGAGTATCTCAGAAACTGCTAACCAAAATTTAAAACCAAAAGTTTGATCAACTTGTTTCGTATCTTAAATGAAACAGTCCATAAATTACAGTTGAATTAGACGGAAAAAATATTGTATAATGGACTTTTATTGCATATAATTTTAAACTTTAATTGCATATAGTAGTTTTAACTGATAAGGATTATTATTTGATTACAGTAATATTAGTGATTATAACCAATGTTAATCTGTGTTGTCTGCTTGATACAGCAAAATTGCAAAAGGTGCTTTAAGGTGAAATGAACTAAACTTGAATGAATAGAAATTATAATGGGTAGTTATGGAGTTAAAACACATTAGTGTATGCAAGAAAACCGTGAGAAAAAAGTGAAACCATATCATGACAGTAATATGAATTTCGAAATTTCGAAAAACACCAAAGAGTAAAATAATCAAAACTATGTCTCAAGATACAACCAATCCAGATACTTCTTTAAATATTCTACTTCCAGTTGAAAAAAAATATCATACTTTGATTACTCAAGTTATATTAAAACCATAATACAAGACAGTATTCTGAAATCAGAATATTACATAATACATACATATTTCGAACTACAAAATATTTCACTGTGATTTTGAAGATAACTTTTCTAAACTTGTAAAGTTATCTAATACTTTGATGGTTGAAGGTAACTTAGAATAAGTTAAATTGAATAACATATTTACCTTGTTCATTAAAGTTTATTAATCCTAATCCCTTTCAAATGTTAACATTATTGAAAAATATACTATATTTCATTTATTACAGGATCTGTGCCAATACCAGACAAGCCTAAATCAAGTACAGAAGTGCCTACATATGTAACAGCTGGGTCAACATCCGTACGTACTTTTGAATCTAGATTGCCTACCAACCACGTTGATAGGTATCCACCCAGCTCTCTTAACGAACCTAATAGAAGTGGCTTTCAACCTTATAGACCTGATGACAGGTATATTTTTTCATTTTAAATGCAAACAAAAATTCGTTGGTAATTATTAATTTGTATTTTTTTCGTCTGATAGTAAACAAAGCTTCAGATAGTCTTAAAAGAGTTTTTATGTCCTATAACTTATTTACATGATTTATTAATTTATAAATGCAATAATAATATACATTTAAAAATTTTAATGTATATACCAATATATTTATATTCTCACAGGATACCTCAGTTATCGGTCGGTATGGATATACCAGCTTACCCTCCATATGGTACCTATTTGTCATTACCTCCAATGGAAGAACAAATTTACTACGAGCGTATGGGCCTACTAAGACCACCCTGGCATCCTATTGGTCATACATATTTGCCTTATCCATTGTCAGGATCAACTATGCCTCTGTATATGCATGAAAGGTAATTATTAGATGTTTATAATTTAATAACTAAGATATGCAAATTTTTATCCTATTTTATCTACTTCAGTTACAGGGTGATTAACAATCTAATGTAGTTTATAACAAGTACAATTATTAAATATTAGTAACTGTAGTTAATATAGGTGTCTTGGTTTTATTGTAACGTATATTAGAAGGTATCCTCATTCATTATTTAGGCTGTGGATATTTTATTCCAATTATGACTTTGTTGTAAATGGTATTTCATCTATTCAGTAAACTAAGTTACAGAGAACAATAAGTATATACAGCAACAGAACTAAATTTGCTCTATTGCTTCAATTATATTCAACGAATGTAGCTGCATAAAAAGAACGATCATTCAGAATTAGATGAATAGTCTCCCATCTGTGGGAGCATTATTATTATAAATTTGACTTAATCGTCTGAAATCCAAATTTCTTTTTCATAACATTGAATTTTTCTGTAACGACACTTCCGACATTGTTTAAAGTTTAACATTACTTACACACTTGGCATTCGGGGAAATGGAGAAAATGGTGGACATTTAATTTAGTGTCTGCTTTACGTCTGCTGTTTTTAGATAATAAAACTCAAACACTATTTCTTATATTTGAAAAGTGAAATATGACCTAGCTTATTCTCCTATAGAAGTGTCTGTAACAATGTCATTATGGCCTGACGTGGCAAACTGCGTTTATACTCCGGTTTCAAAATAGTGGGCAGTAAGGTATAGAACACTATTTTTATGAGCTGGTAATACGATTCAACAAGTCTCGTGTTTGTTTTACGTGTAAATTGTAAAGACCACTCCCTGCACTCTGCTCTCTTCAGTCGCGCGCGAGACAAGGCACACGTCTTCTCTATTTACCTTGTCTGGTCCACATGTTACGAATTACTTACTGCCTACAATTTTGAAACCGGGGTGTAGAATTTAAGAAGGTGAGTTTGAGAGTTGCATTTCTCCTTAAACATGGAAGGTTTTAAGGAAGTCGATTTCTATATGTCTAAATACTATTTGAAAATAATCATCTAATGATAATGAAATATTCTTGTTGTTTATAGAATTTGCTACTACATAATGAAGATGAGGTATACCTTGTACTTTTTGTTCGTTGGCAGTATTAAACAAACAAAAAAACTAATTATGTATTGGTTTGCTTAACTAATTTACCAACTTCATGAAGATTATATCATGTATTCCTTTCATAGGTGTAGCAAAAGGGCACATAGAATTGAAGAAATATGAGGTGTGTTATGTATAACAAATAATGACATAACCGACTAAAACAATTAACATCGACTTTAATAATAACAGCCCTCATCTTTTGATTTGAACTATATCATTTAAAATGTTTATATACTGTAACATTTTCACCTGCGTGAAAACTGAAGACTGCCTGAGTCTTTTTTTCCAATTTCAAGAAAATGTTCAGTTGTATTTACAAAATAAGGTTAGGTTGAGTTTAACTTTTTGATAACATCAATGCTATACATTGTTTCTACTTTATGTTCCTCACATATATTACAACATAGATTGAGGCTCGAATGGCATATATACTATACTCATTTCTGTTAATTTTAAGGAAAAAATAGTAAACGTAATAATCTATTTCTCTATCAATGCATTATAATATCCAATAACTTTGGTAATGGTTTGTATTATCCAAAAGTTGTTGTTTACTATTCTTCCATGAAATACTTAAATGGAAACAAACATATTGCTTTGATATATGCACATCATGACTATATAATAATAATAATAATAAATATTTTTATTCCTCATATGTTTTTCACTGGATTTCAATTTTTCTTAAGTGCCCAATATTTTGAAAAATAAATGCAAACTATATTTTATCAGACCATGCCAAGCTATTTACATTAATTAACAAACACTAAAAATTATAGAGAAAATTATGAAAATATATTCATAATTTTCTCTATAATTTTTATTGTCATATTAAATATAACCAATATTAGAACAGTTCTGTAAAATTATTAGTTGTTCATTATCAGATAACAAAATTTAGAATAATATGGGAATAACATATTGTTGGTCTTTTAGATTTACAATTTTTTTCTTACAATACATTTGTTTGTCATAAATTTCTTTTTCAGGCTTAAACTTGAAGAGGAACATCGACAACGTTTAGCTGCTTCACGAAAGGATGAACATGTAGAAAGGGAGTTGATAGAACGTGATCTACAACATCAGAGAGAAAGAGAGCAACGAGAAAAAGAACGTTCACAAAGGGAACGTGAAAAAGCTCAGTCTCGTATTTCTCCACATTTAACATCTGCCCATGTATCTCCTCAACCCTCACTGATGTTGCCTATGTTGCACCCTTCAAGTATGTTACCTCCAACTCCAATTTCTTTAGCATCCACTGCACGACAATCTCCATTAAATACGGCCTTTCTAGCACCAAATAACCCGCCTCAAAATTATTCCATGCCCAGATCAAGTCCTTCTTTGCAAAGACATTCTCCTAATGTGCATCTGAGTTCAAATTATTCCATGAATCTCAGTCAGCGTCAGAGTCCTGTAATTCAACCATCTGGTCCTTTAATTAGTAATGTAAATCTTGCTCCACCTAGTCAAACCTCAACAAGATTATCACCAAAACCTTCTACCCCTAAACTAGTTGCAAACCCTAGGAGCCCTAGTGTTGCTATACCCGCAACATCATCAAGTATATCAACTGATAATATCACCAGCATTACTACACAGGCAAGTGCGAAGGTTTCTGAAGAAGGACAAACAACTACAAGCGCAGGTGAGGGGATTCGCGACAAAGGAGAAACTGCCTGACCTTCTGCCATGCTTGTCGTTTGCCACTATCCCCAAGATTCCTTATTTTTCGGTAATACATGTGGTTTTAGTTTGGGATATTACTATTTGCATGTATATGTTATCATCCCTCATTGCTTTTCTTTTTAACAAAAATAGATAACGTGTAAATTTATACGGTAAGCATGTAACGTTTGGAACAAATTTGATAAAATGTCAGGCATGGAAAAAGTGCTTGGATAAATCGATTTTATTTTTTAGATATACATTTTTATATCACTGTTAGAATTATAATGTTTTCAGTTTTTTTTTTTTTGCTAGGAACCTCCGTATCTGCTGATAGTACTTAAGTGAGCTTATTTTTTACGTGTGTGTATATTTTGTGGCAGGTACATAACAATTGTTTTGAGGCACAAATATTTTGGCAAATTAATCAGAATAATGTTCTGAAAAATAATGATTAATACAAACAAAAACTATTAAATTGTTTGTCATTCCTGACATGACAATATGCAAGTCAAAACTGAAATTCTTATAAAACATTATTTAGTACTTCAGTACTTGTTTGATACTAACAGGTGCCAATAACAAAACAATACAGAATCTTACAAAGAGTAGTATTCTCAAAAAAGTAATGTAACAATGGTAACAAAATTTATAAACCTCAAAAAGGATAATTCTTGCAAAAATAGCTACAGCTAGTGTCGGAACAAAAGTATAAAAGTACATGCTATTAAAAATTAAATTGTTAATTTTTCGAAATAGTTATATAATCTGTCACATACTTTGATGCACCATATGTAAAAAAATGTGTTATCGTAAATTATATCATCAGAAAGGGTCTTGCTGTTTAAAAAAATTGTTGATGAGTCATAACTTCTAACTAACAGTGATGACGTCAAAAAAAATATACGTATACGAAAAAAGCGCATCTAAACAAATAAAATTGACTTGTAGAAATGCACTGTTTGCATTTTTCCCTACTTGCCTGGTAATAATTTGATCAAATTGGTTCCAACTATACATGTTCGCTGTATGTATGGTATCAAAGTATATCACAAATTATTAAAAAGGTGTGCCTAACTTTCCTGGTTTCCTTTGTCCGACGTGCAACTTTTATAAGTGCCAGTATTCTATACAGTTGGTCAAAAAAGTATTGGCACACCCCATTTTTTTTCTCAAAAATATAAAGGTGAACATTTGATACTATATTTATTTAAAAACTAGCATCCATCAACTTTTGGTGACAATAGATTGAGTGAATCTATTGATAGAATAAATAAGAATATGAATTTCAAAGGTCAAAAAGTATTAGCATAGTAAAAATTTTTATTTAAACAAGTTCTTAAAAAATGTATTTACCCTTTTTTGGATAAATTTAATATTTTGTTACCATACCATTTGCATCAATTATGGGCTGAAGTCTTTGTCGCATCGAGGATACAAGGTTCTTGGTTATTTCAGGTCCATTTTGTAATAAAACTGTTTGTAGCCGCTATCTCGAAGAAATTTTATTTTTTTGAATCTTCAAGTCCAGCCAGTACCACAAATGCTTTATGGGATTTATATCTGGGGACTGGGGTGAAGTTTTGATTTGTTTACAAATATTCTAAAGTAACCATTCCTTTGCTTTATTGACGGTGTGCGGATCATTGTCCTGCTGGAAGATAAATGTGTTGCTGATGCCAATCTTTTCAGCATTGCTGTTCAAGTTATGGCGCAAAATGTGAACATATTTGTCTGCATTCATAATACCTTCCATGAAACTTAGGTATCAAATACAATTCCATGACAAGCAGCCCCAGATTAAAATGCTTCTGGCACCGTGTTTCACTGTTGGCCTGACATGACTTATTTCAAATGAAGCATTTGGTTTTCTCAAGTGCAATTTTTGGGTTCTCATTTCCCGATTTTAATATTTTCAGCTCTAAAGGTGGAAAATATGTATGTATGGAGAAAACCAAACCTGCATTTGAAATGACTCATGTCAGGCAACAGTGAAATACGGTGACAGGAGCGTTTTAAGTTTCATGGAAGGTCTTATGAATGCAAACAAGTATGTTGACATTTTGTACCATAACTCGAACAGCAATACTGAAAAGATGGGCATCAGACACATTTATCTTCCAGCAGGATAATCATCCGAAGCACACCATCAATAAAACAAAGGAATGGTTACTTTAGAATATTGATAGACAAATTACAAACAGCAGTTACAAACGGTTTTATTACAAGAATGGAATCAAATTGGGCCTGAAATAATCCAGAACTATGTGTCCTTGATGTAAATAATTTATTTAAGTACTTGTTTAAATAAAAATTGTTACTGTGCCAATACTTTTTTGACCGTTGAAATTTATATTCGTATTTATTACTCTCATCTTATTTTTAATTTGCTCAATCTATTACCACCAACAGTTAATAGTTGGATGCTAGTTTTTAAATAAATTTAGTACCAAACAATTCACCTTTATATTTTTGAGATTTAAGAAAAAAGTGGGGCGTGCCAATACTTTTTTGACCCAGTGTATATCAAATCTGTCAACTTGTTACTACTGATCTCTACTTTTGTTTCCTATTTATAAGGATTTTTTTTTTTATAGTTTCTATTTAAACTGTTTTAATGTCAAGTATAAAAATACATTACTACATCAAAAAATACAAAATACATGTTATCTATTTGCAATTTTGTATAAGCCCTAGATTATATATTAATGGTTTTAACAAAGTTTGTATTCTTTAAGTTACTTTTACATAACACAAATAAATCAAGGATTTATACAATTACGCTTTAGCGAATGGTGAAGACGATGGTTATTGTTAAATTATGCAATAAGTCAATGCAAACATTTTGAATGCATGATTACAAAAGATACTTTATTGAAATCATAAAAATCATTAAAAAGATGTATTAGTAAATTTTAAAATGCATAGAATATTTTAGAAATATTCCATTCTAGAAATGGTTGGTATCAATAAGGAAAGAAAATTACATTAGTCTTAGTAATGGCATTAAGTTTCCCTTTAAATTTCATTATCAGACAAGGTGTTTTTGTAACCAGTCTTCTGCCATTTCATTAATTTTTTAAGACAGTATGTGTGACTTAACTCATATGTAATTCCTTAATAAACTTCATGCTTATGCTTTACTATAAAATATTTAACATTCATTTCAAAATTAGTTGGCGGTTTTGTTATCATGATAGTTCATAGATAAAACAATAGAAAACTAGTTATCCAGACTGGACTAAATTGAATTGGTAAAAAAATCCTGATAGAGCATTGTTTATAATCGTCTAAACAATCATAATTTATTAAAATTAAATATAATCCCATGTAGTAAACTGTATAGTTTATTTCATCTCTATTTGCCAAATAAAAAATCCCAAACGGGTTTATCTCATACTGTGGCTTTTTTTATGGCTAGGCTCAGGTAGACTGTTCCGTTTATCGGCAAGATAAGAGAGTTTTTTATTTGGCAAATAGTGATGAAATGAATAGTATATTGAAATTCCAGTCAATAATGCATTTCACTATGTTTACATAGACATGGTGAATAATTTTATTGTTTACTATATTTACTAATTAAACACTAAAGTAACTATATTTACACTAAAGTAACAGTATATTAATAAAATTTGCCCCATGTGGGTTGGAATGAAGTTATCTCGTCATCAAATATACATTTCTTCAAAGGAAATGAATGAATTTGTGAATTGGGACACAATGACTTGTTTCTACAAATTATTCTATGCCAAAAAGAAGCATAAAGCCTGGATATGCTAGTTAGAATTTCACAGTTTTTTATATATATTTAGAAAATGCCTCTGAGGGGTACGTTATTGGTCTGAAATTATATTTTAGCTGCTGTTTATTCTGCATAAATTTTGCTTGCAGCCAGAATAAAAAAGATGTGTGGTCCTATATAACACACCCAAAGTTATTCATATAATGCCCAGATGAACCCATTAACTGTAAATGACCTATTTTATTATTAAAATTAATAAACCTGTAAAATATACACGTATAAGCATATTATTGTTCTTAGATCTTGGCAAGGTGTCCTATCTTACCTTCTTTTTATTGCAAATGATATAGATGAGAAGAGTTAATCATATTTATATTCTGCCTTAGCCTTTAGTTATTTCTGTTTTTTTTTTTATGTACAATCCCTTTTAATTGTTTTTTTTTTCTCAAAAAGGTATAAATTTTTACTTAAAAGTTAGTAAAAATCATGAAATTTTCCATAAAAGCGTTTAATGGGGTAATTTATTGAAAGAAATTCAGTGATTTCGAAACATAATGATAAGCGTGAGGTTGTATGACCACATAACCAAAAACATATAGGTTTCTTCTTGGTTGCTAGACAGATCCCGTATCAAACTGGAACTTGTTAACAAGGTTTCGTCAGCAGTTGCAGGTGAATTTTTCAGGACTACTTTCTGGACACTTAAACACTGACTGATTTGGACACTGGTGTGTCGGTCTAGTGTCGATCAGTCAGTTTCTGTTTGACAACAGGTTCTATCTGGGAACCAAAGAGAAATTGAACAAGCCTGTGGAAGCCTCCAGTCTATATGTACATTATGTTTCTAATCAAGTACGTGTGTTTTCATCCCATGTAAAAAAAATACCAGAGGAAACATCAAAATTAATTACATTTGAGTTACAACAGCAAAAATATAATTTTATTTAATTCTGTTTAATATCAACGTGTTATATTTAATTAGCATATTTATTTGTCTTTGTTTCAGCCAGGAAGTCTACCATAGCATCTAATAAGATATTTCAAAATCAAACTTCAGCTGATCTCCCTGAATCTTACAAAAAAGGTTGTGATATTTATAATAAACCCGGTGATCAAACTCAAGAGCAAGATAAAACCAAACACTCTAAACCAACGCCTTATTATATTGAATACATTGTGAGGGATCTTCTTGGCACTAGTAAATTAACGAATGCAGATAAAGAAATTGTATATGTTAAAAAATGTGAAAAGCATACTGATATTGTTCAAGAAGAGATTATTAAGGAACAAGATCCACAAAAAAAGTTGGAACAAGAATCACAAACAAAAATTGAACTAAGCCCTTTTGACGTAGATTGTGATGTAACAAATGCTGAAAATATTATTGTGGATAATAGAACTAACACAGCACTTGTATTAAATAAACGACTTGGTAACAATTTCTCTTTAGATATTGAATGTGATGGCAGATTATGCAATGATATTTTTACATTTGCTGATAAAAGTTCTGAAGTTAAACATGCGCGCACGCCTATTAACAATGTTCCAAATTTACAAACGCATAGTCCTCAATTGCCCATACCGTCCCCGAACTACCCAGTGCAGAGTCAGTCCATAATGGAAACAAATGTTTGCCGTAAGACAAACCAACAAAACACTGCTGTTCCTACAATTAATAATAATTACATAAATACACCTCAATCAACTAGTCATAGCGAGTTAATTAAAATAGACAACCAAGCACATTCCATAGAATTCATTAATAGAGCTGTAAATAAGGATGATATAAAAAACGAAAATTTAACTAATTTAAATGTGAGTGAATGTAATATTAAAGTGAATGCTAAATGTGAATTTCCTAATTTGAAAAAAATGCGTGCAAAACTGAGTTCAAACAAAAATAAAAGAACCAAAAAATCCACTATAAGCACAGTTGTAGCCAGTCATAACATAATTGAAAACAATTTTACTGTACTTAATATACCTAGCATACCATTTCATGGGGCTCCTATTAAGCGACAAAAACTAAGCAAAATTGATATAGCAACAATAAAACAAAAAATTCGGAGAAATAGAAGAGCACCCCGGATTAAACATGAAAAGGAGAGGCTCTTCCACAATGATAACAGCACTGACTTTGGAGTGGCTGTAATTGGTTACTCGAATAGTTCGAGCAGTAGCAGCAGTATGTTTTCCAGTTCAGGTAGTGAAACCGATGACAAGGATATGGATCTTTGGATAAAATCTGGACCACCTTGTAAACTTGATTTGAACACTGAGAAACTTAAATTTTTTAATATGCTTCATCTGACTACACATCAATTGAAAAATTGTAAGTATATCACCATTTCTTTATGCATCTTTCCTATTTAGTATTATGATTATTGTTTATTAAAAAAAATATATAAAATGTAGTTGAATAGCTTAATATTAAAATTATACTTAATTTTATAACATTACAGAAGATAAAGTCATAAAATACATATGGTTTTGTATATAGCAGCTATTATTTACAAAATAATATATATATATATATATATATATATATATATAT
This sequence comes from Rosalia funebris, assembly GCA_037954035.1. Taxonomy (NCBI): domain Eukaryota; kingdom Metazoa; phylum Arthropoda; class Insecta; order Coleoptera; family Cerambycidae; genus Rosalia; species Rosalia funebris. Next base: position 17,779,024 of record JAZFAV010000026.1, on the reverse strand, counting down.
ATATATATATATATATATATAAATTTTGTAGTAGATGACCAAATATCTTAAGAAATTTTTTTATTTAATTTTTAATAACATCTATTTCTGTTCTTTCATTCCTACGATGATTGCAGCAACTTCTACTTTTTGCTGTTTTTTTTTTATTTTTTTTACATTGTTACTTATTTTTTAAGGTTTTGTATTGTTTTCCATGTTACTTACTTATGTTTGTTTAACTACACAACAATTTTACTTATCTACTGTGACACTATCTACTTATTTACTGCCACATTACAGTTGAATACAACCAACTAAAATTTTAATTAATCAAAATAAATATCCTGAACCACCATCACATGCTCAACTACAAGTAAAATAGAAAAAAAAAAATTAATTTTGGTACTGCGACAGAGGTGGTCCTGGAATTCTGAAAGACCACATCTTGCGTATCCTGGCATCTTTGATATGTACACATCCTGTGCACATGTAAAGGATACACAGTTGAGTTGAACTTGCAATGTGGTAATCATGTTTTAAAATGCCTGAAAAAAGAATAAGTGGCACCTATACAAATTGCAATTAGTTCATGAGCTTCAATAAGATTATTTTAAGGGCAAACCAGGTTGCTTTCTCTGATGAGGCCACTTTGTTTTATACTGGTCAGTGGATAGACAGAATCGCAAGCCCCTGAAACTTCATTAGTCTCATTGAGTCATAGAGAGGAATTGTTGGAACAATTGTAGCACCATTTTTTTTATAACTGCTGAAAAGTATTCAGAGTTGCTACAACAGCACATATTTCTTTCACTTGTGGCATGCATTCAAATAATAAAAATGTCCTAATATCAGAACAGTTCTATTAGAAACATAACAGTTGTTCTATTAATTAGTTGAAAAAAGGCTTCAATTATATAAATTTTGTTTTCTCCATATATCAAAACTGTAAATAAGTATAATAACGTATTCATTTCATACTTTGGTGGTGCTAAGTCCACAAAATAATTTTTAACAGATCAGAAATTTCATATAATAACAGTTTCCAACGTTTTCTATATAAATATGGCGTATTTTAGAAAATGCTGTTTTGGTATGCAGTTATTAGTGAATCACTTTGAAGAATTCTTTGTAAATCATATAAAGCATAATTGTTACTATAGAACTAATCCTGGGAAGGGACTGAAACCTTCGATGCAGTAACAAAAACAAAAGACCAATTTTCCATGAACACCGATAGATTATATGTTATTCGACGCGCGTTTCGCCAACCAAGTTGGTATCATCGCGAGATGATTAAAACCGAACATTTTTTGTCATCTCTCAATGATGTCAACTTAGTTGACAAACTGCGCGTCGAAAAATGTGTAATTTTTCGGTGCTCGTGGAAAACTAGTCTCCTGTTTTCTTTCAATTACTTCCAAATTTTAAAAACTTCTGAGTGACAAATAAATAACTATTACACTACTTATTGTATAATAATGTTATGCTACTACTTTATAGGTTATTATACTACTGTATACTACTTCTTTGTTCTAATAACTCTAAAGTAGTTTGACTTGCTGATGATATACCATTCAATATATCCCAAAAGTTATTAAGAAGTGATAAAACTATATAGTTCCAATCAATAGGCAATGAGTAGAACTATATAATGACTACAGTATTCTTGTTTAAAGTGATTTTACCTGTAATGTATATTTAGTATAGATCATGTAATAACTACTTACTGGTAGTTCTGGTCTCAGATGGAACTTAGATCGCATATGTTTCAGCATATTGAAAGATATATGATCTCCAGAACTGTAAGAAACCATATATAAAATTAATATTGCATATCTGGCTTCTATAAATCTTAAACACCATTTATCCGATTTGTTAATTATCCATGACCTTTATCAATTTTTGAGTAGATTTAGGAAATCTACATTCATGTTTTAGATAATAATATAACGGTATATTTAGATATTGTAACTTCTATTCACATATTTCACATGTTATTAGACAGTTTTCAATCAAATTGCATTCAATTAAAGTCAATAGGTTCTTTTTTTGTTATGCAGCTCTTGAAGTGCAAAAGCTTGAAAGAAGAAAGTGGCTTCCCCCGGGGACCATTACAACCAAAGAAGAGAAAACTATTATACCTTTAAATTTGCCAGTGCCTTCCAAATCACCTTCTACTCTTAATATGGTGCCAGATTTTAAATCAAAGAAACTTTTTTTACAGTTACTTGGTTTGAAAAATATTAATTCAAAAACTAGAGAAGGTATGAGGTTGATTTTATTTCTTCAGTAAATTAAATCGATCCTAATATTATTTATTTTTAGAAATGGAGTACGACTGGATGAAGATTGTTAAAGAACGTATAAGAAGAAATTGTGAGTCGCCTGTAACAAAGTACAGTCAAAAAGTCTTTAATAAAACGCTTGATAATAACACAAAGAATTGTGGCCTAGTGAATAATAATTCTAATAATAGCCTCGATATGTCGTTTAAAGTTCCGATTGTTCATCAGTACAACGCAAGCAATCTACCGCTGAATTTGGGATATGAAGACTGTAATAACTTAATTGCAACTGAAAATATTGAATACAATTGTGTGCCTCTTAAAATGGTGCTTGAGAACCAGAATTATAAGAATATGGTGTCTCGAAATGACACAAAAAGTAACATGCACGGCGGTGAACGGAATGTAGAAGGGATCACTTTTGTATGGCCAGGGATAGAAGAACTTATGTTAGCATATAACAAATATGCAAAAGGTAATAAATATCTATACATGATCTCAGTAATATACTATTTTAAGTAATGAAGGTTTAATCCATACTACACAACTTTTAAGATTGAACATGACATAATAAAAATTTATTAGTCATAGTATAGCGATTTAGATTTATATTTACAGAAACTAATCTCCTTGACCTTAACCTTTAGGAAATACATTAATCACTATGATAATTAATAATTGAAACAAGAAAATCTGGTTATGAATGCAGATTTCATATTTTAATATAGAAATAAATTTTGTTCATATTTCATAATAACATTTTTCATTATTTTATTTTTTATGATTACCTTATTTGTTAAATAAATGTAGAGCTAAGTGTATATTAGAAGCTGCATGTGTTTTTTGTTTTACCTTGTTTAAAGTAACTTATACAAAACCACAAAGCAGTTATCAAGTAGTTCCCGAATAGCAACGCTGTTGTATAATCGCTGTAGGAAACAACTGCTCCTCGAGCTAAAGCCCCGCCAAGCATTGAATTATACCTAATAGCGATCCTTGACCCCTTTCTTGTATTTCTGCATAATTAACAAGGTTTCAGAAAAGAAAACCCGCCACGGGTAGACATCTGTCCCAATGTTGTTTAAAAGTCATTTATATGATGGTCAAAACAAGAATTCAAGTTTTTTACACATGCTGTATGTTTTAGTATTAGTACCTACGTAAGCTCCTTAAATTATAAATGTGTTTTGCAAAAATATTAGAAAATATTGTTTAGGTTTTTAATTGCCACTTACCACCAAAATATGAATTTTAGAATATATGATGAATATCAGCGAAGCTTTAAAAACAAATATATTAAATAAAGGAGTAAATGCGTGGATTAACATAATTCATCACCTTATAGAATGATTGTTTGCCTAATAGCCACCACAATATAAGCAATACAAAAATCACAATAGAAATAATAGGAATAAAAAGAGATAATGTGACTGATAGTTGTAATTGAGTGATCAGTAATCACTCAATGTGATAAATATAATATTAAGTGTAGATGAAACAAAAATAAAAATTCAACTAGCAACAGCGATTTCTATTTTGATGAGAAATTTAATAACCCACGTGCAGTAACAAAGGTTTTAGTGTCTTACAATTAGTGACTGACATTACATAACTCCTTAAACAAATTATATATTACTTTTTTAATATAAATCATTTTTTTACAACAAAAACAAGAATTTCTATTTCAATTGTAAAAATTGCATATTCAGTTTGAAGAATATGGTTACATATCGTAATTTTATACACTTCAAAATTTAATAGTATGAGTATCCTATATGAAAATTTTATTAGTTGAAAATTGTATATTGTTAGTGGTTACTGTGTGTGGGTGTACTTTTTAGGATGTTTTGATTTGAAGCATTCATTCCATCCTATAAAATAACATTTCAATTAATAATCAACAGAAGAAAGATTTAATATTTAATTATCTTAATTGTAAAATTATGCCTGGCCGAATTAGTATGAGCCTGAGCTCGTATATTTACAAATATGCATATATTTACAAGTAGCATCAATATGTTAAACTTGTATAAAAAATTTTAATTAAATGTTTCTTAAATGAATCATCTTTACAGAAAGAAATTATGAGATGGAACAGTTAAGGAAAAGATGTTCTTCTTTAAAAGAAGAAATATCCCTTCAACAGTGTGGAGCGAGCTACTATGAAAAGAGACAGCAAGAATTGCATTCAATTATGTTTATGAATGAAAAGAGAAGAAAACAATTGCAAAAAAGTATTGACCAACTAACAAATATTATAAATGCTTTTCGGTAACATATGCTTGAAAAATTGTCAAAGCATTTTTGTCTTTGTTATATTATGTTGTTATTTGTTGTTAGTATTAAATAACTAATATAAAAGTAGGACCAAAATTAATTTTATTTATATTGAATTTAAATTTATTATTTTTTTGTTAAAAAATAATGTTACATATTCTTCATTACTAATTTTTTTATTTGCAACGGATATAATAACTGTGATGGAATATAGTGGATTTTATACTTTTATTTTGTAAAAATAGTATTATGTAATTAATGCTTCCAAAACTAAAAATAATTTTAGTTTATGACATAAGTTAGTTATTATTATCTTTAAATCGAATTTAAACTGTACTGTTAAATATTTATTTTACGGGTGTTTTTAGTTAAGAAGTGAGAGTGGTGTTCACTTATTCTGTGATAAATAAATTTTAGTAACTTGACGTAAACACTGTTTCTAGCATGACAAAATAAATAAAAACCTTGATGAATAATGTGTTTTATTTTAAAAAAACTTACTTTATAAAACATTACAGAAACTAAGGTGAGTATCTTTTTCTAATGTAAAAACTAATCCGTTATTCCAAGGATGTAGCATGTAATTTTTTACAAATTTACAAAATGCAGTGTGTCCACAGATGTGGATAGAAAATGTTTTTCATAACTTGTTTTGCTTATTATATAAATATGATTTATGTAGAGAAATTTAGATTTTTTGTAAAGTACATAAAAAATAGTTGTTTAGTAAATAATGTTTAGTTAAATGTTTCCTTCAAAATTTTTTGAAGCATTAAAATGAAAAAACTTAGAAGAATTCGAAATACTAAATATTTTCACCATCATATATTCAGTGATGAATCTACTTCCACAACAAATAGTATAATTCCTACACAAAATTGTTGATGTTGGACAAACCAAAATCCCCACTTTTAGCTTTAGACAAACAGCCAGAAATGTAACAAAACCAACTATAAATAGGTGTTCATTAACACTCGATAAAGTGATTCGTATATTTTTCTTGTAAGGAAGATATTGACTGCAAATTATTTGGAAGTTCTTGAATACTTTTTATCTCAGATGTAGAAAATTCGAAATGTAGAAGAAATAAGATATTCCAACAAGATGATTGAAAAATGATTATAGCGCATAGTACATTGCATGTCACTAGTTGACTTAATGAAGATTTCCCTGAACAATGAATTGGTCACTATATACTGATACACTAACTAGCATAGTCTCTGGACCTCACTGAATAGCTTATTTTCTGTGGGGGGAAAATTTTATGCCACTAGAATCAATTCAAGATTTTAAAAAACAACTAATGCAATAGTGAACCACATTTACAATATTTCTGAATTTTTAAAAAGGTGGCAAACATGTTGATATTGGAGGGTTGGGGAGTCTTCTTGGGTTTCCTATTGCATAAAATTTACTTAACCTAACTGTCTACTTATTATGGTTAGGTTAGGTTAGGTTCCTTCAAAATAACAGCGTATTTAGTTCAGTTAATATCTACGAGCAAAAAGACGATCTTTGCTCGTAGGTTAATATTCATATAGTTAACTTTTGGAACGCCCCGTATACTAATCAGTACATGTGGTTTCATATAGAGGGCGTACGATTAAAAATATTACAATAGACCACAATTGTATCGAATTGTAAACATTTGAAGGAAATTAAGAAAATCGTAATGAATAATAGGTTTTATGACGGTTTAATATATGATATGTATAAAGGAAGTGTTGTAGCATCTACTCGTATTAATAGGAGCTATCTGCATAATGTGAAGTGAAAATTATTTGATAAGGAAAGTGGCATGTATTGCAGAAAAGTGGAAAATCCATTTTCTCGAAAACTGTCCGAGCGGATGAAACTGAAACCAGATTCGTGTTCAGCACCCTCGGAAATAGGGGAATAGGAAAAATTTGGTAAGCATTTTCAAGACTTTATCACTTCTATATAATTACCTAAAATTTTTCTGTTTGGCATTTACTTCATTAAGTATTAAGTAAGTTTCAAGTCTTTTTAATATCAAATATCTTAGTAACCACAACTCCTATGAAAAAACTTCAGTACGCATAATTATGCCACCCTGTGTCCCCTGTGTGCTAAGCTTTAATTATCTGTGCTTAATCTGTGACCTGTGCTGTATGCCTTGGGCATAAAAAATATAGTATAGGATAGAATGAAATCCCCGATATTTTACTTCATGCAGTAGTGCTGCCTGTCGGTATGGAGGAAAAAAATCGGTAAATGCTAGCTTAGACCGTATGTAATATTTTGATATTATCGCCACATCCAAGTAAACGAGAGAACTCTCTAGTCTTCTTGGTCACATCATTCAAATTTAGCCCCATATACGTAGGCAATATTATATACAGTTAAATAGTGATTATAGCGCCATCTAGCACTATAATCGAATATTTTACTTACATTATCTCTGGAGTTTTCCATTTTAAATATAATCCCAGAATTCCGGCCTATTATGCACATTACATATTTCATTACAAATATTTTTTTGTTCAGTATTTATACTCGACTGTTTTTATTAGTAACTGTAATATTTAATACTCGGTGTGTTATTTATTTACAATATTCGAAGTGACGTTTTCTATTTCATATATTATGTGGTTTCTAGATAATCAATTGCCTTCCACATTTGGTGGAAGCGTAAAAATTATATTAACTCCTTTATGTTCATTTCAATACACAGATTACATACTTAGTACTTATACAGAACATATACGTATATACAGAACATACTTAGTTCAGATTCTCTATGTTACTGTAATTATTTATGACGACAGCAAAATTACATAAACAATCACACTTATAGATAATCTGAGCGAAGTATATTTTAATATATTAAATTAAAAGGCCAAAATAAATTTTACATTTTCCACAAACATAGTTTGTGAATTATTAATGTCAATTTTATCATTAAAAATGATAAAATTGACATTAGATTGATAGATTCGAGAACAAGTGCAGACGATGAATTTGACAACATATATTTTTCGTTATTTCTACGGAATCAATTTTTAGTGGTGTTGCTCTGTAGATTCTGTGGATCAATTGCATATAAAATGTAGATATTTTCTATGATTAATTGTTAGTTACAAACTACGAGCAAAGATCTTTTTGCTCGTAGGTTACAAAGGTTACAGCAGAGTTGAAAAGTATATACATCTACTGCTGCCGAATACAAAATTTGGTAATTGTATACAAGAAGTGTTCCTGGGCAAATGTTTACGAAACTTTTCCTACCCCCCTATTTTCGAGGGTGCTGGAGACGAATCTGGCTTCAGTTTCATCCGCTCGGACACGGTTTTCGAGAAAATGAATTTTCCACTTTTCCGCATGAGGCCATTTTGCTATCAAATTACATTCACTTCACACTACATAGATAGCTAATATTAGTACCAATAGATGCTACAACACTTTCTTTACACATATCATATATTAAACCGTCATAAAACCTATTAGAAACTTTCGATGTTTAGTTACTTCAAATGTATACAATGACTTGCAGTTGGCGTCGTCCATTGTAACTGTACGCCCTCCGTGTCGTTCGATGAAACTACATACATACAGAGAGGCTCCAAAAGCTAACTTTGAATATTAACAACTAAATACGCTGTTATTTTGAAGGATACTAACCTAACCTAACCTAACCTGACTGTCTACTTATTATGGTTAGGTTAGGTTAGGTTAGGTTAGGTTAGTATCCTTCAAAATAACAGCATATTTAGTTGTTAATATTCAAAGTTAGCTTTTGGAGCCTCTCTGTATGTATGTACTTTCATCGAACGACACGGAGGGCGTATGATTGCAATGGACGACGCCAACTGCAAGTTGAAGTAACTAAACATCGAGAGTTTCTAATAGATTTTATGACGGTTTAATATATGATATGTGTAAAGGAAGTGTTGTAGCATCTATTGGTATTAATATTAGCTATCTATGTAGTGTGAAGTGAATGTTATTTGATAGAAAAAATGGCCTCATGCGGAAAAGTGGAAAATTCATTTTCTCGAAAACCGTGTCCGAGCGGATAAAACTGAAGCCAGATTCGTCTCTAGCACCCTCGAAAATAGGGGGTAGGAAAAGTTTCGTCAGCATTTGCCCAGGAACACTTCTTGTATACAATTACCTAAAATTTCATCGATTTAGTGAGCTCATTTCTGTTTATTCTATGGATACCATTATAAATATCATAAATATAATATTGTCTTTATCTGTGTATATTTGGTATCAGTTCTCTATGGTTCCGTTGTGTACAGTGCACAGAACATCTAAAACAGTGTTTTCAGTTTTCAGCAAGAAGACTGGAGAACTGTACTCTCTAGTCTCTTGGTTTTTAGTGTGTTGAATTGACTTGCTTTGCTGTGTTACATCCGTTATAACTGTTATGAACTATTTATTTTTTTAACAACAACACCCTGTCAGTATAAATATTTGTTTCGTTAGTAGTTTCAATTTGATAAGCAGTTGCCAATGAAGAAGAATAATAGATGTTTTGAGGAATAAAGCAAAAACTACTTTATAATTTTGTGGTACATACATAATGGCAACACCCAAAGAACAAAATAAAAAAGATAAAGGGTTAAAAAGATGTTTTACAGCCCTTGTTGATCGGAAGCAAGTAAACCTAGATATAGATGTTTTAAAAATAATGCTTAAAAAGGAGTTACAAATAAACCTTGATGCTTTGGACGAAACCTTAGCAAGTGTATTACCTATCATGTTAGTGATGTATATGAAAACTTGGCCAGGATGGCAAAGAAGTAAAGAATACTTCAGCGGTAAATTAAATTTTAAGGAATGGTATGAAAAATTTAGACAGTACATTGTTTTAAGATTGAATTTCTTAATAAAGAATGGGTATAATAATGTCATTGAGGAAATAAAACAAGACAGAAAAAATGAATTGTCTCGCTTATATCCAAACAAAGTATTTATAGAACATGGAAGCCAAACTGATTATTTGGCACCAAGAGGTTTTGCTCCTTTTACAATTTCAATAGATTGTCCGCCTTCAATATTAAATTCTATAGTATTTACAGATTCAGGAGGTAAATATATTTGTTTTGAGTTCTATCATGAATATTATTTTGTATCCATGAACATATATCTTACAGAGCTAGTACATTTTTAAAAACCTCTTTTTTAAATAATTAGCAAAAATAAATAACATTTTTATTATTTTAAGAAGTTTTTCAATTGTTTTCGCATCTTTATTGTCACAATTACTGTAAGAAGAAGGATTGATGAGGATTTACAACTAAAATATAACTGGAATATCTCATAATGAAATTATAGGTATTTCGAAAACTCTAAGCTCTCTTGAGGGAAAATATACCTTGTGAGAAGTAACTACAAACAAATAATGCTGCTTTTTTGGTTTAGGTTGTCATTTTTAAAGGATTATTTGTTTGGACATTCATTTTGTAAATTATTAAAGATATTTGCTTTTTAATATAAAATAGAACATGAAATTTTTAATAAAATAAAAAGTTGTGGTATTTATCATATTACTAATATATTATATAATATATATTACTAATATAATAGTAATTTAGGACATTATTATTATATTGCTACACATGTAACAATTATTGACATTTAATAAAGTTAATTTCTAAGCGATATTATTGTCACCATGATAAGAAATATATACAATGTGTATATTGCTTATTATGTTACATCAATCATAGATCTATGGAAATTGAACATAGTTCTGTCTGCTGATACAGAGAGAATTCAACAATATTGAGAAAAATTTTAATTTGCAGACAAACGTCTGTAATTTGAACTTGAACTATAATTTGAAATGCTCTATATCATGAAATTGTTTCTGGGCATTAGTTGCCATGCAACTAATAGCATGTAAACACTACAAAAATTATTTATCCACAACGAAATTGAGTAAAAACAATTACTAAGTTTTATACCACTATATTTACACAGAAATGTGACTGCAGTTACGTTTCTGTAAATATACTGGTATAAAACTTAGTGTTGTTTTACTCAATTCCGTTGTGAATTATGAACTACACAGAGTAGCGGCTTCCTCAATCAATTTCTTAAAATTATTTGTAATTCAGATTTTCTTTAATTCTAACACTTGGTGAGATAGACAGGGTTCGAATTAGAGAAGTCCTACTATATACATGTGTATGTATATTTTTTTCTTTTTTTTTTTTTAGATGACATTATTATTAGGCAACATCCTGATATACAGTGGAGTAAAATAGATATAAAGCAGTTGATCCATTGGCCTTATATAGAAATCGAATTTTTTAGTCCTGAATTGTCATTTAGAAGAAAGACTTCATGTGAATATAATCGATATATCAACTTTACCACTACTCCTCTAAAATATGAAAAATCTGATTATATCGAACAAGTTGAAATTATAGATCCATGTAATGGAAGAAATTGTTATACCCTAAATATGCTTAGTTGTTATGTAAAAGAATTTACAAATGTGCTTAAGTCTGTAGAAGATGTAAGTTTTGTTGTTAGTGTTAATGTTACGTGCTAAAACAAATATTAGATAATGGATTATAAATTTGGTGTCTTTTGTGTAATTTTATAAAGTTTGCATATAGTAAAGTATTATTCTTTTTCAGATGGACCAGCAATATGTTTCTATAATAGAAACAGTTCTTAATGAATTTTTGATAGATATAGAGGAAATTGACATGAATAACACGATGGCTACAAATACATCTGTGTTGTTCAATATTGGTAAATGTGCTTTTCTTAGAAACAAGAAAATATCTAAAAGGTAATAGTATGTATTTTATAAAAAACATTACCTGGCTAAATGTCAAGATTGGTATAATTTTTATCCTCACCAATGGCGTTATTTCCAATCTTTAGAGCTTATTTTACATATAAAGTGTAATGCCTATTAAATGGTTAAGTAGTTTTCCTATAGATGTCAAAAGGCTAGTTTTGAAAAACCTTTGTAGTCAAGTTTTAAGTAATGTATCAAAATTTATTTAAGAATGGTAATTTTTGTGTTTAAATTACAATCATTTCCATGAAAATAGTAGTATTCAAGTTTTGTCGAGTAATATGTAGGGTATCACATACTATTGAAATTTAGAGTCATTTACACGTAGAACACTTTAAAAAATACATATTTTCATACTGATTATAATAAAATGTTGAAAAATAAAAAAATTTGGTATTTGTAAAAAATAATATTAAGCTTGTTCCTGAAAATATTATGAATATATGAAAAATAATGTTCTAAAAAAATTAACTAAACTGATGTTCTATAAGGAAACATCCTAATTATTTTGTTCATGTAGATTTCGTTCCATGGCCTTCTCTGTATAAAACTTTTTCACATCTACGTGGCATAGACTCCACTAAATTTCGACATCGCTGAATATCGATAGATTTCACTTCTTCAAAGACTTCAAATCTTCTGTATTTGTTGGACTTACCAAAACCTTTTTTCATCTACCACATTTAACCAGTTCTGTACTTTACGGGTGGTGTGCTCTGGGTCATATTGTTGCAGGACCCAGCATAATGGCATTTCATTTTCCGTCAAATGTAGCATTATATTGTGTAAAACATGAAGGTAAACATCTGTGGTCATAGTTTCCCTAATCCATTAAATAGATCCTGTAACATACCATGAAAAGCAGACTCAAGCCATTACGCTATAATGGCATGTTTTAGTGTTTTTGTTGTGTACTTACTATTATATGGTTGTAGTGGGGGGTATTTCTATGTGTATTTCATTGATGTTAGGGTTAAATAATGCCACTTTTGTTTCATCAGTCCACAGTACATTGCGCCATTTTAATGATTTCCAGTGAATGTGTTGTCCTCTTGCAAATGATAGCCTGTTAGCAATCTGTTTAGAATTTAGTAGTGGAACCTTTCTGTGCCGTCTTGATTTTCAATCTACTTTTTGTTACCTTTTCCTTATTGAAGAGGTTAATGGATAGGTTTAATAAATTTTTTTGGTTGAAATATTTCCCTCAACCCATATTTACTAAAATGCATTCACATAGCGAAATTTTTTTTAATTTACTCTATTAACTTACATATTTAAATGAAAAAAGTGTACACAATTTTTGTTAAACCCTATTTCTCGCTTCAAAACAAAACTATAATATCACTGATATTTTAATGCACAGCCTGTCAGGTTTTACTTTGTAATTGTTTTACTGATACAGAGGGATCCCTTGACACGCGGAATAGACGCAATGTCATCAACCCAGGGTATTTAATAATCTTAAAGGAAACTATTATTTGAGTTAGAACTTCAATATGTCAATCGACATGGATATTTCACACATACATATAATGGAAGAAAACAGAAAACAAAATCTTAGTTTATTGATTTAATTATTTCAGAAGTCAATAGGTTATATAAATATCAACATATTTACAGAACTAGATTAACCTATTTACCTTTTCTAGTTTAGTTATATATTTCATAAATTGTTACCGAATTCGTGTAACCAAAAATTATTTGCAAACCTTTATTAAAATTAAGATAAGATAATTTCAGAACCAGTTATTATCCTTTGGATTCCGTGTTCACTACAAGAATTCAAGAGTTAATAATTAAATTCCTAAATTTTTATGTTAAGGAAATTATATTAATTTACATGAAAAGTGACACACAATGTCCTGTGATGAAATGATTCTATTGTGTTCCAAATTTTTCTAATAGAAAAAAGAAGCCATTAAACCGAAATTAAATACAATGAAAATCATGAATTATTGGTTCTATTTCGATAAGAACTGTCATAACGGTTTAATTTGTCTTGGGCTCCCCTTAACATTTCTCATTCTGACAAACTTATATTAGCTTTTTTTTTACTAAAGTAGAAATCAAGTCCATAAAAAGCAGTTCAGTGATTGTACTTGATACCTTTTAGGTATTTGCAAAATAAATGCATACACAATTATTTGGAAAACGGTAAAAAGTACTCTCTGCTCCTCAAATTGTATTATTGTTATTAATAATTATTACCGAATCTGTTCTTAGGTTTAGACCAATAGATTTTCCGAGTTTCAATTAATTGTTATTAATTTAACAAACTTAAAAACAGTATAAACTTATTTGTATTAAGATTACATTAATGTTTACTCTTAATTGCAGTTCCCTCTTGAAAACTGGATCTGTTACTGATGTAAGCTATTGTGAAATAATCATCCCAAAAATGGAAACAGCATTGAATTTTTTTAAAGGTGTACAAGACACAAGTACAACAAATGTAACATTTAAATACTTAAATATACTTAAGTCTAATTTAAACACCAATAACTGTACAGCAATGTTGGAATCTGCAGTACCTGTTATAATATATAAATGTAATTATTGTAACGTAAGTTTTAAGTCTGATGCAGATATTTTATATCATCTGGAACAATCACATAAAATGGATCCATGTGTATTATGTATAAAATGTAAAAAATCCTATACAATTAATTTTTTAACAAATGCAAGATGGAAACATATCTGCGACAGTAATTCGAATTTGTATAATAATAAACAGTCACCGATTGTGATTAAGTAGAAATTTCATAATTAGTAAATTTGACTTGATAATTATTTTCTTTTTTAATATATGATACTTATGGTGAATTTATTTTAATTTTACAAGTCTTTCGTGATAAGTTAAACGCCTGCTCCAAATAGCAATGATGAATCAGTGTAAAGGGCATTTATTTCAAAACTGATGCTAATATTTTAATTAAAGTAAGTCTTAGGAAATCATGACTTTTAAAAAAATAAATAATTACAAGGCATAATTTTGTTATATAGTAAAATATTCTTAGCTCTCTTGTTTCATTAAAAAATCTGTTTTGTCTGATTTTGTATCCTTATGTATTTCTAATTATAGCAGTTGCCAACAAAATGAATCATGTAATGTGATTTAAGTATATGCATATGAATTATAAAACCTAATGTGTATATATACAGGATACGTCACGGTGACTGGCCTATTAGACGTTTTTGAGAAGCTACAAATAATTTGAAATTGAAAATTTGCATATGGTTTTTAGTTATGCTCTATCTAATGAAAATAATGCCATGTATATGAGACTACAGGTTATACCGGAAGTCGGCAACAACTTCCTTATTTTAAATGGCATATATTTTTTATGCCAGATTCGAATTTTACTTATTATTTTGATGTAACTTTCAATACCATTCCCTATCCTTAAAACCAATAATTTTTTATATATTTCGATTGTAATAAAATCTTATGTGAAACCCATACATAGAAATTAATAACTTTTGCTGTGGCAAGTTTCATTAACCAATTATTTTCCCATATGTTAAAGACATACGGAGCTTATGTATGTATAAATTAAAAATGCTCCAGAATACATAGGTTGTCCAAAACAGGAGGCCAAACATTGACAACTTCGACCTTCAATAAGTGGCTTATTTCAAATAGAACATACTACATTTCATAACCTCATTCGCTTGCTTTTTTTATTATCTTCGACCCATATGCCCATTTCTTAGACCTAAATTGTACTGTTCTTGAGTTAGAGTTATTTAGAAACATTGTTGAATTAACATCAACATTGAGCATAGTGTGCCATGAAGAACAAAGTTAAATGGAATAAGTTAATTAAAATGATTTTATGTAAAATGGCATGGATTCATTAAAAATGCGTGATGATCTTAAGGATGGTAAAAATTTTAAACTTATTATTGAATTTGGGCGTATGAAGAAATAGTAGCAACTCTAGAAACAGAAGAAAAGTAAAATGTACCCAAAATACATAGGTATGCAATATAATCGATACATTAAAATCTACTGCTGGGAGGACATAATCTTTATTCAGGAGGTGGTAATCCCAAATCCAAACAGAGAGAGAAAAAAAAAATAGTACAGAACTGATTTCTTGTTTACACCGAGTGAAAAAAGGAAACGGTCTGCGAGCTATCGAAATATCTCCAACAAAAGTAACAAAAACAATACAACAGCAATAAAAATAGTTCACGTTGAAGTTGAGAACAGTAATAAAAAGACAATTGTTACTTTGTTTTTAAATTATTAAAAATTATGAAAAATTAACAAGCTTATTAAAGGTAACAACAGTGATGTACAGTATGAGTAATAAAACAAACATATCTTCCAAACTAACAACTGCTTGAAATGTTATTCATTAACGTTCAAACATTTTAATACTCGTGTCGTAACACCGCTAGTGGTCGCTCGCCGAATTTTATTAATGTTTAATACTTCAAACGCCAAACGCCCTTCCTCTGATTTATAATTCTTCTCGTGAATTGACCGGGCGTCTCATACACTTTCATCTTTCCCAAAGATAGAAGTTAAGCGTGGTGGGATCGTCGAATCCACCCATCTTCAAATATGAGTATATTGTCTAGAATGTTTGATACTTCTCATGTAGAGAAAACAGAAGCGCCATCATGTTGATACCAACCATTTAGAAATTCCAATAGTGGTAAATTATCCAAAAAATCGGTAACTATTGCTATTAGTATCTCCATATAAAACTGAGAAGTTAAGGTTCCATCGTAAATATGGAATAAATTTTCCTGGAATTTCCTTTCCCTTAGCGTGAGGATTTTGATTTCCCCAAATATGACAGTTATGTCTATTAAATATTCTTTCACAAAAGAACTTTGATTCGTCCAGATATTTTTTTTCAAAGTCATCTTGAATGTGAATTAAAATCATTTCAGAAAATTAAATCTATTACCAGCATCTCCTTGATACAGAACTTGAACTTTAATAAACTTATAGTTATGCATTTTGTGCGCTTTTCCCCGTTGCAGATTACACACAGAATAATTTAGAATGACAAGACGAACATTTATTAGTTTTCTATTGCACACTGCACTCTTATGTTGTTAATTTAACAATATTTCTAAATAACTCAAAAATGGTACAATTTAGGTATAGAAAATGCCTATAAAAGTCGAAAGGTAATCAAAAAAGATGCGGTTATGAAATACAATATGTTCCATTTGAAATAAGCCACTTATTGAAGGTTGAAGTTGTTAAAGTTTGAACTCTTGTTTTGTACACCCTGTGTACTTTGGAGCATTTATAATTTATACATACATAAGCTCCGCATCTCTTTAATATACGGGAAAATAATTGATTAACATTAACTAAAGTTATTAATTTCTATGCAAGGGTTAGTTTTCACATAAGATATTATTAAAATCGAAATATCTAAAAAACTGTTAGATTTAGGGATAGGGAATGATATTGAAAGGTACCTCAAAATAATGAATAGAATTCGACTCTAGTACAAAAAATATGGTATACCATTTAAAATAAGGAAGTTGTTGCCGACTTCCGGTATATCCGGAAATGTCACATACTTGATATTATTTTCATTAGAGCATCACTAAAAACCCTCATATACAAATTTTCAGTTCCAAATTATTTGCATTTTTCGAAAATGTCTAATAGACCACTCATCATGAAGTATCCTGTATATATAGCTTTCTGATATATAGCCGTTTTCTCATGTGCATTATTCTGCACATTTGTGTATTAAATAAAATTTGTCAAACATAACATTTTCTTTATTCTACAATTCATAAGGTGCAGTAAGATGGGTGTCAAGTATAATACATATTTGTATTGGTGAATAAGATTGTAAATTTTTACAAAAAAATTATTGGCAAAAACTACTCTCTCTATTGCTTCATATTACAAGACATTGGATTATTTTAACCAAAACATTCATTATTTTACCTTCACATTCAGCGATGTATTTATCTAATTCATAATCAACTAATTTTAATATATTTCAAAATATTTTCAACTAAATTTTATACTCCCCTAACTAAAAGAATTTTTAAACCTATCAATTTTGATAAATGAACAGAAGCCATAAAATATATATTTAATTATGTTTTGAGAGAACACGTTCTAGAATAAAACGGAGTATATTAAATAAGGATGGATTTCATACAATTCTGCTATATAGGAAAGTTTTTCCATCAAACTATTTGAAATGCCTAGACATTGATCCAGTTGTATAGTGTATTAGTCACTAGTGACTAATACACTTCAATCGATGGGCACAACCAAATAATGTTGTGCAGGACAAATTGCACATCAAGATAATGCAGGTAACTTAATTTGTAGGTGTGGTAATAACCATTCCCTTATTGCAGATATAGCATACTTGAGAATACTAGAATTTTTATCAGTGGTATTACCTGTTTATTAGTATTTAACCGAGACTAATTTGCATTTTAATTAAATGAATGTGAATAAACATAATTATTACCAAGTACTAGAATATTTAGCCATTTATAACTGCACATACTTTAAACATTCAAAAACAAAAATAGTTCACCTATATTATTTACATATTACTCAGGGAAACAAAATATTTCTGCATTATTTTATCTAGTAATTCTTTATTACACTGCAACTACAAATTTACAACAAAATATTATTGAGAATATTTAACATATCTTATAGTATATCTAAATCTTTGATTTAGCCTATAATAAATGAAAAATGCTGATATTTGCTACTGTACCAACAGTATTATAATTCTACATTTTTTGTTAATTTTAAAGTTATGACAGTAAAATAATCAAAATATTTCTTTTTTTGTCTCATTTTAATACACAAAAATGTGTATGGGAACTAATCTGTCTGTAAAACTATATTTATTTAGCAAAACATTTACAATAAAAAATAAAGAACATATTTTTGCATCTTTAAGAAAACAAATATATATATATATATATATATATATATATATATATATATATATATATATATATATGTGTGTTATAAAAAACAAAGAACCTACATGAAGTGAACAATAATCGATCACCTAGTTGCTGATACTGCTTCGCCTTTTGAACTACTGCACTGATGTTGCCATCGATTTTCTGCTAGGTGAGTAATACTTAACTGCAATTTACACTTGAAACATAAAACAGGTTGTTCCATGCAATGCCTTTGTTTTAAATGTTCTAATATATCTGATTGTTTATTGTAAAATTGGTTACAATATGTACAGTTATATTTAATGTTAGGTAAAAAACTTCGGATAAAATTTATATCAGAACTATCATTGATTTCCTGTAATAGTCCAAAGGGATGGGGGCTCTTTTCATCCTGTATAGCTGTGAAGTCAAAAAGGGAGAGATTTGTCTTTGGACTGATAGATTCAGCAAAGCATACTGATCGATCACTAAAAATGTATCAAAATATACATGCATAAATAAGCTTCTAAAAACAAAGACTTAAAATTACCTTGTCCTGACACTTTTATTTCTAGCATAAATGCAACTTCCAATATTAAACATTACTGATGTATTTGTTGCCATGCTATTCAAATTTATTTCGGTTATATCTAACATAAATTCTTCTAAAACAGTTACAATTTCATCAAAATCATCTTGAGGCATACCCTATAAATAATAGTGTTTCATTTAAACTTTTTAGTAGTAGGTATATTCAAGAGGTATCAAATTAATATTTTGTCAATTATGCAAGATTTTGTTATTGATGGATTTAAAGGAACGGAGAGGCATTTAAATAAATCTTACCAATGCTGTTTGGTGTTTTTTCAGAACACTGACATAGAGTTTGAAATATTCCTTTATAACGTTTAAGGTATAAGCTACTCTAATTAACTGGTCATTAATAATCTCTATCTCCTCTATTAAAGCATCTGCTTTTTTAAAGGTAATTTTTTCATTGCTGAACATAAGGTATCTTTTATGTTCATGCATATTTTTTCTTTTGAAATGTAGTTCTTTAGATATATACTCCACCTCGATATATGGCCAATTTATTAACTGTTTTGTTGTTAATTTTTCATCGAATGGGTTTGTTTTATACTCCTTTAATATTATGTTGTCTAAAAAATTATAATACAATTTTTATAATACAATATTAGAAATGTTACAAACCTTTTACTCCCTCACAAAATACTAATGAGTTTAACATTTTTGGAAAACCTTGTACCTCAATTGAATATGGTGCTTGAGGTTTTTCAGCTGTAGGTGCAGTCTGAGTACTGTTATCAATTTTAAATAGCACACTTTCATCAATAGGGGGATTCATTTTCATCATTACTGATACTTTTTCAAAATCATTTTTTATTAAGTAATTCACTTTAAATACTAAATATTCTTTAAATTTAGCATACCAGTTTTCAAAAGTAATTTGTCTACTCATATAATTACTTGCTCGTTGCCAACCTGGCCATGATTTTATAAAATGTACTAACATATATGAAATAACGGATTTCACCTTTGGTTTTAATATATAAAAATTAACTTGTAAATCTTTTTTCAATATATTATTTACGTTATTCAAATCTAACTCCAGTACATTTCCCTCGATAATATTTTTAAAGCATTCTTCCAACGTTAATTCATTTAACTGCATCGTGTTTTGTTCCGATACATTATTTTTCGCACAATCCATTTTTATTTAAAAAGTTATAAATTAAAAATAAGAATATATTTAGGTTACCCAAGAAGACTCCAGTCTTCTTGAGGTTACCATAATAATCTTTTGTGATTTGACATAAAAGCTATTCTTCTTCTTTGAAAAGTTCACACCACAGACCAACACAAGTATAAGCAGTATAAGTTATACGGGCTACGAGCAAAGAGACAGAGTTACACGTAACCTCCACAGGAGTCCACAGATCAATTTCACACTCGAAAAAATTGTTATATTACCGAAAATTGTTCACCTGCTAATTTGCGTAAAAATAAATATTCAGATGAAATCGTCTAGAGCAGGTTTGGTAATCGCACCGTGAATACATTAGACATGCTGTATTTATAGGGTAATACTCATTTTCAGTATGTATCTACCCGAAATGGTTAGCTCAAGTTAAAAATTCTCCTATAAGAACTCCTAATATATGAAAATATTTTGTTATACATTTTCTATATCACTAACTACACCCATTTTAAAATTACCAGTCCAAAAATAATTGTGACACGAAAGTCTAAATTGAAGACCAATTTTTATTGGCATTGCATCTGATTAGTGATCACTCAGCGCAATTTTTGTTTTCTACAAAGATTGCTGATCGTTCCATGAACACTTAGTTCGAGAAATACCGTTTATTCAACTGATTCGTGATCGCTTCTGTAGCAATTAGTTCATATGAACGTAAGCATTGGTATCATGTTTATATGGTGGAGTGATATTTGTAAATTGTAGCAATACAGTATGACAAAAACAATATTTATGTGATAATACTTTTATAACCACAGGCCCGATAATCGGCAAGGCTATCGGTTATAGGTTTTAATTTTTAACAATTCAGTTTATTTTTGTGGGCTCAATGTTGTGTTTTTGTAGCAGTTACCAGTTATTTTTCACTTAAATTATAAGTTTAATGTATTTTGAAAGCATTAAACTACGTCTTGAATAACATAATCAGTTTGTACCGACTATTTTAAAAATCGAATATCGTTTTTTTTAATTCAAACGCGCCAAATCTAATTTTTAATTTCAATAAAATTTTGCATTGTGACGAATAAATATCTATATACCTTTGCTTTTGAAAAGTCCCAAACAGTTGTCTTATTTTTTCTTTGATGTGGAACGACCATGACAAAAAATATATTAATTCCACTCTTAATTTCCCGTCCATTTTAAAGAAACAATTGTCAATTAAATAGATTAATAATAAATAGACTAAAAAAAAAACTACAAAAAGATAGTTTTATTAAAAATTAAATTAAAAATTAATAAGTTTTAAAAAAAACTTTGAAATATTTTATATTATTGGTTAATAACAAATCAAATGTATTTCTTAATTTTCTATTGAACATTTTACAAGGGTTTCCCCTGTTATATCGTGTAGTGTATTAAGATAATCAAATAAAAATGTTTCAATAAAATGTACTAACAGTAACCAAATGCATGAAAAAGGTAGATTTCTTTTCCATTTCCATTATCTTACATAATTTTAGTGGATAGCTCAAAACGTGTACGTGAAAAAAACATTTTGTGTACGAATTAATAATCTTTAGATATTTTTTCCATAGATTCAACAAATCTAAATGAAATTTCAATGTTTTCTTATGGCCAAGGATGCAAGATTGTTAGATGTGGATTTTATTCAATTACGTGTTTTATAATTTCGACTGTAATATCTATATCATAACCAACAAAAATAAGATCTTGCAATAGATTTGCATTTAGATACTCATGTGTGGGTTGAATGTAACCCAAGTCAAGAATATTGAAGTTTGTTCTAGTTTATTGTAAAATGTATTGTTCCTTCAGCAAACCCATGTAAACAATAACCATAGAATAGATAAAATAGGGACACCTTTCTTGATTAATATCTTTCAATCATTCATTCCTGCATATTGCGTACCAAGAAGACTAGAGGACAGGAGCATAACTCGAGTGGTGGGGGTAGCACGAAAAGCGTCCGCACTATGATCACGTGGTGTGCTTCATCATGGCGGTCATTGCGTAGAATCGAGCGAGGTTATTTTTGTTTATTGTGTTTTGAGCGTTTCCAGTTTTTCTGTGGAATATGTCAAAAGTGTCGAGGTACTGTTGCGTTGCGAATTGTTCTTGCAAAAGCCCTGATCGTGGCACAATGGAACCCGACCATTTTGATAGTGTGAGAAACCACGATAGACGAGGATAAACGGCATGCGCAGATCCCACGCGTTTCTACGCGAGCCTGCCATATTGCCGACGTTTTTCGTACCACCACCACCACTGATTCTTCGAGGAGTTATGTCTCCTTACTCTAGTCTGCTTGGTGCATACACAAACATTCTTTAAAATACTTTATTTAAACGGGCCAGACGTCATCTTTAAAATATATAATAGTTTTAACTTTATCTTCATTAAAGTTTCTCAAATAGTCCTTATAAAAGTTTCCTTTTATTTCTGTGACATATCAATGAATTGAATTAAAGTTAAAATTATTATTTATATTATTTTTTGGAACAGGGCTTAAACCTTGCCCTTCCCTTTATGCTTTATGTATATTTGATGCATTTATACTTATTTTTATACACATTACTCATATGGCCTCTTTCACCACGTTTTCTTGAAGAAGTATGCTCGGCTTATATGTATAATTGATTTTACTGTAATATGGATACTAATATAACGGAACATGTTATTTTATTTACTTTCAGAAAAATATGGTGCCATTTTAAATTTTTTGGCATGTTCTCCAAGGGGTTTATTCATTCATTATGTGTGTTTTTAGTATTCATCTACAAACTTATCTAAAAGGGTTAAGTTTAGTGATATAATCGACTCTATTTGTCATCTTCATCTAACTTGTTTGGACCTGGAAACCTCATCTTAATACATCCTCTCTTCAGTCCTCCCTTTGATTAATTCAGAAAATGAATAAATTTTCTACATTCTTTTCTCAATATTGCTGACAAAACTAGTCATTATTAGACTAGTTGCATTATCTACATTAGTTACATTTTCTAGACATTGGAATTTTATTCATATTAAAAAGAAAATTCATTTTCTAAATGCTGCTTTGGTATTATGCGGTTTATAAAGGCTATGAGATGGTAAACAAAAAATCCATCCATAATTTGACGAAATATTAATTGTATCCAAATGGTTTAAAAATTAGAACAGGACTGAAATATGGACTATCATTATTTATATCTTTTATTTTAAAAGATGCAACATTAGAAATACTAATTGTTTTTAAAAATTGTGTATAGCTCCTCAAGAATGGGAACAAGTCTCAAAACAGAGACATTGGACTGCCCATGAGGTGCACAGTAAATAGCCTGGTCTTTACCCGGTCACATTTAGATCTTTACAGAATGAATATCGACAAATATATACAGTGGCGGCCATATAAGAACCTTAGTGATTTACTAAACTATTTCGTTGTTGCAACTTTAGAAAAACATAGTTTACAAAAGTAACATATTTCAATACTATATGGCACTTTACAGAAAACATAGCTAGAAGAACGTTTTTCATTAACATAGGTCAGAATAATAAATAAAATTGTTAGTAGGTAGACCACTAATTAAGAACAACTGTCTTCCTTAAGATTTTTAAGCAAATAACAAAAAATTAAAACATTTTTTGAATATCTGGTTGGAACCTCAGCACAAGAATTAGGCATTCACTCCACAAGACCTTGGCATTACTCCTTGAGAATGGAATACCATGCGTCCTTAACAGCTTCACATGAATTATTAAAGTGGCTTTCGTTTCACTATGTCTTTTACATCCTTCCACAGATACTCTATGGGATTTAGGTCCGTGTTACAGGATGGCCATTATAATACGATCACGGAATTTTGGTCAAACCATTTACGAACAGATGGTGTCGTATGTTTTGGATCATTATCCTGTTAAAATTTCCAAACAACTGACAAACTATCTTCGGCAAACGGTAGCATTACAGTCTCGATATATTTCTATACTGGTATTGATCCATTCGATCATCAACTCGATGGATAGGCCATACCCCATACCACAACATACACCTCCATACCTGAACACCCATCCCTCTTCCATGTTTGACCGTTATTGTAGTGGGCTTCGGGTCATATTCTTGCCTTGGAGGACGGCGCACATACTGCCTACTGTTAGATGCTATACGATTTATTTTTGTCTCATCCGACCTTAATCCATTTTTCTATTCTTTAACTATCTAAAACTTATACACAGTAAAGTTCAATGCCTGATTGACGATTTTTTTTTACACCATCCGTTTCTTTCAGGCAACCTTTCCCTTCAAGTTGTGCCGTAACTATACAACATCTAACACTTCTTATGGACAATTCTGATGTGTCTTCTCCGAATATTTTTTTATGAACATCAACTGCTGTTAATAATGGATTTTCTTTTTGCTAAATTATTCTCTTATCAGTTTTTGGTGTTGTTTTTCGAGGTCGTTTTTTCCTAGAATATTTTCAGTTATATTGTAGATATTAAAATGTTTAACTGTATGAAAAACCATGGTTTTTGAAAAATTTCATTTTAAACCAATATTTTTATATCAATAATCTGCCTTAAAAAGGTTGAATATGGCTTTGCACGTATCAGGACTGCAGTTCTTGGATTTCCCCATCTTATATCACTTTAACTATCGTATTAATTATTCGATATCGATTATTGATTATATAACAACACAAATGATTTCATAAGTATTAGTTTTAATACTAAATAACCGTAGTAACGGCCACGTCCTTAATTATGTGTCCGCTTTATGTTTGTTCTCAAGTAGACAATATGGCTTTAACTTTTATACTAGGAGGGGGAAGTCCGTAAAGCTTATGTACACTAACCGTATACCTTCTGCATTTCACAGCATATGTAATTCTTATAGGTTTCAGACAACGTTTGCTGTAGATGTATCTACTCATTAGTAGAAAGCGTTCTTAATTATATGGCCGCCACTGTATGAATGTCTACAGAGTTCGATCTGGCCTCGCGTAAAGAAGATCCTTTTCCCCTCCTAATGCTGCCTCACTCTTTCTTCTACGCATACCTAGAAAATCTCACCCTTTTTCCTATTCTTGACGAGCAGTACCTACAAATATTTAAGCCATCCCAAACAAGGGACAGATTTTTGATCAAGTAATCTCGCAGAATTACTCGATCACAGGTACCTGTAACAGGTATCTGTGATTTGAATTAAATGAAACACAGTTTGCTGAAACATTTCTGTTAATTAAATAAAACATTTTGAAAACAAATGTGACATAAAAAACAATAATTATACAGCTAATTTGAAAGGGTTGCAAATAAAATAACATCTATAATTTCTCAATTTAACCTTATGTAAGCATATAAACACAAAAAGATACAGAAACATAAATATACCTTAACTTACACAAAAATATGCAGTTATGACAATAATCTACCTAAAATAATACCACAAATTATTATCAAATAGGTAATATATATATATATATATATATATATATATATATATATATATATATATATATATATATATATATATATATATATATATATATATATATGTATAAAAACTAATCTAGCGATATTAGTACAGAAGCTACATTATCAACAAAAGTTGAAAGGGAAAATAGCTTGACAGTAAATGTTACAATTTTCTGGAAGATACAACAGGGACAGCCGACATTATAATTATCAATTGTATGTCATGGAAACTTGATTTGATAAGTATCGAATTGGCTAAGTAGCTGTGTCGTACACTTGATAAATTTAAATTATATATGAATGCTTGGTGAATACCACAAACAGTAAATATTTAGTAGAAGCAATAACATAGCACAAACATATTTATAAAGATAAATCTTAAGAAATAGTCCCCAAGTATACTTCCTTCGACTAATTAAAACTTTCAGATTTTTAAGAGATTTAGAGTTACTGAGTATTATATAATTTAAAATTATTATTTGAATTGATGAATTTCATGATAAAATTATCCAGTGAATTATAATGTAATCTATTAATATAGCCCACTAAGAGTAAACTAATTATGATCCACTATGAATCAAAATATGTTATCGGGAAGATGATCTTATACGTACATGTATGTTGTAGTTTGGACTAAACTACAGTCAAAGAATTTAATTTTTGTTATTATGGGGAAATAAATATCGTTAGTTTTAGCAAACTAAGGGTAACTTGGGAAGTATTTCTTGTAAGTATAATTTATTTTGAATAAATGACTTCATATTTTAAGCTTGCATTTTCTTTGCTGAATTTAATACTTATTGTCTTAAAAAATGGATCAGTTATACCAATTTAAGGTCCCTTTTGCTTAGTACATAAATATAGAGCTCATAGCTACCATA
Organism: Rosalia funebris; assembly: GCA_037954035.1. Lineage (NCBI taxonomy): Eukaryota > Metazoa > Arthropoda > Insecta > Coleoptera > Cerambycidae > Rosalia > Rosalia funebris. The sequence goes on along the minus strand of JAZFAV010000026.1, from coordinate 17,752,702 downwards.
AAGTTGTGCTTAAAAAACGATAAATAAAATTTCTAAATATGTAACGATTCACTTATATTTTCTCAATAACATTATTTTTATTAGAGGAAATCATTATTTAATATACACGTGGAATGTGGATACAGATACAAATTTATATATATATTTTTTTGAACACATGAATTTACATTTTGAGATTCATATCTTAAAACTTTAAAGCACCTTGTCGTAGTATGCATAGTATTCCTGTTTTGGTATAATTTCCGACAGAGTTTATATTTACCTGAAATAAGTCATCAGTACCGAAACTGTATATCTTTATTGGATGACTTCCTATTTATTAATTTTTTGTCAGTCTTGGCAAACAAAATCTCTGCCTAAAAATACCCATTATGATTTTTTTCCTTATTAAAATTAGGAGTATACAATAAATAAAATCATTTAAAAAATGTGTTTGACACGAACAAGAATATATTATAAAAAAAAAAAAAAAATAATAAAAAACACCATAACCCATAGCTATAAATACATGAGTGATTTTAAAACCGAAGAAAACGTGATGTGAGGTACATAACTCACAGAACATAAAAAACTTATATCTAATGTTTTTAATATACAAATAGTCTGCAATTTGCTTATGCACATCAATTTCCAAGCAAAGCTAACATAAATATTTTTCAACTTTTGGAAACGCACAGGCAATAATTTTAATCTGAAAAAGAAAAAGTTGTTAAGTTGTTGTGGGGCTTATATAGGATAGGGTATTTTATAACATTTATTTATTTATTATTACATTAAAGAGTAATTTCATGTATATTAAAAATCCTGCAAATACCATTTATAATCATTATATAGTTGTTTATTATTATGCTCTTATTTTGTTAAACTAAATAAAAATTATTCATAATTTTAAACAATATTACTTTATTAAAAAATGTCATTAAACGTATCAATAAGTAGATCATATATGAATTTGCTATTCCTTAATTTTTGTTATTCAAATTGTGAGAAAATATTCAGGTTTCAAAAACTAGATCAATGCAAAATATTTTTATAATTGAGCTTTAGGACGATGCAGACTATATACTGTTACTTCACTAAGTAGTTAAGGTTTAATAAAAAGCAAAAATCCCTAGTACTATCAAGAATTTAATGACACTTGATACATTTCCCTGAAATATAGACAATACGGAATTAATGTTTAATTTAATTATGATTAACTTAAACATTACATCTTGATTAATTAATAGGTGAGACCAAGAGTATAATACCAAAAATTAATTTATCTATTGCCTATATCTCATATATCTCAGAGTAACGTATCGAATGTGTCTCAATACATACTTTCTCGATGGTATCTTTATATCATAAATGTATTCATTAGAATAATTCGGCTATTTGAATCTTATTTAAAGAGTTTATTTTAATAGGCAACTGAATAATGTTTGAACCTGCGTAGCTACCTCCTATGGGCTCAAAAAATATTGTCTTGTCTAATAGATAAAAAAATAAAACCAAATTAAATCACGTATACATTATTGTATTACAAATATAGCATAATTATAGGGTTATTGTTATTTGAATCATACTTGGTGTTTACCTTAAGGGGCAACTGAATAATTTTGGAAACTGCTTAACTGCTCCTCATGAAAAACTATTATATTTTAGTTATAGGTATTATTAATCAATTATTTAGCAAGTAGCAATTATCTACCAACTTTGGTTATTTTAATAACAAAAATCATATTTTTGAACTACCGACTAGTAATTGGAGAACCAATAATTGGAATTTCAGTTCATTTATAAACTCTATTATAAACTTTCAATTTATTTATAAACTCTGGTTAATGGTAATGAAGTAAAAGTTAATATGAAAGAAATTACTCTTATAAAAAAACTTACATTGCCATTACTGTTGCTGTGCAGATTGAATTTCTATTTTCTCCACCGTCATATCTGGATTCATTGCTGTTGCTTCTTGGATAGCTTCAGCTAAAGCTCTGTCATGATCAATTGGATCACCATCTGACTGAATAGTTATTTTCTGCTCTACTCTAGTTTCCACTACACCATCTTTTTCAGTTTTATACTAATGAAAATCAGTAAGGATCATTATTGTAATACTATTTTATTTCAACAAATATTTACACCATAGATTGAGTTCATAAAAATATGATTTGTAGCACAAACTATACTTACAGTAATAGTTTCCACAGTACGTGTCTTTGAACTTATAGTTTGGGAGCTGACAATTTCTCCAGTGGCACTGTAAGTACCATCCTTTGACGTCAAGTTCACTTTACGTGCTTCCGTTGCAACCACTGGAACACTGGTCGTGGAAGTATGTACAACAGTTGGATCTCCACGATAAACAACACTTTCCGTTTGTACTATACCCTCTGGGATGTTGTCCTATATATGAGCAATATTGTAATTTGGCATAGCAATATGGCTAGTAGAATCTGTATGGTTAGACTATTAAAAATTAGTAAAAGAAACATTGATATACTGCAGTTTTATATGAACAGTATTGTATGATTAAATTTATTTATGTTTTAATAATTATTTTTAGTCAGCAGTAATAATTAAGAGAAAATATATCATGGTGTCCAAATAGTAGTATGTCCGATACATATTTGTCTAATCTAATTGTACATATTTGTTTAATCTAATGGATTTCATATATCAAAATGGAAATACAATGTTGTACAGTGAATGGGTTGCTTAACATTAAAGACTTATATTTATTAGAGGCTGTGATTATGTGCGCGAGGTTAAATGAACTCAGCCTTACTCTTACTGTCAGTTTCGGTGCATTATCACCTAATCCCTACACAATTAAACTTCGCATGTACCACTATTTCGTTCTGTATTTATATATTTTGTTTACCAAACCATTAGAGAATAAATAAACAGAATAACTTTAGTAATACAAAAATTTAAACATTACATAAAGTGTATTATATAACTTAAAATTTTACATGAATTGGGAATAAATATAGGAAACATTTATCAAATTTGGAAAACAAGAAAGTAGTAATAAGTCTTATTAATCATACAGTTTGTGATGAATTCAGACTTCATTATAAACATTTTACTGAAAATGTATTAAAATTGGTTTAAATAAATTTTGTTTAAAATTAATTAAAAAACTGATAAAATTAACGTAATATTCATTACACTGACAACAGTTAATATGTTAAAATGTGTGATTAAATAAAAAAGGCACAGTTTATATTATGTTTAACTTATGTTTTTTCCTTTAGCTTTTTTGACAAAAGAAAACTTTTTTCGTAACAGACTAAGTCTGGTTATTATTTACTATTCACGACAGTACTGCCAATATAACACCACTATATTCATTTATTTCAAAATATTTCTATTTGTTTCTTCCAAATATTGCCACCATACAGATTCTATTCTATCAATTTACATTACTTTTTTAAGATATGTATTTATTGAGAAATATAATAACTGAACAGAAAAAAAAATGTATGTGCTAATATTCCATATGAAATAGTCCATATGAAATACAGTTGGGAAAATATTTATATTATATTTTATATTATTTTATGACAATAAAACTAATAAACTATTAGTTTTTAAATATTTTATTTAAATAATGTGTATATTATTAGTTACAATATACAGATTATCTAAAGAAAGTATTTTTAAATAGCAAGTACTATAGTTTATTTCATCGCTATTTGTCAAATAAAAATCTCAAAACATACCGTGGCTTATTTTTATGGCTAGGCTCAGGTAGACTTCCGTTTATTGGCAAGATAAGAGTTTTTTTTTTTTTATTTGGCTAATAGCGATGAAATGAATAGTACTTGATTATTATATTGCGTCATACATGCTTTGCAGTTAAAAGTTTGATATTGTAATGAAAGTTACGTTTTGCAACTAACTAATGCTTGCACAAAAATATCATGCCACATTCTAAAAAAAAAAAAAAAAAATACAACCTATGATATCAAACATCAACAAAATACTCGCATGTTTACATGCTTACTTACATTTGTTTGAAAATGGGAATATGCAAATCTATAAATGTAACTGATTTAACTTGATGCCCTACCTGATATATAGCACTGTTGTAATATGGATGATTAGGATCGTCTGGTGGATCTATAGGGGTGCCTGAATCACCTGAACTAGTCGAACTAATGCTGTCTCGTCTGCCCAGCTATAAGCCATGCATGTTAGAAGAAAGGTTATTACGAAAAGCTCGAATAAATATTACTTAAACTCATAGGTGAGTATTAAAACATTTATAGACTTATGAAAAATGAATAACAGGAATAGTTAGCTTTATTTTTGCATAAAAATGTACTTATGTGTTTCCTAACGTGTTATACATGATCCTTATTTAAAAATGTATACTCCTTAGTTATTTGCCAAAAGATTTTAACAAATTACTTGAAAGACAAAAAGTTAGTCACGTGTTTATGAACCTGCATTTAAAGGCATTGGTCTGCGTAAGCAAGTTTCTGATTATAATATTGGTGAAACATTAAATGATACCTGTATTTAGGTACAGGCATAAGGATCACCACTTAACCGGCCCTAAATTTGAGTTTAAATCATATTTCCGCATAGATTTTGGATACATTTTCAAAAATAGGTGGAAACGGATGGCTGGATCAAACTAGCAGTAATATAGAAAACAAATAAATTACAAGAATGTAAAATAATGGAAAGTAATATTGTTTGTAAATTTTGTGATAAAAGTACATATTTTGTGATTTGATTAATGCAAAAGAAGATTCACTTACAGCAGAAATAATTCGATTTTTATATTTCTTGTTTTATAAGGATGTAAAAAATAGATTGGTTAGTTTAAAACTATATATGATTAACAATAAATGTATTATTAGAATGATTTGGTGTCCACTCTAATTGATTTTAAAATGTAATTTTTGACGTGATGATTTTTAATGAACACCATAAAGCTCTCATATTAGAATATATCTTTCAAATGCAAATATATTCACAATTGTGAGTCACCTATTAAATGATTGTTGATTTTATAATTACAAAATATCTTCAGGATTTTATTTTTTTAAATTAAAGTGAAACTTTTCAAGATGAGTGATATTAATTCACACGTATAAAAAATAAAATAATAAATAACAACCTGATCACCGCTAACAACAGTACTGGTAGTTTTTACTTCCTGTGTCACAGTACGTTGCTCTTGCCTGGTAGCACTTGATGTCATAGAATGAGCAACTGTTTTTTCTTCCAGTTGTTGTGTACGTGCATTTGTGCCCAAATCTTCATGAGTGGTAGCAGTACGTGTGGTTACAGCTCGAGCAGTAACAAAAGGTGATTTGCCATCATCTGCTGGTGCATCAGCCTTAAGTATAAAAAAAATGAAGAAAACAAACGAAATTAAAAGAAAACCTGAATTGCAGTAAAAGAAAAAAAAAAATAAAACTAAATTAATATACATATATAAATTAAATTCAATAACCTAATGTGAAATAATTTCAATAACGAACATAGTCAATAACAGTACAAGGTGATTCTTTCAGTTGTTCATAACATTTTTACTGCTAAACCTCTAACAATTAGTTTAATAATTATTTTAAAACAATTTATATTATCGAGGTACTAAATTATTAATGGGTTTCAAAGATGTTAACCTATAACATCAGTTAATTTACTCGTGTTAAAGAAAGGGTATAAGCAAAAAATAAAGATATAGTAAACCAATAGGAAAACATTGTTATGTCTTATAGAAGTGTTTACTGCCTCTCTTTGCTTTTCTATACCTATGATGCCTTCAATCTAGATAATGTTTAATGTATCGCGATGTGATGAGCGTTGAGTAACATGTATTTGTTTCTTGCAAAATTATCAAGAGTTTCTAAGTAAGTACCGCACACAATGCTCTTGCTACATTTGGATTATATTTTATGCTGTCATATATAATAAACTTTGAACCAGTATGTGGTAATAGAAAGTCAATGAAAACTACTGTATACTAAGCGACCATTTTTGAAATTCAGATTGAATTCGAAACATGAAATCTTGAGGAAGAAATTGAAGAGGAATATGAATAAAGAGGAACACAAGAAAATAATTCTTCAAGTACACCAAAAAATTGTTATGGAAATAATTATGTAAATATGTTGTTGGTAAGTGTACAACAGTAAAAATTAAAAAATAATACTGTATTTTTGTGATGCAATTACCAGATTGGGATTGTTACTTTAGGACATACTTAGACCCGACTGCTCATTAGATGAGCAGAAATCCATTTTGGCTGTTTGTTTTTATGAGCTCTGTCAAACTAAAAATTATTCAACTAACACTTGTTTAACAAACATGGAAAAATTATACCAAGTATATTTATTTATACATCATTGTTTTGCCAATAGATTTCCCTTTCTTAATACCTGAATTACTTTAATATGTTTTGAACCCACTAATAGTCATGGATTAGCAGAACGTGAGGTCGCGGACATATAGATAAAAAAATAAAAATGTAGTACTAATCAAAATATAGCTTTCAATTTGCTGTATTAAATGAAATTTAGCAATAAGGAAAATATAGTACTTTTTACGAAAAAGGCTAGCAAAAAATATATTCGACCTGTTGCAACAACACCTCTCACATAAACATTACATGTTTTTTTTTACATGTTTTTGGTATTAACACTGTTTCAAAATTACATGAAAATACTGTCTCAATATTACATGATTTTATAGACATTAAAGAAAGGAATAATGTTTGGAACAATGGAATATTTAATGGAATATTTAAAAATGTTAGTGAACAAACGATCTTTGTCTTGAATATAACTTTGAAATACCTTTGCATATTCATATTCTACTACCTTTCATATTCATATTCTATACCTTTGCAATACATATTCTAATTATATCAAACACTTGTAAGATGAATTAATTACTAACCCCAATTAATTTTAAAAGTTTGTAAAAAATACAAAATATACTTTTTTGTAGTAATATTTTTCAGAATATGAATAGGTAACATTGAATGTTATTTCCTAAGCATGATTGTTACAAGTTACCCGATGTAAAGAAGAAAATTGAAATCTACATAAAATCGAATTTATAGTATGAAAAAAAAAAAACTGCTGGGGAATGGGGAAGTAAAAAATTATTTGAAGGTTGCCAAATAAAGTAGTGCTTTAACCCTGCTCTGTATAAGCCACTAATTCTGCATTAGGACACTTACATATATTAAATAATAGTAAGTTGACATCTGAACATTCCACAACTAGGAGTATTTTAGAACGGAGAGGATAACTATAATATATTATTTATAGGTTATATAATTTAAAGGTAGTCATTTACATATTATTTATTAACAAATTTAATTAAGTTGACTGAAAATTTTATTTTGAACTGAAATTAGCATATTCCTCTGAGAACGTTAAGATAGCCTAAATATGCTTTGAAAATATAATAGTTTTAGTGCCATTTTCTTCTTTTTTAATGTTATAAAAAATTTACATGCCAAAATATATCACGTATGGTTTTATGTACAATTTAAAGAATCACCTTGAATAAGTATAGGTATTTTTATCATTTTTTATATAAATATTACTAGCAGCCAAACGGTAAACCTAATTTATTTGAGAATGGCATTTAATATTCCAAGAAAGTACTAATTTAGATTTGCATAGTAAACTATAGAAGCATTAAGTTTGCTGTAGGGTTCAGTAACATTATTCAGTGCATTATAAAGCTATTGGTTATGTAGTTTCAACGCGTTTCAAAAATTAGTCGTCTATCAAAGAGAACCAATATAATAACTTTAATTAACTGCCTACCAATACTATCCTTATTTAACTACTGTTGAAATTGTTAAAATAAAGATGCTTGTTAAAATTCTTGAAACCAAAATCATTCATTTGATCTAAAATACTGAAATAAAGAAAAACATTCTTAATATGTACTTATATGTATGTAACTAATTTTTACGTATAATTCTTTCTGGTTTTTGTAATATTATATGTTAATATTAGTAATATACCAATTTGAAAATCTGGTACATTATTAAGATTACAGTATAACAATATAAAAAGTATTATGTAAGAATATTATTTTTTAGTTAGATTTATTTCTATATTTTGTGCCATAATTTCAATGATTTTTTCTTATTTAAAATCATTTTAAAAGGTAAAAATTTTATTGTCCCAAAATATGGTAAGATATACAAAGCTGACAGTGTTATAAGCATTGTGAGTTAAATATTTGTGTCATCCTCGTACATGTGAAGGTGTTAAATTAATCAAGATTCTATAGGTTATCAACTCTAGGGGAAATTAATTTTACAGGGGAAGGAGTTATGGTACAAAGTTGTTTTAGGTTTATCAAATCAGAGCACCATGTGGTAATGGCATTCATAATTGGGGGTGTGATGGGTAAAAGTAGGTACTGATGAAATTTGATAAATTTCTTTGTTTGAAATTAATTTCTGGTAAAAGATGATGGCAGTTAAAATAGATTTCTAGTAAAAGGGCAGCTGTTGATGCCTTTTGAAAATTAAAATGAGGTTTTCATAAGATTTGTAAAAAATTAATAAACTCAAAACAAAGAATAGAAAATCTAATGTTTGTTATAGCTACTGGTTTTATTCGCAATATATTTGGTGAAGTAAAAATCATCAGCATTGAACTAAAATATTCCATGATCTTGAAAATATAATTGTCATTGAACAATGTCTAGCATTTAAGTGGATAGTACAGCTCTTAACGTTTCTAAGTTCATGCAATTATTGATATGAATGTTTATAAATATATGTCATTGAGTGCTAAGGAAAAAATAATATAAATGATTAAAAATGTCAAAGCCATTGCACACTGTAAAGAAAGAAAAAAAATTAAGTTATTTTTTGAAAATGAGAGAATCAGACTCAAGTTTCGTATTAACATGTAACTCTATTTGTTAATCAGTCGTTAAAGTTCAATCTTACTAATGTATTCAAGTGACTGAACGAAATTTTTGTAGAATACCATGTACACGGACCAAACAAAAAAATTAATGAATTGACAAATGAAATGAGATAGATGTGATTAACCACTATCCCCAGAAAATACTTTACAGGACAAAAATTAAATATGAGTGCGCTAAACATTTTCTTTTGGGTAACTTATTTTAATTTCACGTTTTATAATTTGTTAAATAAGATTTAGATGCATGTAGAAAAACCCCCTGTAGAGGATCAATATCGTCTTGATTAGGAGAGATTCAATATCATCCATAATAAAATATTAGACAGACAACGATGTAAGGGAAAATTTTGAACGGACGAGTAAAAAAAAAGAGCAGAAAGGGTGGTTTTATTAGACCATTTTGTTAACATTTATTGTGCTAAAGTAAAATATTCTACTCGATTAAAGGGAAAAAGACAGATGCTGTTGGTATACTTGCAAATTAGGTAGCGTGAGAATGTAACAGGTTTATTAACCCTTTGAAGACCGCAAGTCCGTGAGACGGACAGGCGGCGATATTTGCTTCCCGTTCGCAAGTCCGTCCCACGGACAACAATCACAGCTACACTTCATCGGGTGTTGATTAGGAACAATTCGGAGTATCGGCACTTGCAAATGCTCTAACTGATCGAGAAAAAGCAAGCTTGCTAATGAACATGATACAAGGCAGAGCAGCCCTATTCTCATGGGCAAAGACTTGACAGGTTCCCAACTTGTCGAAACGTGAAAGAGTCGTTTTCGACTCAAGTGTTTTCTTATTGTATGCATAGCGTCGGCTGACGGACATGTATCGCGGCATGGTTCTTTCAAGCGTTTACTTATCTATTTGCACTGGACAATATTTTTGAATATTTATAGGCATTTGAAGTGCTTTATTAAAGAGTTATGGCTAAAAAGGTGCTTAGTGATAGTGAGACTGAAAGGCTAGTAAACCTAAACGACAGTGATGAAGAGTAGGAGTTGGATGACGATGACAATAGTGACAGTGGGACACTGGGCCCTATACCAGCCATTTTTCAAAGACGTTTTTACCAGGAGACGATTTTGTCAAATTTTTCGCGTTCTACATATTGCTGATCCCGTCCCTATCCAGAACCACCAGCGCAAATCAAGATGTTACAAAATCAAAGGAGTTTTGGAAACAGTCGATGACTCGTGCCGCAAATACTATGCTTCCGAAGTAAATATTGCAATCGATGAATCAGTTGTAGGCTTCAAAGGCCGCATCAATTTCAAAAGCTACAATCCCCAGAAGCCCACTAAAGAGAGGTTGAAAGTTTATGTCCTTGACGATTCGGACAACGGATATGTGTGCGCCTTCGAACCATACTTGTCAAAAGTGCCATATTATAAATGATTTTTAGTATTAGGTATTTTACAAATGAGCTCTTTGTACCAAAGTGTGAAGTAACAATCAATCACTCGTTGCAATTAAAGTTTTGTTTACTTCGCTATACCTTCCCAAAAAATAAAGCTAAACTTGCACACGCATACCATTCAATGCGCAAAAGAATGCAGCGTAGCGTTACCGGTGTGAAAAGAGTATTTCTCTATTTTTTAAAGTCAATATAAGCAACAAAAGTAGAAAAAAAGGTTTTTGAAAAAGTCAATCTTTCATTTTTAACTTCAACCTGCCAATTTTTTAAAATCAGCCACATTTTAGAAAAAATAAACCATCATCTGATTCGCCATTTTCTTACGAACGAACGAGATCATCAGCCTCGGTCGATAAAGCAGGTTTATGCAAGGGTAGATCCAAGACAATGTCGCGAATACTCCCGAGAGTTACTTTAAGCTAGCATACTTTCTCGATCGTGACGACGTTCGTAGCTGCGGATTCCTAAGGGTTAAGGACAAAATATAAAATGTTTCATGAAACCGTTGGTAAAATGTAGTTTGCTCTGCACTTTTTTATTTATGTGCAGATATATCACTAGACTAATGAATGTCACTTAGAATTATTTCTTTTATTTTACATACCACTTTATCCTCATATTGTCGCAGCAATTTTCTAATTCGTTTTATTTTATGGTAATGAAGACATATTAAACTTATATTTTTATATTGTATGTACATCTTTTTGTTGTTGTATTGCTACAAATGTATATCTTTAATATGCGCTATTGCATGATATATTAATGTTTCAATAATAAATATTGATATTGTATTATTTATATGCATGTATAAGATCTTAACAGGTTTCAATGTGAATGGGGAGACTATTCCACAGTATATTTATTGCATTTTAGATGGTTGAAAATACTATAATCATTCAACACAACACCTGAATCTGTCACAGCAGGTATATTTATAAAAATGTATATACCAACAGTGCAGAGTTAATATTCATCATTTCATATATTTGTTCATGATTAGTATTTAAGATGACTCAAAAATTAACGAGGTATGAATATTTAAAGGTCATTCATTAATGTCATTTTCCCATTTCAGAAATGGGTGATTTTCTATCGCACAAGGTAAAAAGTAAAAAAAAAAAAATTAAGAAATAACTTAAAACTTCATTTATATAACTAAACTAACCTTATTTATTTGTGTAGAATATGTAACTTCTCCTGTACGGCCATCCTCTACTTTTTCTTCAATGTTCTGGATAACGCCGTCTTTGCCTTTTGTAACAATCTGCTTTGTTGTTGTTTTAACTATAACTGGTGTACTGATTCCTCCTTTACCTTTTGGTATTTTCAAGTTAGTAATGTCTTGTAAATTATCAGATGCATACTCATTTAAGTCATCATCACTTGATTCACCTGATGAACTTCCACCTCTTGTGTATGTTTTCACTTTCACCTTTGTATCTTTGAGATCTGTGAAATGACTGGGATCAATTTGTGCATAATTTAGAATGAGTTCCCCAGTAACTGGATCCCTTCTTGCAGTTTTAGGATCAATATCGCCAGTTTGAGGGTCAATGTGGCCCCATTCAGTGTGAATTTTACCCGTTACAGGATCGATTTCTCCAGATAAAGTTAAAACTTGTGTTACTTTAGTATTTGCACTTTTTACAAGAGGATCATTTGGATTTACTTGCACTACTTTGCCTGTTTTCGGATCTATCATACTGTAAATATAGACAGTCTGTGTCGTAACATTAATAATTCGACCAGTTTTCTCATCAAATTGACAGTCCTTTGGATCTATTTCCTTTAATTTTCCGGTGGGATCATTTTGCGTAATTAGGTATATACGAACTATAACTAGTTTACCAGTTTTGGGATCTATTTTGCCATATTTTGTATAAATTTGTCCTGTACTAGGATCAATCTCTGAAGCAGAATACAATGGAGTTCCAGTTTCATCGACTTGTGCTGTTTTTGTGAATACTTTATTGGTATCAGGATCAATTTTCGCATTACTTGGATCAACTTTGGTAATTTTAGAAATTGCTCCTGTTTTTGGATCAATATATCCATAAACTGTTATAATATAACCTGTGACTGGGTCTATATAACCGGTAGTATAAACGTCTTCTTTTGTTGTGGGATCTTGATGATCTGATACCCATACTTGATTTGTCTTCGGGTCAAGCTTGACTGTTTTACTATCTCTTTTTACTATCTCACCATTTTCATTAACCTGAGAATCACTAATTAGAACAGAAATAATTCTTGCAAAATTAGGATCTGGTTTGCCAGTTTTTGGATTTATATAACCACCTTTGAATAAAAGTTGTCCAGTTGTTGGATCAACACTACCTTGTTTACTCTCAACTTGGCCAGTTTTTGGGTCTATGTATGTCAGTGTTCCTCTGACCGGGTCTATTTGACCATATTTGGTATCGATTTTATGCGTTGAAGGATTATATAAACCACTCGAGATATCTGGGGTAATATGTTTTGTATCTATGATATTTTTCTTAGAATCCAATTTACCAACAAAAGTAATAATTTGCACTTCAGGTTCAACTTCTGACCCAACCTTAATAACTTGACAAAGGTCAGGATTTACCGAGTCGGTTTTAGGGTCCTTTACGCCAGATGATATAATGATATTACCTTCAGCATCGAGTTGAATTGGTCTTGATTCTGTTTTTCCCGTCTTTGGATCTCTACTTATAATTTCTAGAGATTTTATATCAACAGTGCCATATTTAGTTTCTAGTCCACCAGTAGCAGAAACTTTCTTAGCTTTGGAATTCTCCATCTGCCCATTGTTTAAATCAATACTACCTGTTTTGGGATCTTTCTTGGCTCTAATTGTAGTTATTTCTAAGACAGGATCATTTTGTCCGGAAATACTAATAATCTGACCTAAAGTGTTGTCAACTTTTCCTGTTTTTGGATCTGTAACACCATTAGTTATTACAATTTGACCATTAGCTTCGTTAATTTGTGCTGGTTTAGCTTCAACTTTTCCAGTTTTAGGATCATTTATAATAAGTTTGCCATTCTTAGGGTCAATAAGGCCATATTTAGATTCTATTAAGCCTGTGTCAGGATTTAGTAAAGCTGTCGACTGTTCAATTTGTCCTTTCTCTGTATCGATTTTACCAGATTTTGGATCAATTTTAGTTGTGATAACGACAATTTTAATAACACGTTTTTTAGATGTAGGTGGTGCACTAGCATCTAAGGCTTGTTTTAGACCAACAACTGAAAATATTTGACCTAAAGTTGGATCTCGTTTGCCCGTTTTGGGATCAATAACTGGACCACCATTAATAACAATTTGACCAGTAATGGGTTCAACTTTTCCTTGAATAATTTCACTCGTACCAGTTGATGTGTCACGGGTTACTAAAGAACCAGTTGTGGGATCAATCTGTCCATATTTTGTTTCAATAAAGCCACTCTTTGGATCAACAATACCAGTTAAATGTTCAACAAGGCCATTTTCAGTATCAACACTTCCAGTTTTAGGATCTTTTTTAGATGTAATGACCATGATCTTTACAATACGGTGTTTGGCTATCGGATGAAGGACACCAGTAATAACTTCTTTAACTGGTGCTTCCTGAGCACGTGGTGTACTGACAGTTACCTGATCTGTAATTTTAGAAACAGGAGAGATTGGTTTCAGAGAAGCAACTTTTTTCAAGTCTCTTTCAGAAGGTTGTTGAGATGTTACTGGATCTATGGTCGGTTCCGTGATATGTACTGAAATGGCTCGGCCAGTGTCTTTATCAAATTTCCCTGACTTTGGATTAACAAAACCACCCTTAAATACAAGTTCTCCTGTATTAGGTTCGATATGTCCTTGCCTTGTGTCAAGTTTACCTGTCTTAGGATCAACGATAATAAGTGTTTCTTCGACAGGGTCCAAGTGACCATACTTTGTATAAATTTTATTTTTATCCGGATCATATAAACCAGGTGTAGTATCTGGAATAGCATTCTTTGAATCTATTGTGTTCTTTTTGGTATCAATTTTACCGACATATGTTCTGATTTGAATTTCAGGATCGACTTCAGGACCGACTTGAATTATTTGCAACATATTTGGATTCACATTTCCTGTTCTTGGATCAACAACACCTGATGAAATAATGATATTGTCTTCCTTGTCAACTTGAATTGGTCTTTCATGTACAATGCCTGTTTTTGGATCACGAGCCATAATTCTCATTAATTTAAGGTTAATGGTACCTTGTTTGGTAACAATTTCACCAGTTTCAGGTATAATCTTGCCATTTGTAGCTTCTGTTCGACTATTGGATAGATCAACTACTCCAGTAGCTGGGTCTCTACTTGCTGTAGTGGTTGTTATAATAACTGCGGGATGTTGTGGGTCAACAACATTAATTACTTGAGATAAACTGGTATCAATTTTACCAGTCTTTGTATCCACTATATTATCATTAACATATATTTGACCAGTGTTTTCATCCACATTAATTGAAGTAATTGTCGATTTCCCAGATTTATCTTTTTGAATTATCTTGTTATTCTGAGGATCAATTTTGCCATATTTAGATTCTATAATACCACTAACTGGATCAACTGTGGCAGTTAATTTTTCTACAGTACCCTTTTCTGTGTCTATTCTACCAGTTGCAGGATCCTTCTTGCTAGTGATCACTAATATCTTAATGACACGTTTCTTTGGAACAGGATGAGAAGGTAATGAATGTTTTACAGATTTAACATTTTCTCTTGGCTCATATGAAGCAACAGTAATAACTTGACCCATAGTATTATCTCTCTTACCAGTTCTTGGATCGATAACTGGACCGGAAATAATAATTTGTCCCGAAGATGGATCAATATGTCCTTGAACTGTCTCCTGCTTACCATTAGATGGATCTGTTATAATAACAGTACCTTTTTTAGGATTTATCAAACCATATTTAGAGTCAATTTCTCCAGACGGATGCAAGATACCAGCTGATTGATCAACAAAACCATTTTCAACATCTAGTTGGCCACTCTTATCACGTTTAGCTGTAACTACAAGCAACTTGATAACCTTATTATGGTCTTGTGGTTTTGCAGCAACTTCTTCTAGTGGTTTAACTGGTGAAACTGGCACTGGATGTTTCGCTACTTTACTAACTGTGGGAATATGACTTACTGAAGGATCAACTGTTGGTTCTTTAAGATCAACTTTAATAGTTCTTCCAAAGCTGTTATCTGTTTTTCCAGTCTTAGGATTTACTAAACCTTTAAATAGTATGTCTCCAGAAGCGGGATCTCGTACTCCTTGTTTAAATTCAGTTTTACCAGACTTTGGATCGAAGAAACTAAGCGTTTCACTTATAGGATCGAATATGCCATATTTAGTGTAAACTTTGTTTGTATCCCCATCATACAAACCTGCAGATTGTTCAGGGACTGAACTAGTTTTATGGTCTAATCCTTTTTTATCAACTTTTCCGGATACAGAAGTTATTATTACTTCTGGATTTATCTCAGAATCTATTTGTAAGATTTGACTTAGGCTGTTATTTCTAACCCCAGTTTTGGGATCTATAACTCCAGACAAAACAATTATATTTTCGTTAAGATCAAATTGTACTGGATGTTCTTCCACCCTTCCTGTTTTCGGTTCACGAGACGTTATTTTCTTATTTTTGACATCAACCGTTCCATATTTAGTGACCAAAATTCCGTTTTTTTCAATTTTACCATTAGTTGTTTCCTTGTAAGCATAAGTAGGGTCCAACTGTCCTGTTTTTGGATCACGTTTTGCTGTTACTGCGGTAACTGGTATGATAGAGTCTCCTTTTTCCGAAATTTTAATAAGCTGCCCTAAGCTATTATCAACTTTATTAGTTTTTGGATCTACCACACCTTGCTTCACAATTATATGACCTAAATTGTTATCGATTTCTACTGGATAAATATCAGTCTTTCCAGTTTTAGGGTCCTTACAAGTAATTTTGTTGTTAACCATGTCAATAATACCATATTTAGTTACAATTTTTCCTGAAACAGGATCCAAAATAGCTTCCAGAGATTCTGTGTTGCCCTTTTCTGCCTCAATCCTACCGGTCTTTGGATCTTTCTTTGCAGTTGTAACTGTAACTTTTATTATACGTTTTCTTGGTGTTGGAATTAGTTTACTGTCTGTTCTTGGTTGTTGATCAGAGATTGAAATAATCTGTCCCAAAGATGAACTTTTTTTACCAGTTTTAGGGTCAATAACTGAGCCTGAAGTAATTATTATCTGCTTTGTAATGGGGTCAACATGCCCTTGTACTACTTCTTTTTGGCCATTTATTGGGTCAGTTATTATTATGGTTCCATTAGTAGGATCTATTAGTCCATATTTACAATCAATCAATCCGGTTTCAACATTTTGTTGGCCAGTAGTTTGGTCTGCAAAGGCTGTATCTAAATCGATTTGGCCTGTCTTAGGATCCCTACTACCAGTGACAACAAACAATCTAACTGGTCTAGTCTTCTTAGACCCTGCTGCTGCAATAACACCTGCTGCTGTTGCCGCAGCTCCAGCACCTATTGGAATTTGAACAGGTGCAGTTTTCTGAGGAGCTTCATGGGAATATTGTTCACCTGCCAAGAACGCTGCAGTATCCTGTTTTGGATCCTTAAAAGTAGGCTTGTTTAGTTTGTTGACATCTCCAGGTGCATAATTGAAGGCTGTTGCCTTAGCTTTCTTCGTGGTTGGAGATTGCTGTGATTCAATATTACCTCTTGGAGTAGTTGGAGATGTCTGTCCCTCATAACTAAATCCTTGTGGAAAGGACTTACGAGGCGTGACTTGGTCATCAGCTGTCTCATAATCATATTCCCTGGTATATTCTGGCAATTGTGGTGATCCTAACGGAGGGCCACCCTTTTGTTTTTCAGAAGAGGCTGCAACTTTCTCTTTTTCTTTTTTGTCTTTAGGTGACTTTTCCTTTTTACCAAATAGGAAACCAGGACTCTAATATGCAAAAGCAAAAGAACATGCACATTAATACATGCAATACATATATATTTAACCTTATTACAAGACAAAATTCGAAAGAATCCTAGGGATGGTTTAAAGGTAAGAAACCTAACAAGTATACAATGGTGATTGGTTTGTTGTTGTTCGTTATATGAAATATTTGTTGGCCTAAAAATAACTTTACAGATATACAGTCTGCTAAGAAATAAAACTTGGCATGATTCTTGTCAGATCTGGAATTTATATTGATTTAAAAAAGTATTTTATGGTAACATCCCAAATAAAAAAAATTAATTATTTATTACTACTGACTTACTTCTATTTTATACAATTTCAAGAAAAGATGAAAAAAAAACTGTTCACACAAAAAAAGTGATTTATCTGGTAATTAAACAAACAAATGAGTTCATTATAAAATTAGAAAAAGGTGTCAACTTGTGTACTATATACTAGTATTGTCATTACAGTCAGACAGGAGTGGCAAACAAAAATATCTTCCAAGTTATTTTTAATAACCATCAAATTCTCTTTTATCCATAACAACCTATCTCTATAATACACTGCATATATTTTAATTTTAAGTATTACAAACTTAGGAATCTTTCATAATTTTTCCTTTAGAGCATCAAATGAAATTACTAGCAATACTAACAATTTATTAGAGATAACCTAATAAAATACCAATCAACAAAACTACTACTACACAATTTTTACAAAAATTAAAATCAAAAGGCCTTAGAAATTCCTCATTAGATCAGTATCTAAAAAGGTCTGAAATTCTACCTATTTATACCTATTCATTCTTATGTTGCATACTACTTACCTTTGATTTCTCTCTTTTATCTCTAGGAGACTTTTCAGTACTTGAAGTAAGCTGGGAATCGTTGTCAAATCCATTTTGTTCTGGAGTACTCAGCTCCCGAGCTTCTTTGTCTTTGTCACCTTTTTTATCCTTGGTTTTGAATGACCCTAGAGATGGTAAGGCAGCTACTCCTCCAGGTGGTTTCTATAAAATAATAATGATAAATATTTATTGTTATGAATTTATAAGAATACTAATGATAAGAAGCATCAACTATTTTACTGAAGCTTGAAAAACTAAAGAAGCACATTTACATTAATAGAAAATATTTTTAATATATTCACTACAGGTTATTTTTCCGTACCTATATTGATATAAAAACTAATTCGATGGCTACCTTAAAGTATTAATACCATTTTTCATATAACACAAAAATTATTGAAAAAATAATTGTTTTTATTTAAAGTAAATTTTAACAAAATACTCTCACAAATATTTTTTTTGGAAGGAATCTATATTGGAAGGAACTTATAACTTTTTTATTTATAGTATTACTTCATGGATTTAGTATGGTGTTATTATTATAAATTATTATAGAGGATATATTTTTTAACATTGCTTTACATGGCCTCCATCAAGATCAGAAATTATTTATCTGTATAACCATATTATATTAAATAATCTGTTATCACCTTTGTTGGGCGAGTTCTTTATATAAAACCCTAGTTAGGTTTTCATTAATACCATCCCACAGGCCCACACTAACTTCGATGTCTGGTGAATCAAGAACCATACAGCGGGATGAACAGGTCTTGACGACGAAGCCAACTGATGTCGAAATTTTCTTACATATCGAAATTTCTTACAAGACGTCGGGGCAAAACCATCACGATCAATTTGCCGCTCTGATCAAGACTCCCTCCGAAAGGGCTGATAAGGTAAGCCTCTAGAATGTGATGCGGGAAAGTAATTCATACAATATAAATCTGGTAGTTCTGGCGTCGAAATTTGACATCCCTTTGATTAGGCAACTCTACACAAGCATCTGATAACTATGCCTGATAACTGATATAACCCTATCTGATGGAGAGCCACGACAAGGAAAAAAATACTTTGGGAGCCCAATAGCCACATTAAGCTCAAAAACACAACACGCAAAGGATACATAAACATGCTACCTCTGGGATTTCTAAAGGCACCTCTTCTATGATAAGATCTCTACCTCTCAGACCATAACCACTGCAGTTAATTTTTAGGGTGCTTCATAGTCGGCCGCCGCTGTTAAACCCATCTGATAAGGCAATGGCTCTGATAATACTGTGGTGGTTGGGCACAACAAAGATACTCTACCAGGAAGTTGGTATTACACACCTCTTGATAGCTGTGATTAAAATAAGATCTACTTGACAGGATTACAACCGTCCGATAGAAGAGGTGCTTGTCGCGGCACTGGTATGAAGCCTGGACCTTTGATCGATTCCTTTTCCAGAGATAAATCCTAAGGGTCATCTGTAGGAATATCAGACATTGGAGTATCTGCGAGAAATAGTTATAATCAATCCACACTTTGGGAGGAGCTTATTTAAAGGTGATTAAGGTGGATGGACTCCCCAGGCTCATGCAGGTGACTTCATCTGTCCTGAACAAATTGGCAGATAAGCTCGAAGACACTAAGCTCATAATTTGATGGATAAAGGAGCAGAATCCCTGATTGTTTTGCAATATTCTTTGCAAGATTGTTTTACAATCTCAATGTTCAATATTCCCGCAGAGTATTGAACGCTGGTTATAAGGTTTTTTTTCGGTGAAGAGGATTCAGCTGCAATGGCTGACAGAGGAAGGTGACTTAATTACAAGCTAATTTTCATTTTGGTGAAGGTGCAGAGATTTGACACAGCCAAATACAAAGACTGACTTGATACAGAGATAATTATGGAGGATCTTTTATGGTGGAATAGAACCCATTTTCATGTGACCGCCCAAAGGAAATTCTATCAAAACACTTCTGCTATCACCTGGGCATTCTAAACCGAAAAGACGGAACCTTTATGAATAACCTTTTGGAGAGTATAGAATTATTACTGCCCCAATATTGACTACTCCGAATATTTTTTAACCCTTCAGAACAGGATTGAACAGTAGCCAATAAGGCAATGATCTGAAGGTCGCCTACGCATGAAAACCTCGTCCTTTAAATTCTTGGAATTGATAGCTTAATTCCAACCCTCTTATAAGGAGTGCATACATTTTAAGTCTTGTGAACATCTATTGAGCATATATTGCTTTTATATAGGTATATCTCCTGAGGGATACAGAGAGGTGGTAACGGATTTCTTATATCAAAACATGGCCAGATGTTCTTCATACTAAAGGAGGATACTACAACACTGCATCCCAAACGACCCGCTTGTCAGGTAGAAAGTAGATCTACAGATTGAACATTCCATGGGATAAGTAAGATTACCATCTATGAAGATAGCCATTTTGACAGTGTTTTTTGATATTAATGACACTTTTAAGTGTATGGAAAGGGCTCTCTGAAGGTGTGGTGTTCCATCAACACTTGTGAATGAATTAAAAATAACCTCAAATGGAGGGCAGTTCAAATAGAGTCAAGCACGTTGTAATAAGATATTATTCTCAAGCTGACTGTACTATCATTTGTACTATGGAACATCGTAGTAAACAGCCATGACAAAAAAGATAGACTAAATACAGAATTCTACTTACTATGAGATCTAATCTTTGTACCTCGAATTTTATTCAAAATTTGGGATCCAGTAAGTAAATTATTTATTCAAAACTATTTTATATGTTTACCTTTAAAGATTACAAATTGGCGAAGAAGACATACATAACAAAATAGGGGCGACATTAAATTTAATTAAATAGGGATTAAGTAATATTCCGCTGAAGGCAACAGTGTGAGTAAGATCGAGTTTATTTAACCTTGTGCATACATTCATAGTCTCATTCTGTCCTTTTATTTTTTTTAAACGTTTACTGTATGATTTCTGAACATACTATAATTTTTTTTAATTTTTAAAGATTCTTATGTTAAAAAGATAACACAAAAATAAAGATAAAGGCGTGTGAAAAAAATTATGAAGAGAGCGATGATTAAGTAGTTTATAAATCAACTTTAGGCACTTTATACTTTAAGGTTACCATTTTGAATATAACATAATCCTTAGTGATCATATTTGTATTATAATATTATATGTAACTGTAGAAACTCAAACATATTATAATAACAAAAAAGCTATAACCCTTTTTAACAAAACTATCACAACTACAGGAAATGAATAAATACAGCAGACCAAGAGACAAGATGGCAGCAAAAATAGATCTGAAAACAATGAAAAAAGTAAACACCTTCTGATTCTTTTCTGCCTCATACTCCCCTTCAACTGAACTGGCTGAACTTCCTGACTTAACTGATCCGGAACTGTGTTTCCGAGCAAGCTATTTAATGTATAATGATTAATTTTATATTATATGTAACTATAGATAGTATTGTACCAAAATAATATGAAGTGATTCATCGACAACATGTGCATGCGTTAGACCGGTGAAGTGTGCAGGAGGTACTATGGCATTAACGCATCATGTCAGAGGGCGCCAAATATTCAAAAATAACAGAACAAAACCAAAATTATTCTAAAACCATTTTAAATTATTTTATAAGTTTTACAGCGTTATCACTGTTATCACTGATCACTGTCACACTCGATAATAACAATCACTATCACTGGGCCCACTGTCACCTGAAGTTATAATTGAATGAATGAAAATCTCAGCTCATGTAAAATGCATGTGGCCCATACTTTCATCACAGTATGGCTTTCGTCACTCATATTTCATCCAGATAATATATTTTCTGCGAATTACAAAATTCTCTTAGATTTTCTAAATAATATCTTCTATAATACAATCTTATTTTCATCTATGAGGACTCTTCTGATGTTGTTTTAAACAATGATCAATCATTTCGTGAATGGTCCGCATGAGAATCATCTGTCACATAAACATTGTACACACAGAATTACTTGATCAGTTTAAGACACTTAAAACGCTGAATAGTGATGGTGGGCCCGACATTATGTTTGAATTACTTCATGTTATTTCAGCCGTGAAGTATATTTTGTATGAAATAACTTACAGTAATATTTTTTTAAAATATTTACATAATGTATGATCTTCGTAATAATTATAGTTCCATTTACATAACAGAGAACAAATTTAATGACACATTAGGTAACACACAAACCCTGATAGTTATTCATTTTATGTTATAATTAAGGGCAGAATTTAAGCGTTAGACAGGCAACTGATTAAAGCATAAATATGCTTGTGTAGTATCATATAGTAAAACTGCAATTTTTTTCCTCATTTGATGCGGATTTCCTTCAAATCGGAGAATAGAAATATAGAATCCTATTGACTAAAAATTTCATATTAAGTGTTAGCCAATCAGATGTCTTGAAAGATATAAATTTTTTATATTGAATAAATTGATGGACAAAAACCTATTTTATTGTTTTGTCTTTGCGAATGGTTTATTTTTTGGTTCCATTTGAATTACCTGGTTTACTTGGCTGAGTTACCGAATTACGACTAAACAATGACAATGTTCATTGTAGCAAGCTCAGTCGCATGTAGCAAACAGGGATTATAAAATCTATAATAAAAATTCTATAAAAGTGGATATATAAATTTAATAAAGCAATTGTTTTTAAATTCTTAATGAAAATTGTTAAAAATTACTAAATGATGTATGTCTCTAATGCAGTATTTAACTTATTATTACATGTGTGTAACTATTATATACTATCAAAAATAAACAATACTCTAAAAAGGCCCTAAAATATATATGAATTCCATTATTCATAGGACCATCATTAGCCATAGGGTTATATTTTGTTTTCTTGTCACCTTGAATAAGTTCAATTCATGACTTTGTTACTTGCGGCATAATTAACTTTTCGCACAACACTATATATTGTATATGTACATTTAAATTCCAATAGAGTCTTACTTCACCTACATTAATTTGACTTACACCATCTAGGAATCTTACTTAATTAGCCTTTAATTTATAATCTACAAGGCTAAGTATCTTTAATCAAACAATGATAATGCATAGCAGATTGGTTGTGGGATTTTATAAGTTCTCAAAAATTAGGTATTCGCTTTCTTAATGAAGGCCTAGAATAATGTCAGTGTCTAGGGCTCAGAGATTGTGTTTGCATCATATCGTAGTTTTTGCTTATTGCTATTTGTATGCTTGTAAATAAGACGTTTCAGAATATGGAGACTTTGTTTTTAATTAATATAGCGTTGTTTTGTCAAGTTGGTCTAAAAAGTTGCCGTGACTTTTCGTCCAAGTAATTAAGTTCAATATTGAGGCAAAATCAGACTGGTCCATATTCCTCGCCATATGAAATGTCACGTAGTTCGCAAAAAAAAGAGGTAAACTTGTGCAAAATAAACAATATGGCATGAAAATCCCAAGTAGATTTAATCTGCTATTATAGACTCATTAATACTTCCACATAATCACAGAAAAGTTCCACATACAAATAAATGTTACGAAATAGAAATTTTATATACATTTATCATAAACTGTCAGATTGTTCTTTATGACAGTAATTATGACATGTACTCCAGCATTAAATAAACATTTATGGCTACTAACATATATATGTATTTAATTATGGAGTATCCCTATAAATCCGATTAAAATCATTATTCTATACCTCCTACAGTTAACGAGAATCTCTACAAAAACATAAAAATTTGTCCACCTGGTAGATATTACAACATACATACATTTTATACAAAACTATTTATTAAATAGTTTTGTATATTGTATTTTGTCCATTAAAAATTATAATTTTTTTTTCAATATATATCAATTTTCAATATATTTAATGATACACTGAATTATCAAATATACGAGGCTTGTTTCAAAAGTAAGGTTCCCATTGCGATAGCTCCGCAAGAAGAAGTATTAGGTGAAATCTGACAACACTGTCGTGTGCGCCGTTTCTCCCTTTCTCGGTTCTCACCTTCGTTGTCAAGAGTCAAGATACGCGGCGCAGTGTTGGCTTGACAGCTGTCTGCGATGGATCTCCCGATTTCCGTCACAGCTAGGTGTGAAATACGCGCAGTGATCCGATTTTTGAACATAAAAAAGGTTCCACCCATAGACATTCATCGTCAGTTGTGTCGCCATCGCCATCGTCAACTTCTTCAACAATGTGGTAATAATAGGGCGGAATTGTTGGACTCCATCGTCACAGGCGACGAAACGTGGGTGTTTTATTTCACTCCCGAAAAAAACGGAACAATCACGCGAATGGCGCCACTCAAGTTCGCCTAAACCGAAAAAGTTCAAACAAACGCAATCTGCGGGGAAAATCATGGCAACTGTGTTTTGGGACCGTAAGGGAATATTGCTCATTGATTTTATGCCTCCTGGGACAACAATAAATTCAGAGAGGTATTGTATTGTGAAACACTAAAGAAACTCAGACGAGCCATCCAGAACCGTCGGAGAGGAAAACTGAGCAAAAGTGTGAAGCTGTTGCACGACACCGCTCGTCCCCATGTCTCTCGGCAAACCCAGGATCTCCTGAGCAAATTTGGCTGGACTGTCATTCCCCACTCTCCCTACAGCCCAGACCTAGCCCATAGTGACTACCACCTGTTCCCAAAATTGAAGGAACACTTGGGTGGCTTGCGCTTCCGGACTGACGATGAAGTCAAAGAAGAGGTTAATCGCTACCTTAACAGGTTGGCGGTGGAGTTCTATGACACGGGGTTACAAAAGTTAGAAGAACGTCTACAAAAATGCATCGAAAAAAATGGCGATTTTGTATAAAAATAGATTAATGTTCAAGCTTTCCAACTATGTAAATAACTTTGATAATAAACAATGCTGTCTATTAAAAAAAAAATGTGGGAACCTTACTTTTGAGACAACCCTCGTAATTACTATTCCAATATACACCTTTGGTATAAAAAGGGTTTTTTTTATTTAAATTTTAATATTCGATTATGGTAAAATCACGCTAATAATTGTGATCAATACTTACCTCCTTTTAAAAATAAATCCCCAATTTCTTAATTAGCATTGTTCAATAATAAATTTATACAGTAAAACCTCTATAATCCGGACAATTAGTTGCAATAGGGTTGCCCAGATGGTAATTTATCTAAATTACTTCATACAAACCAAATCGTACTATACAAAATTTTTAAACCAAACAATTAAATAAATTAAAACTTGAAGACGATTATTTATATAAAACGTTTAATTACATACAATAAATTCTTCATAAAGAAATATTAAATATGAAATAAGTATATAAAAAATACATAAACTTTAAATACTGTAAAAAATATGTATTACACTTTTACTAAAACTAAAAGGTAAAATACAAAATACTGGCAGTAATTTAAAAAAAATCAATATTTTTTGTTATTTTAACTTTTTTTCACAGCGATATTCTTCAGTTCGAGAAGCAAATCAATTTGGTTGTTGCTTTCTGATGCCCATAGGATGCTTTTTATTAAGGTTTCTTATTATTGTCGGTAGAAGGAGAATCGTGTTTCCATATCATTTATGACAATATCTTGATGGTTTGTTTTCGAAATATCGAGTTCTTGGTTTTGCAGACTTTTCAAGAACAAGCAATTTTAATTTACGGAAACCAAACCATTAGCATATCACATGAAGGTTAATTCTTTCTTCATTAATTGTTCGACGCATCACTGATCTTTCATTACCATGGGTTATAATTTTAATTGGCAAAACTCCAAAATTGACCACTTTTTTCGGCATTATAAATTTGATTTGATTAAAGATCCTAAAGCAGCTTTTTTTAAATGGCTTTTCTGCATGGACATTGCTTGAGAGAATTTCACCATTAATACTAGACTGCCTAATCTGTCTTGAAATTCTTGCAACCATCTGCTACTTGATCTGAATTCACCAGTTAAATTTAACACTAGAACCGCCACCGTCCCAATTATGTCCCACCGACACCTCCGATCACCTCTAACTTTGTTTGTTTTTTATTTAGGATCATTAAACTTCTTGACGTTTACTCAACTGGTGTATTTTTAACATTTTCATCTTTATAATTATCATAGATTTTGGAAAAAAAATTGATTTACCTAGAACAGCCAGCGGGTCATTTTTGTCCTGCCATAATTAAACGTGGAGAATGTTAATTATTAGATGTGATTTCTACCAATCAATAAAAGAATAGCTTTACTATAAATTACCTTGGTATGAATATTAGTATAAATGTTAGATATTATAATTAAATTATAATATAGTCTTAATAGATTTATAGTGGACATCAAAATAATTCACTTATTTATGTAAAAATACTAGTATCGTCGGTACAATCAATAAAGCTCGCAGAGAAATACCAGTGTGCATGAAGACTGCAAAAGAAGAATTGTATAGTACATTTGTACTAAAATCAAATGCCACTTCTTTGACTATTTATCAGGCTAAGACTAATAATAATGTCCTAATGTCAAGCACTATGCACCCTAATGTAGTAATAAGAACTGATTCAAAGAAAAAACCTGAGACAATTTTATTTTACAATGACTCGAAATATCGAGTAGATAGATGTTGATCAAATGAGCCATTAATGTACAGTAAAGGTACCCTCGAGACGTTGGCCAGTTCATACATTTTACAATATATTAGATTTGGCAGGCATAAATGTATGTATTATATAAAATACTTAACAACAACAAAATTACACGCAGAGATTTTCTATTGGAATTGGGAGAGGAATTGAGCAACAAGTATATGGCACATACAAAAACAATTCCTGTTGAATATTCCTGTTGCAATTTCGGAATACATACAAGAGAAACAAGACAAATGAGTAGTCTAGATTTAAAGTGTGCAATCTCCATCAACTAATATTTTACAGGACACTCAAAAAAGTGATATATTATGTTGTTATAAGTTTTAAATTATTTTAACTTTGAAATGTGAATTATGGTTATTCTATGAAAAAGAAAAACAAAATCAACCAAAAATAGTTATAATCACACTTTTTATTAAGAAATTAATTTTATTAATAAATTAAATATTAAATAATTAAATCATTGGAGATTGCACGTTTTGAATCTTACCCCGAACTTTAGCATTGATTTTTAGTTGTGATATTGCAGGATTTGAAGCAGTATGACTTCACAACATGAAAGAATGGAAATTCTGTATGAGAACATGTAGACGACTCAAATGTCTCGTCAGGTCAGAGTGCATAAATAATAAATCCTCTGTAAAATGTTACTCATGTAAAAAAAAACTGTCCGTAATAAATATATTTCTAAAGAGTATTATTTATGTGTAATTTGCATTTCAAATAATAGTAATAATAAGGATAACTAATGCATAGATTTAGACTTCAGTACTTGCAGAAAACATATTAGTTAATTTGTAGTTTTTTTAGTTAGTTTTTGTTACTTAAACAATACAGAATAACTTAAAATCATTAATAAGAACATTAAAAAGTATTGTACTGAGTATTTTTATGACGACTTCTTGCATTAAAAGGATAATCTCCGCAATAATTTGGAGTGGGCCTTTATCCCGCCAGAGGTTTACGGGGGATATCAAACTTTGGCAGTTATAGCGTTAAATGTTGGTAAAAAAAACTCTTTGGACTTCTTACATATAATATTGTCTATATCGGGATCCCTGTAACAAAAGAAAATGTATAACATTTTGACTGAGTACATATTTTAAATGGATAAGATTTTATAAATGAGTTAAATTTTTTATTTATTTTAACAATATGAACTTACAAAGAAAGCTATAAAAAACAACGGATTGCCTAAAAGATATTTGTTGTACCTACCTTTCACTTTTTCCTGGACAAACTAAATGTACAAAGGTTTTTCCATCGTTGGGTATTCACTTAGTCTTAGGGTTTTCCTTTTTTCTAAATTACCTGCAGCTGTATAGGATCCTGTTGATCTCATTCTTGCAAATATCACAAACTGTTGATTTTACAACACAAAATTTACTAGCAACTGATCCGACATTTTCCCTTGACACTACCGGTTTTATTACTATGCACTTTTGTTGTAAGTTTAACACATTTGACATTTTTAAAATAATATAAACAAAAATAAACAACTTCCCTACTACACTTATCATACGCATAAATGAAATGAAACTGCATGTAGCATTTGTAAACCAGCTAATGTGAAGACACTTGACAATCTCATACTGAAAAGTCGCGTACACCGCGATAGTTCACGTCTTTGAATTTAACGACGGCACGTGAGTATCCAGATTAAAAAAATATGTACAGATTCTGACTCTAAAAATAAGATTTCAGAAGTAGAATACTAGATATCCGGATTAAAGAGGTTATAGTGTTACAGGATAACTTATTTCAAATCTATCTCCATCAAAATATGAATTATTATTATTATAACAAAAATTGGGTTTATAATTTCCTGTTGCTTGAAATATCATTTATACAATTTCTTAGATACTTTAGTATTTTAAAATTACCTTTTCTTTCTCTTTCTTTTCCTTGAGGGGCTTCGTCTTAGCAGGAGTTTGATTGTCAATATCAGGAATATGTTCAGGAGGATGAGACATTGTATGTCGTTTATTACCTTCATTATATTCATCCTCTGGTCGCATACCACCTAGAGCTGAAATAAATTATATGTTTTAAATACATGCGATACAACACATTTTGTTATAAACTTACGGTCCATACTACGAGACGCGAGACGTTTTCCAGTTAAGGATCTCACAAATTGTGGAGCAGGGCGCTCTATAGGTGTCTTCTTTGTTTCATAATGTGTTCGACCCGAGTATCTAAACTTTGATCCTAATTTTGGGAACAAAGATGACTTCTGATTTGTTTCGGGAGACATCAGCCTGAAAAATATTTCTAATATAAAATTTTGTACTACTCTTCTTTTATTTATTATACATATGTAACAGGTTGTTTACATAAACTTGGTTATTATAATGGTTTCAATGGTTTTATCATGGAAAAAAATGTTTGGTGTTGGAAAATTATATATGGTTGCAATAAAATTAAAAAATCTAAGTTTAAAACAGCGAAGTTTTAATATTTTTATTTTTATATCAGAATTCCCCACTATTTGATGTTAATGTTTTTTACTTGCTGCAGTTGGAATGAAGTAGAATAAACAATAAACAAAAATAGTTTTAATTCAAATCTTTTAAGCTGGAGAGGTATACTTTACAAAATGTTTTGTAAGAAAACCAATCTATGTACATATATATTTCTACAAACATAAATAATGAGTTTTGTATGTGCAAATATTATAGTTAAAAAAGTAGAGAACAAAAAAGATGTAAAACAGAAAAGAATGTATTCATGTATATACCTGGTAGATATGTGGTATGTATGTACACAAATTTTGAGATGTGTACACCTTTGTGTGGGCAACTTTGATTTCGAGACTTATGTCTACCTAATATTCAATAATGATTGATTGCTATTTTTGTATATAAAAGTACCAAACATGTACCTGAAAAATGTGTGATGTTCTACACAGGTTTTCCATAATTTTTTTGCTGCTCGATGATTTGCTAATTTAAAACCTATAGTGGATTCAAATTGTTCGAATTCGCCTGGACGTATTTTGATGTAAAAATTGTGTCGTTTATAGCTGATTTTCAATATTTTGGGCCATGCAAATCGGTTTATTCTCAAACGATCTCTATAAACCAAAAGTCCAGAAGCACAAACTCCTAAAATTTTATAATACATATTATTTTAGCCAAAATAAAACTAAAACTTTGTTATACTATTATATACCTAGCATAATATCCACGCCCTCTGAATCTTTTGCTGGATGCAAATCAACTCCATACATGGCTAGTTTTTTGGCATTTTCCAGATAATGCAATTCAGCCTCTGCTGGAGTTTGACCCCTAAAAAAGCAATTCAAAAGATATAAACTTCGAAAAAACGAAATGTAAAAAAATTTTTTTACTAATATTTATTAGGTATACTTTTATCTACCTTTATTAAGTATACCTTTTTCTTGTAAACTTACTTGTGAGTGCGATGCAACTCTATGACTTTATCTTCCAAATCCTGAGTTTGATTAGGTGCAAATTTGAAATCTCTCAAATAGTGACGTCCCATAGTTTCAGGATCATAATCTCCTAATTCGGACTGGACAAGATAGGAACCCAATAGCGCGTGGGTCACAAACGAACAAGGCAAGCGATTGTTTAAAATATCATTACGAATTTGAAGGCATAATTGGTAACGTGTAATATCTTCTTGTAATTGCGCAGGATCAGGAGGATAGAATTTCACTTCAAAATTAAATCTCCAAGGCTCTACTACAATTAGACATTATTCCAATGTGCATTTATAACTCATTGTATAATTTTACCTTTCATAAATTTACTTATTCTCTTATCTAGATCTAACCAATTTCTTGGATCATGTCTGTCAGCATATACCAATCCGAAGTAATCCTTTTCTATTAAATTAATAGCTTCACATACTCTGTCTAATAATTCTTTACCTTTGGCTTTTCTCTATAAATAGATCACTCGGTAAATTGTTTTTTGAGATCATTAAAAATACTTAGAATTAGAGAAATGTTACTTACGTCTATGTCGACTTCTAAAACAGTACCATCTAACATGGTAACCTGAGCCAAGGTATTTCCACTACTCCGGACATTGGTGGAGGATTTATTCTTGTTAATTGATTCATTGTCTATAGCCATCTTGATATCCTCGGGCATACTTGCCTTTACACTGAAATAAATGAATAAAAATTGAAACAATAGAGAAATCAAACTCAGAATAATTTTTTCATTTATTAAAAGTTCTCTTATGCATACGTGTGTTGTTGCACATGTTTAATCAAAACCCAGTTGATAGGTTAATTGACTTTTAATTAAACATTTAAAATACATTTTGCTACCATAAGAAAAATTATGAAAAATGAGAAAAAACAGTTAATAAAACATCAACCTATATAATCTGTTTGTATTATATTATTGTAATGTAATCATTGAAAATTAAAAGAAGTTATTTTTATTCCAACTTAATTAAATAAAATTATAATAGGAGCATGTAGATTATTATAAAGGTTATTAATATTATTATGTCATTGCCATCTATGCCTATCACGTTATTTGTAATTATTAAATCATTTCCATAAATATGAATTCGATGACAAAAGTATGATGCATCATTAAATATTATGCTATAGGGACCGATGATTAATATTCTTGGTTCTTTCTAATGTTTTATTGTAAACTACTCATGACCTATTTAAGCCCGTTTTAATAATTTAGATAAACCCCGACTGCTGTAGAAAACATGAATATAAAACAAATATATTTTCACATACTTTTTTTACGTAAAATTTTAAATATTCATTGGATTTTGTATTTTTTCAATAATTTTTAAGGTGATTTAAATATTATAGTTCCATATTAAGCTTTTATTTTGTGTCTTCAGTTCTTCATTTCAAGAAACAAAATGCAATAAAACTGCTATAATGAATTCAAAATAATCTTTATCTTGTCGCTAAGGTTTTCGTTTTTTCTTGTTCAGATATTAAGAAGTTTAACATATAATCAGCAAGTTATAATTAAATTTGATTTTTTTGTTGTTGTTGATATTCAATTTGCCCATACAATACGAGTTACCGTTACCCCTTGAAATACCTATCTCTTGTTCAGATAATTATTTAATTACATAAGTATTTATTTTCTGATAAAATTGAGTGTGACTTTCTTGTTAATTCAACGAAACTGATAAATGGGTGAGAAAATATGAGAAATTAGTATTGGTTCACTAAAAATAAACAGTCAGTAAATTTCAATTTGTAATATCATGAAAAACCTCTTGACAAATAATTGTAACAAAAAAAAAAGCCACCCCTACATATGTTCTTTCAAAATACAGGACTGTTATCTGTATAAAACGAGTAGTTAAACGGAATCCAGGCTAGTCATATATTTACAAACAAAAAGTCTTGACTCACTACTTTCTTTATCATATGAGATATGATATAAGGGCCTATAAATAAGTTAAATTTATGTAAATGCATTTGTAAATGTATGACGTAGCTATTAATTTTACTTATTCTCGTTAAACTTCATCATCATCAGTGAGTCAGCTCTAGAATCCTAAGAATATAAATGCATCCACCTCATATTCTTTAGATAATTATCGATTAGTTTTATACTTACCCATTACACATTAAACAAACAAAATAGCAGTATCTTATTTATTTTTATATATAAACCTCCTATTATCAAGTAATTTACATTAAAATTATCAAACCTAAAGGGTACGCAAATACTTGTGTTTAATTGTTACATTGTATCACCAGTTTTTTTTTTTTTTTTCTATTACCTTTTTCTAACTGAACTCAGGTATATGACGAAAAAATTACAATCAATACTTCTTTTATTAAGTTTATAGTTAAAAAGTAATCCTCAAAAATACAATAAAATTTAGTCACAACCAGTGGACAAACATGTATTTTTGTATCTGTATGAACTGATTTTTCTTTTTTAATTTCAGTTTTTCATTAAATTACTCTTGTTTTGTGTACGCGTGGAAAATCTTATTAGTCGATTGCATGATTGTTTTATAACAATATTTAATTTTAGAAATTACAATTTCATACAGTGTATTAGTCCCAATTTTCAGTATACCAAGAAATTATTTTTCTGATAAGAATACTTTAGTGTTTATTTGACCTTCAATTATTCAACGTAAATATGCCAATGTAATGCATTTTACCCTAAAATGATTGTAAACTTAGTCAGCAATATATTATTTGTCAAAATATTTTTTTATTTCATTGTAAAATGATGGTTTACCATAATTTTAAATGATTTATCATAATTAAATGAAACGCCTGAAATTGTATATAATATAGATTACCTGACCTACATATTGCTGTTAAATTCATTGAGGTGCATATTTTTACTTGTTTTTATAGTAAATAAATATTACCGATTATAGGTATTTCTTATCTATTTTTATACAATTATGAAAAACATAATTTAAAATAATGCATTACATCATTTCGTGCTGTTAGTTGAATATGATTTGGGAAAAAATTGTAGGTACTAAAATATATTCGAGTTTTTTTATTTGTGACTTTAACGAAAAGTGTACTAAAATCAACACCAGTATTTCATATATCAATCTAAATGTTTAATCCTAAAGATAGTACTTATAGCGTATAAGTAGTGATAACAGTTTTTTATATAAACGTATCGTTCTCTTGGTGTACAGCAATGATATTTGCAGACACGTCCTTTATAAATATCATCACATCATATTTAGTTAGTTTTTTAGTTTAATAGTTTTTTTTAAATAGGTACTTATTTTAGAATAATATGTAGAATTTAATCCTGCCTGAAAAACATGTAAACATATCCCATATTGAATACATAGCGGCGTTATGCGGTGGCTTTGTTATGTGTAATAATAGCAATAATTCATAACTATTCACGATTACTTAAAATTAGATTGACATTGTATCGTTCGTGCTTGCATTGAAAACACCAACTTCTATACTTATTTATTATTAGGTATTATTACTCATACTCGTCATTAGGTATATTATACGGTTCTACATTAACAGCATCGACATTCTTTACTCGTTAGATAATCTTGTGCCACATTTTATTTTTAAATGACTAATGTTAATACTCACTATTATTAATAATTATAATTAACTAACGTGCACTGCTAGAAACAGACCGAAATATTTATTACAAGCAAGATAAAAAAAATAATATGAAATATTGTCGATTACAAATTATTTACAAATAATAAATAGTAAATGGGTGTATTGTAATAAAAAGAGGCCATTTAGTTTCCAAAATCAAGTTGAAGCGGATACTCTATTATTAGTTATTATAAACATACACGAATACATTTGTTTTTATCCGTTTTTGCATTATAGTTTTTTAGATACCAGAACTGACAAATCTGCATCAATTTGTCAATCAGGTGTTAGTGGGTCTTATAATACATTCGCATTTTATAATTCAAAAGTTTGCACACACAGAAATTGACCTCCTTTCCCTGAAGCATCAGGTTGCGGAAGGTTACATATTGAGACGAGAACAAATACGCCCATGCTCGGGGAGAGGTGTCAAACTTTCCTCATTAGGCCTCGACCTCAAGCATACAATGACACTCCCAATACTAATTCGCCCAGTCCGCCACCCCAGACCATAGTATGAATGATATTGTGGCAGCCACCTCAGCGAGTATATGATAGGCCACCCATCCATGCATATTCCGCAGAGCAAAGTGCTGGCATTTTTATAGCTCGCAAACGACATATGTAAATACGTATTCGCTATGTGCACGACATCAGCGCCACGTAGCGTTCACAACTTTGTAGGCTCATGTGTCTGCCAATAATTCTGATTAAATTGGTAATATTAAAATTGCACGTAAAATTGTATAAAATATAATTGCATGGTATCATTTTTTATGGAAAAAGATCTTAGCAAGCGTTTTCTTTTGGAAGTTTCATCAAACAGGCAATATTATGTAGTGAAATATTTTATTTTGAACATTATTTACAAACGTTGTATTTGGAATATACTGCTGCTGGTAGCAATAATGTGATACATGAAAAACGAAGTTTTACTGGGAAAGATTTAGGCAATTTAATACAGATTTTATGTAATACCAAATAAATAAGAATAAATATAAATAAATAAGAAGAAGTGTTCATAAAGAATTATAAGAATTAATGTTAAATCTAGTCTTTGCATTATTCTCCCGGCATGAATTCTAACACGGGCAATATTGTGTCTTGAGTTTCCTCTCTCGAAAATTCACTTTTGTCCTGTAGAAAAGGTGGCATAACTATCCTCACTTGCGTCAAGCTTCGTCCAAAACTCGCCTTAGTTCTGGAAATCCTTTGTCTGTCAAAATAATGTCGTCATCTTCCAAATAATTTATTAATTCAGATTCTACGGTCATTTGTGAATCACTTTTCCTTCCACCTGCCATTTTAGACTTAAATGAAATAAACCCTCCAGAGTAACACCAATAAGCAACTTCATAGTAAACTCCTTTTTGTCTATTTCTGTCCATTTCTTGCATTGTTCTAGTTTCCAAGCTACCGTAGGAAATCGATAGTATTTGCCTTTGCAATTGTTTTCCGGTATTATTGCAATTTACAACACAGCAACTATAATGGCCCATTTTTAGATTCGTTTACGAATTAACTTTTGTAAACACGTATATGACCTGACAGCCTACTTTAATGCAATTTGTGTCCACTGCAAGCGGTGCCATCGACTTCTTTATCCCCACCCCATACTTTGCGCACAGCGAATAGTATTTTTACAGTTACTAAAATTGAAATTCAAACTTTGAATTCAGAAATCGAGTTTTTTAGATTTGGCGAAACTGGCATTGCCATAACTATCAACGGCGAACACTACAGCTACATAAAATATTCTTTCAAATAAAAAAGAATTGAGTGGATATTTCACACACAACTTGTTTTATTTACGTTTAAAAATTGAGCGTCTTTACTGAAACTTCGAACCGGTTAACAATTGCATCATTGAGTTTATTAAGTAACATGAATTAAAATAACGTCCCAAGATTATATGTCATATTTTAAAAGTGTAACACGTTCATTATTTTCAAAAAATACGTCTCGTAGTAGTGTGTTGAACGTGTTCGGATCTCCGGAGGTTAATTTGGGGAAATTCTCTACGACAGACCAATAAGCCAGAGATAATAAACGTCCGTTTTAATGGTGCTTGACTAAATTCTCGTATACGACCCTATAATTAGTTAGTTGTTCGTAAACAACTTACAAGTATGAGCATGAGAGCATTATATGTATGTTGATTTATCAGTTGCAGCTAGCCGAGTAGTAAGTCAGTAAGTTTAGTAAATTCTATTTGGCACAGGTCATTAATATTTTTTATTGTCAGACATGTGTACTGTGAAACAGTTCTTAATTATTATTCAGCCTTTGTTAACAATTCAAATGCTATGTTAGAAATGCTATCAGAAAAAAAGTATAGGGAAATGTAAATAAAATATTTACAAAAATGATAAGCCGTTTGAAGGAAATGATACAGGAATGAAGGTGAGTGAGTTGCTAGGTACATAGAGAGAAACAAAACGCGTGCGTACACCGGAAACTATTTACACGCTTATGGGTTACGGGTTTAATTGTAAATCGTACTAATATTGCTTTAAAAAATGGCGATATTTGAAGTTATTTTTATAACGTCACTTTAAGTGCAAAATCCAGTTAAACGAGAGAGCCAAACATATGTTATGATTAAGTTATAATTTGTGGGGAGCTATATGGGCTATTGACCCTCTTCCATCACGGTAAAATAAATTTAAAAAAATATGTCACGGCAGTCTCGAGAAATCGACGAAGATGTTTGACATACCAAGTGTTCAAGAACTCCTTCCGTGGGCTGCTGTCTATTGGTTCCAGATCACTTATGGTCTTTAGAGCTTATCAGTTATCACACGCTCACACAAAAATAATTTTTTTTTATTTATATTGTAAACTACGGAATTAATTAATAGCTTAGCGTATAAAGCGAAGTACAGAAATATACTTATTATGATACATTATTCTTGTAATAGCGAAAACCAAAATCGTAGTTTTTTTCGTATGTGGAGCACGCACATAGTTGACCAATAGATGAGATCTCGAACGCATGCGCCTTAAATCATCGAGATGAAATAATTTGGTTGAAGTGTAGTAATTATAACATTCTAATACAAAATATGTTCAATACATAAGCATAAAAATAAAAATAGAAATAGAAAAACAACTAAGCGGAAACTATTCAACAGTAATAGAAATTTATTAGGATTTGTTGAATGGAGTAATAGTAATTAGTAAAAATTGATACATAATACATACATACATTTAATTCTTTATGTCACTGATTGATAATTCAATTATTCAATAGATTAATTACAGTATATAATAATTAATACATATTATTGTCGTGTAGATATAAAAATTACGTAAAAGTTCTTTGGTCCAAGAAAAAAAGTTAGAAGAGAACGAAATATCAAACTCTAAAAAGCCAGATAATACAAGTGACAGAATTATCCCTCTTTGATTTGTATAAAGCTTTCCACAAAGCAAAATCACAAAACGTGCTGAGAATTTAATGGAAGGAAAATGGTGTTGTGAATTTGCCCCCCAAAACCATGTTTCTCGGTTACATCTCGGAAACTAAATCTAGTTACAAAATACGAGGGTGGTCTGAAATGGTTCCGACCTCAACATGAAAATGGCAGCACTTGTCAACAAAAGTTAGGGAATGTGTTTGCGCGTATCTTTTGACGCCAAAATTTCAGCCATTTTGGACACGCAGTTGTTGTTTGACAATCGTTTGAGTGAGTCGATGTGAGTTTTTGTAAAAATGGAAAAAATCAAGTATCGAACTGTCATTAAATATTTGTTTTTGAAAGACAATACGCCTACGTAAATCAAATAGGAGTTGGACGCTATATACGAGGACTCTGCACCATCATTTATCACCGTGAAATTTTGGGCAGCTGAATTAAAACGTGGCTGTACCAGCTTGGGAGACGATGAACGTTCGAGATGTCCAAAAACTACAACCACTGACGATAACATCGCTCAAGTTCACCAAACGGTGCTAGACAATCGGTGAATTAAAGTGAGACAGATAGCAGAGGCTATACATATGCCCAAAGAACGTGTTTGTCACATGCTGAATCAAGATTTAGGCATCAGAAAGCTGTTCGCGTGTTGAGTGCTACGTTTGCTCACGTTAGACCAAAAACGTGTTCGAATTTTCCAACGCCCTGTTCGCACAGCTTAGACGCAATAGATCAGAGTTTTGGCGCCGATTAATGAAACTTGAATACACCATTATACTCCAGAAACAAAAATACAGTCAAAACAATGGACTACGAAGGGGGAACCGGCTCCAAAAAAAAGCAAAACTGTTTTTTCGGCTACGAAAGTGATAGCGACTGTGTTTTTGGGATAGTCATGGAGTTATTTTAATCGATTATCTTCAAAAAGGAAAAACCATTATAGAAGCACACTACGCATCATTACTTGATAAGCTGAAGGCAGAAATTGCGGAAAAACGGCCACATTTGCAGAAAAAAAAAAATTATTTTACCAAGACAATGCGCCGTCTCACACCTCAGCGGTAGTCATGGTGAAAATCCACGAATTACGGTTTGAACTGATTAACCACCCTCTTACTCACCCTCTTACCTAGCCCCAAGCGACTTGTTTTTGTTGCCGAAGCTAAAATTTGAGCTCGGAGGACAGCGATTTTCGTCAAATGAGGAAGGCATCACATTCGTAAACAATTATTTTGCAGAGAAAGATGCCGAGTACTATTTGGACGGGTTAAAGAGATGGGAGATCCGCTGGGAGAAGTGTGTAGACTTACAGAGGAAGTATATGACTATGGAGGAAAATTAAAAATGTCTTGTATCTTTGTTAGGTCGGAAACTTTTCAGACCATCCTCGTATATGTATAAATTGAGTAAATAATTTGGGTTTTAATTAAGTACTTTAAAATACTCTAGTACTTGTGGATTTTTTTATCGTTGAATTTCATTGTTGTTAAAAAATATTTCTACATTGTAGGAACATACAGGCTGGTCGATGATAAAA
Organism: Rosalia funebris; assembly: GCA_037954035.1. Classification (NCBI taxonomy): domain Eukaryota; kingdom Metazoa; phylum Arthropoda; class Insecta; order Coleoptera; family Cerambycidae; genus Rosalia; species Rosalia funebris. Next base: position 17,713,874 of record JAZFAV010000026.1, on the reverse strand, counting down.
CCCATCTCTTATATTTTGTAGCATCTTCCGAGTAATCTATATGATTTATGTTTTACTCGGCAGAACGTTAGAATGTCGTGAGGTTTTGTTTGAAAACCTTATTTTTCAAATACGAGACGGAATCAAGACGGAATCAAGGGTAAGGTCAGGAGATCTTAGCAGCCACTCAATTGAACCTCATGCTCCATAGATATTTCCACCTATTTGAAAATATCTCTTCCAAATATCGACGGGTACCGTTAGGACATAGTAGGGTGGAACTCCATCCTTTTCCATCCTCCATAGTTTCAACGTCAATAATTTTATCTCTTTAGGTACGTCTCTTGCATGACCGAACTCTCGGAGACTAAATTCTACTGACTGTACCTTGGCTAATGGGTGGTAGATATGAATGTCGATCCCTAAATAACTAAACAATATCCGTTTCAGCACCTTCGTCATACTCCATACCCGATCATTATACAAATGACGCGTGAGAAGTGCAAAATACAATATAATACAAAGATAAAATGCAACCAAGACAAGATAAAAAAAAAAACAAGTGAAGATAAAAAACGTGTATTAACAATATTCTTCATAACAAAAACGGTCCAGAATAAAAAATGGTACACATTTAAGATTTAAGTAACAATGATTATTATAAAAATAAGTTTTCCTATTTTTTAAGGTTACATTGAAAAAGTTAAAAAATGAGGAGTGGATTGTCTGCACTGCCTTGCATGGTCTTCATATAACCGTTCGAATTATTTGTCACTTGACAAACCCTTATCTTGGAAAAAAAAACTTTACAGTTACGGTTTCCACCCTGTATAATACTGCAACCACGAAAACTCCAAAAAAACAGGTAACATTTGTATGTAGTATATGTATAAGAAGAATAATTACTCTAAATTAAAACCTGCGGCCAAGAGAGCGAACAATGGTCTCCCCATCATCCTCTCTCAAGGGAGGTATTCATATTTGTTATTAATTAGATGCCCTCTCGACATGGAATTTTATGGTTTCTAACCCTCTTACGCTAATTACCAGCACGTAACCAAATATGTATACTTTATTTTTAGATTATCTTCCTCTATGCAGTTTTATCAAGACGGCAGGGGCGTCCTGCAATTTTGCTTGTTAGTGTTTTTTGTAGTATTTGAGTGAGTACTACGCACATGGGAACATGAAAACGAATCAAATAATAAATATTGTTTTCTTTAATTTTAGAATACATTCCATTTATAAACAAATTCGCTCAATAAATCTACGCTCAGTTCCAAATTTCTAATAGGTATACGCAAAACACGTTTCTTGAAAATGATTTAACATCGTTAAACTTGTATAAGAACTTCAAAGTTACACAAAAAAAAAATCTAATTGTTTCCACGCAGTCAATCGTTTCGGAACGTCGATTTTTAAGGATATACGGTCTTATTCTGGTTGAAACTTATTTACTTCTCTGCACCGAAAACACGATCGATAGTAATCAAATCACTTAATGAGGATACAATAACTATCTAAATAACGACCTTAAAATGGGTTAGGCAGCTTATGCCTATCATTTTCCCCCAGATTCTTAGAAAGTCTGAAATAGGTATTTTTTAATTAAATCCGAGCCTCAGCGAGCCTTTTTTTAAAAAAATATTAATTTTCGTAGAATGAAAATGCAACTTAAAACTAATATGGAACTGATATTTCGTTTTTGAGTTCCTTAGGCTATCACTATTATGTTTCTCTTAACATACAGGGTGGAAACCTTAACTGAAATAAATTGTAATAAAAATTCCTGAAATAAGTCGATTTTTTTTTTATTTTGTCCACACCTAGAGGATAATGATCTTTACTTATCTTATCTTCCTGAGGATTATAACTGCCCCAACTTTTTTTTCACATAGGGTAGAGTATATAGAGTGGCAACTATTTGAAAGTATGTATCATCGAGAGAAATACAACGCACAATTCCTTTTTTTTTTCTATTCCATTTTTTTATTTTCTAAATATTTCTAATTATACCTATAAAAAGGATAAAAACTTACTTTTTATATTAACGATCATATCGTAAAAGATGTTCAAAATGTACTTTCACGGGGTGAAATCAATAGTCTTGTTTAAACCATATTTTTGCGTCAGGTAGATTTGGATCTAATTAATTGAAAAAGAAAGTCGATAAAGACGAAACAAAATCTTATTGAACAAACTTTAGATAAGTTGGCCATTAAGGTTATTATTAAAAAATAACGGCCCAAAAACCCACCTCACTTATTATTCCAGCAGATATGTATATTAATTTTAGTAGGTGTTGGTATTAACTCTCCCGTATACAGTAAGGGTTGCTGTCAACCCAATAACTTTACGAAAACTATGGCGATTAACTTCACCATTTGTATGGTGAAGTTTATTCTGATGAAGTGTGTAATTTCATCAGAAAAAATTATCTATTCTAAAGATATCCGATTATAGACTCAATAATTGGCTCACAAAACTTAATTGTGTGGTCCCGGTCATCTTTAGTACGTTCCTAGACCATAAGAGTATATTTGTGAGTGTAATTTTATAACTTGAAAACTCTGAATTAATTCACTCTAATTAACTTTAAAATTAATTCACTATTCCATATAGCGTCCCTGTAGACAGTAATGACCTGACTTTATATAGACTTATATAGGTATATATAAAAAAATAAAGCAAAATCGGTAATTATTTATCTTCATAACTAAATTAAAATCAAATTAAGTTTTTTTTAAAATACGAGTATATACGCCCAATACGTAACGATTTGTTTTAAGACAAGTACCTAATTAAAGGCGGAATTAATAACAAATAAAGAGAGAATATGGCCCACCCAAATAATGAAAAATATGGCAATATAATAACAATTGGTACACAAATAAATACAGCTTAACTGGTTAGTACCGATGGCTTCACACGAGGGTATTGCCAAAGTTTACAGAATAAATAATTATTCTGTATTCTATTATTTATTCTGTAAACTTTGGTATTGCAAAGTGGCAGTCCAGGTGGTCGATTTGCGGAGACACTCAGTTTCTAGTATACCCTGTAGATCTTAAAATTTTGGTTTATTTGAAAAACATGAACGACAATTAAATTTCTACTACCTTAAATATCCCCTGGACGTATAATAATAATGTACAAAAATTATAGGCAGCAATTTAAACCTAAATTTAAAAAAAAGTTTTATAACAAATATTACGAAAATATTACTATGTAGCCATTTAAATAGAAGTTAATAACAGGTAAATCCGGGATGGCTTTTTATTAATATAATAAACTGTGTATAAGAGCTTACGATAAGATTATACACGGTGCTGATGCACTCAGATCCAGCAGAATCATCAAATTACTCACAGCAATACGTCCACAAAATGTTTAGCTGTATGAGCTACAGAAGGAGTAAATGCAAAATTTTTATATAGAAAATTATAATACGGTAATATTATAATTCAAATTTTAAATCTACCAGAGGTATTCACAAACATAACAGGCATAACTAAGAAGACACTTTTAACGTTACATTATCGTTGCGTTTTTTAACGTTACATTTAACGTTATTATTTATGGAAGGTTTTTACAAGGCAATGAAATTTTATTGCTATTTAATTGTACAAGTAAATTTAATCATTTTTAGTTGATGAAAAATTGCAATTAGTATTATTAATTAGCATATATTTGTCCTCTTTCATTTGTGTTGACAAAGCACTTGTTTTTCTATTTTAACAGTTTTAGTTATTCACAATTCTTCTTTGACATAGAGTATACTTCGCTGGTGGTAGCAACATTTTATTTTGCCTTTCAGAAATAGGATATACTATCTGATAGTACTGTTAATATTCTGTCAAAGGAAAATATTTTAAATTTAGAAAATTCGATTATTCTGAACAAATAAGCTGGATGTATTTCACCTCGTCCTTTCGATAAACTATTTGCGTGATTTAGAATGTCAAAACTCTCCACGGAAGGTTATTGCTAGATTTAGGTTTGTAATGTCGTTACAGGTCAGGCTAAATAGGTATTTATATACCTCTAATATTCTCTAATAGTTTTAAGTAAAACGTTATATTTAATAATTCGCGATTTAATCTGTAGTCTAATTTAATGAGGGCTATAAGAGAAATATATTTTGTTTAATTAATCTTTGGTCGCTATCATAACGAATATCCAATGATGTATATTTACTAATTTTATAGATTCTGGTTATAAAATCTACAATCGAAATATTCTCTTGATTAATTATAAGTAAAGTCCCTTTGCAACATCCGACCTGGACAAAATTTTAAACTACGAGCCTTCCCTAGTTGAATCGTATACCATTTCATGATAAAAGTATGAAAATTATTTTTTTAGCTCTTAATTAGGATTAAAAGCTATAAAGGAACTAATTCATAATGGTGAAAATCATAATAACTTTTAAGAGTCAAATCATAAATATCCTTCTGGAGTCAAAATCGTAATATCGAAAATCAACATTATTTTTAAATTAGTCAAATTATAAATGTTTTCTTTGCTCTGCTATCATAAACAACCCACTGGTCAAGAGGTCAAGCTCATGTCATGAGTCATAAGAGGTCAACAATGATGTTTTGACAGTGACATATGGAGAATAGGAGGGCATATGAATTCAAATTTCATCACTGTCACCATATATAAGTTTTCTACTTTTTTCATTGTCAACTATAGTGACATGATGTCTTTGAATTTTCATAAACAAACTGAATGATTAACTCATTGACTGAACACTTCCTGGAAATTATTCTCTGTACGCTATTAGTTACCGTTTTGATATAATAACTGATAAATCTTAAAAAAATAATTTGTTTGAAATTATTACTTTAAATATATTAGATAAAAAAATATGTAAAAAAAATCATGAGTAGATACATTTTGTTTTTTGAGTGTCAAGTTACAGAAAAATGCACAATTCTATTTTATAAAATTCAGGAAAACGTGGAATCTTGCCAATATGACACCCACATAGACGTCACAAAAATATCGTTCGATAACAAAAGTTATGGGATTTGGCAATTAAAAAATAAGACTAATAACAATTATATAACAGGTATTCCAGCAATTAAAAATAATTTAAGCTATGTAGGTAAATGAAACTTTTATATATTTGACTGATTAAGGTATTTATACCAGTAAATATAAATCTTTTACACTTTTCAATATTCAGAATTTCAAGTTTCACAATATTTTTGGTAGCTGGTGGGAAAAACATATTTATGACACAAAAAAATAACTATAACAACTCTTATTAACAACGCAAAAGAAAGGACGCAATAGTAAACAAAAATGTTAATTTTAAACATTGTATTATACATATTTATTTTTGTATTTTGTTTTTTTGTTTATTTATATTTTTATACATTGTATATACGTTGTATATACAATATTGGACAGATTTTGCGTTTTAACACAGTTCATTTTTATTAAATACCTACCTTTTGTGTTATTTGATTGCGAAAATTAATATGAAGAATACCTATATAAAAAGAATATAAAGACGAGTGAATACACAAATATAAAAATGTATTATTATCTTCGTCCATCCTCTCAAATTTGTTTTATAAAATATGTAAAATATTACTGAAAATACTTTGGCATTCAAAAATACGAGATACCTATCTGATTATCAGATACTACCTACATATGTAGGTATTCCTCGAGAAGTTAAAACATTGTAAACCCCATTTGTTGTTTCCTAACTGGATATGTTCTTCTTCTGTTCTATAACACCTTTATCGTACAAATAAAGATGTTTTATTGGTTTAAAAATATTTCTTGATGTACAATACTTTCAATAAATTGACGAGGTAGGTACTATTCATTTCATCGCTATTTGCCAAATAAAAAACTCTCTTATCTTGCCGATAAACGGAACAGTCTACCTGAGCCTAGCCATAAAAACAAGCCACGGTATGTTTTGAGATTTTTATTTGACAAATAGCAATGAAATAAACTGTACCTATGTCTACAGTTTATTTCATCGCTATTTGCCAAATAAAAAATCTCAAAACATACCGTGGCTTGTTTTTATGTCTAGGCTCAGGTAGACTGTTCCGTTTATCAGCAAGATGAATTTTTTATTTGGCAAATAGCGATGAAATGAATAGTACGTGATTATTTTGCTTAAGGTCCATAAAACGTCAATAAGTAATTAACTCCATAACAAGTTTATGCATTTTTAATCAGGTTATAATATCTTAAAATTTAAAGTCCTTTGTTATATAAAGATTGTTGGTGATGTTACATGAAAGAGGAATAGTTAAAATCAACCTGACAGCGGTTTATAGCATTGTAAGTACAACTGACAAAATATCTATCGATAGAATGTAACACTTTTCAATTGAATGCCACAATAATATAATAATTAACAATTGTTAATATAAACCGATTAAAGAACACCTAAAATATATCACACAACAGGATGTGACAATTTCTAATCAACTAGGTATGTTACAAAAATTCAGAATAGTGTTAAATTGTTGTAACCTGATTAAAAAACGCCTTTTAATTATCATCATTTCCCTATTTTATGAATAGTTACTGAAATAAATTGATAATCAATGCATTGAAATGCCATTTTAAATACATACATATATGTAATTGCTAAACTTGCCAACTTCATAAAACGACAAAGCGATACGAAACTGCGTTTAAACATAAAATGAAAATAGAATAGGTATGTCAACAGATACACCCATTTGTTCGTTATTTCTTTAAACTTTAGTGTAAATATAAAAACATAAACACTCACATACCTACTTATTCAATTAAAAAACCTGTTTTATTAACGCTTGCTTTTGAGTCATTTTACAATAACTATCACTTTATATAAAAAAATATTCCTTCAATTTCAAATTTTTTATATATATTTCTATTGCCTTCAGATATCTTGGCTGAATTAGGTATTCTATGTCAATTATTCAATTCGGCAGATGAACATTTGAGCTAGAAGCATATTTTAAAAACAGCGTTTTACAAAAATATAAGCAATAGACTAATAGAGCTAAAATAGCTGTCATAAACAAAAATATTTTACTTCTAAATTATCAAGAAAAACGCATAGTAAGTATAAATACTAAGACATTAAAGCCAAGATGCACATATTCTATACTGTTACCATAACTCGTATGCCCATTAATATATTTTTGTTTCACCTGTTTACAAATAAAATACATTTAAATGTTAGATTTAAACAAAATGGCTTATTTTCTACAATTATTTTTTGTAATCAATGTTATCATCACTTACCTTATCAGCAAAAGATGTTATCCATTAATTTTGGTAATGATTTTTTATTGAAACGGCATACACATACACAGCGAACTGGGATGGGCCACACACAACAGCTACAGCATAAACAACAAACGACGAGCGAACTCAACGAACAGCACTTAATTCAATCGACTAAACTACGCTACTACTCTAACCTGTAAATAATCTTTTGTTCCACATTTATTGTAGGCTCGTAAATTACAAGTTATATATACATATCAAAACAGATTTTATAAAATCCAAACTCAATCTATTTTATTTTTCTAATTCTTCAAGTAGGACATTCTTGATTGATGTTAATTACAGAACTACTTTTTGCTAGGTAACTAACTTGCGTAGATTTACAATCTAGAAGAATCACCATTTAAAACATTACGTCACGTATATACATAGTGATGTTGTCACGCCCCAGGGAATCAAGGTAGGTATTTAAAATTATGTTTATGTTCATGTAATGTGGGCCAGGCTCTCAAAAGTGTACAGAGTGTTTGTAATAAATATATATTTCACGACTCCACTGTTCTATAAAACAAGACTAGCTGATGAGAAAAAATTTTTCTTTTGTAATATGCGGTGTACGCTTAATTATTGACAACCTTGTATCTAATTTAAATATTCTGTAATAAAAGCTAGATCCTAATAAGTTGCAATAAAAATATTGAATTATTAATTTAAATACTGCATATCTTAAAAGTCATGATGTACACTCTTAAAGTTTATATAAAAAGAGTGGGTAGTCCGGTAATACAAACACGTATAATTTGTATAGTTACCTGCATTAACGGTGTCTTTTAACCACTTTAAAAATCAAACTGTCTAAATACGATTATTAGCTGGGACTAATTAAGCGTTTTATTTAGACTTTCTATTGCAAATTTCAGAGTAAATTTATTTCAATAATTGTTGCTTCTTAAGTTCGGATTATTACATTTAAAGAAATATGTACCTGTTTTCTGCTTTTAAATATAACATTTTCAAATATACACCTTTTTTAATATTGTCAGAATACAGTGGCCATTATAAAATTTACAAGGGGAAAAAAAGTATTTTATTTTTTTTTACTCCACTAATTTCATGCCTGTTTATACATGTCTGAAACACCATACAAATGTATATGAAATATACTGAGTGGCTTATGAGACAATGCGTTTCTGGAAACTGACAATAATAAAAATTTTTGTTTTCCTAAATTCTTTTGTCAATTCTTGACAGTATTAGCATATTGACAAACAAATGACGCACTGCTGTTTGATTGCTTAATGAAAATTCAGGAAGTTTTATTTAAACAACTTATTAATCCAGCAATAAGAAAATGTCACTGATCAAAATATCAAATTTGACCATCAGACTCAAAAAGGATGAGAAAATGTAAAATTGAAACTATTTACAAAAAACTAAAAAGTATGACTAGTAAATGAACATGGTAACAAACATCTTTCGCATTTAGTTTTTAAAAACATTTTTTTATGTAGAGTTTTTCATTGTATAAGACAATGTCGATGTTCAAGAAAAAAAAATTGGGCTCATTCTGGCGCACTTGAAAGAAAAAACTACATTTAGGAATTTATATAAGTTGACATGAGAACAAAATGTTTTACTAACAGTATGTGATATATTAATAATCTTTATGTTTACTACGAATTGAAATGGCTGTGTACAAATTGTATATAACCCTGTTGACAAACTATACAGAATTCCTTCTGGTAAGACTTGAAAGGACGTGTAATTAGGATTTGTTTTTCTATATCAGTGACGATTACTGTAATGAACTAAAGGTTTTTGGTTATATAATTAAAATAATATACTGGAATTATCAGAACATGTCCTGCAACTGTTTACATTAGCCATTTTTTGGCTATTTCAGAGAATTGAAACTATTGAAAGGTAGGTTTTCTGAATGTGCTATAATATATGTCTAATATACATCTGAATAAAATGATGATTAATAATTCATTCTTGTAACAGGTTTTGAGGAGTGACATTTCCAAAGTTAAAAGAAAATTTTCAATATGAAGTATTAAAACTCCTGAAATAACGTAGTAGTATATTTGTAAGTAAAACAATAAATTCAAATAGAAAATTAAATGAATTAAACTTCACAATAGAACACATGTGTAGGTATTAGGCAATTTTAAATTCGAATATATTTATGTTAATGTGTGAATATATTAAAATAATAGTTCACCAGGCTTAGCATATTTCAGTTTCAAGATTGTCATATTAACAATGATGTGAACTCATTTCACTATTCCTTAATTGTCATATAAAATAAATCCTTCATTCGCTTATACACAAAACAAATACAATATATTTTTTTATAAATTATATTGCAAGATACAATTTCAATAACCACTTTTTAAATTTCACTCAATTAAAATAGTGGTTACACGCTAGCGTATAAATGTTTTAGTATCAAAACCTGGATTAACTTTTACTTACAGGCTATTCATGTTAAAGCATCTTACACATTAACTTGTAGTATTTTTGATAAAAAAAATATATCACCTTTGCATTCAGTAAATAAAGTAATATACATTCTATTTTATTTCAATGATGTTACTCTCCAATTTGTTTGATCATTATGGAATCAACTGTATATAATTATTTTCAGATATATTTATCATATTCTTTGTATAGTTAGGACAATTTTAGAAGTTACAAGCCACGTTTACAAATGTTATGAACATACTTACCTTTTTTAAAGTTTTTCAAATCAATATCTACTATCTACAACTTTCTTATCAATAAAGTTGTGAAGCATTAACTTAGTAAAACAATTTTGGTTATTTAACAAAATTTATTAGACAAATTCAGTTATCTCATCAAGTTTTAAAACAAACCTTTAGGCATCTGCAATGGTAACTTCCACTTCTACACCTGGTTCGATATTGATAGATGTAATCTGTTTAACAATTTCTGATGGAGAATGTAAATCAATAACCCGCTTGTGAATTCTCATTTGAAATCGATCCCATGTTTTGGAACCTTCACCACAAGGAGTTTTACGTGTAGTAATACGTAATATTTTTGTAGGCATACGTACAGGTCCTTTTACACGCAGTTTCTGCTTTTTAGCAGCATCGATAAGATCAGAACATACTTTTTCCAGTGAACGGACATTGCGTGAAGTTAATGTAATTCTGATGTGGTGGATGGGTGCTGTATCTTGTCCTGGTTTTTCGGGATTACCTTCCTTGGTGGATGCCTTAATAAATAAAAGAAAAGTATGAAACATAGATGTTTAAAAATATATAACCACGAGGTAACATAACCTAGAGTTATGATTTTACAAAAGCCAAAATAACATTGTAACATATATTTGGTTTCATTGAATACATACCATTTTTATTTATTTATGTTCTGGTCGAGATAACCAACTTTTTACTTAAAATTGATCAGCGCTGAACCAAACACGTGAACGGTACAACGATGCAAAGAAAAAGAAAACACTTATTTTAGTTATTTTTGAGTCGGCAGCCTATAATTCCGTGGCGTTCAAAAGTTCCATAGATATTCTATGAATAGAATATAATTATCTATGAGCAAAGAGACATTGTGATCCGTTCGTGCGAGTAGCGCGTAGTGCTTCACTAAACGATAGTAGTTCTAAACGTATAATTTAATAGTTCTGCTCTGACAATTCGTTAGTGTGATTAAGGGTGAACTAATATGGTTCAAATGTACATAAAGTGAATTCGTTGCCTCTATTTTCTGTAGTTAGGATATATTAAAATTTTCTATTAAAAAGAAATCAAAGTTGTGGCAATATAATTTCAATAGAGAGGTGAATTGGTGCGAAGAAAATGTTCTGGAGCAGTATATTGACGCAAATCCAATTTAATTTTAAAGCACGGTTCAAGGACGTGAACAAAAAGTCAACACAAAAACACAAGTTTTTATTTATTTTTTTTTTTTTCCATAATAAATTACATAATATTTACAGGAGCACTTAAATTAGTTTAGCTAACGTATGAAGTAAATTGTATTTTCTTTCATTCATACATCTTTGTACACAATATACATAAGAAGTACACAGTTTTAAGTTATTGACTTGCCTGATATAAATAAATATTGAAACTAAAAGTTAACAAACGACTTTAGTGCAGATTTTGTACATACGGTAGTTGATCTATGTTTTATAAGATATTCAAATATAATGGCTACTCTCATATAATCATGATGAAGAAGAAAAATCCGAATTATTGTTTAGTACTCTTTTTCTAAAATTTAGTATCTTTTTCTAAAATTATGCTTAACCTCCATGATAATATAGATGCTACACCATTAAATCCAGTGTATTTAATTATATAATGATTATAATTATTATTGGTACAAGAAGATTGACCATTAATATTATCATGAAAACAAAAAAAAACAAAATCTACCAAAACAGTTCATCAAATGAATAAGAGTAAATTACAATAATTTTTATTTATAATCGTAGGGTTCATTTATTCTAGTTCTTAGACGCGGTGGTCATTTCTAGTTTGAATTGAAAATTTTAAATGGAAGACGAAAATATAACAATTTTATGTTAAATATAATAAAAGTATTTCAGGTGTATCTCAATATAAAAATATTATGAATTTAGGTAAAGAAGTTGAGAAAGGGTTCAATGGAACAAACTAAAAATTTCACTGCTATCACACAGTTGCATAATACAATATATAGTAAAACCTGTTGCTACTTTAAAACATGTTTCTTTTTATAGTATACTGCAAATTCAATGGAATAGATTGAAATATGTTGTAGTGAACACGATATGATGAACACGACTAAAATTTAGCTGTGGTTAGTGGATCATTTTATTTCGAGGACGATTATACCAAACGCGCAATTCATAAAATTCATCGAATTCGAAAATGTGCGAAATATCTTCCAATTTACTAGATATTTCATACATAGATAGATTTATTTATACTTCTATAAAGAATAAACATTCTGGAGTTGTTCAGTAAGCACGGCTTATATTATTATATTAACTACGTTACTCTTTCAATTCCATAGATTAAACAAATTATGTCTAATAGCTTCAAACCCAAGAATTTTTACAAAATATACTATTTAATTTTCTTACATACTATCTACTTTTACTATTTATCGTTATATATTTTTGATATTTTTAAATATATATGTATTTATTTTCAAAAGAGTCTAATTTTCCTTATACCTAAGTACCTACTTGTTTGTATTGTTATTTAAATCAATTCCTTTTCCAGGAGTATTAAAAATATTCAATATCAAATTTATATTTATTGTTGAATTTATCAAGAAAAATACAATAAAAAATATTTTTATTTTACAATTTAAATTAAATTGAAAATATATCTGAAAGTTGTTATTCAAAAAACCACTCCGAAATGTTGACTTTTCCACCTCGAAATGTATTTAATGTTTTTCTCTGCTTGTACTTTAAATCATATAGTATGTTTTCTATGCTTTAGATGTATATGATCTTTGTGTCGAACTGACGCCGCATTTAAACAATAGTACGATCAACTCTATCGTTGTAAGAGAGGCAAAAAATGGAACTCTTAAAAGGAGGAACAAAGATAGTAGACGAATTTCAATCGTATCGAAGAATCATTAGAATCCCTGGAGCCCTGGATTCGGCGAACGCAGCCATCTTAACTCTAAAGTCGTCCAAACTAGTATTAAACCTCGTTTGGTATTTAAAGTTGGTACCAACAGATTAGTCGTCTATACAATGCGTGTGACTTCTTATTGGGTATTTCTAGACGCGGTCGCGTTATATGGTATATGACAGGTACGATGTCTAGCGAAGGTGATTCTTCAAAAAGTGTTTTATCAGAGGTAAAAACAAGAAAATTTTTTGTTACCGTAAAAATTTACAATTTATTAGCAAATATTATATGTTAAATATTATCAGTAATATTTTACAACAAAGTTTTTTGCACAAAAAAAACATGTTTGGTTTCCAAATTCAATATGGCGGGTGTTGATACTTGAAAAAGCGGGAAATAGTTGCTTTCCAAAATAATATTAATTTTCATATCGAAACCCGTACATAATTGATCCTATACGTTTCAATTAAATAAGTAGTAAATGTTTTTACATTTTAGTCCAACGAAAAAAGTGGAACCGATAACACTGATTCCTCTCAAGATTCGCATGATGTTAACGATACTAAAGCTGAAAAAGCTACCACTGAAAATGATGTAGAAAAGAAAGATGAAGAAAAAGAATCCGAGAATAAGACCGAAGCCGATGATAAACTATCTGATAAAAAAATTGAAAGTGAAATTGATAAAACGGAAACTGATAAGAAAGCTCAAAGTGATACAGACGTAGGAAAAGAAGACAAAAAAGATAAAAAGTCTAAAAAGGAAAAAAAAGAAAAAGATGAAGATAAAAGTGAAAATAGTGACAAGGATGAAGAAGAGGAAAGTGAAAAACCCGAAAAAAAAGATGTTCCCCTTCTTGATCAACCATTGGAAAAATCTGGGAAGAGGGAACGTAAAAATGTTCAACGTTTTAATGAGGAATTTGCTCCTGAAGTAAAGGAAGGTGTAAGTTTGAAGGTTTAATATCACTTCTTAACTTTTAAATCTCAAATTCAAAAGTACTTCAAAATGTTTTTTTGTAATTATTTTAGAACCTTTTAAGAGGTATTAAGTTGTTGACATCTCAATGATCATATAAACATTGATATAACACAATTTATAATTAATGTTAAGCCTTGTGACCTGTTAAATACATTATATTATTAAATGTCTAAATATTAACCTTAAAATTTGATAATAAAAACGTCCTTTTTTTTTACTTAGATGTATTGTGATGAATATACACAAAGGCTCTTGATTTCTTGTAGTCTTAGAAATGTTAATGTAATGCAAGATTCGGTGTTTGTCAATTAAGTATACAAGGTTATCAAATCAAGATTTAAGTAAGGAGTCACAAGAGGATAGCATCAGTAAGGTATGGTGCTTCATTGCAAAGTTGGCACCAACCATAATTTTTTTTCCCTCTACTAATTTTTTTTTTATTGTAATTTTGAGCCTTCTTGAAAGGACATTCAAAATATGATAATCAAACGTGGGACATTTTGCGTTGGCATACTGTTTTCATTATGATTTTAACCATTCGCAAATCAAACGTGATAAAGAAGTTAATCGCGTACATAAAAAATATATTTCAATTTCAGTTAGTAATTATGAAATATGTAGATTTGAATTTGTGGTTTCCTAAATATTGATAAGGTATTTTCAATCAAGGAAATAATTATAGTTTTCAACATCTTTGTGAGAATTGTTTTTAGAGCCATTTGTGTTTTAAGTATAGGAAAATGTTCTAGTTCTATTCAGTTTTATTTCTTCAGTAAGAACATATTGCTGTAGATCAGATACTATAATAGTTACAGGGATGTTTTGAATATGCTACTAATTTTTGAGAATAGTTTTTATCATTAAACAAATTAAAACTGTATATTAAGTAATGAAGTAACATCATCATATATTGGGCATATAAAAGAATATTTTAAAAATTATTTTAAGAAAAGTTCTCAAAACTAAGTTAAAACTCCTCCCTTTATTCCGTTTCATAAATAAATAAAACCCTTTATTCAATCTTGGTATATCTTAGTAGGTAGTATAGAAGTAAACTTAACATTAATCAAGCTTAACTGTTTTTATTCAATTTATGGTCACACATAAAATTAACTTAACAAATTTATTTCAGTATTTTTTCCCAATGTTATTTTATATTATACAAAACAAACTAAAACATGTACAATTTATATTGTTAATATGTAACCGATCATATATTGTTAATATTCAACGTATTATAATATAAGGTTTTGTATTAATTTTCTCATTTTGCAAGAGACCAAAACAGTTTCATAACTCTTTGAAACAAGCTTCAGATGCTAGAAAGATAAAAGAACTATTGTTTATTTTTATTTAAATAATCCATTAAAAATTTGAGTGTTATATAGCCAATTAATATCATTAGTAACTTGATTTTTTTAACAATTTTGTTTATCTGTTACCCTGTATTTCTTTTGGTATTAATATACACAACTAATAAATTCCACTTGCATACAATTGTAGAGGTTTGGAATTAAATAATTTTTGGACTCTTACTAACATGTTCATAATTTTGAAATTATTACCTATATAAAAATATGGTAATTGGTGGAAGACCCTGAAAAAAATAAAAGAAATCTACTTTTTCTAATATTTATGCTCTTGGAGTTGTTTTCGTACTCCTAGCTGGTGAATGTATGCATCTACAGGAAGTTTGGTTATATGGTAACAATTCAAAATAAATAATTTTGTTAGAAATAATATTCTTGCCCTATATACTACAATTTTTTTCTGTTATCATGTTATTGTTATTACCAAGAATATACTTCCATAACATAAATGCACTTGCAAACAGTCTATTTTAATCATGTCATTTATAGGCTTAAAGTATAGAGTAAACTCTTCAATAATTAAATTCAAACAGAGATTACTTATTAGTATACTAATAACAGTATAGACTACAAGGAGACCCTACCTGTATAGGAATTTATTTATGATGACCTAATATAAAACATATATGCCAAAAAAATTAGCCTCCAAAGCCGAAGCTATCTGCATAGGGGATATACATTGAAAAAACGCAGACATAGCCATTCCCATTCACTTTGCAATGCCGGTACTTGGACTCGAATCAGTATCACAACGGTCAATAGCTAGTTGCATTTGCCACATAATGCGCTCTAACCAATTCAGCTACCGTGACGGCTATATCATAATAACAACTTGTATAGATATTGAAGCTTTAATGTTTATGTAGTGGTTATAACATTACAAACAAATATGTGTATTTAGAATATTTATTAGGGTGTAATACTTGACGCTGTAGTTAAAATTATGCAGTTTGTCTTTGCTCAAAAAATTGTTGCCTGCCTCGATTTTAACTACTCTACAATTTCATTATTAAATGTTTGTAATTTTTTTTAGTATAGTTTAGACATACAGATATTAATTTCCTTTCCCTAAAGCCTAGTATAATGTAATGTGTAACTTTCTAGTAATATAGAAGGCTACACATAGAGATTAGGAAAAACACCACATTGATGGCGAATAGGTGAAACACCCAATGGTATTGATTTTTATAGCATTAAAACTTTAATGATTCCTCCTCAATTATAGGCAAAAATCGAATTCGACAGTGGAAATGGTACACCGCTTGGGGACATACCTCGTGTTGATGCGTCTATTTCTCGATTTAAAAATGATGACCTTAAACTGCTGCATCGACTCTTATTCAAAATTCCTGGCAAAAATACAATGATTAAAAAGAACATTAGAAAATTCAATGGATTTGAGTTTAAAAAGAACTCTGAAGAATATACAAAAAGGGTAGCATTTGCTCACAAATATGAAGTAAAACAATTGAAAAGTATATGTGAAATGTTGGATTTGTTAAAAAATGGAACAAAGGATGACATTATTGAAAGGATTATAGATTTTTTAATAGAACCCAGAGATTCAGGAAAACCGGTAGGAGGAGGCAGGCCAAAACGAAGCGCTGCAGTTAAAGCTAATAACAGGGGTTAGTAAAACCATGTTTAAGTAGCATTAGGACTCTGGTAGTACATACTGTTTGTCCCCAAAATTTATTTGTGGGTTTTAAGATTCATTATTTTCCCTCGATTCTTATATACCTACTGAATTTATAAATAGTTCTTAATTTCTTGGCTGTAGGTATGGCATATTTTATTCGCTTTGATTACTTTTGTTTTCTGTACATAAATTTTCAATATCTTACATTTCATCATAAGAGAAACAACTGCAAGTATTATAACATTCTAAATTATTTTATGAATTATGTATACTTACAAACTATAATTTACATGGATGTTATTTTATTTTTGTGGGTCATTTAAATGCTTGTGTAAGGAGTTAGGATAACATTTCTCTTGGGTTTGATATATATATTTGTTTATATTATTAGTAGATAAGCATAGGTGTAGAGTATATGTGTATTTTATGTGCTTATAGTATGTATAGATGGATGTGAAATAGAAGATTAAAATAGGTTCTATTTAAATTATTTGTTAGTGCAGCTGTTAATTGCATTACTATGTCTTTTGATCTGAACACTTCATGTATTATTTGTTCGTAATAATTTGTTTCTTTTCCTTAAACAGATTTAATTTTTTCTAAATATTATTAAAAACGGGATTTGTAGAGTTAAATCAAAACATTTAAATGGAATGCACAAAAATTAAATAATGTAATATTCATGTAAATAATAAACAATTGTAAGTATACATAATTCATAAAATAACTCAAAATGTTATAATAAATGTATGTATTAATACAAAAATTCCTATTTAAATGAAGGTTCAATTTTATTATATAATAAATTTATCAATAATTGTAAATATTTAAATTACTATGAAATGCAAAAAGTAAAACTGAAAAAAACTTAAGCTGCACCCCTCTAGAAGACAAAATTGTTTTAGGCACTTTCTTAGCACCAAAATTCACTCACATTGGTAGATATATTTTAGAAGACAGATATTTCAGTTTTCTATGGAATAAAACTAAACTTTTTGGATAAATTATCTCCAAACTTAATTATAGTACTTTATTATCAACAAGACGACAAATACAAGGATCAGGAAGTTACGAGTTATTTGAATGGTTTTTGAACAAAATAACTTTGATACCGGAAGCAATTAGCTGACTATCAAATTCCTTTATATACATTTTTTATCATCTAAAGGTTTTCATTTGTTAAATGACATTATTTACGATTACAGCTGTCATTCGTAGAATACTACAACTCGCAGTCCATCCCATTTTTTAAAAACCAGTAGTTTTTATAACAATAATTGCATTGTTTGTGGAAAAGAATGTACCTTTAAACGTCTTAACTGAACAGCAGTGATTGCATGGCTTAATATGTGGAACACATGTTGTTTCCGACCGAGATAACAACATACCATTATTTACTTAGTTGTTATGGTTTATATACCTTTATCCTTGTTTTTAAATAAGGTTTGATTTTTGATTAATTTGATTAATTTTATAGTTCGTATACATTTTCAAGTAATTTATATGAACCAGTTTTTTACAAGGTGTGTAAACATTGAGGAAGATGTGTTTTAAAGTACAGATTAAATTTGTTATTACGGATCAATTTCAGAGTATCTTTGATATGGAAAATTGATATTCTTCATGTTGAATCATGAAGAATAAATAAATAATTATTGATGACCTTTCAAGTCATAACCTTAGAAAAAAGAATTCCATTTGCCCGAACATATTTCCAAAATGTCTCCACTCTATGCCTCAAGAAACTAATTTGTTCCTAAATTTATATATACCATATATTATGTCAACAGCATATAATTTCCTGTTTTTCTTTTTTAGGATATTCTTCACATGACGATTACTCCAGTGATGAAAAACAATCGTCAAGAGCAAGGAGAGATAAAGGTAATTATGCTTTTCTCGTAATATGTATGTAGTAACATTATTGCCTAAATAATACAAGAACATGTGTTTTAATAGTAGGAACGTTTAAGAAACTATAGCGTGTTTATATAATGTATGGAAGTGCAATATTTCCTTGGAAGTGTCCATTATGCAAGTGTTTAATATTTTCTTGTCAGGTATTTACTTAATTTTTTCAAGTGGCACCTTGTTTTTTAATTATTTTTACGGTTGCGAAATGAAAAGTAGAAAAATTGTAGATCTGATCTGATACATCTGATCATGTATTAATGAACAGGGTGTTCCATTTGAAATAAAGACGATTTTGTACATTGTATTTTATAACATTTGTTAAGGCTGTTTTCGCATTCTGTATTCATTGACCTATCATTGATATATTGCCCATATTGCTTAAAAGAGGTAGCATCGTTGAATATGTAGATAAAAAATAGTTTTATCGCCACTTGGCATAACCTAGTAATTTGAATTATTATGACTGATGAAAATCAAGAGGAAGAACTTATAAAGCCAAATATCTAGAAAACCAATATTTTCATACGAGTATTTCATTGTTGTAGGGTTTGAAAAATTATGCAATATTGTAAAAAAGTAAGATACACCTTCCTCCTTTTTCAATGGAAATATTGAACTTTTGCACGCTAGGTGGACATGCTGTATATGTTGTATTTGTATAGTTAAATTATCTTCTGACACGTATGTGTTTAGGTAAACGGCTTAGCCTTAAAGACGATAGTTCGAGTGATGAAGATTTTCAACCAAATCAGTCAGATGGGAGTGATGAACGACCGCGTATTAACAAACGCAAAAGAAAGAGTCAGAAAAAAGAATCTTCAGAGGATGAAGCAAGTGAAGCGAGTGCAGCTTCATCCGATGAATCTGATGTAAGTCTCTAAAATTTATTTGAAAGTAGTTCAAATAGTATTACAAGGCCACTTACCAGATCTATTACTCCAAATATTATTTTACTATTTATATATTTAAATTTAATTACTTATAATATAGGCAAAAACCTATACAGATAAGAGTAGAGAAGTGTCATTAATTATTCAAAACATTTTTAGACCTTTATACACAATAAAGGTACCACCCGAATTCCTAATACTATAAAGTGGTCTTTAACAACGTTTCTAATGGCCCACACTCAGTGGTTTTCTCAGCACTTGCTTTAGCAGTGTTTACCAAATAATTGTATTTAATGCTTCTAATAGTGAATTCGTAATAAGTAACAACAAATAAAAAATCAAGTTTGTTCTTTAATCAACAATTTGCAAGTGCAGAACAACAGATGAGAAATCTACGTTACTAAATGAAACCCTTTCGTTGTATAGTAAATTACATAGATTCGTTGTCTTCACATCTTTTTTTAAGGATGATCCTAAAGCGAAACGTAAAAAAAGTCCAGTGAAAATTAACAACAAAACCAAGGCTAAGAGTACTCCGGGAAGAAGAGGACGGCCCCCAGCGTCCAGTAAAAAAACACCAGCCACCCGTGGTAAAAAAGCAAAAGCCAGTTCTGAAGAAGACGAAGAGAGTGATCATAAAGATGAGGGGAGCTCATCAGAAGATGAACCTTTAGCAAAGAAGGCAAAAAGTTCACAACCTCCAACAGTAAATATCAGTTTACTATCATATTAAACTACATATTCTCATACCTTTTTGGAATATATAAGTAAAATTATACGATATATACCTAATATTTTGGAGATAAACATTTTTTTTTATTGAAATGTAAATATGAAATTTGTACTTGTACTTCTAGGATGATGAAATAAAAACATTCATAAAAAGTGTACTGGAGGGAGCAAATCTGGAGGAAATCACCATGAAGACTGTCTGCCAGCGAGTATATGACCATTATCCAGATTTTGATCTCACTCACAAAAAAGATTTCATTAAAACAACAGTAAAATCAGTAAGTATTTTAATGTGTTCATACAAATAAGTTTACGAAACATTAATGTTCAAGCAACAGTGATTAAGAAATTCTCGGCCAAATTGATTAAGGGTACTTTTCATTAAATCACGTAAAAATACATGGTTTTTATATATATTGTGTAGATAGATAATTTTTATGTATGTAAATAAGTTTTTTATTAATTTTTTCTGTAACTGTACATATACTAAACAGTGCGGAGTGTAAAAAAATTGATATTGGCCTATTTATTGAAAATACTAGGTAATTGTGATATCTCGCCGTAAGATTTTCTGAAATAAAAATTTAATAACTTTAATATTTAATTTATACCCTGTTTTGCCAGACTTGATTGAGATATATGCAGGACTTGGAGTGGTCGGTTCGAAAATTTTTACTCAATATGTCATATTTTATACTCAAAATATGCTTTGGAAATAAAACAAATTAAAAATATAGTGCAAAATACAAATATTTTAGTTTCAGTTGTAGGAAAATTATTCTTATAAAACACAGTTTTAACTGTATCTTCAAATTAAACTAAATAATAGATTGTCTAACATTAATATTACATATTTTTTTTCAGCTTATATCAACGTGAACTAATTTGAGATATAGATTATAAGAACTTTATTGAACAATCCTCGCTGTTTGTTCAAGTACAAAATTCAGATTTTGTTTCTCATATTTTTACTTACTGCATTTTAAATATTAACACGTTTGAATAACTTAATTTTTTTAGTTGACTAAGTTTACTATGAATATTTTTAAGAAAAATATGAGAGTTCATAGTATTTTTAAATTTGTTGCAAGGAAGTTTTTCACATTCAGAATGTAGTATTTATACATAAACATAAGAAAGGAATCTTAAAATCTAGCACATCTTAATGTTATTAATTATGAGTTTTATTAAAAATAATAGTACCTACTTTATATTATTTGATGTAGTTTGTTGTTATTTTTATAATGCATGTATATGTGTGTATATTGTGTTAGATTTTAAAGATAATAATTATGTAAATTAGGTTTATATTGATCAAAAGTCATTTTATTTAATGTGTACATTTTTCAAAAATGAAAAATAAAGAGTATATCTATTTTCATATATCACAATTAAAAATTAAAATTGTTTTAATCTTGGTTATAATATGATAGTATTCATATTAATGAAGTCTTTTATCATTTCACAATTTAGAAAAGCTTTGTTGTCATCAGAATGTCTATGCTGCTGTAGTCTTAGATTGTAACAATAGTTTAAATTGTATTAATTTTAAAATACAATTTTTATTATCACTTGTTTTTTTTTATTATTCCTTCCCTAAACTTAGTAACTAATTAATTCTTAGCTAAAAATACTTTGTACTGATTGCAGTCACTCATATTGCAACAACAGTTTTAGAAGTAGCACCACAAGGGTTTCGGCACAACTTTTTAAGGGTCTGGATAATTCTGAGGAACATGATTTAGTTTGACTGACGGCAACCAGTGTAATTGTAATTGAAAAAATCCTCAGATCTTTATATTAGTGTTGTCAAATTGGCTATCTTTTTGTATCAGAAAAAAGTATCGAGCATCAAATTGTTTGAATGTCTCAAATTGTTTACAACTTCACTTTAAATAGTTCTGAAATAACAGGGTATTTCAATTTTTGCTTAAAGAACAAAGTGTTAAAAGGAATAAAGCTAAAAACCAACTAAAAACCCTATTATATGCCTTCATCTATGATTTAAAACATTTTAAAGTCGTATAGTACTTCAGCTGTAAATCGATGGTATTTTTAGAAGTACCCGACCTGACGTATAGATGATGGTTGTTTGAAAAGAATGACTATGATGAGAAAGTACCAACCTTATAATTCTTATAAAGCTTAAATTTAAATGCTACGTTGTTTAGTATTTGTTTGGCAACCATCAATAGTGAATGCTTTGAGTGAATTTGTAAACATGGAAAAAATTGGTCATCGTTATGTGATACAATGCTTTCACTTGGAAGGCCTCAGTCCGATCAATATCAGAGCCAGATTTTATTCCGGGGGAGTCTGCTCCTTCATTTACAACAGTAAAATATTTAGAGTGGCAGAGTTTACCGTTTAGTTGACCAAAGCAAAGTGACCATGCCAGAAATGGTGAAAATCCATAAAATGGTATTGGATGACCGTTGACTGAAAGTGCGTGGCTGACAGACATGATAAATATTTCAAAAAGTGCTGCACATCACATATTGACAAAATATTTGAACATGAAAAAGCTGTGCGCAAGATGGGTGCCGTGATTACTCACAATGGAACAAAAACGGCGCCTTGAAGATGTCTCAATAGAGTGTTTGGCGAAGTTTCACAGGAATAAAATCGGGTTTTTGCGTTGATTCAAAACCGTAGATGAAACTGGGTCTATTACTTCACATTTGAAACGAAGAAACAGTCAAAACAATGGACTGAAAGGGGACAATCGGCGAATACAGTTCCATCTGCAGGCAAGGTCATGGCGTCAGTTTTTTGGAAAGCGCGTGGGATAATTGATTAACTTCAGAAAGGAAAAGCAATCAACGGCGAATATTATGTGAACTTTTTGCAGTATTTGAGTAATGAAATCAAGAAAAAACGGCTGCATTTGGCAAAAAAGAAAATTTTATTTTATCAAGATAATGCGCTAGTTCACACATCAGTTATCGCGATGGAAAATCGATAAGTTAAAGTTCGGATTGCATTCTCACGCACCCTATTCGCCAGATTTAACCCCCTCAGATTATTTTCTGTTTCCAAATTTGAAAAAAAAAGGCTCGATGGTAAAAGATTTGCCAACAATAAAGGGGTGAACTTTGCGGTTGTTGGCTATTTTGAGAAGCTTGACGATTCTCACTATAAACAGGGCATCGAAGGTATTGAACATCGCTGGGAAAAGTGTATTGAGCTAAAAGGAAACTATGTAGGGAAATGTACTTTTTCCCAAATTTATTGTGTTTTCTGTTAGGTCTGATACTTCTGGGGCTACCCTCGTATCTTGGATAAATGAAGCAATTTTGTTTTCATGTTTCAAGTCAACATTGTAAAAACTCCTGAAGTTTAAACACGCACATTTGAGTCATCACAAATTTTTTCGGGTGTGTCTTAATTAAAGTTGCAACTAATATTCGATACGCTTCCTTCAATGGAAACAAACTCAACTATTATAGGTTAAACGCGTCCACTGATGCCAGAAAAAGTTAGTTGTCACATGTATAATTGACTACCGATGTCGTTCAGACATTTTACCACGTTGACTTCCAGTACACTGGAAACATGTTTGTAGCTGAAATCAAGTGTTATGTCCGCATAATTGAGTATGTTGAGTTGTTTTTGTTAAACAAAGATTGAGTTTTGATTAGAACTGTTGATTAATATCGACATCAGAAAAATTCTACGGTCATATACAGTGCATCATAATAAAACGACCACCAATAACGTTCCGGCGTTTTTTCCATGTTGATTTCCGCCATACCACAATCATCATAATCATGTTTATGGGTAATCTGTGGTTTATGGTTCAAACCAGGGGTATGCTACCACCTACGAGCAAAAAGACAGACTCTTTGCTCGTAGGCTACCACGTATAGAAGTGTGGCAAAAAATGTATTTCCTAGTGGCGGTGCTGCCATCGTGGCTCTGTTGCTTTTTCTTTTCAAGTACGTGTGTCCTTTTCTGTTAATCTACAAATGGACGAGGAAAAGTATAGGAACGAAAAGAGAGGGCGTGCTTTTTGCTCGTAGGATAATCCCGATGCCAGCGCCTCGAGTGGCCGTTTACGTCCCTTGGCACTGTTTGCCATTGCGGCTACGAGCAAAAAGAAGACTCTATGCTCGTAGCATTGCGGCATATAGGAAGTAGCAAGATTTACGGGTGTTGCTCTGTGATTTAAACTGATGTTCGTTGAACACGCTCTTAATACATATATCAAGTATTCATCAAGCCTTCTTAAGTAGTGATGGATGCGTGAAAATTAAAAATAACTTGTTATCCGGTATTTTCAAGACAATCTCATGTAATCCGATTATGGCATTCAAGTATTCAAATGAAAAATAATCAGTAATCACCCTCATATATGCCTAATATATACATAACTCATAGAACACCAAAATAAATTGAATCGATGACAATAAATATCGAATGAGAACAAATAACGTTCATCAAAGTATTATTGCAATAATTATAGAAATTTTATATATAAGTCATCCCACAAAGAAATGCGCTACTATTAAGCATCACGCTACGCCAACATAGCCCGTAAGCCATTAATAACCATTTAAGTAACGATTTAAACGTTCTGTTATATTTACCGTTTACATGTTGAAAACATTCTATTTAATCTGTCACCTGATATTAAAATGACATGTTGAGTTCTCACTTCACCCCTTAACTACTCGAAAGTTTTATTCACTTATTCAGTCTAGTTGAATACCTAGTTGAGTCACACGAACTCCCTTTAGAGTTTAAACACTGATCTGTAAAATAACAGATTTGTATCTGTACTTTATACAGATCAGTGAGTCTAATTTATTTTCACTTATTCACAAGAATTTAAGTTTGAGAACATTCTATTTAATCGCAATCGATAGTTTTATCAGGAAATATCCGATAATTTTGTTCTGTTCAGTTGAATTACTGTGTTGTTTATCACATGAAATTTTGTGAATTTCGAAGTATATAAAAAAGAGACAAACAAAATAAACTTTTCATAAAATTAATAACAAAATGGAATTATGAAAATAATCAATACTTTGTTGAATTAAATGTTCAATAAACAATTAATTAAGACTCATTTTTATAATTTTCGAGGTATTTTTGGCTCTGAGAAGAGAATAAACCATTTTGAAAGATTATACGTTCTACTTAGTTTTTATAGGTTAGAATTCCTGACAATAACTCAACAAATTCCTAAAAAACTGCTCGTACGAAATATGTGATTACTCTTCTTACGAAATCGTATGAGTGTTAACTATGTTATTTATTATAAACATGAATATTACAGTTAGATTTTTATAATTCAGCATGAGCAAATAATAAATCATAAAACAAATATACAGTCGAAATGAATAAACCCTGAATTCTGATAAAGAATCTAATATTTTGAACCGAGTTCTTACGAGTTTGTAAAAAGTCAATCTAACCACGCACTTTAGTTTTGGGTATTTATTTACTTCTAGCGAATTCGTATGATTTCTTACAAATTCGAACATAAAGGTGGCTACACACGTAACTGCAAGCTTGACAAGCATTAATCTTTTTGTACAAGCATGCTTGTCAAGCTTGCATTTACGTGTGTAGCTACCTTAATGTAACCACTGCCTTAGAGTTTGTAAATATTTGTTTTGACGTTTGACATTAAGAATAATTTTATGTTCTGTGAGTTCTGTGACTGAAATTAAATATTTTTATGAAAAAATACACGTGAAGAACTTTATTAGTAGTTTAGGATATTTGCAAGAAATATAAATTAATTTTAGTAGGTCAGTGTTGATTATTAATATACCGCCAATTTAATATACATACAGTAAGTATATTATATATTTAAATATATAATATGGTCCTTATGCTGATAACCTCAAAGAAAACATATTTCAGATCAAAATGCCGCTTTCGTGTCGGTTTTACAAGGAAAAATATCCTGAAGTAGAAGATGTGGTTATGGTCAATGTACGTGCAATTGCTGAAATGGGAGCTTACGTACATTTATTAGAATACAATAATATTGAGGGTATGATTCTTCTTTCTGAATTGTCCAGGAGACGTATCAGATCTATTAACAAACTTATTAGAGTAGGAAAAACTGAACCTGTTGTGGTCATTAGAGTAGATAAAGAAAAAGGTTACATAGATTTATCTAAAAGACGTGTTAGTGCTGAAGATGTAGAAAAATGTACAGAAAGATTTGCAAAAGCTAAAGCAGTAAATTCTATCTTAAGACATGTTGCCGAATTATTAAAATATGAATCTGATGAGCAATTGGAGGAATTATATCAAAAAACGGCATGGTACTTTGAGGACAAATATAAGAAAAATAAAGCCAGTGCATATGACTTCTTTAAGCAAGCTGTTCTGTAAGTTTATCTTTTATTCATATTATTAGAGTACATCACTAAATTCGGTTTACATATATAATCAAGTGTACATCAGTATAAAATAAACTATCGAGTTAATGGAAATTGAATAAATACAAAAATTCAGTATTTTTTGCATAGATACATATTTTCAGTACAGATTATAATATTATCTGCGTTTAGACTGCTATAAATATTTTCACAAACTTTAATTCCCAACATTTTGCTGTGACCTTCGTAGCTATATTTTTATTGTTCTCGCAGTAATTCCCTATGTGCATTTTGTTCATAATAACTACATTTTGATAATAGTTTTTACTTTATACATTTTAATAATAAGTAAGTCATTTAATTGATTATTTATTATTTGTAGAGATATGTTAACATAAATAGTTATAATTTATTTCATCGCTATTTGCCAAATAAAAAATCTCATAACATAACTTTGGCTTGTTTTTATGGCTAGGCTCAGGTAGACTTTCATTTATAACCAAGATAAGAAGAATTTTTATTTGGCAAATAGCGATGAAATTAATAGTACTTTTGGTAATTTTACAAATAGCCGCTCAATAGTGTAATGTGGTTATTTAATATTTTATAAACCACATTGATGTCTATAAGTCCTTTTTTTTTATAGAGATCCAAGTATACTAGCTGAATGTGACCTAGATGATAAAACTAAAGAGGTGTTACTAGGAAATATAAAACGAAAACTTACATCTCAAGCAGTAAAAATTAGGGCTGATATTGAATGTGCTTGTTATGGTTATGAAGGAATTGATGCCGTAAAGACTGCACTTAAGGCAGGTCTTTCGCTGTCGACCGATGAACTACCCATTAAAATAAATTTAATTGCACCTCCTCTTTATGGTAAACTTCTATTTAGTATGGTTATTTTTTTATGAAATAATCTGTTTTAGTCATGACAACTTCTACTCCAGAAAAGCAAGACGGCTTAAAAATTTTGAATGATGCTATAGAAAAAATTAAAATAACGATTACTAAATTAGGTGGAGTATTTAACATCCAGATGGCAGTAAGTAAATCATGTATTATTTTCCTAAAAGTTAATGCATGTAGGAATATATTATAATAGAGGTTGCATAAAAATGATAGTAACCCATATACAATATAAGGGTCATTGCCTTTATCCAGCAGATAAAGTAATTCCTTATCGATAAATGATTTTATACAGAAACTTTATACACCGCTTGATATGCATAAGAATCAGAGGTTGTCATTCTCCCACTTTATCTTTATTAGGTCTACCATTTTTAGAAGTCTTCACTTTACTGTTACTGACAGTATGAAAACCATATAGCTAAAGTAGCATCTTAGTTGATATATGTATACAGAACATGCTGTTAGTCAATTTAAACATCTCTAATCTTATTTTAATAAGTGATACATGTTGTTTAAATCACATTCAAAATATAATTTGATTTTAATTTCATTGCTCATGCTTGTAATATATTGCTCTTTTACAGAAGACCATTACAACTGAAAATAAAATCTAAATATGTCACATAAAGTATTATAAGTGAAAAATTAAAGCCATATCATCAAATGGCACTTATCACATTAGGACTGCATATAATATACAAATGTTTTCATGGAAAAAACATCCTACCAATTTAATTTTTTTAAATGTCAAACTGGAATGCTTTATTCTCTTGAAAACAAGAGAGAATGGATAAAAGTTACATTTAAGATTAATTCTTTATGCATTTTTATATTAGAAATAGATACAATTGCTGTTAATATTTTACATATTTCCTCACAAAAGCACATTTTTGAGTTATAACAGGCTTTTTCCAGATTAACAATATAATTATAACCATCGTAATATCGTAAAAAGTAGGGATTTTTCTTATATATTTTTTCTTGGG
Source organism: Rosalia funebris (assembly GCA_037954035.1). Classification (NCBI taxonomy): domain Eukaryota; kingdom Metazoa; phylum Arthropoda; class Insecta; order Coleoptera; family Cerambycidae; genus Rosalia; species Rosalia funebris. Next base: position 17,685,246 of record JAZFAV010000026.1, on the reverse strand, counting down.
TTTTCAGTTCATTGTTTCTATGTTAACATTGCTGTTAATTTCTAATGGACTAACTAGATTGTGTTTGTCAAAGATATCTGATATTAATAAGCTAGTTAACAATGTTTTGCAACAAATATCTTCAGTCTGCAGTATCTCAGATAATTACATTAATATCATTCTGTCATTTATTTAAGCACCTCGAAAACTATTTTCATCAGAATTACATATAATAAATGTATCCAATAATAAGTAGTATATAACATATTAGCCTTCTTGGCATGACTATTTTATAAATGCTGGACTTAAATTCACTAGATCAATAGATTTACTAGAATAGAATGTGCCTATTAACTTTAAGGCGCCGTTCATACTAAGGCGATATAAGATAAGTGATATATCATAAGCGATATACGATACGCGACACGCACAGACAGATACTTCAAATCTAAAGGGAGGCGATAAAAAAGGTTCACAGCCGCGCGATTGCACAACATATCGTGACATATCTCTTAAAGTACCACTTACCGGTCTCTTCAGCGATTAGTATCGTACGATATTTCAGGCTGTGAACATGAAGTAGTGAGAATTGTCTTTCCACCATATTTTTATCGCCCAGGTCGCGCCGATTTATCGCCCGCTGTCATGAACCTTCCTAGCAATATATCGTCACAATATATTCCTTATTATATATTGCTTATCTTATATCACCTTAGTATGAATGGCGCCTAATGTGTCAGAGCATTGACGATAATATACATTATGGTGGGGGTTAAACCAAGTTAATTGACTAATTGAATTTGCAATTGCAGCCTAAAGTTGTGACAGCTACAGATGAAGCTGAATTGGTGAAACAAATGGAAAGGGCCGAACTTGAAAATGCAGAAGTTGCAGGCGATGATGATGATGAAGAAGAGGAGGAAGAAGGTCAAGTTTATAGTGAGGGTGAAGAGAATACCATTTCTGAAAATGGAGATGTTTAACAAATTCAACAATCTTATTTATGGATTTAACATCAAAGTATTACATTTTAATACTGGAAACTTCGTAATTAGGATATACGCTATATTGATTTTTATATGACAGTTAAATGTGGTTGTTAAGTATTACAATCAATATAATATCAAAAAATATTTTATTTTGATTAATGTATAAAGCATAATTATAAGTTGTATATGTCAAAATTATGGCATTTAATACCACTTCAATAACAAGACAACTGATGATAATCTGTATTACATCTAAACCAATAAGAATACATTTTATAAACATGAATAACTTATTGGTGTGTTGGGATATGCATCTGTTCTAATTTAAGTTGTTTTAATTATATTGAATTTTGACCTATTATATTTTAAATGTTTATGACAGTCAGATCTATCTATAGTAAACTAAACTTATCTTTAGTATATTCTATTAAGCAAGCCGATGATTTGTAATAGCAAAATTAGATCATGCGTTTTCTGACTTCATCGTGGTTCAGTGAAGAAAATGTGAAACATGTTGCTTAGAATTATGCAGGTCAAGTCTGAACTGTTTAAATTCTCTAAAGCAAAATCTAGACATTTTCGAGACCTGGCTGCGATCTTGCTGTTTCTACTACATTAATTGGAAAACTATTTCCTAATTTGTCTTAAAATTCATTATAGATACCCCAAGACCCGGTTTTTACTTTTCCGCACTCCACTATACGCGGAAAAGTAATGTAATCGTATAAATTTTTTTTTCTAGCCTTTATTTTTCGTTTTTCGGCCTAAAAACAAAAAAGCCAGAGCCATCCTCTTCTACCATCTTGTGAATATAATCAGAATATGTCCACTTTAAGCTCTAAATGGAGGATGACTGGATTTTACTTTGATCGACCGTTAAATTATTCCAAACATGTTGAAAAATGACCATCCCAGTTGATCGTTACTCTATTAAAATTTTGCAGCTCCATAGATATAGAGCATCTTTTAGACAACTAAAACTCGCCAGCGATAGAATAATATCGAGCCAATCTTTGTATCTATTTGTCTTGTATTCTACTTGTCGCATGTTCTGTTACATAAAATTTGGCCTACTGGATTGCTGCACCCTCAACTTCATACTTATTAATATAATATTATAGTTATGTTAATATAAGGTGGGTTTCTAAGAGCGTTATTAAAATAATGATTGCTCTGGAGGAGGATTTAGTGATAACAAATTCTCGGTGATGTGGAACACGACTTTACTGGTGTTACTGTAGTTTGAAAAGAAGAAAACAGTTGTTTTATTTTCATGGAATATAGATGGCGCAAGTTAAGAATGTTATGATATAATAGGGAAAAAGAGAATAAAAAATAAAGTATACGTTATTTTGGTTATTAAAAACTAAGCGTAGGTATTAGATTTAAAAAAACAAAAAGTAAAAATTATTTAAATCAGTCACGTAGATAATTTGAACCTTTTATCGAAATTTATATCATTTGAAACATGCTAGCTTCTTTTGAGAAACGTTTTTCCTGTTTGCTCCTGTCGTTTAAGATTCTCGTAGCACTGTTCTGTACTGGCGCTTATAGCTATATTTTAAGAGTACATGTCTGACTGTTAATTTAATGTCGCAGATGGCCCATCTGGTAAAGGGAAATGAGACGTATTTGCTTTGTTCTTCACCACGTTAATACAATTTGATCCTGTCTATATTTTCCAAGGTAGAATCCATTTTTCCACTTGGTAGAATCCAGATTATCACTGTCTGGATTTGGTGTGTTCTCATCGGTTTTATGTCAGAATATATAACCGGACCTCGTCTATACCTTGTTAATTTGCCGTTATGCTTAACTCAACGGTCAGCTGGGTCCACAAGATCATTATATTCAATACCGATATTGCTTGCTGATCTGATAAGAACAACCGTTTTGTTATTTCGAGTCGGCAAGGTTTACGATTAAAATGCATCGAATTGAGAAATCTTCAGTGTAAAGGAGATTACCGGGATTACACACCTTCCGTTTATCTGTCGTAAATAGTAAATAACTGTGAAAATCTGTATATTTATCTGAACTGAAGGCGTGTAGGCTATGTTCAGTTTTCGCCTCAGTTCCGTCCGATTTTTCTTCAGTTCTTTCCTAACTTTCGACAGGATTGGTTTAAAAAACGTTAAAAATAGATAAAGTTCAATGAGTAACAGAAAAAGAAGATTTGCAGTTTATTGTGTAATTGCAGCTGTTGCTAGAAGAAAAAAAAACGCCGGTAACTTTGGTGTAAAGATTGGTCTAAACGCCAAAAGCGTATCTTTCTGAAACCATGGTCATCGTGTACATAAACAGGACGTCAAGAGAACAAATTATACGATAAACTACGCAGATTATCGTTGCAATAGAGGGTCCAAATGCACAGATTTTTCATCTGCGTAAATATGGTCTAAACTGCGCAGTTCACACAGTTTGTCGCGCAAACATGACGTTACACCTGATAAACTGCGCAGATAAACTTCTTACCAGCTTAACCCTCCCCCTTTCAGTTTTTTTTATTGCTTGATGGATATTAATGAATTCCATATTATCATAACATTTATGGAATTTAATTCAGCATAGCTTAGAACTTATAAGAAAGGCTTTATATATAGAATTTTCCAGATAGAGCATATAGCTCCTCTCTGTATACGTTAGCTATGTATATGACAGAACTGGCTCCAAGACAAAGTAGGAGGTAAAGAATACATTTATTATAGATGGAATAATTTTCTCAATAGTCAGGTAATATCCAAAACAAAATAAATATTTATATCCATCAAACCATACATTTTAGTGATATTTACTGAGCGGTGGAAATTTGTTCGGATCAGCTCGGATGAACGCAAACAATATTGCAATAGCGAAATAATACGTACTCCAAATTTCCTGTATGCCGCAAAAGTTTCATTTGTACTGTGGTTTGGAGTGGGGGAATTAGGGCTGCTATTCTTGAAATTTTTCGTATGTCCCAAGAAGACTAGAGAGGAAGGAGACATAGCTCCTCAAAAAATTAGTGGTGGGGGTGGCACGAAAAACGTCGGCAATATGGCAGGCTCGTGTAGAAACGCGCGGGATCTGCGCATGCCGTTTTTCCTTGTCTATCGAGGTTTCTCACACTATCAAAATGTCGGTTTCCATTGATCCACGATCAGGGCTTTTGCAGGAACAATTCGCAACGCAACAGTATCTCGACGCTTTTGACATATTCCACAGAAAAACTGGAAACTCTTAAAACACAGAAAACAAAAATAACCTCGCTTGAATCTACTCAATGACCGCCATGATGAAGCACACCACGTGATCACAGTGCGGACGTTTTTCGTGCTACCCCCACCACTCGAGTTATGTCTCCTGTTCTCTAGTCTTCTTGGTATGTGCATTAAATATTTTCCCCCTCTTTTTACTATTTAAGTCTATTTTTATTTATATACTTTCGTATGATATGTTCAAGAAGATTAGAGAGTAAGGAGATATAACTCCTCGGAAAATAAGTGGTGGGGGTGGTACGAAAAACGTCAGCAATATGGCAGGCTCGCGTAGAAACGCGTGGGACCTGTGCATGCCGTTTATCCTCGTCTATCGCGGTTTCTCTCTCACACTATCAAAATGTCGGGTTTCATTAAGCCACGATCAGGGCTTTGCAGGAACAATTCGCAACGCAACAGTACCTCGACGCTTTTGACATATTCAACAGAAAAACTGGAAACGCTCAGAACACAACAAACAAAAATAACCTCGCTCGATTCTACGCAATGACCGCCATGATGAAGCACACCACGTGATCACAGCGCGGACGCTTTTCGTCCTACCCCCACCACTCGAGTTATGCTCCTGTCCTCTAGTCTTCTTGGATATGTTTTACAAAAAAGGTTATGGGATGTACGATCGAGTGTCACCTACGAGCAAAAAGAGTGTCACCGTCACAGAAATATGGACGATTAAATTATAATTTAACAGAGGAATAAGCTTTTCTTGTTCCTCTTAAACGATTCGGGTCAACAAATCACAATTTTCGTACAATTGATACAATTTGTTTCTTTCATGTTCTGTGATTACATGATTATAATTTATTGAATGGGCGCTTAAAACAATATTAGGATTAATCACTTGATTAATGATTAACATATTCCGAATGCTATTTAAGAATTTATTACAATAATTGGATGGAGTAGGAAAAACATGCGAATCCATAAAATAGCTGCAGATATGACAGCAAAACAGATTATTACCGATGCGAAGCTATTCAAAATTAATTCAATTCCATATTTGAATAGCCGGATTCAACCGAATATTTTATTAATCGCAATGAGGTATATGAGTAGAAATTCTTATATCAATAGCTTTGTTTGCGAAGCTCATCTGTAATCGGTGCCTGACAAATACATATGCGCAATTCAAATCTTAGCGTTCGCGGTTCGACATATTAGGAACTTTGGACAATGCGTCATACGTTCGTGGAACCCTCCGGACAAGTTCAAAACTAGTCACAGACAACTCAGACTGATCCGTGGACTACAGCAGGGACTCCTTGTCAGGCATCTGCAAAGTCCATAAACTCTTACATGTTAAGTTGACCAACCTCGAGACGTCTGCGTATTACACTGACGATTTTGAAGAGTTTTTGTCTATGAGCAGTGAGCTATTCAACTGCTCAGACAAAAACTCTCCATGGTTCATCTATGCATAACAAGTCAAGGATAGAGAATAATTGCATCCGCTTCGTATTCTGTCAATACGTCAGAAAAACGTTCGTGGGTATCAAAATCCTGCATGCATTATATTGTGCATGAACTTGTCATGGATCTGTTCAGGACATGTCACAGATCAACTCCGCGAACAAATCTAATATCTGTGATGACAAATAGATTGTCATTTTTGCTGTCAAGAAGTCGTCAAGTGTCAATCTGTCAATATTCACCTTTTCGTAATTCGTGGGATCTATTATTCTTTTTTTATACAATCGTTGTAGGACAAAAAATTTTAGTTATATAATTTGAAAAACTTACGACAAAAAAATCTTATTTATAGATATTACACGTATAGTATTTTTTAAAACCATTTATTATTTTGTAAAACCATTTTTTTATATAAAATTTTTGAAGAATGGACGAATTAGCTTTCAGAAGTTCTCAAAAAATTGAAAATATTCAGGTAAGAGTACAATCAGTTATGGGTTCTTAATGATAAATACGATTTAATCTTTTAGTTGCAAGCTCAATTAGTGGCTACTAAAACAAAAGATGTATTATTATTATATTCTCAACAAACTAAATTAGTCTTTCTTAAACTGTTAAATAGTCCAAGAGCAGATCAGGTTAGAACTACTATAGGTGAGCTGTATGATAAAGTACTTACTAGTGCCAAGGAATTTCAAGGGATTATCGTATACCATGTCAATCCTCAACGAATTTATCATAGTATTGTAAGAATATTTGGCAAAACATGTAAGTAATAATTTTACTTAGAGAGTCCAATTCATGAAATTTAACACATGCTAGGGACCAAAAGAGATGTTTACTTTGGATGTGCAGGATTGTTCGTGGGCGTACTTATCGGGTTATCAATAGGTATCACATTAAAGAAAAAGGAGCCAGTTTTGAGATATATGCAAGCAGTTCAGTGTAATCATTATTCAGGTTGTGAGGTATATCTGTAGTTTTTATTTTTTCAATGTAACAGTTGGCTTTATTTTCTAGTCTGTTACTGTTGTAGAAGATGCAATTGCTCCATTTGAATGCGGAGAATATGAAGTATTAGTTAATGTAAAAGCTGCTTCAATTCAATATATTGATATCCAAATTTGTAATGGTTATGGAAGAACTTTAAGGAAGATACTACAGAAAGCCTCCAAGGTATTTTAAATTTTAGTAATAATTTCCTTTAAATGCTATATCACGTAATACACAAAATGAAGTTTAGTAATATAGAAATAGTTATTAAATATGAGTGTTTAGTAACTAATTTTTTTATATAAATGAGTGTTACTTGCTGTTATGAACAAGTAATTATGAATTCAAGCTGCTACATCAGATTAAACAGTATTTCACATAAATTTCCATAAAAAAAGTAAAGATAAATAGTTAGGTCTACTTATAGTGAGTGTCACTGGTTGGAACCTTTGACGTGAAGATAACACTGACTTAGTTTTCCACAGAACACTACAATCGACATGCGTTTCACCAACAAAACTGGCATCATCTGGAGATGATTAAAACTCTCATCATCTAGACTCTTAATCGTTTCCAGATGGTGCCAACTGTGTTAGCAAAATGCACGTCGAGTTTAGTGTATAGTATTTTGTGGAAAACTAAGTCAGTGCTATAATGAGTGATCAGTTTTAACGAGCATTTTTTTATTTTTGTCTTATCCAGTTATGTTTTAGAATGTATGGTTATATTTATTTTGAAATTAATGGAAAACAGTATTTAGATAACTGGGAAAGGAATTGTTACATATATATATGTAACTGTTAAAGGCGTTCTAAAGGAAAAAAGTTCTCTAGAAATAAAAAAATATAAAAAACTTTTACATTACATCAGTAGCATCACATTCATTGTCCACAGAATTCTTTAGTGTAACAAGTTTTAATTCAGATAAATAATATAAATTTTGGTAACACATTATGTGAATTTAAAAATATTCCATTCTAAACAGGAAGAAAACAGGATATTTTTTCTTCAGCAGTCAGAATCTCATTTACCCATAATCTTAGGCAGAGATTGTGCGGGAATTATTGCTGATATAGGATGTAAAGTAACACGATTAGATGTAGGAGATGAAATTTGGTTATCAGTCCCAGTTTGGTCCCAAGGAACATTATGCCAGACAGTTTTAGTTGCTGAAAATCGTGTGTCAAGAAAACCAACCAATATTGGCTTTGAAGGAGCATGCAGTCTTCCATATGCTGGAAGTTTAGCTTTTTCAGCTCTTGATGAAGCTGGTATAGATTCACCTAAAGCCCATAATAAAAGGTACATAATGAATTATTGCTGTTGATAAAAGAAATATGTAAAACTTGTCTAATATAATTAGAGTTGGCTCATAAATATAATTAGAGTTGGCCCATAGTGATCTTTTGCACACAATTTGTGCCAAATGAAGACATACAAGATGTTTGCTAATTAATATTTCAATATCAAGTGATTTATTATATGGGTCACATCTAAATTGGAGATAAGTAAATAGATGATTTTGTAGTCTTTGAATGGCTATGAGCTGACGCTAACAATCATTTAATACAATAGGTGTTTGTTTTCCCAGTAATTTACTATAGTGTTATTAGGATTCTTGTCATCGGAGGTTGTACACCTGTTGGATGCATATTAATACAGTTGCTGAAGTATTGGCAAGCAACAGTGACTACTACTTGCTATAAGAAGGCAGTGCCGGTAGTCAAAGCTTTAGGAGCTTCCGATATAATAGTCTTGACAGATCCGACAGTTAATAATAAATCTTTTCTAGAAAAAAAGAAAGAAGATCTCCAAATTGAATGCAACGTTCTTTTAAAGGAATTAGAATTAAAAGGCGATATTTATGATGTCATAATAAACACAAGTAATGATTGTGCAGACTTAGATTTAAGTAAATTTTGTATGCAAGATGGCATTGTGATATCAGCTTTACCTCCTCAATTACCGTCAGATTCATACGGATTTATATCTAATTTCTTACTTTCATTATATATAAGAATAAAATATAAAATAAAGGTGAGTTTCTTAGCAATAATATTTGTAAGAATATTTAGATATTCCTGATTATATTTTGATTTTGTAAATTTTCTTTTTAGACTATGGTAGGTTTGCCTATTAATGATTATGATGAAACACATTTGTGTTATGTGATGTTGGACAGATTAGCACAATTTGTAGAAAGTGGACATTTACAATCCGTTGTAGACAAAGTTGTTGTACCTGAAGATATTGAAATAGCTCTGAATCATATTCAACACCCTTTATCTATCGGTAGTACTGTTGTGACATTCAGATAGCATATATTTTGTACTGCTGTTTTATATATAGCAAATTGTATAACATAGTAGTGCTTTGTTAATATTAAAATCTCGAAGTTTAAAATATAAAAATTATTTAATATTATAAATGTTTACTTTTTTGGTTTAACATTCAACAATTCCTATTGAAAGGAAAATATTTGGAGCATTCTTCATTTAGGGTTGATCAAAGTTTATAATTCATGAAGGTGAAAGAAATACTTTTAGAATGTTCATATATAAAAACAAATGGACACCTACGATTTGATTCCGGTAAAACTTTTCTGCATTCGTGTATGTTGATATGCACTCACCCATCCTGCACCTTGCATGCATGACATCCATGTAATATGTATTAAAATAGGACATGTATTTTTGAGAAAATAACCCGCAAAAATATAAGGGTAGTATTATTAAGAAATAATAACACTTGATGTGCTAAAAGTTGAAATTTTTATGAAGTTAATTAACATCAGATGCTGAATCGCGTCGTTAGTAGTTCTAATCTTTTACTGACCAGTAAATATGAATAGGGTCGCAGCGGATTAGGAGTATGTACTATAATATTGGACACAAATGTATTTTGGAATCTATTGTTGAAGTCTCCAGAGTTTTCTCATTGTATATTTCGGATTTAATATTATTTTCAAGTTTCTCGCACATGAATGGTAAATATTTTTGTAATGTACTTCAGCCGGGCAATTTCTATGGAAAATTATATGTATTTGTTTCAAAACAGTGGTTTTTATTCAATATAAGTCATACATTACACAAACAGCATAAAAATTATATCGAAGATAAATCTAGTATAAGTTCGGCCACTTTTTTTTATTTATCTGTTTCAGTATTTACATGTTCTATACATAGATTTCTTAAAGGGCAATAAGCTTCGATTTTAATCTCACTTTTTGCGTAAAAGTAACTCGAAAGTAACTTTTAAAAGGCGGCAGCCTCCTGACTGAGTACAGGAATGATAGAAGCCTATGAAGGGAACTGTGCACCTAAATGAGCTAGACCAAAAGGCCAGGTCAGATGGTGGAACAATAAGCTGGAAAACCTTAGATGTAAATAAGAAACCTTCTCAAAAGAGCCAGAAAATGTAACAGCCGTACAACCTGGGAGGACTATAGGACTGTCAGGAATCAGTATAGTGCTGAAGTTAGGGAATCCCAAAGAAGTAGTTGGGTTTCTTTGAGAGATAAATAAGGGAGCCGAGGCAGCATGGCTGAACAAGATCCTAGCCCGCAGCCCGGAAGCGATACTGTGATCGTTCAAGTTCCCTAATGGTAAATTCTGGGAATCGGATGAGGAAACCTTAGACCATCTCATCAAAGCACATTTTCTGGGCTTTTATAGACCAGTGACATTTCCGACCCGCTAGTAGGGGCACAGGACCTGGGCGGTAAACCGAGAGGGGGACAACAGGGAACTTGTGTGAAGGAGATAGTCACACTAGCTAAGATGAGGTGGGCCTTGAGGTCCTTTTTTTTTCCCCGGGAAAATCTTCAAAAGACACCTGTCCTCTGGTGTTCTGTTATTGTTTGGCCAGATAGTGTCGGATTCGTATACGCCTACCGACTAAAAACACCCTGCTATCCTATCAGTATAATGCCGAAGAGGAACCGCTCTCGCTTTACTTCTCTTTGGCATATCAATCAGGATACTTATTCATTCCCCACTTCCCTTTCCTCCTCCTCTTTTTCCTTCATGATGGCCGTTACCATCTGCTCCACCACTGTCCATCTTTCCCTGCTCTCGAGCATGATTGGGATCATATTATCTACAGTGATGGCATGTTCTATCTTTTGCTCCGCAGCTCTTCTTTCTCCTATTTGTAGCTGAACACTGTGTGGCCCGCATCGTCGACCTCTCTTTCCACAGGACCAGCACTTTCTGTTCTCACGTTTGCTTATATCCAATAGGTAATGCGCGAAGCCATTACAGCCGTGCCCAGTAAGGACCTGGGTTAAGTAATACCCGACATCGCCATGTGGCCTTTCGCACCATGGCCTTATGTTCAGGATTAGCACCCTCATCCATCTCCCTCGAGGCTCCGCCTCCCATCTCCTGTCAGTGTTCCCATAGGCTCTCCCTTGCTGCACCTCTGTCAGCTCCTCCGTACATCTTCCGTCTCTTCCTTGCTAGAAGGTAAATGGGTGGTATGCAGGCTATCACCAGCGTTGCCGCTGCCGATACGGTCCTGTATGCACTGCAGACCCTTAGCGCTGCTCTTCTCTGAACTTTGGTGAGCTCTCCCCTCCACTTGTCCCTTCTCAATATATCCACCCACACCGGGGCGGCATACAGTAGATCGACTGCACCACCCCGCTGAGGACTCTCCCCTTTGCCGCCCTGGGGCCCTTAATGTTTGGCAGCAAACGACTAAGGGCCGAGACAGTTTTGCAAGCCTTTTCCAACGTCTGTTTAATATGTTCCCTAAACGAGAGGGAACTATCAATACAGACTCCCAGGTACTTAATACTCTGTTTCGGCACGACTTCGGTATTCCCTATTCGAAACGTGATGCACGGATGCTTTCTCCTTCCTTGTCAGGAGGACTGCCTCCGTTTTGTCTAAAACCAGAGTCCTCAATCCTGTCCCTATCCTCAATCCATCTCCTGATTCTCTCGACAGTGAGGTTGGCGTTTTCCCTCACGTCGACACCACTTCTTCCGGTAACGACCACCGCAACATCATCAGCGTAGTCTAAATCCCTCACTCCTTCGGGCACTCTGAGTCTAAATACCCCATCGAACATAATGTTCCATAGGGTAGGACCCATAACCGACCCCTGTGACACTCCACACGAGATTCCCCTCCTGTCGCTACCGTCCCCGGCCAGCAATATCAGGCCCCTGCAAGACAGGTAGCTAGCGATCATGTTTACAACATACGGTGCTATTTCTAGCTCCCACAGTCTCTCCAAGCACATCGATCAGACATATCGGCCTGAAAGATGTGGGGTCCTCCATCGGCTTGTTTTCCTTGAGGATTAGAACAAGCCTGGCCATCTTCCATACCTCGGGGAAGTCACCGCTCCTCATGACGTCGTTCATGATTCGTAGCACCTCCGCAGGATATTGCTCCACCACGGCCTTCAGGATCTCAGGGGGGATACCGTCCGGACCAGGCGCCTTGCCATTTTTTATCTTGACACAAGCCCTTAGCAGTTTCTCCTCCTTAATCGGATCGAAAACTGCTCCTGGTTGGCGCTCCCATTCTTCCACCGGGTTCTCGGGGAAGAGCGCGTCCACAGCCTCTCTCATCCCCACCAGCAGGAGAGGAATCTCATGCTGGTGGCTGTTCGTCCTCTTCACCACAAGTTTGTACCCGTTACCCCAGACATTTGTATCTAGGTCGGCGCATAACTCATCCCACTTTCGCCTCTTCTCTGCCTTGATAGCATCCCTCATCTTTTCAGCTTTGTACACAACCTCCGCCTCTCCCTGCTCATTAGGGTTCCAGGTTGTTCTGGCCCTGTCCCTGATATATTGCCTTCGTGCAGCGACGCACTTCTTCCTTTGGGCAGAGATCTCCTCTGTTCACCAGTATATCCTCGGAGACTGCCTGCTTCTCCCTTTTCTGGCCATGGATGTGTCACACGCCCTCGTGACGCTTTCAACCAAAGATTTGGGTTACCTGATCCTCCCATTTTCTCTTTGGTCGTCCATGACTCCACAGAAACTAGCCCTGTCCCAGCTGTTTAACGTCCAGTCTCTTCCTGATCACGCTAAGCGTCTGACCCGCACCATCCCCGACCTCAAATAGGATGTATTTGTGGTCGCTGAGTGTTTCCTTATCAGAGACACTCCATCGCACCACTTTTGCTACTGCATCCGCCGTAGCGAACGTTACGTCCGGGTTCGACGTCCATCTCCCACTTTCGAACGTTGGCTGTAGCCCACGATTCAGCACGGCCAGATTCAGCCTCGCTACCTACTCCAGTACCAGATCCCCCCCTGGCATTTGGGGCTCCTCCGCCCCATTCGGGGGCCCTAGCGTTGAAGTCGCCTGCGATGATGCAGTCGTCATCCACACCTGCCACCAATTGCTCCAAACTATCCAGCGAAGCCCGAAGTTCCTCTAGCCTTCCGTTTGGAGAAAAATAGCAGCTGCACACGATGTGATGACCCCGCCTATCTTAACCCACACGTAACCAGGACCATGGTCCGAACCAGCGACGACAAGCTCTGTGTTCACCATTCTAATGACGACATCTATCTCCGTCGTGACGTGCCATCCCTTCCCCCGGATCAGCTTGATATTGGGCTCACTAATAATGGCCACATCCGCCCTCTCTTCCCTCATTGTCGTCTAGAGCAAGTCCTGGACCCCTCGGCACCTATTTAGGTTAACCTGGATGACCCTGAATGTTCCGGCGATCCTTCTGCTTTCTTCTTTCGCTCTTCAGCGCCTGGCCTACGGCCTAAGATCTGCCCTGTGGCCCTCCTCTTTGCAGATGGGACAAAAGGTGACGTTCTTACAGTCCGCACTTGAGGCACAACCTCCTCCTGTCCACCCCTCTGCACTGGTCCACGAAGTGGTCAGTGCTCCAGCACCTCACACAATTAGTCCGGGAGGGTCTGAATCTCACCCTACACCTCCCCCAGCCTAAACGTATTCTACCTCGGTCCAGGAGCTTATTGGCCCCCCGCCTTGCTAGCCTCTATCACAGCTACCTGGCTGTCTCCCGGGTCCGGGTCCGTTTCTCATCTCCGCATATGTGCTCTCTCCAGCTTTAACAATAACCGCCAAGAGTTTGTTGCTGCGCTTGGGGGCTTCCCCTTTTTCCGTCTTGCCTCGACGACCTTCCATCCGGGATTCTTTCCTTTTTCATCCTGCCGCTCCTGGCCTTTCATGAGGGGGGGGGGGGTACATGGTGATTTCCATGTCCTCGCCACGAAAGACGAATTCTGCCGCCTTACGGATTATTCTCCAATCCGTTACTCGATGAGGCGGAAACGCTAGCCTCCTCCTCCCCTGCTTTTTCATCAGGTCTCTCAAGCGACCTAATGCTACCAGGATAGTTTCCAACTCACCGGGACCAATTCCCTCCTCGGCCACCATCAAGTGATAGGCGCACCTATCCTTTATCACTTCTTCTTCTCCTATCTTCGAGGGTCTGGCCGTGAGGTGGCGCAGATACGCTACTCCCCTCCACTGGGACCTCCTGGTTCCCAACCTCCTGTCTCTCAAAAAATTTATCTCTCGTGGTCTTGGGGATACCATCGTCCAACGATAGGTCTGTGGCCCCACACCACGCCAGATCCCACTCGGTGGAGAGGTCACCTATCCGCCGCTTAACCTTTTGATAAACTGCCTCCGACCAGTCCTCTCCTTCCAGGGCTTTGAAGTCCTCGGTCCTGACTTCCCTAAGGGCGATACGGATCTTCTCGATTTTCGACCCCTTATCCCTTGTTTGTGTGGAGGCCTCAACCATGTCCAGCGTGGTCGCACCCTCCACTGTTTGCGTGGAGGCATCGACTACGCCCAGTATAGTCCCGCCTTCGACTCGGACTCTCCGTCGTCATTATTTGGCTGGAGATACTCCGAGCTGCCGTGACTGCTTCCTTTATTTCCTTCTTCATGTTGGGGTTCTCCTTTACCAACCGGTGAAGAGTCCCCAACCGATTATCAAGTTCCTTAATCAGTTGCCACAGTTTCATAGGCAGTTTCTCATCCTGACTCGCCTAGTCACTAGTGGTCGGAATCCCCGACACCCCTCCATCTGTATTCGGTTTCCAGACAGATCTGGCCTGCTCCTCGTCCCACTCGAGACTTAACAGTCGCCACATTTCCCCCTGGTGTCTTAGGGGGGGGTCACCGTACTCGGGGTCCCCGGTGTGGCACTCTCGGCCTGGACACGTTTTGTGCTTCTTTCTCTGTACTCTGACGGTGGTGAAGTCACTATCGTGAGAGCCGCCATCTTATTACTTTTCGCCCTAGCCGCCCTGACTAGGATCTGAGTGCTCAATTTGGTCTTTGCCTTTCTAGGCTCCGACCTTTCCGCACTCCCTGCTCTTTCCGCGCTTCCTATTCTTGCTTCTCCATCTCCCTCTCTTGCTCCTCCTGCTCTTGCTCCTATTCCTACATCTACTCCTGTTCCTGGCCCTGCACCAGATCCTACTCCTTCTCCATCTCCTTCCACTACTCCACTTTCCATTCCTTTAATTTCTTTTTGACTCCATATTATTCCCACGAACTTGGGACCAATTAAATCTCACTCCCCGGCAGTGGGCCCTTGCCGGGGAGAATGCACTCATACTGCAGGGTGTGCCTTGTGCCCCGCAGGTTTTAGCGACTTCGCTGTCGGTTTATTATAAAGGTTCACTCCTCGCAGTCCGGCCAATAAAGGCAAGCCCCCCGGTCACTTATAAACACAACATTCCTCAGTCGCGCCCTACCAAGGTCGTTGAAGTGTGGTCCGGGATTACGGTTGGTTGAGCGGCGCTCATTCTTCCACAGCTCAGTACCCCCGGGTTCGCCAGTAGTCCCGCAATGTGTCTTTCGACACAATTCCTGCGGGTGAGTCGCTACTTAGTTCGTGCTTTGGCATGCCCTCAACCGCTTCATTTTTACTAAAGACGGCCGAACGATTAGTTGACGGATACTGTCCTAATAGGGAGACCGCTTCAAGGGAGCCAGCATGCTTATCAAGCTGGTAAATCAACAGAAACAGCTCTGAATAAGGTTGTGTCATCGATACGGCCACAACTGGACTCCGGAGGATACGTTGTCGGCACCTTCCTTGATATTGAAGGAGCCTTCAACTTTACATCCAGGAAGGTTATTAGCGGAGCACTAGACACCCCCAGAATAATCGCTGAATGGATAGACCATATGTTGGAAAACAGACAGCTTACTGCCAATAAAGGCAAGACTACCATCGAGGGCTGGGTCGACTCGGGCTGTCCACAGGGAGGGGTATTGTCCCCCCTTCTGTGGGGCCTGGTAGTGACTGAGCTGCTTGAAAGGTTAAAGGATTACCAGGTAATTGGCTATGCCGATGACTTAGTAATAATAACGTTCCCTTTCCAGGAGCCAATTCTCGATACAATGCAGGCAGCATTAAACAAGGTTGGGAATTGGTGTAGGGATAGGGGACATCTAAGTCACATATGTTCCAAGATCACAGCAACACTTTGGCAACTGAGAAGGGCCATTGGTAATAGCTGGAGCTTAAAACCGGAGATCATGAAATGGATGTATGAGGCCATGATGAATTCTCAAACCCAGACTGACGTATGCAGCACTGGTGAGAACCTGTTTAAAGTCGGAAGCCAACCGACTTAACAAGCTAAGAGGATTGATTCTAAGAAGTATAACCGGAGCTCCAAGATCAACACCGATGGAGGCGATGGGGATACTGACGGAAATATCACCTCTTGATGTCACCCTGAAAGCGAAAGCTGTAAAGGCAATGCACAGGGTGGGAAACATGAACAGGCCCACTTCCTGTTTGACAAGAAATATAAGATCACCCTCACCAGTAAGACCGACTGGATGGAGGGTCGAGCTGGATTACCATCTGGTACACGGATGGAACCAATAGTGGGAACAAAGCGGATGCGGGGGTGTGTAGGCGACGCGATGGGATAGGTAAAACCTTTCCCCTGGGCAAATACACTACCGCACTCCAGGCCGAGCTAGTTGCAATTACATACGGTGTTCTGGGGGCCGACCAAAATCGGACCCAAGAGAAGGTATGTATCTGCTCGGATAGCAGGGCGGCGTTGGCAGTCCTGAATTCAGCAACGACAAAGTCGAAGCTGATTTATAATTGCTATGAAGCATTGAACCACTTAGCAGAGAAGGGACCGGTAGAACTCTTATGGATACCTAGGCATAATGGCATTAAGAGAAATCTAATTGCAGAAGGCCTTGCCAGATTAGGGACTAGGGAAAACCTCTCTGGACCAGAACCTGCAGTGGGAATAAATCGGAATCTGATCAGAAACCGCATCAATGGCTGGGCAAGAGACCAGCACAATAAAAGATGGAGAGGAGTAACGGGTTGTCGAATAACCAAACTCTTCATCGAATACTCAGATATTGAGTGATGGGCTCAAGAATTCATTAAATTGAACAGGCACAAAGCCAGAGCCCTGGTGGGAATCATAACGGGTTACCATAGTACTCTGAATGCATATAAGCACAAGCTGAGGCTGACTGATAGCCCGGCCTACAGATACTGTAAAGAAGACGAGGAAACCTCGATTCATCTTTACACCTGCCCCACACTGGAGGAGAAGAGATACCTTATATTAGGAACCCCTGTTATCCTAGGGGCGGGGGACGTGCCTAAATTACTCTTTTTATGGGATAGCATTTTTGGATAATGACCCATTTAAGAGGGGATCGCCAAGGGACTACTCATGCGATCAGTGGCTGATGAGGCCCAAAATATACCATAATGTAATGTACTCAAAGCAACTGAAAATTGCGCGTTACTTAAAATTTTTAACATATTTCTGCTATATATGAAAATCACAGGCCCACAAAATCACAATATATAAATATTTCCATTGCCACAATGAACAAAACAACAGATGGTTAAACACGACGGCGAAGCTAAACCGAATTACCTGTATACTGAGATTATCTCAAATTTACAGCTTATAAAGAATAGAAACAAGTCTTAAAACTGCGATATCGGATCGCCCACAAGGTGCGCAGTAAATAATCTGGTTTTTACTTAGTTGCGTCGAGACCTTTGCAGAGTGAATGTCGAATATACACAGAGCTCGATTTGGCCGCATGTAAAGTGCAGCCTTTTCCATCAGAATGCTGCCTCACTCTTCTATGCAAGACAAAGAATCTCACACTTTTTCCAAATCTTGACAAGCTATACACGACGGTATATTGGCTGCCGCGGAGCCATCTCAGTGTAACACTGCTGATCCAGCACTTACGGTGGACAGCTTTATACATTTTAGAAAAACAAAAAAAATCAAAAATGCTTAACGACATTTAAGTAGTTAGTTTGTCAGTTAAAAAGATTCTTATTTAAAAACTGTGAAAACGTGAAAACTTATTTCATTCCACCGTTGTTTTTGGTCAGTTGTAAGCCCTTTTTGGGGTAGTACAGTTCTCTTTATACAATACATGTTTTTTTGTTCCATGTTAGTATCTCAAGTGATTTTCAAGATCAAGATACATCAAAATGTGGTAATCTAGTGACATGAAAATAACTTTTCATGTCACTAGATTTTTACAAATTAGGCAACTAGTACTTTCTGGTTGCATACGGAATAGTCAATTGAAAGCTTGTCAGGTTCAGATACAAAATATTCTTTGCTGTTTTTGAGGCATATGCAGAATCGTCCTTATTAAAATTAGCATAGTTAATTAACACTCTCATGGCAAAGTTCCTTTTAAAATTAAAGAGTGCAAAGTTATTGAAAATACAAATTGTACCTAGTGTTATTTTATATTTTACAATTAAACATTTTTGTATATGAAGTTCGAAAAGATGTGCTGTGCCTGTTTAAAAATTTCAAAATTCATATTGAATGATTATTACAAGTGGAGATCATTTGAAATCAGAAGTCCGTGGGCAGATCCATGTTGAGCTGCACAAAATTTAAAAAAACCGTTTAAAATTTTCCTGTTAAAGGTTTGTTTGAGTAGTAGGTCTTTGAAAAGATGGTTATTAAAATCAAAATGTGAGTTACAGTATGTCATATTGTAACTTCCTGTTGTCTTAAAAAAGGGTAATCTTAGGTAAAAAAATAAGATCTACAAGGATTCATTAATGAGCACTGTAATTGATCTCCCCACAACGGTGACACAATTGAAGGTGAACCTAATATTCAAATATATAACACATAATTTGTTATGAATATGACAAAACCAAAAAGATATTTGTGCATTTTATATATCAAGTTACTCTCAAGATTTAAAATATTTAATAATAAGTATCCATAAATCTTTGTGAGGTTGTAAAATTTAAATTATATAAAATAAATTGTAATTGTTTTGTAGTTTTGTGTATCATAAAGTAAATTGTAATTGTACTCTTTATTTCAACTATGCCTGACAACAATTTCTATAGTCAAATCTGAAACTATGTAATTAAGCAATTAAACTAGTAGTATGTAAATAGTAGTAACCCTAAAATACAAAAATTATCATCTGTTTAAAATAATACAGCAGTTACTTATCATTTCTCTGAATAAAATAATTAAAATCATATAATAAATAATACCTAACAATCTAAAAAGTTAGCAGCCATTAATAATTCCAAAGCAATTTCTGGTGCAATGGGAAACTCTGGAATTTCTGTAGAACTGTTGGTATAACGTACTTTATACGTAAAATACATACAAACCTTCTGAAGTACATGAGATCTGAAAAAAAAAAAAGACAAATTTGTAAAGCACTAATTATATTCAATATAGTACCTATTGCTATTAAGCAACCAGTAATATTGTTCTATATATTATTTATGCAAATAAATGTAATATAATAATTTTGATTTCATAATAAGACCATATATACATATATAGATTCCATACAGTTTAATACATGAAAACGGTACTATAGTGGAATATTCTAAAATTTTATATGGAATGCTCATTTTGGTATCTATTTTTGATTAACTTGATTTTTTGTTAACAAAAACAGGGAGCCAATTATAACATTTCACCTATTCATTCAACTTTTATCAGATTATGTTCATATTGTTCATCTATTGTATTTCCTGACGATAATTCAAAATTGGTTGGATAATTCAAAAAAAACATTACAAAAGCTTAAAGCTAGAGGTGATAAAATGAATCCAAAATGTATCACATATGTATGTAAAGTGTCACCAAACTTCTCCTGATATTATCGGCAGGTGGCAGGGAAAAAATTGGAATCTTTTCTGACTCCGACAAGATTGATTCACTACAAAAAGCAATCATTGATGATTCTGAATGAAAATAAAACTAGTAAACTAGGTGCAAGCCTAATTAATTTTAATCCCCCTCTTGTAATATTGTAGAGATATTTTGCTTATCTATAATTTCGAGGCAAATCGGTCATTCACCAATCCAAATGACAGTAACAAAAATAATCTTCATTTCCTCATTTGGTGAGCTGAAGCCTACATTCAATGCCATGGCAATATTGTTCAATGCCTGCTCTAGTTAATAATTTTCACTTGTGTTTTGTTAAGAATTTCTTATTTTGCTGTCAACTGTATTTTTCATTTTGTGGTTGCAACTCTCTTAAAAAGCATTTGTAGCCCTAGATATACTTATTCATGAGACAATTTTAACTCAAGACAATATTCCTTTTACAACGTCTTTTTATCTAAAAAACCTAGAACTTATCCAACGATGAAAATAAAGCCACTTAAATTATTTTTCTCGTATGACCTCTATACTGTTATGAATTAAGTATTTCAGAAATAATGCCATAACCAACACAAACATTATAAATGAATAAGAAACAATAAAAATCAACCTACTAAAAGAAAAAAAAAAAAAATGTAGAAATAACTATCAAATTCTCCCATAGTAATGTTTTGCAATAAAAAAAACTCAATTTACCAAAATCGTAAACACCAATGTTGCATATTTTATCGACCATGGATATATAAACTTTTATATTCCTTTTACATGTTTTCTTAAATATTACTTTAATGGATCTTGTAGTCTATTAAACGAGGTTGAACCTATATAAAACAACTAATACTATAAAAATATGTAGTGATATACTTTTATAAGAGAGTTATCTCATATATACAATATACAAATATGAATATACAAAATGCCAAGTTTAAAACAAATCAGGTTGTTGTAAGTACTTATAATCAATCCCACAAGCATTAGTATAAGGTTTGACCTTTGTAACTTTCATTCGCTTTCATATCTGTCAACTGTATTGTTAAAAACTGTATTTTAAGACTTATTTTTTGTTAAACTTTTTTGTTAGTTTAGTTAAGAACTAAACATCTAATGCTTGCATTATCATAGTAATTGTATATTTTATGCCCAAAAATTAACATTTTAACCATCTACAAATCTCTCATTTAGAAAATTTGGTGCAAATTAAATCTTATATAAATATTTCAATGAACGCGGTACAGCTGGGGTATTGAGGAGTTACAAGATACAAAAATTCTTTTGAGAATATCCTTCCCAATGCTTTACTTAGTTCGGTACAAGACTACTCAAGAATTGGTAGGAAGTAAACAAATAGGATTTAAAAACAGATTAAAAAAGATATGTTAGAAAGTCTAATAAATTAAAAAGAGTTAATTCACTCACACAAGAGTTTAAACTATGGTTTAAACAATGTTGTTATTAATAATATAATGAGAATGATAAATCAATGATATTGTTACTAAAGATGAGTAGGTTTTTATTTTATTAATAAAAACTTATTAAAACCGAAAATATAAATCTGTAACAACTATTTTCTGGCCAAATTATTAATTTAAATCAATTATACTTAAAATGATCAAAATGCGCCCAAAATTCAGGAATTAATCAATAATCAGTTTTAGTGAGCTATTGTTTAAACATTGTAAGTGCTATCTTCACACATTGTAACAACAAGCCTTATTAGTATTTAGTACTTAGTAATTAATTTAGTATAGTTTTAAAGGAAAATAAATTTTTAAAACTATTTTAGGAGTGAACATTATCATTAGACAAATGATATTTCTATATATCATTTGTCTTAATTTCTACCATTTTTGTTAACACGATAAAATGTTTTAAATTGAATTTTAGTTTCATTTATATTACTATGTACAAAATATCACATATATTAAAAAAAAACAAAGAAAATACCTTTCTGAACAAATTGAGATGTAGGATAACCACTGTTACATAATAATGTCTGAATACTTACGGGATTTCCCTAAAGTTCACTTCATTCGCTTCATTTTCTGCAAATTGACCAGGACCACTGAGCATAGCCTTAATTGTTCCACTAGTAAGGGCATGTTCCCTTTTTACTATAAATTCATGACCATCAGAAGAAATAAGTTTCACATACATAGCGTCTGGTCCTTCGCAGCCCCCATATATACGTTCTTGGGGTTTTTCTTCAGCGATATCACTCATTTTACAGATTAAAAATGCTAAGGAATAATAATTTAGATTTATCTCCGTAAGTTAAATATAGCAAAATAAAAACATCATACCTCTTAATTTTTAATCCTAACACAGTCTCTTAATTAAAAATTGTCAATGTTAACAACAAAGAGATAATTCCATAGGACAACATTCACACCATAGAACACAACGAGCATGGACCTAATATAAGCTTTAAAGCAACAAGATATTTTTTGCTTATCTTCGTGCGGTCTAGGTTGTCTGACTTCGAAATTGTTTAGCGAACTAAATACGACATATAACGATATAAATTGCGATATTGTCGAAATAGATCAATTAATTAAATACGGTAAAATTAATTTATTATTCTCTTATTATAATTATTGTTTGCTATTTATTAAAAAGCAATGATTTGTGTTTGTTCAAATAACAAAATATGAAATAGCGGGTAGGAGATAGCAAAAAAAATTGATGTCATTACTTAAGCCAATACAGATCTACATTATATTAAAATTATTTAGTATTGATGTGAGAAATAATGTATGTACTGAATACATCATCAGTATGGTAACATATTATTCAGATTAACTCACTTTCTTTATTATCTTTGTGGATTATCAATATTACTACATAAATAAAGGGTTCAAGGAATTATAGCACGAGCATTTTAAAAAAATACAGGTTACGTAGTAATGTAGTCCTGTTTCAGTACTGAAACTTTATTAGAAGTATTGTCTCTGCTGCTGGAGAAGTTACAAATTGAAATTCAAACTTAATTTAACTTAGGGCTAATAGTTGGAGAACAAAGAGTTTAGTTCCAATTCAAAGTGATTTTGATATTATCATGCAGAAGTAGGATGTTGCTAATATTTCTCTTCTGAAATTTCGTAAGATACCATTCTAAAAATGAGATTTAAATACACTGTAACATTTTAACCCTAATCGTACATATACCAGTACACAGCACATTAAAAATCTATCTATCTTGATAATTAACAGGCATACAGAAATATATGGACATTATTCCCGACCGCTAATTAAAATCGAGGTTGATCCCGTTCATAGAGTCGGTACAGAAATATTGAACTTTCATCCACCGCTAATGTTTATTGTAAATATTGTGGATGGTTTATTTAATAAACATTGACTCTAGGAAGTTGTATTACATTTCTGCTTATTAAATCCTTTCCTTAGAAAACAAGTTGTTCACTTAGTTAACAAGTTTCGATTAGTAAGGTATTGGGTTAAATGTGATGTACAGTTGCAGTAGCAAATTCCATTTGTAAATATCAGTAACACAAGTCTCTTTTCTAGAAAATCTTTTACGCAATATTGTATTCAAAACAATCCTATATCATTATTGAAGTATATCGAATGGGTTTCAATATCGTTCGACCATGGTCATTTTGATTTCCGTCTTGATTAATCCCTGATTCTCAAAATTGTTCTCTCTGATGGGGTTCTATGATCTTGATCATTTTGATTCCATGATGGGCATGTCAAAAATGAAAAGAATGTCAAGGGGTACATATAATTTGGATGTAAATAAATAATTATTTAATAAGAAATATAATAAACAAAATGAGTACTCGAAATCCCACAACATTAATGACAATACCAAATGAAGAAACTTTCGATTTTCTATTTAAAATTGTCTTAATAGGGGACTGTGGTACTGGTAAAACTTGTGTAGTTCAAAGGTTTAAGAATGGTACATTTATTGAGAGACATGGAAATACTATAGGCGTTGATTTCTCTATGAAAACAGTTATTGTCGATGGGAAGAAAGTAAAAGTATGTATTCAAAATAGATTTATTTCATTATCGTTAAATATCATATTTTTAGTTACAAATATGGGATACGGCAGGACAAGAACGCTTTCGAACCATAACACAAAGTTATTATAGATCTGCGAATGGTGTCATAATTGTATATGATATCACTAAACGGTCATCTTTCCTTTCAGTTACTCGATGGGTTGAAGAAGTTCGCCGTTATTCAGGCAATTCTGTGTTATTAGCCTTGGTTGGTAATAAGGCAGACTTAGAGGGTTTAAGAGAAGTTGAATTTGAAGAAGCAGAAGCTATGTGTCAATACATGCCTGAAGTGTTATTTGTTTTAGAAGCTAGCGCCAAAGATAACTCCAATGTTGAGGAGGCTTTTTTATACCTTGCGACTGAACTAAAGGTAGGTAAAATAAAAATTTTACTATTGTTTCTGTTTTTGATCTTAGTCTAAATAAATTATATGTGTTCCCTTTTATTATTATCAGACTATGATTGATAATATAAGCCCTGTTAATAGTTGATGAACTCTGAATAGAGAATAATGTTCATTAGAACTTGACATTTTTAATGAAACCGGAGGCAATGTAAAGGATTTCTGTTCACCTTCTAGTAGATTATGTACCAATATAAAGATTATTCTAGATAACTCATATCATAAATCCACAATTAACAGAAATACAGAGGTATTTCCCTTTAAAAAATCATCTGGTATATCCGGAAGTTTATTTTTGAGAGAAATATAATAAAACTTGGAAAATTCAGGACGTGTGAACAAATTCAGTTAAGAATTTATAAGAGAGAATACATTTTCTTTAAAACCTGAGTATAAGAGAATCCATTCAGTTTAAAAATTAAGAAGAACGTAAAGTTTTTATATATTGTGTGAGTTTTTTGAACACTTTGAATGTCATTTTGGTATAACTTCCTTGTATTTACCAAGAACTATTACAATTTTGTTTGATATGTATAATTTAAATATTGAAATAATTATGTAAATAGTCTTATCAGATGATTTTAGTGTTGTTGTTAAGACTTGCATGAAGAATCAATATTATTGAATTAGATATGATGAATGGATCATAGCTCAGAATGGAATATCTCATTATTCGTGTTCAAAATATTTCTGAACACATAGGCTCTATACCTATAGTCGATACTCCACTTTGTACCTAAGACGTTCTTGTCCAGGTACTTATCATGCTGTTGTAAAATGTTCTATCCTATAGCTAATAACTTCGGCAATGCTCAGTTAAGGCGAATAATCTAGAGTACTTTTAAGACTTATGAGCCATATTACGGTCAAATTGACAGATGTAAGTAAGTTGATGTTTATGATCAGCTGCTCCGGAAAATTAATTATTGAAAACAAGTATACATATTACTATTTTCCAATAAATAAAATATTTAATGCAATTCCTTTTTGTAGTACTTATGTATTAAATGAAAAATAAAATGGATCCATATACAATAAATGAAAAGGTGTTATTAAGACAGATAAAAGTACATATACAACAACATTGTGCCTAATGCAAACATTGTTGTGTCTGTCAAATGAAAAAAAAATTTATTCTCACAAAATTTAAATAGCTTCTGCATGAATGCGGATATAATATTTTGGTATCTGTCTATGAATTATGTTTTTCTTCTATATCAGTAAATTCAAAGATTCTTAAGTTATCTTCTCGATCCATCACAAAATAACCTTGTTCAACATATACATGTAATTCAAACATTATTTACCATAATTTGTAAAACAAAATTGTGATTTCTATCACTGTTAAACTGTCAGATAGTTTGAGATCATTTTTTTAGAATTTACAGTTTGGCCAATTCCATATACCATAATTGCAAATATACCCTAACCGAAAGGTCTCATGATTGTATATTAGCAATAAACCTAATTTCAGATTTTATGTCTATCAATTTAAGTATTGAAGCTTCCATATTGCACAGAAAAATGCCGTGTGGTACAGAAAAAAATGTTTGTGTTGTCAAAGTGTTGTTAGATCAGATCAATAATTTAGGTTTATTATTTAATTCATAAATTATTTTTATTTTATTCCAGCATGACTTTTTAAAGTTGAGCCTTATTGTTCAGTTTGCTCAAACCATATATATTTTTTACTTCATGTTCCTGGAAGAATAGTTTAGCTACATTGCCACGTTCTTCGGTCACTTTTCTTAAAATTATTCTCCATTTTTGTTGTTTATTACTTGAACAACAATGGAAGTGACTCCTTTTGTAGGTTATTATACTATTTGATAAATGAATATTTTATCAAACAATATTGCAAATCTACTACTATCTTTTCTAATCTAGTAGTATATTTTAAAATCTAATCATAATATTTATTTAAAACGAAATGAATATTAATAGTATCTTCAAGTAATACAGTACCACTTGCTGTTGTGTCTGATCGGTGAATATTTTTTCAGAGAAGACATGATAGTGGTATGTTAGGACAAGACGATGAAGATACTGTTAGATTGGGTGAGAGCCGTGCTGTGTCAAAATGCAACAGCTGTACAAAAAGTCTATTGTAAAAGTTTATAGTAATATACGTAGACTATGTCTATGTTAATCTACGAGGTGCCTTATTTTGAACAAAAGATATTATTTATATTTTAATATATTAGACGCTCTCTGTAGTATATTGGACGGACATTTAACTAAGAATATTGCACTAACTTAGTTTAACAGAAATTAAAGTGTCGAGTATGTAAATTTACATACAAGTTAAAATTATTATACTTAACTAACACAATAGATGTTAATATATTTATTGTTTATTGTGTTAAATCAAAAGTAAATTTATATTTAAAAATATTAATGTAAACATGTTATGTTTGATTATACATGATATTTAAAACATGTTTAATATTAATTAATATCAAAAGAAGGACATTAATAGTGTCATTTGTTTGCCTTTGAAAATATTGATGAGGTTATCAAAATATTTTTTTTATAAAGATATAGCAATTTATTCATATAAAGTACCTTCAAAATTAGAATAATTTACTGTTATTTTATAATATTTGCAAAATCCATTGGAGGGAGATATGTTCTTCCAAAAAATGAATTGACAGTAATATGACTCTTATAATTCGAAAAGAAAAATGATTATATGAATATTAAATGAATTTAACAGAGATTTTATATAGAGAATATATGTAAAAATAAAGCATATCTTTTTTAAATGCCCTCCAAAAATTATTTCTTTTTATGGAGAAAAGGTAGAGCATATCCATAAATATAAACCGTAAATATGTAAATAGATATTTTCTTTCTAGATGCTAGATGTTTTTCACATTTAATTTTTATTTCTAGATGTTTTTCACATTTAATAATTTTTAAAATTAATAAAACATATAAGAATCAGTCAAATATCTCAAACCCCTTAACCGGACTTTAATGAAACAAGTTATTTGAAGTAACAAATTATAGACTCAAATTTGATAGATGCGATGTTGCCATATAAATGTTTTATTACTAATTATTATAATTTTGTTTTGAATTGAATATCGTATTTATAATATTTTATTTTGAAAGAAGAAAAAAGTACTGTTACTGATTATTACTATTACATGTTACTGATTTTCATAAAATTTAAACTGCATTATGAATAATTTATTTTCTATTATGGGGAAAGCTCAAATTGCCATCTTTATCACAACTTATCAGTAATTTTCTTTCTGAATTTTCTCAAGGCATTTAAGAGCCATTTCTGCTGCATCTCGGTTGTCACATCACTTAATTCCCCATAACTTTAAAATTAATTAATTAATTTTTTTTATTTATCGTAGTAAATTATGATTTTCAAAAGATCAACAGATTTATTTCTGGTAACTTTGGCTGCTATTCAATATGTCCCATCTCCTAGTTCAATATTTTGGAAATATTTCATCAAAACACCGAACATTTATTACAGTGCCATGCAAAGGCAGCTCATTTTAATGAAAATAAATTTCCTCAAAATTCCCTTGGGACATTTATTTAAGAGTGTTATTAGTCCTTTGTCAATTAGTGAGTAGCAGTTTCTGGGATATTTGACTATTTACTTTATCTGTTTGTATATGACTATCTCTGATTATTTAAAGTAATTACAAATTCTTTGTAAACAAATTTATAGGTATAAAACAAAACTTTTAACATTGTAATATTTTGTATAAGAATATATAGATATAAATCTGATTTATCTACTTATCTATACTGTTGTTGATTAATGGATTAGTAGCTTGGCTGATGTAGGGACTGTAGGGTCTACTTATTAAACATAAGTGCCTCAGATATTTCTATTATGGTTAATATTATCATTTAAATAAAATTAAATATAGTAACAATTATTAATAGTGAAAACAGCATTTTAACATATACTAATAGTCAGCCAAAATAATTATAACTTGGGTTTGTGCAATATTCATTAGTTTTAATGTATTTTATTTAGTTATAATACACTTGTTATGGGTCTGCTCTATTATTATTATTATTTAAATAAAAGTGTAACATAAGAAACTGTAAACAAATCTGTATTATGTATTTTAAACATGGTATGTTCCCTATTAGGTATAGCAAGCAATTCTGTAAAAATTGTTTTAATAACAACATAGAGTCTTCTACTGTCTATTATCTAATGCTAATATATTAATAATCTATATTGCCCTTAAGAGTAAACACTTAAGTATTAAATGTTTCTTATGTTATATTTTTTATGATAAATATCAGGTTTGCCACATGGATATCAAGTGCTTAAGTATATTCAATAATAATTTGTGAAGTGGCAAGACCAACAATGCATGTTACATATAGATCTAAAAAAAAAAAACTGCTGCTTTGTGTTGTGTAGTTAATTTTTTAAACTAAGTATTGTCAGGTAGTATAAAAAACATATCGTCTGTTTCATGTAACAATTAGGTTAGTATAATACTCATTTTTTTTATATACAAATGTGTGTGCGTGTGTTTTATATACAAATTTGTGAGCATTTATTTATTTTATGAAGATTATAAAGGTTTTGTTATAAATATGTGAGTGATATATCAAACTCATGTTGTTTTTGGTTTTGTTTAATCTCGTTTTTTCTTACCTTTAATTTTTACTCTGTAGACTCTATATAGTCTTTTTAAGCTGATTTTTGTTGACCATACACTGATGTAATTTGTTTTCCTGTGGAATGAATCTCTTTGTAATAATGTGATAGAAATAAGGATTATGTTTTGTATGACAGATTTTGTCCAAACCTATTATAAGATATTATTTTGGAATGTCTTGCCAATTGTTTAACGTTAAGATATAGGTAATTGCGTGCTTCTGAGCAATGCTATTATATTTGTTAAAGTAAAGCAATTTACAACAAATAAAATCATAGATTTGATACAGACAGTAGGGATAATATTTGCATTTTATACAAATAGGTTCTTATATTTCACTTGTAGTCCAATTATGGTACCAAAGTTTTTATTGAGTGCAAATAAGAACTTATTTTTTTTACTTCATTTTGACATTGTCCTTTATTTAAGTATTAATTTATATGAAAAAGACATATATAGGAAGGATATATAAAAATCTAAATATGCAGTTTGCAACAGGTTTCATATTTCAATTATTTGTATCAGAAAGTATATTATCGTGGTGCGTTTTTGTACCATTATTTAGGTTTCTGGACTATAAAATTTAATGAAAATTATATTGGAAATTTAGGATTCAAGAAGGTTATGTTATGCAATTTCTGTTAGCGTAACTTCTAATGCCTATGAGTTGTTTTACTTTTTATAAAGAATAGAGCTGAAAAGTTTTCTGCATGGCACTAAATGTTTTAATACTGAGATATGCTCAAGACATGATGTTTTATATATTTTTTGCAAATAATAATAATAATACTGACTTAAAAAATATTAATTATGGATTAATATTAAATTAATAATTCGATCTTGTAATTTGTCAATATAAAATAAACCCAAACTAGTGGTCATTATGTAACATGACAAATGTTATGTTACAGCGACATATGTTGTTCATGATTTCTCAAATATAAAAAGTATATTCTAGAGCTATTTCTATCAACTAGGTACTATTTATATTTTTGCTAGAACAAAGTTTACTTTTTGTAGAATATTTATATAATTAAAGTTTTACATGTTTTGTTAATTTTATTTACATTACATAATTCTCTAATTTAAACAATAATAGTCGCATCTTAAAGAGATATGAAAGATTATTAATTATACACGGCCTGAGATAACAGTGTTTTTGATAATTTTTATCCTGTAGGAAATTTAGGTTTTATTTTTATCTCAGTAGAATCTTTTTCCACGTTTAAATATGATATCCCAATAAAAAATTTAATATAATAAATGCAAATTTAACAGTATTTAATAATTTTTTGCAATACAGTTAGTTTGCTTATTATGTTTAAATTCTGTTCCGTCTGTTAAAATTCATAGTAGTATTTTTTATAATACTGTGAAATAGTTTAAAAATACCTCAGGCCATATATAATCAATAGTGATAATGTTTTTGGATTTGGAAATACTAGATACCTATTTATAAATATTTCTATTTACATAAATAACATTTTTATAACCATATTCATATTAAAAATAATTTAAAGCATTTGGCTCTTAGGGGTTATTCTAATATTGTTACTGTTCATAAAACTGTTGTGAATACATTACATTGAATATTTACATTATGTAAATAATTTACACCATAATACCAAGGTATTTGTTTTACAATTATTTCTATTACCCCATAATACCAAGGTATTTGTTTTATAAACATTTCTATTATACTTTTTTAATACAAACATTGCATGTTGTTAGAAATAAGACTAAAGCATGAAATATAAACTATTGTGTTGGCCTACTGAAAACATTACAAAAAATACTTGTAGTAAGTATAAATAATTCAACTTATATAGTATCTTATATAGCTAAAATACTGTAATTCGACTTGTTCCATTACAACATCAATTTGTTTCATTATTTTTTAAATATTTTTTAAAATTATTTAACTCTAAGTTTAGTGACCCACAGTCTCTCTTTTATTAAGTACCATTATATAAATTGTAAAAATCTAATTTATTACTAAGAATTGGTATCACAATGCATGTATATAATTATGATACTTATGTTATAAATTTTGAATATAGGAATCCGAGGTGTCAAATTTTATTTGTCTAACAACTTGCAATTGGTATATTTTATGATTAAACTGCATACATTTAATTCTTCTAATAATGTTATAGTGTAGTCATTTTGGTTTATATTTTTGCCAGTGAAGAATACAATACACTGTTACGTGACTGAATTAAATTGAAAAATAAAATGTATACAATTGATTTGTAAATCAAAGAATGATATTTAATTAATAATGTAATAAAAAATATAGCTTTAAATATTGTTAAATGGCAGAAGAACTGTTAATGACTTTTTTACATTTATGTTAATAGACTTGAATTACTTTATAATTTTACCTTGATGAGAGTCAACATTTTACAATCTATTCTTGCCAAAACTGCAATTCCTCTACCATATCGGCTTAAATTAAATTGTATAGTATTTAAAAATATGTATTGATTAAAAACTTAAATAAATATTTACAACAAATTGAGCAAATTATTATTTTTCTTGTTTCCAACTATTTTGACTTAGTTTTCATCACACCCATCTTTTGTATCACTCAAGTTCATAATATACTATTTTTATAAAATTTGGTATGGTACTACATGTTTCTTATAGATGGATTGTAGGTAACTTTAGGTGCGTCATCTTCCAGTGAATCCGTACTTGATATTTCATTTTCTTCAAAGTCGTTTCTACAAAATAATTTTAGTACTTATTTAAATTATTGTTTATTTAAATTTTTAAAGTATCATTTTCAGATAGCAAATACGTAATATGTACACTCAATTTATATATGAATTTTATTATCCACATACAATTTGCTGCCACGTCAGTAAAAAATGTTTTTCTCAAAATTGCTGCCAGAAGGAACTTCCATTGGCGCAGATAGTACGTCAGAATAAGATAGACGGCATTTCGGTTTCAATTCGATTAGAGTACAGGACATATCGGTTTGGGGGTTAAATGTAGCAATAGTAGGGTAAAACTAATTAGGAGGGTAAAGGTAATAGTCTAAACCGAACTAATTTAGCTACATGTGGATTACACGCGTGTAAAAACAAAATAACATTCCGCAAATCATAAAACACGATAGTACATGTGCAAGAAGTGATAAGGAAGAGGCTAAAATATTTGTGAAACACTTATCAAGTCTTTCAGTCTATCAACAGATATTTCACAGATAGGAGAAGAAAAAGTTCTACTTCATATCTCGACATAACTTTCCAGACAGCACTCCCAATAAAAGCTATTGAAGCATTCGAAATTAAAAACGCGATATAGAGAAATCTTGACCCTAAAAAAGTCTTTGGACTTTTTTTTTGGAAGCTTTGTACAGGATTTGATCTTATAACGGAGCTAGTCATAAAACATCTCCCAAAAAAACCTTTGATTGCTCTAATTTAAATCTATAATGCAATATTCCGAGTAGGGCACCATCCATCTCATTGGAAAATTGGATTACTCAGTTTGATCTCTAAGCTTACAAAACCACCAGAAGATGTATTGTCATATAGACCCATCACAATATTATTGTCTATCCTGTCAAAATTGTTTGAGAAAATATTCATGATGAGAATAAAACAACTGCTAGATGTCCTCAATACTGTCCTAGAGCACCAGTTTAGATTCCGCGGTAGATATTCAACAATAAACAATACATTCCAATGCAGAAAAAATATTGTTCTGCTGCGTTCCTAGATGTAGTGCAAACATTTGATAAAATCCTGGAGTGCTATATAATTTTAAATGAAAATTATATACATCTTACTATAAAATACTACTCTCATATCTTAATAATAGATACTTCATTTTCAAGTATAAGGAAGAATTAATTAACATCTATTTTATCCAATCATAAATGGCACAGGGGAGCGCCCTGGAACCTATTTTATATCAACTATTTACAGTTTACCTACCACTTTAGATACCTTCACTACATGACTACAAGAGTGGTGCCAAGATATGCAACCTATAAACTTCAAGAAGCTATCTATAACATCCAGAAGTGGACGAAGAAATGGAGAACAAGAGTCAACGAGTCAAAATCCGATATCCTAACGGATAGCTTTAACTCTCAAGAAAGAAACATATCCTAAGGGTTACCCTTAATGATCAGCTACTCCTATGGGCCGATACAGTAAAATATTTAGGTATGTATCTTTATAGAAGGCTAGATTGGAGATACCACATATCTATGAAGAGGAAAATACTTGGCTAAAAATTTTCTAAGCTGTACTGGTTCATCGGCAGAAAATCTAAGCTCTCGCTCTCCAATAAATGGACCGTATCTAAAGTGACCCTTAAACCTATATGGTGTTACGGTATAGTGTGGCAAACCGCAATTATATAAAATATCGAAATCCTCCAAAGGTTCTATTTCAAAACACTAAGAACCATCACTGATGCTCTGTGGTTCGTGACAAATGAGACGTAATTTGGAAACTAAGGGTGTATTAGATGAAGTCAAGAGCTCGTGCCAAGATGAAGCCAAGTGCGAAATATCTATCGGGACTTGCAGTGCATCACAACTTGCTGTTAACATCCTGGACAATTGCCAAAAGTCTTACCAATTGAAGCCTTTAGAGATTAATGATAGATTATTTTACTAGACTATAATGATAGATAGATTAGAGAAGTTATAATTTAAGCCTGTATATAATTACAACAAATGGTAGTCGACACAAGTTAGGCCTTTAATGTAAAAGCGCTGTAAAAGCGATTGTTAGACAATTTGTTATTTGACAGTAAAATACATATGCTTATTGTTTTCGAGTACATTGAAAATAGAGTAGGAGTTAAAAAAATGTGGATAACCATTCCAAGCTTTGAAAATTCTGCTTCGCATCGATAAGAAGCGCGAGTTTTTAATTTTATGTTAGCACATGAGACAAGACTGTAGTTTTATTCCTCACATATATACGTTTCGTCAATTTTACTTTATATGTAATGAATCTATTAACCTATCAAAAAAGGAAAATATGTTTTTTGTACCTACCGATATTGATTATGCTTAGATAAAAATAAAGATTTTGGACAATCCTTCATGTACGGCCAACATTCTGCTGGTCCTCCCATTTTGCCAGTTCCTGCATTTTCCGCTTCTACGTACTCACTCAAGAAGTCTGCATAAGGCGATTTGCTAGCACTAGAAAGTAAAATGAAATTGTGCCCAGTTTAATTTAGGTTAGTCATTATTATTAGTATTGGTTAATTAAATGTCTACTATAAAAAAGTAACGAATACAAATATTTTTCTTAATATCAATTGTCAATACCATCTGAATTTCTTTAATTAGTTATGTAATGTTGCCTGTTACATAAACCATCAATCTGATTTTTTCTTCGAAACCTCGACCTCAACCTCGAAAAAATGTAAGATATAAATATAATATATTTATTCACAAATGACGAAATGAAATGATTGTAAAGAGGTTTCAATCATAAGATCTGAATGAAAATTCCAGGAAAAGTAGTTAAGGATAAACTGGGTCATGAGAGATTATCGTCATAATATTTCAAGTTTTGGATACACAGAAATTGATCTCTTTTCCCTAAAGTAAATTTAGATAGTTACATAATATTAGTAGTATAATTAATATAGCAGTAGTGTAATTAGTAGTATATGATATTGTGGATTATGACATTACGTCTATTTCAGGTGAAATATATTGCTAAGTGGAAAACAATTTCAAACTAATTTAGCTCACACTCTTGGAGTGTTAGAACTGATCGAACCTTTGCAGTTTTAAACTTTTAGGCACATACATTATATTCCTACTCTCAAGTTTCAGGTTGCAGAGGGGAAGGTCACACACATACTGATATGGACAAAAACATCCATGGTCAGAGAAATGCTCAACCCTCCTTGTTTTAACTCGAACTCAAGCATATAATAACACTCGCAATATTGGACCCAGTCTACCATCTTGGACCACAGTACGGATTATATTGTTATATAAACCTCTTTACAGAGGGAGCCCCTGATGAACATTTTTTATTACTGAAGGTAATTCACGTTATTCTGTACGATTATGTAACCATTTCTTTAGCATTTTTTCAGGTTCAGGTCAGTTTTATAAAGGGCATACACGAGGCTTGTAGAAAAGAAAAATTATAAAATGTGATAAGTAGTACATGATTACAAAGGTATAACCACATAAGTAAATTCCTGTCTGCAAGATGCATATTCAGAGGAAATTTGCCATTTCAGATGTATTTCACATTACATTATATTGAAACTACTCTGCTAAGATGTGGTTTTAGATATTGCCTTACTTCCAGGTCTGGATGGTGTTGATTAACTGTAACTCTGGGAACTCAATTTGCAATTTTTGAAATAAAGAAAATAATTGTACCTAGTTGATTAGTTTAAGTTGTATAATGTGTTCGATTGAAATAAATACGTTTTCAAATATAAATAGTTGTATTACTGAAGCTATTTGTTCAATAAAATTAATAAGCAATATCTGTACGAAAAAGCCTTTGTTCGAGAATAAAAAAGTCTTTTTCGTTCCAATTAACTAGTGTTATTTTAACGCTTAGGAAATAAAATGAAACTGTCAATATTTGATGATGATTTTCGAAAAAAATAATTTTAACTTACTGTAAATTTGATTGACTAGATGAAAGTTTGGATTAGATAATGAATATGTTTCGGATTATACATTACATTTGAGAATAAAAAATAGAAGTTTTTAGTTACTACATTTAAGTAATAAAATATTGTCAACACGGTATTTGTCAACAAGCCTTGTATAAGTTTACTTTATTAAATTTGCTGTACATAGTTTATTAGTAAATGTAGTAAGTATATGATCTGAAACCTAATTTAAACCTTTATCAACAGAAATTGGTATATTAACCGGACTTTCAGACTATCAATCAATAGTCCGGATTTCCCAGTCAATCGGATTCAAAACAAGCGAGAATATTTTAGATGAGCCTTAATGCCATAACAATGCGCTTTTATTAAATGGCAATGCCACATCATGCAATAGTCATGCAGCAGAGACGAAACTGATCAGAGATTGTGGCAAAATCGTAACCATGATCCTTGCATCTAATTACACCCACCTAATTCATCGTTTACATTAGAAAAGGTGGGTAGGTAATAATTAGGACCAGAGTAATTAATATTATTTTAATGGTGAAAATTATTTTCACAAATAAATCGCATTTCAGAAGGCTTTTCTTAAGAAGACGATGTTCATGTGTTTTGGTTCAGATCACTCCAAAACAGTGCTTTTCAAAAAAGTTATAACAGCAGAAGAGGTGGTATTGAACAGTCACCAACATTCCTTGATTTACATTATTTAAAAAATATATATATATATTATACAGACGATGATTGTCAATGAACTGGAAGTCGTATATGAGACGAGGTCAAAAAATTCCCTAGATACAAGTCTCTGATTGTTTACAGGGTTATTTGATATAAAATTCAAATTTATTATAAAATAGAAAAGGAATAAGCATATTATTTTTTTTATTTTTTACACCAGTTTTTTTGTTTTTATAATTGGGTTTGATATTACATACAAAGGTACGCAGAGTAATAACACATTCCTAATTTTATCATTGGCATTCTAACGCCCAAATGAAAAGAAGACAAGGAAAAGACTACTTGTCAAAAATGTATTTTTTTTTATTAATAAATATGTACTCGTATACGAGCTTTTAACGACCTTGGCCTTGCAGAAAGTTTATTCTACATCACATTATATGGGGTGGAAACTACTTATGGAATGCAATTAGTTTTCACCTTATTTTAGAGATTTTAACGAACCGCTAGAATAGACTGATTTTTAATCTAAAGATCTTTTAAATGAAATTTTAAATATACAGGATGATTCAGTGTAGTGTAGTACACGAGAGATGTTTTTCTAAAAATGAATACACTGCACAATTTTATAATTTCGAATTTTTTTGATGAGCTAATTTCAACGCCCTATAATACTTATAGATTAGTTTATTACATTGTGACATTATTAAAATAAGTTTATTTTAACTTGTTTATTTAAACGTATTAAATTAAAATAAATACTCAAAATGTTCTCCATTTACATACTTATTAGCAATAACCTAGTCTGTAGTAATATTATTATTGCTTTAGAAGCAATGTAAATGTATACAAATTGTTAAAATTTAAAAGAAAGAAGAAATAAATAAAAGTCATCGAATAGGAGGCGAAATGTCAATACAATTAATAATAAAATAAAATAAACACCATTTCCACGTTTTTTTTTGTTAAATTGAATAAAGAATAAACTCTAAAATTAAAGCTATAATTTTTAAATCTTGGTACTAAATTGGGATTTTCTCGAAAATGGGGAGACATGAGCTCGCAAAATTATGTGTATAAAATGTATTTACGAATTATGTGTCGTATTGGAAGAATTATTTAAGTTCTTGATCACAAATATCTAATATAAATTTGAATTAACTGTCGGTATGGGAATTAGATTATATTTTATGAAAAAAAAAAATTACACCGTTTTTACGCCAATGAAAAATTTTGATTTTCGATCTCATATGTTTATTTTTATGTTATCCTATTCATAATGATGAACAAATAAAATTCAGTTGTCACCTGCATTTTCAGGTCATCAAACCAGGTTTAAAAGGCCCTTATAGAAGAGATGTATTTCTGAAATGGTTCTTATCAAATATGCCACAGAAAAAATAGATTACAAACTGACTAACGAATAAAAGTACACCAGCTCCCTTATGAGGGATCGGGAGAGTTTTTAACTAATGTCCCACTCGACCTATGTTTCTATTGGATATTTTAACGTTGGTTTACAGAAGGGAGTGTCAGTGACAGTAAGCGATTTTATGTTAAAAGATGTGTCCTGGAAAACAAAAAGTTATGGGTCACGAAGTTTTATTATAAAACATTTGTTACAACATTTATTCAATATTTATTTAACATTAATAATATGTTATTATGTACGTTTCGTATTAAATGGAACATCCTGCATCTAAATCTCAGTCTGTAATGTCTAATATTACTATGAACAAGGTTTTAAAGAGAGGGAGAGACTTATGATTTTTTTCAAAATGTCCTTTATGTAATGGACAAAACAAAAAATATATAATTTTTATTTTTACAGGTCTGCACCAGAATATTTCGCAACGATTAGGCTTAGAATTAAATTTACCTGAAAAATAATTTCAGCATTTCACCAACCAGTCCGAAATTTGTCATTGGATGCGCGTGAACTTCGCAGATAGCTCGTAACAAACATGCTCTTCCATTCATGCCAAAATTTTCAAGTAGTTCCTCTACAGCTATGTATAGGAGTGCCCTTTCGCCACCATGAAAAGCATCGTTATCAGGTTTCGGCGGTAAATCTACATTTGCTCTTTTTGTTCGATGGTGCGCCATAATATTTCCTATATAATCCGCCAACATTCCTCCAGCAGTTCGTCCCATCGATCGGGCCAATAGTGGAGGAAGTACTCCATAAGGATTCTCGTTATCCGTTAATCCTAGTTTATTAAAGTCGACTGAAAGTATAAAGATGTTTATTGAAGTTATTTCACGAGAGGAATAAGCGTTAAAAGTATAAAAGATAATACAAATCAAATGTGTTTGTGCCGGTGAATATATTATAATATATAACAAAAAATACTGAAAATATAAAGGGGGCTACACACCTTCCGTTTATCTGCGCAGTTTATCAAGTACGACGTCATATTTGAGCGATAAACTGTGCGAACTGCGCAGTTTAGGCCGGTATTTACTCAGATGAAAAATCTGTGCATTTGGAACCTCTTTTGCAACGATAATCTGCGCAGTTTATGCAGTTTATCAGACAGTTTATTCAGTTGACGTCCTGTTTATCCACATAATTACCACGGTTTGAAAAAGGATGCGCTTTTGGCGTTTATTCCAATATTTGCACCGGCGCGGCGTTTCACGACACCGGTTCACGGCATTTTTTCTTTCTCTTCTAGCAACATAACTGTAATTATACAATAAACTGCGGTACTTCTTTTTCGGTCACCCATTGAACATTATTCATTTTTATATCTTTTTGAACCAAACCTGTCGAAATTGAGGAGAGAACTGAAAAAAAATCGGACGTAACTGAGGCGAAAATTGAACGTAGCTTACACAACTTCAGTTTAGATAAATGTACAGATTTTCATTTACGACAGATAACTGCACAGATAAACGGAAGGTGTGTAGCCCCCTTAATATTGTTACACACATCCTTAATCAATATATCGACAGAGAAATAAGCGCTTTCATCTGTTTTCATGAAGAACAATATCTATAGATTAAATTAATACAAATTTGATAGTAACAGGATATTACAAGTTAACTACCCATAAAAACGCGATGAATTAATTAATATATTTTTAACAAAGAACGTATTTTTTACCAATCAGATTTAGTTAACATTTCGGTCAATCTTAGATAAATAAGAAGTTGAAAATAATGGTAAACCAAGTGAATTCGTAATTCATTTAAAATTATTTACCCATATTAACTAACCATATAAAAAATAAATTCATGTGACATGTCGGCAATACTATACAATCATCAGTATAACATAATTATAATGGTATCTATACAACAGAATTCAAGTGATTTTAAAAACTGAAGGAAATAAATAAAACAAATACAAATACTGATTTTTTAAAATTTTTTGTTTGAGTTGTGATATGTCATAATAACATTTTTAAATTGCAGCCCCCTCTTATTGCAATCAAAATTAATCCCTTAAAGTTTTCCTAAAACAACAGTACCTCATATTAGTGACTTCCTACTTATAAGTTTCTACTAATTACCTTACCGTTTATAAGATAGAGGGTGCTAAACATAAAATTGTAAAATATTGTTAAATTGAAAAATAAAAATGTTTTGTGACACAGGTATCTTGTATCAAAAATCTGGTACAAAATTGTTACTAAACATTAGTCTTGTACCGTACTATAATTTTATTAGCAATTGAGAACGTAAATCAAATTAGTTTGCTAATGAAACAGAAAAATTAATGTCGATTAAAACATCTTTTGCTTATAATAGTAACGAAAATTATTCTGAATCAAAACTGTTGAAGAAATCTCAGATCACTAATCTGATTAATTATTCTGTTACTGTTACTGTCAGATCGACTTTGCCAGTTTCTAATAAGCAATAAAGTTAAAAGCAGTTAGGAAATTGTTAAAAAAGTGTTCCACTCTTATGAAGCGGATTTAGTAAAGAGAAATGAGAACGATCGAGATCGTCGTATACAATTTTAGGAAGACCATGTTATATTATGATCAGAATCCCAATTTTTTAGGTATATAATTTCTTCTGCAGTCGCAGTCGCCTTTTACGTTTTGACTTAGTTCCAATTTTAACAGTTTTGGATCCAAATGATGTTGTTTCCCATCAAATAATTTGGTTTGGTTCCTCATTTCGAACTCTTCCCCATTTTGGTATTGATGTGATGTGATGTGATTTTTGGACGATACTTTCTCTGGCAGATGGATAGAACAACTAGGACCAATTGAATGACCAACATGTACACCTTATTTGATCCCCTTCACTTTCTCCTTGTATGGCCACTTAGAATTGCGGGTCTATTTTAATAGGTCAGATAATTTAGACGATCTAAAGCAATGAATTTGAATTAAATTAGAAAATATTATCCCGAAAACTATTGAAAGTTCATAAAAATTGAAGACAGGCCAGATGGCAGGCAAACATCAGATTGTTAATGGAGAATTTTGTTGTTCGAATGGAAACTCCGAACAACATTAAAATATCTGTGGAAAATATAGGAGTATTTGCTTTATCTGTATATCTCTAAAAAAAAATCATCCATCTTATAACTGGTAAATAGGAAATCCTGAGTATTGCTGTACTCAAGATTACTCAAAATTCAATTTAATTGGTTTCTTTAGGATGGAACCACCGAATTATATACTTAATGTGATGTAATATTTAGATAAAATACAAAAGAATATTCCATTAGTCGAGGAAGTCCTGTTTATTGGTCTTCAGGTTCCTTGATATTAACTCGTACTTTTTTGTTAGCGTTATCCCATTCAACACCGATACCGTTCAAAAAGTACTGAAATCAAATGCATCTAAATAAAACAAATATTATGAACGGTTCACAATTCTTTATAATCTTTGAGATCTAATGTGTGCAGGGCTATCAACATTTTTGTTTTGACATTAGTTTTTTTGAGGATTAATATTTTTCCTATTTAAATAAGTAAACATTTTTGTGGATTAGAAGATTAAGAATGACTCCTAATATATTGGGTTAAATATTTTAATTTTCATTATTACAATGAATTTCAAAGTTACACTTTTGTGTTAATTTTATTTTTTAAACGATCTACTCCTTGATAATATTACTGAGCTTTATCAACGGTTAGCGTGACTATTTATATAAATATGTATGTACTTACTTGTAAAGGGAAGACTAATTGTCATATTTGAGAAGAAGCCATCTGGTGGATACCTTACAAAAGGCATCGATAGAGACGGCGATATAACTAATGTGGTTCCAGGAGGTAAAGCTAACCTTCCATCTTGAGTAACCCAAAGTATCCTCTTTTGTCTGGATTTAACTTCTTCTTTGGAAAGGCTTTGTGAAATCATGATGTTTAAAACTATTAAGACTAGTCGTATTTGTAAATATATTGCTCTAAATTTAACTTTTTCCATAGTATTCATTCTGAAAGTAAAAAAGTTATCCTTTAATTAATTTATATTTTAAATTGGATTATATTTTATATGGATATATGTATACATATAAACATAATATTAGACACATTATTATTGACAAGGCATTATAATTGAAAAAATAAGAATTAAAATAAGTAGTGCAATTAAAACATATTAACAAATAAAAAAAGATTATCGTAAACTTGGCTTAGTTTACATTAATATTTGACCTGAGACAAAATTTCGCCTGTTTTAAAAATGATATGGCAATACTGCACTTCTTTTAATCATTTTATTAAAATAAATAAATAAATTTTAATTATTATTTCAGTGCATACTGTTTATACGTAACATGTTCGAGGTATGCTTGTAAGTTTTTTAGTTACACTCAAATGAAAATACGTTACATACAATATATTTCCTGTTTGTTGGTAATTTGATTGTAGTTACCAACAGTCTACTTACATTAGCAACGACAACGAAAATGAAACTTTTTAAAAGAAACACTAATTATTTTTGTCGATGGCGTGAAATAGTCAGTCGCCATTTTTAATTACATTTGTTGTATTATTATTTCTTTACAGATGAGAAAGGAAAAATTGCATTAATTGTGATAATGGGAAGAAAAAACTATACCAAGTTGTGAAGAAAACAATATGAGACATCCTTACGAGAAACTGATTTTGAAAGGCAAAAGTAGAGAGACAAGAAAATGATAAATTCTTTTAAAAACAAGTAATTGAACTTTCCAAATGAAACAAAAGTTAAAACTTCCCAATAAAACTAATTTGAGAAATGACTCTGGAAAAGGCCAAAGTTATCGTTATAAAATGTAGAGGTGATCTATTCCTACCTCATTAACACTGAGAGATCCAAAGCCCTCCTGGAAATAAACTATGATTTTCTAAAATTTTTTGAATACAGGGTTTCTCTAGAATATATTGTCAGCTATATAGTAGTGCAATGTGCAACAGGTACACTATTAAACTACTCGACGGATTATGGCTTTCTTATCTTTAAGTAATGCTGTTAATAGGAAGTTTTAAAGCGTTTTCAAAATTCAAGCGAAGAATAAAATTGGAATCGCTACAAGAGACTATTTTGCTCTTGTTTCTTTACGTAGAGAAAAAGGCATACGTAAATGCGATAAAATAAGGCTCTTGCAGTAATTGAGAGTCCGTCAGAAAATTTAAGATACCTATCAGTAAATAATAATATTAATAATACATGTATTGAAAAGTACAAGCACCAATCTTTTCAAAAGGAAAGTGTACCAAAGAAGTTGATTTATAACACTTCCTAAGCATATATAATATGTAATTAATATATTTTATTGATTATAAATATATGCATATGATAATCTAAAATAAACAAATTGGAAAATAAGGACAAAACTTAAAATAGGCGTATATTAAAATGTTACAAATTTAATGAAAGTATATCTCCTTTTACTTTACTTATTATAACTGTTGCTACCGACATATTATGAAATGTATGCGAAAAAGAGGATTTAAACATTTCACTTCGATAAGGTGGTATGGGAATTTTATTTTCTATTTGTCTTAAATCTCTACTGTGAGTGTTAGTTCGCAACACTAACTTATTACATAAATAGTCAGGTGTACTGGTTTTTATAATGTTTAAGACAAATCCGACAATATGTATAAATCACATCTCAGACATGTTCATTAAATTAAATGTACGCATGTAAGCATAAATATGATCAAATGGTGTTACGATTATAAAATATCTCATACAGGCATTTTGATTTTTTTGTAAACGATTTTTGTTCTGTGTTAAGCAGGGTCCGAACACAAATGATATGAACACAACGATAGTGAGTTCACTATACAAAATGTTAATACTTGTGTCTAAATATTTTTTTAAAAGATTACAGCTATTTTGGGGAGAAAAATGTTTTCTTACACATTTTGTAAGTTATTGATATGACTAGAAAATTTCAATGTAGAATAAAAAGAAACCCCGAGGTTTTTTACAACACTAGTTTAAGCGATTACTTCATCATTAATTTTAATATTTACTTCAGATGTGTTGTAAAGTTGATGTGGTGTACAAAAACAATATTTTAATAAAGTATCTGTCATAAATCATATATCAGATGGTTGACAGAGTAATATTTCAATATTTCAGATATAAATAAGAACATTCTGTCTGTTTTTGCTAATAGTCCTGTATGTGAAAAACATTCGATTTCTATGACAACAGCAAGTTTCTGAATAGTTTATATTTTTTCTGTTGAAAAACCTGTAATGTCCTATTCCTGTCCTGTCCTGTTGTTATTAATTTTTATTAATGTTTATTAGTTTCATAATTTCTTTCAGATAAATTATGAAATTAATAAACAATATGAACCCTAACCTGCCGATAATGATCTCGTTAAACATAATTTAAGACAAATTCCAAACTTTCGCTAAACATAATAATGGTAATGAAATTTGTATCTTCCTGTAATATATACTTATCACTTAAATGTAATATAAATTTAAAAGATAGATAATAACAAGATTTTTCATCCCTGTTAAGACCACAAATGAACCTGCTCAAAGTCAAGTGTGTAGAAACTTACTCCTTTCAGCTGTATGTATTAAAAAAGATCGTCTCGGCGGTCCAGCTCTTGTGTAGACGTTTCTTGTCAACTGGTGACAGTTATGAAGAAAAAAAGGGTGGTCATCACATGCAGTAGAGTCTCACTATAACCGCAGTAAAAATACGTGTCACCAATATCTGATTGATGTATCAATTAAGAAATTACACGAAATGTATTTAAAAAAACATAATGATAACGTAGAGCCGTAATAAAATGTGAGGTACGAGTATTTTCTCAGCTTTGGCAACTACTATTTCAAAACCCACTTAGTCCAATATATTTACTGAAATAAAAAAAAAATAATAAATAAAAACCGTAGATTTCTCACCATGTTCCAAATCAACTCGAGAATTGTGATAGAATTTTTCAAAAAAAAAGAATGAATTTTAAAACCACATGTCAAGGGTTGTAACAAATTTTTGTCAAATCAAAACTGTGGGTTGCGGACTTAGTGCCATTTGGAAGTGGACTACTCAATGCCGCTATTCCAAAACTGTAAACTTTGTTGACATCGCATTACTATTGATAAATTCGAGATACTGTAGCTTAGATTAATATATTTTGGATATTATAGCTTTATATATGTAGGTATAGATATTATAGCTTAGATTAATATATAATACATTAGTTACATTTTCAAGCCTTTATATATTATATAAGGGAGTCATAAAATAGATACAGATCTTCAATTAACCGAAGTCGATTAACCAGTATAGCGAAACTCCAATAATATCTACCTTAGTTTTTTCAAAAAGCAAATA
This sequence comes from Rosalia funebris, assembly GCA_037954035.1. Classification (NCBI taxonomy): domain Eukaryota; kingdom Metazoa; phylum Arthropoda; class Insecta; order Coleoptera; family Cerambycidae; genus Rosalia; species Rosalia funebris. The sequence goes on along the minus strand of JAZFAV010000026.1, from coordinate 17,640,292 downwards.
ACGTATGGAATATCAATATTTTCTATGCCACAACATTTTACAGCGGATTTTCAAAAACTGTTTACATTTAATACTATTGTATAGATGACAATGTAGTAAAATAGTTTTGTCAGTACGATGAAAAGTAAAAAATACAACTTAAGTACAACTTTATCGCTGTATTTTGAATCGTATAGTACGAACATCAAAAATGATCATAGATTTTTAAACAATTAATAAAATATTCACCTAAATAGATGATTCAGGTCGTTGTTGAATATTAGTAGGTACAATAAGTTACAATGCGTATGTACATATGCATGTCATACGTAAACCGTACCGTACCTTGCCGTAATAAATATTTTATTTAATCATGCATTTCCGTACCGAATCATATACAAGTCCGCCAAGAATAGGAACAAGTCTCAAAATTGCGATATAGGACCGCCCACGAGGTGCGCAGTAAATAGCCTGCTCTTTACTCCAGTCGCATTGAGACCTTTGCAGAGTGAATATCGATGAACATATATGTATATTGAATGTGAATGTACACAGAGTTCGATCTGGCCGCTCCTAATGTGCATCCTTCTTTCTCACCCTACTGCCTCACTCTTTCTTCTACGCATACCTAGAGAATCTCACACTTTTTTCTATTCTCGACGAGCAGTATTTGCGCAAAAAAATCTCCACTACATCCTCATAAAATTGGTATTTGGAAGGTAGTTTTTTGCAACATTTTGACTGCATTTCTGCAACAACATGATGACGAACTTCAGCATGCAATTTTTTAAGCGCCCTGCTAAGTTTGCATACGCAAGTTGAGTCTCCTGGTTTGACCATTATGCATTATTTTGTGTTTCTTTGAACTGGAACAAATAATATAAGTAATGCACGTACAATATAACCATAAAGCTATAAACGCTGCAAAAGTTTTGATAATATCATGATGATGCGCGAACTTATGCATTGAACAAGCTGAGGAACATTTCAAATAGTTACTTGCAATTGAACTCTTATTAATAAAAAGGTTATTAATATTTTACGTTATTTTTCAAACTCATGGTTGATTATTATTTTATTTAGAATTAATAAAGATATAATGTACGTTTACATGTTATTGATAATGTCAGTACGGCACATAATAAACTTTGCCATAATCATTCCAAAAGGAATAATGGGAAATGAAAACCGGACATTTTCCATGTTACGACTATCTTAGACTAACATAATGTTTTATATCTATATTGTAATTTTCAAAATAGAAGATAATAAATGTTATATGATACCATAACATAAATCACTTTGTATAAATATTACTAGTGAGTTAAATAATAAGAAAAATAAAATGGTTTAGCACAAAAAGATACATTTAAGAATTTATTTTAAACCTGGATTTTTACTTTATTACTTTAATATATAGGAGTAGATTATATAGGTACTTTTGAATATTTGTATCCATTATGTAATAAAACCGTCATTTGGAATTGTATAACTTTGATATAATAATATTAAGAAAGTACATAAAGTATCCGCTGGAAATGGAGGACCCAGTTATACAATTTTAAACAAGTTTGATGACCTTGACCGAGTGAAGTAACATTTCTTCCAATAATTATGCTGGCGGCTCAACGGTTACGCTTCGTTAATTTAAATTAATCTAATAATTAAGAATAATTTTCACCTTCAAATATTTAGATATGACGTCATAATGTCTCATGGCATAATTTCTTAAAGAATCAACTAATCGTTAACGTGTTGATCGTCTGATTATTTTATTCTGGATTCATATGAACAGAGCGACCTTTTGTGCTATTTTTTTATGTCGAATGCCGGAGCTTGAAACTGAAACAAGTCTACAAATCCGTTACAAAAAATGTTGGCTAAAAACCTGATTTGGTTAATGCGAATGTCTTAATAATCAGATATGTGGTTGATGCATATGTATGTTCTCAAAAATATACAGTATGTGTGTGAAATAACATTGTTATTATATATTTTGTAACGGATATTTATGGATAGAAATCAGACAAGATGAATTCAATTTTTGACAATTAAGTTTTGCTTTATTTTTTTATCACTTTCGCCTGCTCCTCTTACCTATATAATTAATATAAAATACCGTAGGTAATACAACTTTTTTTAAGCCGATACTTGAACATTTACCTACTGACGTATAGCACATAATGTATCTGCAAATATTTGGTTATATGTAAGTATGCTTAATATATTCAACATTTTTTAATATGATACGTTTTAATAATGCTTCTGTATTGTATATAAAAATATGATAACCATACAGTGTGTGTCTAAAATTTCTTCCCCCCATGAATTAAATTTCTGCAGATGATCTTGAAGGGGCGAGAAAAGAGTTTTATAACGAGATGATGTACAGCCAACGAGAGAGAGGTGCAAATTTTGAGCACTTGTTTTAAAATTCTTTAGAGATATTTGGTCCTACTTGTTACTTTTATAATTTTATTTGTCAATTAAATTTATTATTTTCCATTAACCTAGAATTTATTTATAATGTAAGCACAAAATAAAATGCGGATATGTAAAAACGTGGAAGTGACATTTTGCGTGATATCTGGCAGAAATAAACCTGATATTTACCTTCACAGGGAGGCACTACCTAAAATATTTGTTAGTATGCCAATATTAAATTTAAAAGGCAGGTATCACAATAAAAACAGCGTTTGAATAGATATTTGAATCAGTTTTAAAATGAGGTGTTAACGGCACCCTGTTGCTATTTAAAATAATTTTCAAAATTGCGCCATAACGTTATCTTTGAAGACTATATTATTACTTATTAACTAAAACATTATTGTTACACTTTAATGTAGGTATGCTAATTTTCGATACTTTAAGTTTCCAAAAATAGTTTTGACAAAACTATTTTTGATATTGGTATAACCCAGTAGTGTTGTATTAGTGATTTGGTAGTTTAATTGTAATTGAGTTTTTGGATACCTATGTTGTTGAAGAAATAAGCGGTTATTTATTATTTATATAAATTCGCATTGATAGTGTTTTTATAGATTTATATTCTAAGGTCATTTTATACAAACGTGTGTAAAGAAAAATAAATATTTTATGAAAAACAATTGCACGATAGTATTTACACGTAATAAATATTACCCTTGCTGTTTAAATACAAAATGCTGTTGCTCATATTTTTCCGTGTTCTGAAATTCTGTACAATTAAATTTACATATTGTGGAGGTAAGATATTGTTCCCGTTAACACATTCCTTCTCGATAGTCCTGTATAAACGATCTTCCATCGTTTGTATTCTATATTGCGTCGCAGGAATTTGTGGCGGTTATTTTCGATCGCTTGTTAAAAGTGAGCCAAATTTCGTTCTAGTCAGTACAGAAACACCCAATTTTCATCCACCATCAACGTTGGCTGTAGTGGATGATTTTTTAATAATTTACTTATTTTGAGAGTAGCCTCATAGATTATATAACTTTAGTGAGAAAGCAAGGCACCCAATTGCTCAACAACTTCCGCACATTGAGACGTTACGTTACAATTCGGTCTACAGCTGCAGTTGAATTTTTTTTGACATTTCAGCAACAGACTAATCCACAGCTTTTTCTTTAGAAGATCTTTCACCATAGCGATGTGTTCGTTATGTTCCGACTTCACATTCTATGGCGAATATTAAATGCATTATTGAGTAGCACACCATTTTTTATATAATTGTGGTGATCATTACCACTTACCATAACAGAATTATTCAACTTTTGTCGATTCATGTTTCCTTATCTCAATATAATATACAGAGTATTATAATGAGGAAGACTTGTATTATTACGTATATCAGTTTCACATTACACATTCTACATTTTGCCGGAGGAATTTATGATGGTTGCCCTCCGATCACTAGTTAATAGTGGGCCAAATTGAGTTCGGGGGATTAATACAAAAACGCCCAATTTTCATCCACCGCCAATGTTTGCTACAATCGTAGATGATTTTTTTAGTAACTAACTTATTCTGGTAATCTGCCTCATATATCTTCTCGATTATGTCTTCAGTCAGAAAGCTGGGTACCCACCTCCTCAACAACCTCTGCATATTGAGATGTTACGTTACAAGCCTCTCCATAGTTGCAGCTGAAATTTCCAGAAAGATAAATTTCAGCAACAGTTCAGTCCAGAGTTTCTACGTTTCTTTAGAAGATTTCACTATAGCAAAGCGTTCATTATGTTCCACCTTCACATTCTATGGTAAATATTGAATGCATTACTAAGTAGCACACCATTTTTTACATAACACTTTTGTGGTGATTACTACCACTTGCCATAACAGAATTACGCAACTTTCATCGATTTATGTTTCGTTATCTCAAAATAATATAGAGACTATTATAATGAGTAAGAATCGCATTATTACCCACATCAATGTCTATAGTATACTAATGCGACGTTAAAAATCAGGTAGCGTTTAAACATCCATATTTCTGAACCAGACCACCTATTAATTATATTTGTGTTATGACACTGTGTTCTCCAGGTCCGAGTTAGATACCAAAATATCGATAAACTAACCTTATCATCTTCAGCCGTTTTTCACTCAGAGGTGTTAAATGTATAATGTATCTATGCAAAAGGCCGCATGTAAATCTTAACCCAAATCCCTAACATTAACTTGTAAAAGAAAAGAACGAAAAAAGCGGTTTAGCCTAATTCCTGAACAATCATTCATTATAAACCGTTAAGGCCTCTAAAGAGTATTAGGCACAAAAAGACCTATAAAAATATGTTATTATGTCACTGCGTTCGTATCGCAGTGAATATTCATTTAGGAGAGTGATGAAGACTATTTCGCTCATCTGATAAAAATCAGTAAATTATTCACAATTCGCATATCATTGGAATATTTTGCATGCTCATAATTTAGATACTACATTATTTATACAATTAAATTATAGATAAGAAGATCAAGCAACACGATATTTATAGTGCAGCCAATACATTTATACTTAGGAAATATTTATAAGGTAAAATACCACAAGCGATAGTGTAAATATAAAAAAATCAAAAATTTAGGACGCCTCTTAACGTGTAGTAGGGATAGTATATGGATATGCCATCCTAAATGCCTTATTTTTCAATTAGACATTGTTTAACTTTGAAAGAGAGAGCCATTTAAAGAAAGTGTCATTGGGCGATCGATAAAAAAATTACAGCAGGTTAAGGTGTGCGTTAAAATTGACATAAACAACTGCAATGTTTTTTAATTTAGCTGTAACAGCTGTAATACTGTTTGTATTAGTAGAAAATACAGTACATTTACCCAGTTTACTAATTAATTATCTAAAGTATTTAAGTTTTCATCGTCTTAATAATTTACTTAACAAGGTATAATAAGTAAATCAATGCATTGGAGTACATCTGATTTTATTGCCTTCCATCTCTACTTAAGCATGTACTCAAAAGTAGCAGCTTGTACGTGTTGATAGATAAACAATGTATGTACAATACATAGTGTTGTCTTATATTATTAAAAGTTTGCATTGTTGTAGGTCAATTCGTGATTTTGGTTTAGTAATAATAAACGTTTGACTTAGAGTAATCCATTAAAATAACTATCGACGTTAAGTCTGGAGAACGAGATGGCGATCTATAGGTTATCGTCTATCGTCTATCGTGTAGTCCTTTGGATAATTCTGATTTAGGAAATTCTGAAATGTTGGATTCTAATAAGGCGGAGTTCCGTCCTGCTGCAATATTATCTTCATATTTGAAAAATCGTCCTGTTTGTTTTTGGCTATGTTGATTATTAGTGGATCTGTTAAGTTTTCTAAAAAGTTTGATATAGGGGTTTTGTTAGACTTCCCTCAATAAATGTAGCTGTATAATGTAAGTCCCTAGAATTCCAGAGCATACATTTAATTTTTCCGGAAATTTGGTATTTTGTTCTCATTACTGGAGTAGGTCGGAACCTTTGGTGTGAAGATAACAGTGACTTAGTATTCCTCAAAACACCAAAACACTATACACTACATTCGACGCGCGTTCCGCCAACAAAGTTGGCATCATCTGGACATGATTATTTTTAATCATCTCCAGATTATGCCAACTTTGTTGGCGAAACGCGCGTCGAGTGTAGTGTATAGCGTTTTAGTGTTTTGTTGAAACCTAAGTCAGTGTTATGGTTCTCATAAAAATTACATGGATTATTACCACGCTTATCGAATATATTATTTGTTGGCTTTTATCTTAAGAACAAACGTCATTCAACAGAAACACACGTGGTGTTTTCATTTTGATTTTGGTATTTAAATATGAAAGAATGAAATTTTTCTGTCTGGATCACCCTCTGAAAGTGATGTAACATCTTTATTTTGTAAGGGTAAAATTTATGTTTCTGTTAAGTTGTGTGGATAGTTCTTGGAAAAATATCACAGGTGAAAGTTATGTGTATCGAAAGTTGTTGTGGGTGTATCACAAACTCTGCGATTATCTGAATTTATTTCTCTTCACCGACACTTTCAGTTGTTTAGAACGTACATATGTACTATACTGAGAAATTTTCATTAACTATAAGTAAAATTAATGAAATCAAAAAAAAATTTGCATTAAATAAGCTCCAAATAGATTACGTTATTACTACAGCAAAATTATTTTGTTGAGATGCTTTACTAAAAATTAAAAACTACCTGTATTATTAAAATTTTGTTTATTGCAAAATGTCGACGTTTTTCTCACTATTAATCAGTGCCCCGTGTATGATTAAAAAATAAATAGATTTCATTCTCATAGTTAGTGGGTGACTTTTTTATTTTAGTGGTCATGTTTTCCTTACACGCAGAAAAAAATACCATATACATTGCTGTAAGAATCACAGAAAATCTACTGTGTTTGTCTTCGTGTTACACTATACTACACCGATTGAAAAATATTTCTCAATCACATACACTTACTGATACAGGAAGTATATGTTATTTTGTAGAAAATAGAACCAGTTTCAGTATTATACAACAGGCGACATGTAGAATGAATGGACCGGTGGTGTATATTATTTTAAATAGGTTTTTACGAAACATTTTTCTATGATACTGAAACATAAAATGTATACAAATATAATGGGTAAAATTAAGCAAAATAAATAAACTATCAAAAGCTGAGGCATTAAATTAATTTATAAACTCTAGATTAAAAAGGAGCTAGAACTTAAAAAAGGAAATAAGGAAGGAAATCTATAGGACAGACCATCGACCGGATGTCTAACATTGTGTGAAAGCACAATCAAATACACCTGCCATATAAATATTTTTTATAATAAAATACTTTATATCCATATTATAATAACTCCTAGGCTGTTTATAAAAAATGTACCGAGCTAAGCAGGACAATAGAACAGATTTTAAAGTAAGGTAGTGCTTAACTACACGATGGCTCTAGTCTAATAAACTCTCTAGCAGGGATGACAGAGAAAAGTTTATTTTGGTAAGAACTATATTAATATTACAACAACAACTTTACTTACTACAAGTAGTCGTTTATTAACTTCTGGTAAAAATAATTAAAGGAATAATGTTTCGATGCAGTTTAAGTAAGTTGCGTTGCTAAGACAAATAAATTGTGATAGAACATTTCAAAAATGTTCTATCGAATAAAAAGTGTATTAGACAATGATTTTTCTAGTGCCAAATTGATGATAATATAATCTTAACAAAAATTATATTTATTATAATGCAGATCATCTTAACAAATCTGTTTACTGCTTAAGCTTTCTCTCAGTGTAAGCCACTTTTATACTTCAGTATAATTCAATTTCTTTCAGTGTAAGTATTTTGGATGTCAAATCCCTAAGTTAAAAATTATTTTTCTCTGCGTTTTTTAAAAGTTACCGGGGGGCTGGAGAATTTTAATACACACTGTATAATATGAACATAATAACATTTTATATAATTCACAGGAGTCTAATACTTGATAATCTACAAATCAAGACAGATTAGTATCTGTTAAATACTAATTATTAGAAAAAATAAATAATGTATTATATCGACGAGGAATTGAAGTTTTGCCGGAGGTGCCATTGCCAGTATCAATATAGGTTAGTTAGGGAACCGGAAACAACTATTTGTCGAACGAAGAGAATCATGTTTTATAGGGCCTAATTCATTTTTTTAACTCTATGCCTATGATTGGTGAATAAAATTTGGTGAATGAAGTACTATTTTATTTCTGTATGTTCGTTTTAAATCTACTTTACAAATAGTTCAAGATAAAAAATCCTTATATGTTCTTTTACAAAATATTTGTATTTTTTGATAAGTATCTCTAAATAAAATGATACTTGAGGTTAGAAGAGCGCTGCAGAATTGCTTGTCTATTGAAAAGGAAATAAATAAAAATAAAAACAAAAGAACTGAAAAATATACCGTATTGATGGCCTTAAATAATTAGTATTGGCAATGTATTGCATTGTAATGTATCGACTGCAATGTATTTAAATGTATTAGTTGCAATATCGCACTGTATGTGCGTGCGCATATAATTAAGTTTGGACAAATATGGTGTTAGACTTTTAGTTAAAAAGTTAAAAAGGAAAGTTCACACATATTTTTCTTGAAAACTAGATGTTTTAATATTTTAGAACCCTAATACCAGAACATGATTTGCATTGTTAATTTATAAATAAATTTTGATCATGACATTTTGTTTACATACATTTTACATTATATTTACATACATGCATCATATCTTTTTACATTTACTATTAATAATTCACAAGTTTCGTACATTTTCCGTTCTTATTTTACTTATTGCGTTGTTTTACATAATTTTGGTATATTGGTACGTCACATTTTTTGTATTATCACTGTCAGGGCTATATTTAGATTCCAAGATAGATCCACTCAAGAAATATATTTAAGGTTGATTTAAAAAACAGTAGGAGACCGAGACCTGGAGTCACAAATAATTATTTGACACTTTTTCGGTTAACCGAAAATATGTCAAATGCATCACGGCAAACAAAAACACTTGTTCATTTGCAATACCCACATACAAATCATCCCTTTTTGCCAAATGAATGATAGCTTTAGTTGCAATGTTTAGTATTCTCATGCCTTATATTAGGTACATAAGGAGCATACTAATATATAATACATACATGTTTACACGTATACTAATGATAATGTATGTATCTATGTATTAGTATGTAGGAACATACTAATGATAATACATGTTCTTATGTTTGACGTGTTTTTATATTTTTTATTTGACGAAAAACCTTAATAATATTTAAAGAATATAAAAAATGTAAAATATGTAAATAATTGCAAAACATTGCTAAAGTGAGATTATATTTACTAGTTAGATTAAATAATATCTTGTAGTTAAATTATTACAATTGTCAACTTCAGTGACAACTAGAAAATTTCTTTCCTCTAATGAGTCATATATTCATTCTTCAATAAGGAACATGTCAACTTTTGAACATTCAAAAAAGCGTCTTCATTTAGATAATGGATATCGACCAAAATATTTACTTTTATTAAATAAATACGAAATAAAAATTTCAGATTTGTTTCAAAATACAAGGTATCGAAAAAGTATAGTTTATTTCATCGCTATTTGCCAAATAAAAAATCTCAAGACATAACCTTGGCTTGTTTTTATGGCTAGGCTCAGGTAGACTCTTCCGTTTATCGGCAAGATAAGAGATTTTTTTATTTGGCAAATAGCGATGAAATGAATAGTAAATTAAAGAAATTCATTTGTTACATTATTCTCGTCTTTTATTAAAAATGCTGTATACTTTATTAAATATATTTAAAAATTTGAATAGTTGAAGTGGTATTGGAATAATCTAATGATTTACCTTGCAATGTTTTGCATAATTCTCCTTTTTCCTATTATTTACGCAAAAACTAAGTTATGTAAAGAATTTATTCTATATGTGCAAATAATTACATAAAAAATGTATATTATTTATATGGTACATCACCATGTACATGTATTATGTCTTTGTGTTTGACTTTATAAATTGGTTTCATTTCAAAACGACCCACCTTCTAGACGAATAATATGTGAATTTATATATCGAAAGGGAAGTGTTACCAGTGTCCATTGCAGCTTGAGTTTCATCCCCTTACCCCTAGCTACCATTGTTTTTAATGGCATCCTCTATTTTATAATATATATATTTAAAGGTTTTGAAAAGTCCGATTCAAATCAGTTTATTACTCATCCGTTCTCGTAATAGAAGCAAAAATAAAATAATTTAAATAAAACAAAATAAATTAATGGAATAAATTTACTTTTCACAACACGATTTGTAACCTTACTTGAAGTGGTCAAAATTCTCACCATTGTTGGCTAAACAAAAGTGCAATCTATTCTTGAATTCTTGAAAGATGTTTTTAAACGTGTATTTAGTCATTAGTGCATGTGTGAGTTATCCTATTTCTTAGGTCTTGAATATTCTGGGACCGAGTTTTGTATACGATTTTCCTCGAATAAATTCAGAGAAATAAATCCAGTGGAATTATATCTACACATATCGTCGGCCATTGAACAGCGTCTCTTCTACAAATCTATTTGTTGGGAAATCTTTGATTCAACTACTGTCGAACATGTAACGTGTAGTGTTCTGGTGCGCCATCCTGGTGAAAGTGTAAATTTTGTTCATTTAACAATGGATTTTCTTCGTTAACAACTCTATGCACTGCGTTATGAAAGGATCGATTTCATTTAGCAATAAATTTATGTACAATTCATAAGTTATCTTATAAGCATATCTTATAGGTTCTCTTATTTAATTTCCCTGAATTTCAGCACAGACGTTGACTTTTTGAAGAAACTAATTATGATCTTCTCGAAACATGTGAATTTTTATTATCCAGTAGCTGCAGTTATGTTTATTTACAAAGTCATTAAGAAACATGTTGTTTCATCGCTCAAACAAATATTCTTTATCAAATTCGGGTCATTTTGAATTCTTGCAGTCATTATTTCACCAAATTGAATTTTATCATAGTAGTCTTCATGGAGTTAATTGAAATATTTGTTAACTTAGCTACTTTTAGAATTGAAGTGGTGGGTTCGTGATTTAACTGGCCTAAAATCTCAATCTGTGTAGCTTCAGTAAGAACTCTCGGTCGCTTATTTACTTTGTTGCACAGGGATTCAGTCTCTTGAAATTTTTGAACGAGGCGAAGGACACATTGATGTCCCACATTTTTGTCATGATGGTTTTAAAAGCTCAGATTGTTGCACGAGTATTACGTATACGTATTTTCAGCACCATAAATAAAAAGAACTTCAGTTCTTTATTATGAAATATAAAGGGTGGTCCAACCATAATGCACGATGTTAATTGTGAGTCACACCTTAACGTCAAGTTTTTTGCCCAACTTAATTTGACATTTCTTTGTTTCAGTGTTTGACAAATTCAACCATGGTGAGGTACACAATTGAGCAGCGCGTTAAGATTGTTGAAGCCTTTTACGAAAATGGGCGTTCAAATCAAAATGCATTTCGTGCACTTCGTGACTTTTTTGGTCAGCATAATCGACAAAATGTGTCCACAATCGGGAGAATTGTGCGCAAATTTCAGCAAACCGGGTCTGTAGGAAATGTGAAAACACCTGTGCATGCTCGCCCAGTTCGTTCTGCGGAAAACATTGCTGTTGTTCGCGATAGTGTAGCAGAAGAGCCGTCAACCTCGACTCGTCGTCGTGCCCAACAATTGTGACCAGAAATTGAGGATATGGACCTGGGCGATATGTGGTTCCAACAGGATGGTGCCACTTGCCACACAGCCAACGAAACAATGGCACTTTTGCGCGAGAAATTCAATGGCCGTGTTATCTCACGTCGTGGCGATGTTAATTGGCCGCCACGATCATGTGATTTGACACCGTTGGACTTCTTTCTTTGGGGATATTTAAAAGAAAAAGTGACATTGAACCTCAATTATGTCTCAGAGTTATTGAAAATATGGACCATCGGATAGAGGTATGCCACCGAAGCCGTGGCGAGCATTTGGCCGATATTTTTTTTCATACATATGTTTCACACATAATTGTCATAGATCCTTCTATCATAATAAAAAATATTAAGATAATTCTCTGAAAACTTTTTGTTTTATTTACAATTAACATCGTGCGTTTTGGTTGGACTACCCTTTACATATTTCATTGTGAATTCTATCGCTACACAACAGTTTAAAATAACTAATACTTCCGATACATGATTTCAAAATTTAATTCTAGCTGTAATCAGGAAGAAACTGTGGGCTAAATACAAATGAGGGATAAGTTAAAATAAACACTCTCCTATCTCAATTTCAGCAAAAGAAAAGTGTGTGTATAAAAAATGAAAGAAACATAAAACTTATCGTTGAGTCTGCGACAATGATTGCACAAAAGCAGTACCTCCTACTTTCATTGAACTCAACACATCCCTTAGAATATTAATAGTTCCCATTAGTTTATTTTGTGTTTTATTCAAATTATTTTATTTTGCTTTCAATTACTAGAACGGATCAACCGATTTCGGCTTTTAAAGCCTTTTAAAAATGGTTAAAACCTTTAAGAGGATGTATTAAGAGATAGGGGATGCCTTTTAAAATAAAGTTCCTCTTTAATATAAAAATTTACGTCTTTTTCATGCAGAAGTCATTCTCATTGCGAAGAGAAACAATAAGCATGGGTACAGTTTTGAAATGAGAGCACTGCGTTATCCACTATGGTATTTATGGGATTAAACACCGGCAGCAGAAAGGTTTTCCGATGTAACTCGAAACGGCACTTCCCATTAGAGTACATATTTTCTTCCTAAACTCCAAACATGTGACTTGTATAGTAAACGAAACATTAAATTGCAAGCACAGAGCTAAATTTTTCCCTTTACTTATAGGTTTCCCTACAAGCAAAGAGAAATTACCCCGTACAATTTTCTGTAATTTCTCGGCGATCAATGTTCCCTAAATAGATCAATAATAAATATATCAAAATAATTAATATTAACTAACTAACAGCACCGATAATAATTAATGAATAATATACGATATTTTACATAAATGTTATGTAGGTTCACCCTTCTATAAGTTCATTAAGGAATCTATAAATTCATTAGCAGTATCGTGTTTCGAATGAGCTGTTGTGTTGGTTGCATAATGAATGAGAAACATGACTGAATTCGAGTTCTAGTGTAATTTGTTTAATTATTTGTTAATGATCTATCAAGTCTTTACAAATAGTCCATTTCTAATTTGTAAGAAACATAACTCCAATCGGTATATATAGATATATGGCTAGTTTCATGGAGGTACAGCCAGTTAGTAATAAGTTAATAACAAAACCGAACAATTAACAAGAATATATTAAATCTTATTATACATATAAAAATTAACCAGAAACATGAACGTATTTATCATTATAATACGTTTTAATTTTATCTGTATACGACTACAAATATTTTTTTGGCGTATTCTATAGTGGATACTGAATAAAAAGCATTGAAAATTAATATCCGTTATGCTAGAGAACCGTCAGAGTTTATGCATATATGTATGAGGTGCGCAAAAAACTTGTTCGGTAATTATAATTACGGTTAAAAAAAGCAGGTTAACCTCTCTATGTCATTATTATAGAAGTATGTGGATTTAATACTGATAAATCGTTATTTATATTAATGATCGTCAACTTACTAGACATGATCGAAGCACATATTCTCTGCAAATTATATTTTGTATAGAAAAAAAATGTTATTAATAACATATTAACAACAATTCAATAAACATAATTATTGATTTAGTATTTGATAGATTAGAAGCTTTCATGCGTCGATACGATTTTTTCCTGGTTTTCGGATAAGCCCTATTTCAAACGCGAACTTGTCGGCGACGTTTCGTTAATAATTACAGGTCATTTCTTTACAGTGGCTTTCTGGAAAATTGTTAAGCCGAAATTGCCTAATCGCTTGAAGCTGGCCTATATTCTCGGCTTATAGTTGAGAGTGAATTCGATTCCCACATCAGTGGGCTGGATGTGTATCGGGTTAGTTTGAAGCTAAGCTTCGCGCGAAATAAATTCAAGTAGAATAAAATGTTTTTGATTTGTAATAGTTGTATCGACACAAGTTTTTATTTTACAGTTTTTATTTATTTCGAGCGGTAATCTAAACCAGCTGGATGTTACAATTTTTGAAAATTCTTTTTACGTTACTTGGCTAGTTGCATTTATTAGGCCACACAACAATTTTACTTATCTACTGTCAAAAGTTTTCAAAATATGGTGTATTTAAGTGAAGTACAGGCTGAAAATTCGCGAAATCATCCTGGAAGATCGACGATGGACCATTGACAAGTTTTGGTTCTGTCTGGAGTGATTTGGTCTGATTTGTGGCAATCGGGCGACTGGTTTTTCCAGCACGATAACGCCCCTGCTCACACAATCCTATTTGTGCGGCAATTTTTGACAAAAATGGCATGACTCCTCGGCCCTATCCCCCCTATTCACCCTACCTTGCCTCCTGCCACTTTTGTATTTCCCTGAATGAAAAGAGACATGAAAGAAAAGCGTTTTGTTGAGGTGAAGAAAAAAAAAAGATGCAGGCGCTGCGCTGTCGGGCACCCCAGAAGACGAATTTCAAAAATGTTTTGAACAATAGAATAAAATATTAGATAAGTGTACTAGTGCCAGTTGAGAGTACTTTGAAGGGGATTCAAGGTTTTTTATTTAAAAATGAAATAAAAAAATAAAAAAAAATAATTTCGATTTCTTTTGAGTACTCCCACGTACTTGCACTTTCTAAAGAAAGTTAACATGTTGACTAAAACTATTAGGACTACAATAATTGTAGGACCATTTTTTATTGACGATGTATTAACTGCTGAAAAGTATTTGAAGTTAAAACGAGTACAACAGCAGATAGTTTCCTACTATGTGATGTTCCTATCACAAATACACTTGTGATACTGCATTCAAATGAAGTAGCCAAGAATACCAGGGTGGTAGTGCTTCACCACGTTATTTATGATTTGTGCGTGATTACATAAACACCGTCTTTTCCAAAAAGTGGATTAGTAGAAGAGGATCTATTGAGTGGTCACCTAATTTTCGGATCTAACTTCCAGATCCGGCCACTGGATTAGTTTTTGTGGGGTTCACTTATATCCAAGGTATATCTATATAGACCAAATACTATTGAGGTACTAAAAGGCAGAATTCGGAAAGAGGAAGATTAATTAACGCTGAAAGACTAAATAACGTTTTATAAGGATCAGTTTCCACTCGTACATTGTCAAGAGATATATAGCAAATCATTAAGCAATTGGGCGATGTGACGCCCCCATGTAACTCTCGTATGGGAACACGAACTCTGTTGCCTCTATGTAGTTGGCGCTTTTGCTAAAGGATCTGTGCTATAAAACGATTTAAATGTTAGCAGATAAAGTGGTTTCGTTATAAAAGAAAAGTATACCTAGTCACACTTATTTCTATTAGCAAATTTAATTATGCAATAACCATATTCAAAATTACCATTGTTTGTACCTAGTGTTAACGGAGAAATTAACAGAAATTAATAATTATATATTTGAGTAATTACAAAACACTTCTAATAATTTAAATGTGAATCCACCCACACTATTAATTAGAACTTAATAAATAAATAAAATAGAAATTATTAAATTTCTCCAAAGATGTGTACATGATATAATTTGCAAACCTTAATAATAATGTTAGTTTTTGAACCTTAACAAAATTAAAAAGTGAGAAAGATATAACGTTATTTCTTTAAAATTAGCAATACCACTGTAATATTATTGAATGTAAGACATTATAATTGTAAACTGTTACCGCAATGTTTCTTAATGCTTTTTTATTTACAAATCCCCTTTAAACCACAAATTATGTTAGTGCTCAACTATGCGAAATAATTGGGTAAGGGTGACATAAAGTTTTTGTGATTTAGTTTATTTATATTGTTATTTTATTGCAATAAAAATTACAGTTTCTGTAAAAATTAGACAGACTAGGTTCTCCACATATGTACGTATATTGATAAAATGTTAAAATAGTTCCCAAAAGTATTCAGTTGGTTGCCAAATTGGAATTTATTTCATAAAATCTTGCACATTGCAAATTTTCTATTTCCATAAGACCATTACATATAAAAGGGTAAAGGCCGTATTTTACTGAATTAGTTTAAAAAAAGTTTTAGTTTACAGCTTTAAACATATGATAACAAATTTGTTAATACAAAGTAAAAAGATTTTTTTAAATACATAATACAGAAATACGTAAGAAGAGGGGTTTTTATGCATCACATTTCTGGGACATATTGATATACATAATGTTTCCGTTATATATATTCTAACAAGTTTTATATATATATATATATATATATATATATATATATATATATATATTTTATATCACTTTTTATTTAATTAACTTTTTAAAAACAATTTATTTTTAATTTACGATTTTGAACACTTTGCTATGTCAAAAAAGGAGTAACCGACTTTTATAATTTAATTTAGACTTGTTCGATGTTTACTCGACGACTAATCGAAGATTACTGATATGTGAAGATGCGGACTACTCGTGGAGCGATTACTATATTTGCCGATTACTATATTTGCCGATTACTGAAGCTACCAATGGTTGTTTCTCTATTTAAAACATTTCTGTATGCTGATGCTGCAGGAATGTTCTAAGAAGTGTTTTCTCAAGCTTTTAGCAAGTTGCAATAATTGCGATAAAATACAATGTAGGTTTATGATAAGCACGAAAGGTTTTTAGTTACGCGATAACCGCAATGACTTTGGTATACTCTTTTCTGGACATAACATCCTGTATGCTAATGGCCTGCTACAATGTATATTACAATATTATAAAATACAATATTAATCTAAGTCTTAACCTAATATAAGAGAGGATTCTATATAACAACTCCCCCCTTATAATAAAAGTTGGTGTCATACAACAACTTTTTTGTAAAAATCGATTACAAAATCGATGGCGTTAAGTTCATGCAAGCACGTAAAACATGAAATTGCATATAAACTTTTTCTTTAAATTGACAATGGGATTACATTAGAAATAGAAATATAATTAAATTAAAACATTGGGATAAAGGTTAAACAAAGTGAGTTACACTGATTAAAAGTTAAAATTAAAACTTGAAACGGAATCTAGCACTGCACTAGCACTGTAGCACTGAAAATTAGTTCAATTCAATATCTTCTTCGGATGGTTCTTCTGGTCTGATTGATGGTCTTCTCCTGGGAAGGATGCTGGCGAAGCTTCTAAATGTTTTCCTTGGTCTAGGTGGAGGTGGCGGTGAATTGGATGTAATAGCAATGGCTAATCTATTTCTTTTTCGGCATTTACAACAGATGTATAATAAGATAATGCCGATTATTGCAGCAATTGTGAAGTACGTAAACCATGAAATATGTTTGGTGATGAACGGTTCATTAATCATATTATCCAACGTTTTTGAATATTCGTCTAATTTATGTTTTGCGATTTCGAGGTCTTCGGTATTGAGATTATTTAATTTTAATGGTTGTAATTTGGGAATTTCGAAATCGTCGGGAATGTCATGACAACAGTTGTATGGAATTAAAATAGGATGAGCATCGAGCTCCTTTACGGTGGTTTCCTTCGAATTGGATTGTATTTTAGTAACTCCTACAAATGCACTGCATTCTGGTTGTAATGTCAGAATGGAGTTTTTGAAAATAATTTCTGTCTTGGTATTTATCTGCTTACAATTTATAGTGACTTGAAGTGGTTCAGAGTTTACGATGAGCCATGAGTTGGTTAGTTTTTGAACGTTATATCCTTTTGCGAATATTAAGGACGTTTCGCAATTTTCGGGTAGTGTTTTTAGATTTTTCAAGATGCGTGCCTCGCACATGGCATTGTCATCTATGGGATATGCGAAAAGATTTGTACAGAGTTTTGTTCCTGTATAAAGTTGTTTGTATCCGTTCAAATTTGACAAGGGTATGTACATCAAAGAATCATCGTCACGCGCAATATATCTTTGTGAAGTTGACAGTACATGATATAATCCAGTTCTGTGATTTAGAATTGGTATAGGAAATAATTTAAAAAGTGTGTATCTTTGTTGATCAATTAATGGAATTTTCAAAACAAAAATAAGATCTGAATCTGTCTGAAAGGCTTCTAATTCCATTATGTCTAAGTATTTAGCAATATTAGATAACTTGATAACCAATGGCAGGTTGTTTTGATGTAAATTTTGAGATATTTCCTGAAGTGATGTAACCAGATTTTCAGGATTAATTATTGATGTATGAATTATTTTTAAACGCGCGAAAGTGACTGAATTTATGATATTGTTTAATTGATGCTCGATATACAAATAACTCTCCATTAGAAATTCACATTGTTCTAGAAATCTCAATTTGGCTTCGATGACTTTTATTTTGTCAGCTGTTTTGTAAATCGTGTCTGAAATAATTTTTATGTCCCTATTAAAAGTGGCTTCGTCAATTTGTAATTTTTGTATAGTGGCATTAAAGTTTTTGATAACAGAGGTTGTTACTGAAATTTGGTTTTTTAATAAACTTTCTAATTGGAATTCATCCTTTGCTAGTTTCTTAATACAATCTGAATAATATTCTCCGTCTGCAGAGTCTAAATTTCCTGTGATGGTTTTAAATATTGAGCCAATACCGTTAATAAGTCCTCGTTTGTAGCGTCTGGTGTCGAAATAAATTTCATTTAATTTCTCTTGTATTGATTTAGAGATTTGCGTAAGCAGGCTTACATGGGTTTTAACTTCTCCTCGAAATAGGTTCATATTTTCGAAAGTAGGGTTGACTGCGTGTAAAAGAATTTCTAATAAGTTTTCATTATGTTTGAAAGCATTTTTCAATGACGATATGTTTTTGTGAACTAATAGGGTCCATTGTTTGTTTGAAATCACTACTTCACTTTCCTTATGGAAATATATTCCGATGGTATTATTTATAGGAGATATGGTGTATTGTGAGGCTACTGTTCCGATCAGAAGCAGAAACCTGAAATTAAATTTTAATTTTCAGAATAAGGTTTCATCCTATCAAAGTTTACTTTCGTAGTTTGATTCGTTTCTAAATTTTGTAAAATTGCTGAATTTTGAAATATTTCTTTTATTCTAAATGGGCCATTAAATTTATTGTGAAGTTTGTTTTTTATTTGTGATTCTTTCACATAGACTTTGTCACCGATATTAAATTTAGGTATATTTTCCGAAATGTGTTTGTCAAATCGCGTTTTCGCTTTTTCCTTTTGGAGGTTCGTTTTTGATCGTGCTATTTTGTAGTACCATGAGATTCTATTATTTAAATCTCGAACATATTTAGAAATCAGTTCTTTTTGGTTGTATAGTGTTTCGGGAGGACGACTAGATGTATGTCCGAAGACTAACTCATATGGTGTGAAACCATGGGTCTTATTTACAGAGTTGTTATAACATATTACTGCGTATGGAATAACCGTTAAGGGATGTTCATTTGGATTTTCTGCTTTATTGACTCGTATCATTTCTAATAATGTCGAATGGAATCGTTCGACGGATCCATTTGATTGTGGATGATTGACGCTAGAGAAAGTCAGTTTGATCTCGTAAAGAGTACATAAGTCTTTTAGTAACGTATTGTCAAATTCTCTGCCGTAATCACAATGAATTCGGAGAGGTGTTCCGTAATGTTGGAAGTACAAAAGAAGGGTGTTGACTGTCGATTTAGCTGATTTGTCTTGAAGAGGGTATGCCTGTGTAAATTTTGTTAATTCGTCCCTAATTGTCAGGACGTGATTTTTTGTTGGAATTTCTAAAATATCTATGTTGATTCGCTCAAAAGGTGTTTTTGGAGTTTCCGTGATAACTAAAGGGTTGCTTAAATTTTTACGTAACGTTTTTGTTTTTTGACAAATTTCGCAGTTCTGAATGTATTTCTCTACGTGTTTTGTTAATCCTGGCCAATTATATTTTTCGCGTATTCTACGGATAGTTTCATTTATACCACGGTGAAGATTTGCTTTACCGTTGTGGTATTGATCTATTATTATAGGAAATTGATCTTCGTCCGGTGTTCTTGTTAAATTTTGACGAATTGTTAAATTTAGATCTGATTCAGTGAAGATGAATGATAGCATTTCTAAAATTGGAAGGTCTGGATTATTTTCGACAAAATATGTTTTCGAAAGGTCGAGAGTATTTTTATCCTTGTATAAGGCAACAAACATTGTTTCAATTACTTCATCTGCATCAAAAGGTAATAAGATTATATAATATTTGCGATGTTTTACAGTTTTGCTAGATACGGTATTTATTTTATTGTGATCAAATTTTGGGTTCTCATCAAAAATGTCTTCTATTATTTTATAATGAAGATCTTCTAGTTTATCTTTTCTAAAGAATACTATTACGTCTTTGTGTTTTTTGTCTAATAGTTGGTCATTAGTAAATTTAATTTTGTTATAGTCAATTAAAGATTGCGTCTTATAAAGTTTTACAAATGTCTCTAATTCCTGTGTACATGTTTCTGAGGATATTTCTGTAATTTCTGAATTTATTGATTCATTGTCTGAATTTGAAGTTAAAATTTTTGTAAGAAATTCTGAACATTTTTGGAAATGATTGATCTTTATTCTAGATAAAGCGTCAGCGTTTTTATTGATTTTTCCTGGTTTATATTGGATTTCATAATCATACTCCTCAAGCTTTAATCTCCAACGCGCTAGGCGACTTCCTGGATATTTTATTGATAGTAGCCAAGTTAGAGGTCTATGATCAGTTATTTATTTAAATTTACGTCCAAAAAGGTAAGGTCTAAAGTGTTTGACCGACCAGACAATAGCGAGAAGCTCTCTTTCAATTGTGGAGTATTTAGTTTCGGCATGACATAAGGTCCTGGATGCAAAAGCTATAGGTAAGTCTTTTCCTATTTGTCCTTGAGATAGAACTGCTCCTATTGCATATGAGCTTGCATCTGTCGTTAAGATAAAGGGTTCATTAAAATTTGGATATATCAAAATAGGGGTTGAAGTTAACGATTCTTTTAATTCTTTAAAGGATTTCTGGCATTCGTAATCAAAATGGAATAATATGTCTTTTTGTAACAATTTCGTCAAAGGCTTAGAGATTTTTGCAAAATTGGGTATAAATCGTCTGTAATATCCTGCTAGTCCTAAAAATTGTTTAATTTCTTTTTGATTTGTCGGTTGAGGAAAATTAGCTACACAATTAATTTTTGTTGGATTTGGTTTTACTCCGTCGGGTGTAATTATGTGACCTAAATAAGCGACTTCTTTGCGGAGAAATTCGCATTTGTCGGGTTGTATTTTTAAATTCGCGTTCCTTAATCGTTTGAAAACTTCAGTTAATCTACTAATATGTTCGTGTATTGTTGGTGAATAAATAATAATGTCATCCATGTATACCAGACAACGTTCGTTTTGGATACCTAAGAGTATGTTATCCATAACTCTCTGAAATGTTGCGGGGGCATTTTTTAAACCAAAGGGAAGACGAGTGAATTCATAATGTCCATTCTCTACCGAAAAAGCTGTTTTTGCAATATCCTTTGAATCAATTTCGATTTGGTGAAAACCTGAAGCCAAATCTAAAGTTGTGAAATATTCACATTTACCTAGTTGATCTAGTAAATCGGATATATTAGGGAGAGGATATTTATCTCCTATGGATATTTCATTTAGTTTCCGATAGTCGACGACAACGCGCCATTTTTGTTTCCCGGAGGCGTCCAATTTTTTCGGAACGACCCATACTGGTGAAGACCATGGAGAAATAGATGGTCTTATTATGCCTTGGTCTAACATTTTTGAAATTTGTGTCTTTACTTCCTCTTTATGGATGTGAGGGTATCGGTATGATTTTGTGAAAATAGGTTTTGTGTCTATCGTGTCAATCGTATGTTTAATTTCGTTTGTAAATGTCAAATTGTCACCTTCTAAGTAAAATATATCTGAATATTCTAAACATAGTTCTTTAATTAAAAATTGTTCTTCCTCGTTCAAATGTTCAATTCGCAATTGATTTTCAATTTCGAAATTTCGATCTGTGTAATTTTGATTTTTATTTACTGTGTTTGTATTTAATAAACTTGAATTTTTAATGGGCTCTAATTTTAGATCATCGAAATGTATAATTTTTGAAATTTCATTCGCGTTAATTATTGATGTTAAAAATTCTCCTTTTTCATTAATTTTTACAAGAGCATTTGGAATTCGTACTTTGTCTTTTTCTTGACCGCTTAAAATAGCGTCCGTATTAAAGAGATTACATTGAATTTTAAATATTTGCTCAGTACGAGGGGCGATCGAAATGTTATTTTTAATAATTTTGGTTTCTAAATTTGGTGGCGTGTTTTCTTGTTGTTCGTAATCGTCAGTAACTTTAAATAGTGGGACAGTTTTAAAATTGGTTATGAGTTGTCTGTTTTTAATGTCGATTATACAATTGTAGTGTTCTAAAAAATCAGAACCTAATAGTCCGTCAAATTCTATGTCAATGTCATGAATATATACTTTATGAGGGTCCGAATCTGTAAATGGTATAAGTGTTGACTCTTTGATAAAAATTCGTTCATCCGTTATTCCCTGTATAATAACATTTTCCGAAAATCTTTTAGTGTAATTCTCACAAGTTCTGGGTTTAAATATCGAAAGTCCTGCGCCTGTATCGATTAAAATTTTGAATGTTTTGCTAATATCTTTAATATAATATAAATTTTTTGAATTTACAGTTAAGAGGTTTTGATCTACATGAATTTTTTGTCTTTGGGTTATTGGTTTTTGTTGCATTTTATAATTTGAATTTTGGTTGTCTCCGAATCTGGAGGGTGGTCTTGATGGTCGAGGATGTGAAAATCCTGATTCGTATTTTGTTCTGTCGGATCGTTAGGGTCATGGAATTGATGAGCAGTATCATCATATCTGTTATAGTTCTCATATGGTGAATATTCTTCACAGTATTGGTTTTGAAAGTTATATGGATGAGCGGTATCATCCGGGTAATATTGTGGGGTTATTTCTTGTTGATGAGCTGTATCGTCATATTCGTTATACTCACAATAATTTTGATTCATATGATGAGTTTTTTGTTGGGTAAAATTTGGGTTTGGCCTAATAATAGATGGTCGTTGTTGCGAATAGTTAGGGTTTGGTCTTATAGCAGAGGGTCTATTTTGTTGAAACTGTTGGAAATTTTGATTTGTTTGAGGTCTGACGTTATTAGCATTAAATGGTTGACGTGGTTGAAAATTATTTGAATTTTGCGAAAAATTCGGTGTGTAATTTGGCGTGTAATTTGGTCTAGCTAAATTCTGAAAAGTTCCGAAATTTTGTTGGGTACTCCTACATTCGTTAGAAGTATGACCAATTCTTTTGCATTTATTACAAATTTTCTTATTTGGAAAATTTTGAATATTAGTGGGTGGTCTGTTAGTTCTATTAAATTTTTGCGTTTCAAAATATGATAGTTGTAGCTCTCGTTTTATTCGGGCGACAGCTTGAAGCATATCACTCGGGTTACTTGCTCTAATAATGGAGCCTAATTTGGGGTCTAAACCTGTTAATAACGTGTTTAGAGTCATAGTTTCAATCAGGGTACTTTGCGCTGATTTTTGTTCTGCGGTAAGCGGTTGCTTTTGTATTGCCGCATGCATTTTTGCGTTGTGAGTCTGTAGTCTAGAGACGAAATTTAGTGCAGACTCATTAGAATTTTGGCTAATTCTTTGTAGGTCTTGAATTAAAGCTGTGAGATCTCTAGAATCTCCAAAATGCGTTTCTAGTAAATACTTAATCTCATCCCAAGTGGATGGATTACGGGAATTAATTAACTCGGCGGCTTTGCCTCTGAGCTTATTTTTTACGTGCAATGTTAGTAAAATTGTTTGGTTATCGATGGCCATATCGTAAGCACATCTTACTGCATTGAGAAAAGTTTGAAGGAAAATTTGATTTCCATCAAATTCAGGTACTATGGAAAAAATTTCCGATAGCCTATACGGTTCAATATGGTCTTCAGCCATTTTTTGGTTATTAAATTATCAAGTATTTTATAAAAAAAATAAAAAAAATAATAATTTTAAAATTAAAAGATTTCAATTATATAAAAATTATATGACTTATGACAAATATATTTCGATTCACTGGTTTATATCAGTTATTCGTACGTATTGTACGTAAAATAAAAATATACACAAAAATTGTATAATGGGGTAAGCGAGATGATTCTTTGCGACTTACCAAGTTGTCGATTTCATTCGTCGGCTAGGGTCCACTTCCAGTGAGGCAGATCCGTGTTCTGGATAGGGTTGTCCTGGCTGATGTTGAATATCGTGGAGAAGAGGTCCGCAGACAGTGAGGCAAGGTCCGTGTTCTATCTGGGTGTCCTTCTTCTTTTCTTCTTAAAACTAGGTTGCTTTTTCTTTCTTGTTTATTCTTCTTTAATTATTTCTTCTTGAATTATTTCTTCTTACTTCTTGAAACTTCTTGTTTCTTTTCTTCTATTGGTTCTTTCGCTTAGGAATTGGAATTCCACAACTCTAGTTAGGCAATGTCCGTGTTCTAAAGTTGCGCGAAAATCCGCACGACTGCGCCAATTTTTATATCACTTTTTATTTAATTAACTTTTTAAAAACAATTTATTTTTAATTTACGATTTTGAACACTTTGCTATGTCAAAAAAGGAGTAACCGACTTTTATAATTTAATTTAGACTTGTTCGATGTTTACTCGACGACTAATCGAAGATTACTGATATGTGAAGATGCGGACTACTCGTGGAGCGATTACTATATTTGCCGATTACTATATTTGCCGATTACTGAAGCTACCAATGGTTGTTTCTCTATTTAAAACATTTCTGTATGCTGATGCTGCAGGAATGTTCTAAGAAGTGTTTTCTCAAGCTTTTAGCAAGTTGCAATAATTGCGATAAAATACAATGTAGGTTTATGATAAGCACGAAAGGTTTTTAGTTACGCGATAACCGCAATGACTTTGGTATACTCTTTTCTGGACATAACATCCTGTATGCTAATGGCCTGTTACAATGTATATTACAATATTATAAAATACAATATTAATCTAAGTCTTAACCTAATATAAGAGAGGATTCTATATAACATATATATATATATATATATATATATATATATATATATATATATATATATATATATATATATATATATATATATATATCACAGAATATGATAAAATATTCTGCATGCATTGTTTATCTACAATGAACATATTCATAAAGTTGATGATTATGACAAACTCAAGACAGATTTGCATTGTATGTTTCATATAGGTATATGACATGAAGACATATGATATGTATCATCGAGAAATAATGCTTTCACATCTGTCCTTATCTATCTAAGACGGACAATAAATATTTCTTGATTTATTGATTAATGATGCTTGTAGATTACGTTCAATAATTTGAAACCACTAAAATATCTCGAGCAAGGAATTCTAATAGTTACTTGATCTTCTTTAAAGTTATAAATCAAAGGTCGGTCCAGATTGACATTAATAACGCTTCAGATATTAGAAGTTTATTTTTGATTTATAATTGTGACTTTCTTTCTATCATCATCATCCAAACTAATTTATCGTCAGTGAGTTGCACAACTAGTTCTTTACGTTTTGCGAAAATATCTCCATCAGTAGAGTCTCCTATCTAGACGCATCCCAAGACATTTGAGAGAATCAGCGTATTTTAACCGTAGCCATTTAATATCATAGCAAGACAGTCCTCGTGTTTGGTAGCGAAGGTGATGTGAATTGACTTTAGCTTTTATTCTCCAGTCTTTCAACCATTTTTTGACGTTATTTAAATATGTTTGTAAATGCATTACAGCTATATTTGGATTATGATAGAGAGATAGAACAGCTGTATCATCGGCAAAAGGAGTTGGTATTGCAGTTCTAGATTTTGCCGTTCTGGGCATATCAGAGTATAAGTGTATACTCAGCATAAACTGCTTGAGGTGCTCCAGACATTAAAGGATGTAGTTTTGAAATCTCGTTATGATGTTCAATAGAAAAGTGTCTCTTAGTTAAATAGGATTTTAAAATTTCATATATCTCATGGAGGAATACTATTGTAATTTAAAAGTAGTCCTTTATGCCATCCTTTGTCGAAGGCCTGTGTTATATGTAAAAAAGCATCTGAAAAATATCTGTGTCTATACCCAGATCTTGATTGATTTGCTTTACTACATATGGATTTATTCTATTGTTCCCTCATTACTTCTGAAATCAAAGTGGTGATCTGGAATTAGTTTCTGTTCACCAAGGATTACTTCTATTTTTTAATAAGTAATTTTTCAAATACCTTAGATATCATTGGCAAAAGACTAATTGGTGTGTAACAAGTAACTTATTCCGCAGGTTTACCATGTTTGGGAACTACTTTTTTTATTCTTTAGTAGTTTCACCTACTATAAACATATAAATATAATTTAATATAAAGGCTTGTTCTTTATTGGCTTTTCATCATTTATTATTTGGCTTTTTTATTGGGGTGAATTTTTAATGCTAATGTTAATAAATTTCTAACGTTGTCTAATAATATAGATATTAATGAATTAATTTTAGACTACAGAAATAAGGAGTTTATACACCAACCCATCTGCAAATGCCTTATATAATAAAGACCAAACAAATTAGATCAAAACAGCTATTCTCCTGGCTATATGCCAAACGCCGAGCGCTGAATTACATGACAAAATTTGTCGTATTTTTGTGTAACAGAGTTAGCACTAAAAATACAGTGATTGTTCTAAAACCACAAGAAAGATGCAAAGTGTCACCATCTCAGGATATCGTTAAATGCAGACCGGTTTCGACCTTGCTATCTTGGGTCTCGTCAGTGCTGTGTAAATGAGTATACCTTCGACAGATGAAGCTCACATCTAGTAGACGTTGCTACGTTCCACCGCAGTAAAACGTACCAAACGCCATCTCTTGGTAGTTTCAAACAATCTAAATCGAAGTAAAAATTTGAGATCATCAATATAATGGAAAGTTTTACTACACAGAGGGTAATATTCAAACTACAGAAATAAGGAGTTTACACTTCAACCCATCTGCAAATGCAAATCTTATATAATAAGGACTAAACAAATTAGGTCAAAACAGCTATTCTCCTGGCTATATTATGCCAAACGCCGAGCGCTGAATTACATGACAAAATTTGTCGTATTTTTAGTGCTAACTCTGACAAAAATACGACAAATTTTGTTATGTAATTCAGTGCTCGGCGTTTGGAATATAACCAGGAGAATAGCTGTTTTGACCTAATTTCTTTAGTTCTTATTATATAAGGCATTTGCAGATGGGTTGGAGTATAAACTCCTTATTTCTGTAGTTTGAATATTACCCTCTGCGTAGTAAAACTTTGCATTATATTAATTAATTTTAGAGTTATTTAGATGTTTCTTGTATTTAACATTTAATTTCGGTTACATGTAATTCAAAATTTAAATATCTAATAAAAAATAAACATATACACTATACAGTGAGTTTGCGATGAAGGGATATACTTTTATATCGCTTGTTTTTGCAAGAAAAGCTCGGAGTAGATTTGTAATTTACAGTTCGTACATTTTGGATCACACACATACACAGCATATCAATCCCGGAAAATAAAACTGAAGAAACTCTTAGTAGAGTTCTTTGTTTTGTATTTCTTAAAAAAAATTAAGATTCTGTCCTTCGATTGTGGACAATTACTGCGCACTCATCTGATGATGTTGTTTGAATCACCTGCGTCTAATGTGAATTATCTGTTGCTCAGTATTTGCTATTTTGTCTATGCAATATTTCACCAACCAAATTGTTTGGCGATTTGTAATTTTTTTTATAAAAGTAGTTTATAATGATCCCCCGAATATGCTAACTTGGTTGGCGGCACGCTCATCGAATTTCGTGTAATTTTTTGGTGTCTGTGGAAAACTGGTCCCTGTTTCTATTTTCGTTATGGTATTAAATTTATTATTATATTATTTAATTACTAATTTAATCTATCCTGGTTAGCACAGAATAGGTGAAGCTGGAGGTTAGCGTCCAACCAGTCTTAGGACTGATGACCTAATGATGATGATGAATCTATCCTGTTTGTTTTCACTAGTTAGTTACGCTTTTGTTTGCTCTTAAATTTTATTCTTATTTAATATTCTTTTACTGTATACTTGCATTTATCTTTTTGCTTTTTTGCAAACATTAACAACGAAAAACCTCGTAGCTTCGAAACAAGTGCATCGCATCTATTATATCATTTTTAGTTTTCATATAACAAATCATATAATAAAGATTGTTTTATATGGTTGGATGTATTTCAGATTTGATTTAATTTCACTTACTTATATCAGGAAGTTTATTAGATTGAAAAATCTACAGTTATGACAGTGTATTTTTTATTTTTCAACTACTCGTATTAGGTTAATTTACGGTACATTATATACGATACTTAAATACAAATGAAAAGTTAACAAATTCTTGTATCGTCAAATATATCGACTTACTCTATAAACAATCCTCATGAATATATGCATGAAGTTACAGACTGTGAATATAACAATGATTAAATTCGCTAATTGCAAATATTGTGGATTAAATTACTTTTATTAGTGAGATAAACCATTGGCGTGCGACGTGTTGTTCGTATTCTGTTTCTTTGATAATGAATACCACCCATCATGTAACATTATAATGTATTTATATATTATTATATTATGCATATAATATACGATTTGATATCGTGATGAGAAACATGTACATTTTTGCAAGTAAGATCTAAAGGAAAATACTTTCTAAAGTACTTTCTTACAATTCGGAATATTACGGATTTTAAAACTTTTTGGTTGAAATCTTATTTGGAAATTCCGAATTATAACCCGTAATAAAATTATTTTATTACATCTGAAAGTGTGATACAGATAATTTTAAAAATCTGTCTTATATTTCGGAGTTTTAAAATTATTTTAGCTCATAATGTGTGCTATAAGACAAAATGAAGAAAAACCAGGGCTATGTGGCATCCATAAAATTGAATCTAGCCATATTTATACTGTATATACACTTATATATTTAAGTGTACATAAATTTTAATTGAAAAAAACTTTGGGATGAAAACTTATAAATATAAATAACTAAACATTTGAAAATTGAAATTTTATTTAAAATTTAATTTAATTTCTCTATTTTATAATATCTCTTTATTATAATTTCTCTATTTTATAATATCTCTTTATTATAAAATAGAGAAATTATATTAAATTTTAAATAAAATTTCAATTTTCAAATGTTTAGTTATTTATATTTATAAGTTTTCATTCCAAAGCGTTTCTCAATTAAAATTTATATACACTTAAATAAGAAACGAGAAATAAATCTACATGTAATCAAATAAATTACATTATAATGTTTATCCGAACAAAATTATCTTGCTTTCTCGTATATCCATATTAAAAAATATAATATACCTATATTTATATTCTTAAATAATTTTTAACTGAAATATTTTTATTTGTCATATCAAATGTAATAACAAAATTATTGTATTGATAATTCTTGATAAAACTAAATGAAGATAGCTAAGTTGAAATTGATGACATTGTTGTTATATTCTCATTGTATAGCAGTTTACTGAAACTCGATTACCCTTTTCTTTATTATATTTTTCATTTTCAATTATTTTGTGGTAACATTCACCTAACAGAAATTATGTAGTCATAAGTAATAAAATTATGATTTATATTTAATAATCTCATGTTAGTGCCTGTGTACAAGTACGGTACTGCTAATTAAAACTCACCATGGTTAAGTTTAATAACTTGCGTTTGTTAGCAAATATATTATCTGTTTGTGGTAATAGGTTCATCATTATAACTCATATAGTTTTTGTTACGGTAATAAAAGGTACTATAAAAAAGGAAACAATTCTGTTGGCCTTTCATGGAGAATAGGATTCAATTGTATAATACAGGATGCTACAGATTTGACATCCAAACAGTTTTTTTGTAAAATTAAAAGTAATCATATTGTAAAACATTACGCAAATGCACGTTGGTACTCGCATGTTAATTTATATTAGATACAAACATCCATTTAAAATATATAAGAGTAGAGTCAGCGTCAGCAGTGATATGTTCTCACCTGATATATAGAGTGTTTCGTTAATAATTGGACATGTTCTATCTGGATAATCTTTGACTAAAATATGAAGATTTAGATCAAAATGTTTAGGTAAAATGTCTCAACTTAATGAGAAGAAAGGCGTTAAAGATAAAAAAGAAAAACAGTTTATTACGTATTTATTGGAAACCATTTAATATTTCGATACAATATTTGGTATAACTCGTTACTAGTAATACAAGTCGTTCGTTATCGACAGAGGCTCATGGTGGGAGAATTTTTAATCTTAATTTAAATATATTTTGTTAGATTTTCATTTTTATGTTGTTCAAAAAGATGTTGCTTCAGGTTAATAAATATTAACCACAATTTTTTGCTGAAAAAATAGTATTTCTTAAAAATTTCATGGTTTATGAAATTTTTCTATTACTAGTGTGTTACAAACAAATAAAACTTTTTATGTATATAAATTAAAACTGTCAAGGAACAAGATTTTCTGCATTTCAAATATATTTTGGATCACGTGATGTACTTTTCTTAAAAATGTTACTTATTGGAATAGGTCTTGATGAAAACATCGTGAACACAGGAACTAATAATATATTTTAAGAGATGTTAAAAATGGGCTCGACCGACTTCAAAGCAATTTCTCTTTCTTTAGATAAAAGAGTCGTTTACTTTAAATACTATGTTTGGTTTATTTATAAAAAGATATACGCGTTCTGTATTTGTTATCATAATTTCTGACGAATGTCGATCTCTTGTGCTAAATTAATATTTTTATATACCCCCAAAGATAGAAATCTAATGGGTTAAATTCTGAACTTGTGAGGTGGTCATTGAAATTCGCTTCTTCGGTCAATCCATCGATGGAGATATTTAGTTATTTCAGTAATTACAACCTGCAATAGGAAAATGTGATGGAACCATATCGTTCATGGACGCTATAACTCTCCTTAGATTTAATGGTATAACATTTATAATTTATATGGATATAATAGATGATATCCTAGAATATCACATCATATATTAATTGTAAATTCATGTTAGAAATGTATCCCTCTGCTTAAGCATAGATTCTTAATATTTCAGATATGCAGTGGCGGCTCCTCCATTAGGTCATTTGGTCAATGACCCCCCAATATATTTCCAAACAGAAGCATAATAATGATATACCGAAATAAAATAATATATTTTTTTAAGATCTTTTAAATTTGGAATTTCCCTTTATTATCCTAACTATTCTAAGCGACCGTATAAACTCGACCGATTACTCATTCCGCATTATTACCGTTACCGATGCATTGCTTTGCATCTGTACTGGTTTTTGTATCGGGCTGGCACCCAGAAATGACCGCATTGTTCTAAATGGACGCGAAAATCGGCCAAGTATTCCCGATCTAAATTGCATTAGGTGATGCGGGCTTTCTGAAGCAGCGTATGACGTGGGTTTGGGTCAACAGCCGTGCGTAGCAAATTTAGTATTGTTCGAGAGTTCGATGTGATTTTGTTCGTTATCAGTTTCTTGTAGATCGCGTGATATACATTTGCATGCATTTATTTTTTGTTGGTGTTAATTGACTCGGTTTTTGTGGTGTAAATTAATATTTAAAAAATGGCAGCTACAGTGATTGAGCGGATTAAGACTTTAAAAGCCGCCAATGAGCTGACCTTTGACAAGAAAATTGAGTTTAAGAACAGTGGTCGACCTTTGCCGGAACTTAAAATTCGGCAAATTAGTAAAGACAAACACAAAGAAGTAAATCGTTATTTTCGCAAAAATATGTATGAATTAAGTGACTGGATATGCGGTTGCGAGTTGACAAATACTTTTTATTGTTTCGTGTGCCTAATTTTTTCAAATGACATTTTATGGTGTAGAAATAGCGTAACAGATTTAAAACATTTAAAAGAAAAAATAAAAAAACACTCTTCATCTGCGGAGCATATTAAAAACTCGGTGAATTTTGCAACTATCGGTACAGTGGATATTCGATTGCAATTGGATACTGCATATCGAAAATCGATCAGAGACTTTAACGAAAGTGTATCAAAAAACCGATATATATTTAAACAAAATAAAAGACTGTGTAAAATTTTGTGGGGCATTTGAATTAGCCCTAAGAGGGCACGATGAAAGTCAATCAAAATCAAGTGAAAATCCGGGAGTATTTCGTGGATTTATTAACTTTGTTTCCGAACTAGACCCAATATTTAAAAAATTTTTGGAGAAAGGAAAATTTTCAAAGGGGTTTCTAAAACCATTCAGAATGATCTACTTGAATCTATGTTAGCGGTGGCGCAAGAGAAGATTAAATTGGAAATTCAATCAGCTAAATATATCGCAGTGCAAGTAGATGAAACTACGGACAGCTCGAATAAGACACAAATGGTGTTTATTATTCGTTATGTTTTGTCTGGTATAGTTTATGAACGATTTTTAAAATTCACAATTCCTCCCGGCACTACAGCCGAACACTTAACGAACGTCATTTTAAACGCGTTAGAAATTTTAGAAGTAAATAAGACTCCTAAAAAATTAATTGCACAAAGTTATGATGGTGCATCTACTAAGAGCGGACGATTGGGGGGAGTGCAAAAAAGGATTAAAGAATATTATCCCGATGCAAATTTTATACATTGCTATGCACATCAATTGAACCTAATATTACAAAAAGCGGCGAGCCAGAATTCAAGCGTCAAACTCTTTTTCACAAATTTGCAAGCATTTTCAGCATTTTTTGGTCGATCTCCAAAACGTACCGCTGTTCTGGATGAATGTGTAAAAGTTCGTTTACCTAGAGCTGCACCAACTAGGTGGTGTTTTAATTCACGTTGTGTGGAAACAATATTTTTGTATAAAGACAATATAATCACGTTTAGAAAAAATAATTAGTAATGTCGATGATTTTGATACTACCAGTGTTAATCAGGCAATAGGGTTGCAAGCATTTCTGAATAACAAGAACTTTTTTTTTTTGGTTAAACTTTTTTCATTTAATAATGCCACATGCTGAAATTCTTTTTAATCGACTCCAAAAACGAGGCATTGATGTGCTATATGTTAAGACTAATATAGACTCCTTTAAAAATTTGATTCAAAATATTCGAGACCAAATTCTAAATAAATTACCTGAAAATGAATTTTCGCATACAGTTAGTGCAAAAAGAATGAAGAAAAATGAAGATTCTAACCGACGAACCGCTTTGGAAGTGTGTGATATAATAGCATCCGAAATTAACCATCGTTTCACATTTAGTGACCATCTTATAATAACTCAACTTTTTTTTGTTGATAACTTTGAAGAGTATAAAAAGAATTTTCCCGAAAATATTTTGAAGTTAGTTAAAACGAATTTCCCGTACATAAACCATATAAAACTTAAAACCGAACTGGAAGTAATATATGACCGGGATGATTTTCGCGGAAATTCTGGGGCTGTAGGGTTACTTCAGTTATTTATTAACAATGGACTTAGTGAAACATTTTCGGAAACAGTGCATTTGTTGACAATTTTGTGTACGTTACCGATGACAACGGTAGAGAGCGAGAGATGCTTCTCTAACTTAAAAAGAATAAAGACATTTTTACGCAACACCATGGGGGAATATAGACTCTCTGCGTTGGCCATGTTAAGTATTGAGAAGACCTTTATAAATAATATTGTAAATTACAATGAAGAAGTAATCAATCATTTTGCGAGTGCCAAAGACAGAAGGATTGAACTAAAATTTAAAACTGTTTAGGTGAGTTAACACATACTTATTGTCATATATGCTCTTATTTTTAACCAATAAGTTGCTGTTACACCTTTGGCATTGATTACGTATTACGTCATGTTTTTCTTGAAATTGACCCCCCAAAAAATTTACCACGAGCCGCCACTGCAGATATGATAATGAATACACCTGGGATAGAAGGTAAAGTGGATTCTTCTGACATTCGTCGGTATTACTGAATATTTTACTGATTGTAAAATTAAAGTTTTGGTTATGTTTCCGTTAAATAAGCTATAAAAATACCACTCGTTGAGAAAAATCCCTAAGTAATACATTTTAAATAGGGGTGTAATGAAATGGTCATAAATTATTTCAATTTCTCCTAACTAGTTGTAAAAATGTTGTGACTCGATTGACCTCTGTCGGAATTCAATTACAAATATCTTAGGTAGCAAGGGTATAGTATTTTTTTACAGTACCTGGCAATATTATTAAATACTACTTACATAAGACGAGGCATTATCACTAAATAAGTTTTGTGAACTGCTAATTTAAATGTTGAATTTTGAAAGTTCTAGCAAAATTAATCATCAATAGCCCACTATTATAGTTCCAGGTTACAGAAAAGCCAAAAATTCAATTCAATATAGAACTAGTGAAATATAAACGTAAATAAAAATATATTTGAGATGAGTAACATTGAAATTTAAATTGATACCTCAAATAAAAATTCATATCTCTAGAGCAGTCATGGGCAAAGTACGGCCCGCGGGCCAAGTGCGGCCCTTCGGGGTGGTCCATCCGGCCCGCGACATGATTTTGAATAACCCCTACAATTACACCTAGGATAGGACAAAATGTATTTTCTGCGTAGCTAGAATAGAATAATGGTTTCCTTCTCATCACGTTTTAAGTACGGTATTATCTGAGTTTGCACGCAACCTCGCGTAGGTGTAGTGCAATACGTGTGTTGCTCGACTAAGTTCGGAACGAATCGGGCGCCACCATTTTCGTTTCGTCTGTTCTCAAGGTTAGTGTAGTTCGGACAGTCACGTAGTCAGTATCAAGTCACCTCTGCGGCTGTGTGTCTGGCTTGTGTTTCTATAGTTTTGATTTGTTGGTAGTGTTTTTTGACATTTTTTGTCGTTACAAGGGCAAGTAAAAAACGTAAAGTTGATTCAGAATGTCGTGTTTTTAAAGATGAGTGGACTTGGAAATACATTTTCACGCCTATTACGAATAGATCTGTGTGCCTTATTTCCAATGAAGCTGTGCTCTCACGACACTTCATGACAAAACATAACAACGCCACTTATTAAACTATGACCGAAGAAGAACGGAAGCAAAATGCAGAAGCTCTACGTAAAAAACTGTCAGATCAGCAATTTTTTTTTAAACTAAGCTGTTCTCAAAAGCTAGCCAGTTACAATGCCAGTTACAATATTGCAAAAAATAACAAAGCATTTTCTGATGGCGAATTTGTAAAAAGTTGTATGCTCCAAGTATGTGACATTTTGTGTCCTGACAAAACAAAGGATTTTGAGACAGTAAGTTTGTCTCGAAAAACAATTACTTCTAGAATTGAAGTAATTGATAAGCAGTGTGTCTCACAACTAGAGTCAAATATAAGCGAGTTTAAATTCTATTTTTTTTGCGTTTAATGAAAATACGGACATAACTGACACAGCTCAGTTACTGATATTTATAAGAGGTATTGATGACGACTTTTGTGTTACGGAAGAATTAGCTTGCATGCGTTCATTGAAGGGAACGACAAAAGGGTCAGACATTTTTCAAGAATTTCAAGAAACTATCACGTCTTTGAAAGTACCTTTGACCAATATTTGTAACATTACTATAAATGGAGCACCGAATATAAAAGGGATAAAATCTCGTTTTGTAGGCATATTGAAGGAATCATTTCCTGGGAAAGAAGTTGTGTTTCTTCATTGTGTCATACATCAAGAAGTTCTGTGTAAATCTGCTCTAGACATGAAACATGTGCTTGATGTTGTTATTAAGCTTGTTAATAACATTCGTTCACGAGCACTCAATCATACACAATTTCGAGAGTTTCTTGACTCATTGCAGTCTGAATATTCTGATGTACTTTACTACACTAAAGTAAGGTGGCTCAGTACAGGACGGGTTTTCAAACGAGTTTGGTATCTAAAAGACGAAATAATATCTTTCATGGAAGAAAAAGGAATGGACGAGTGTAAACATTTAAAAGATATTGTATGGCTTTCGGACTTTGCATTTTTTACAGAATTTCTCAGTCACATCAATAAATTAAACCTTAAACTCCAAGGAAGAAATCAATTAATCCATAATATTTGGAGTCATATCAGGGGTTTCAAAATGCAATTGAATCTATTTTCCAAACAACTAGTCAAGAAAGACTTTACTCATTTTCTAAGACTAAAAACTATTGCAGTTAAGGAGCTATGAGAAACGCCTGAAATGTCTTCATGAAGAATTTGAACGAAGAGTCCAAGACTTCAAAGTTATTGAACAGGACCTGGATATTTTTAGCATGCCATTTAATGTGGATTGTGAATCAGTCAAACCAGAATTGCAGATCGAACTGATTGACTTGCAATGTAACACTGAATTGAAGCAACTATTTCGCAACATTTCTAAAATTAAGTTCTACAAGGCCCTGTCAAAATCAAGTTTCCCAAACCTGAAATCTCACGCTCAGAAAATAACTGCGATGTTTGCATCTTCCTACATGTGTGAACAGGTGTTTTCTGCTATGAAGCTTCGCAAAAACAGCGTTAGAAACCGATTGACTGACCACCATTTAGTTTCACTACTGCGAATCAGCTCATCCCAGTTTCTACCAGATTATGAACAATTTTTAGAAGCTCAGTCATAGTTTCATCTGTTACATAAGCCAATCTCTTCTAAAGAATAATCAATTTTTGTAACTTTTCTTTCTAATAATATAAGTATAATCTATATAATTTAAGTTGTGTGTGATGTAAAAATCAAAAATAAAGTTTATCACTTATAAAAATCTGTTTTGTTCAATTTCTTTTTCGGCCCGTCTAGATAATTTTTTATTTCATCTGGCCCTCCCCTTAAAAAGTTTGCCCATCACTGCTCTAGAGAAATAGGCACTTTAGAGCAATAAATTAAGAATATCTTATTTATGTAAAAATTATTAAATACAAACAATTCTAATTACGATTTGGCCAGTGGCCTACAAATTAAGAGCGGTCTACAAATTAAGAGCGGTCTACAAATTAAGAGTATGATTACACCTTGTCTAGTGAGCTCCCGACGACAACAAGATACTTATTTTTCAACGAAGTCGAAGATTATTCAGCTAGAGCGTGTCCAATTATTAATGAAACGCCCTGTGTACAATTTTTTTTTTTGGCGTTTTGTTATCTTTTAATTTGATCAGATATTCTCTTTCTACTTTTGGATCTAAGTATGTTATCAATTGTATGTATATTTGTACACCACTATCAATGTTATATTTTATGTATATGTCGTGACTTTCAAAGCGTTTTTTATACAGTGAGTTCATGATGAAAGGAACAAATTCAGTACAATTTAAACAACTTGTTTTTGCAAGAAACACTTGAACATGTCACACATGTCACATTTTGAATCTTACCCACAAGTTCACTTCACTTCTTTTCCTGGTTGAGTTACCAATTTTGTTAATTTAAAATAGTTATATGATAAAAATAGATATATGATTTTTAGTAAATTTTCTATATTTTTATTATCAATAGTCTTTATAATAATCTACAAAAAAGGCGAGATGCTCCGTTAACTTACTTTACTAACTGTTAAAAATTATCTATAACTCCTTTTTAATTTTTAATGATTTTTGGTGAGATTAGTTGAATTCCCTGGTATTGGAATCTCACCTTGGCATTGCTGAAATTCCTCGCACCCTCATGGAATCTTGATCCCATTGATTTTTGATTCCCGTAAGAAAAAATCTAAAGGGATTAGATTAGATGACCTAGGTCACCTAATAGAATCTTTCCTTCCGATCCATCTATATTCGTGCCTTATTTAGAATTCCTTCAAACAAATAATGTCCCATAATTCGATTGTGAACAATTCCTGCCTACATCTAAACTTTCTGAGGATATTGTGTGCGTACTTTTTGTATCCAATGCAGATTTTCTATAACCTAGTATCTCCAATATACCTAATCATTTAGAGACAATGTACTTCCATCAGAAAAAATAATTATTTGACATTGTACATTCGAATGAATGATCTGCTCGCACAATTGAATTCTTCGGTTAGTTATCTTTTAAATAATTTATTCAACAAGTGCACTTTACAAGGGTGGTACCTATTGACTTGCTAGAAGTATTTTTGATACTGGTTGCTTTACTAAATGGTTTGGTTGCATTTTAGCTCAATTTTCATTAGATCGAGTAATTGGTGGACGATCAGGGTTATTATTATTATTATTATTATTATTATTATTATTATTATTATATTATATAGGTTTGAGTTTCATCAGCCACTGATCGCATGGGTAGTCCCTTGGCGATCTCCTCTTATCCGGGTCATTATCCAAAAATGCTATTCCATAAAAGGAGCAATTTAGGCACGTCTCCCGCCTTAAGCCTCGCTTCCTCTAGGATAACAGGGGCCTCTAATATAAGATACCTCTTCTCCTCCAGTGCGGGGCAGGTGTAAAGAAGATGAATCGAGGTTTCCTCGTCTTCTTTACAGTATCTGCAGGCCGGGTTGTCAGTCAATCTCAGCTTGTGCTTATATGCATTCAGGCTACTATGGTGGCCCGTTATGATTCCTACCAGGGTTCTGGCTTTGTGCCTGTTCAATTTAATGAATTCTTGGGCCCATTTCTCAATCTCTGAGTATTGGATGAAGAGTTTGGTTATTCGACAACCCGTTACTCCTCTCCATCTTTTATTGTGCTGATCTTTTGCCCAGCGATTGATGCGGTCTCTGATCAAACTCCGATTTATTCCCACTGCAGGTTCTGGTTCATAGAGGTTTTCCCTGGTCCCTAGTCTGGCAAGGTCATCTGCAATTAGATTTCCCTTAGCGCCATTATGCCCAGGTATCCATAAGAGTTCCACCGGTCTCTTCCCTGCCAAGTGGTTCAATGTTTCATAGCAATTATAGACCAGCTTCGACTTTGTCGTTACTAAATTCAGGGCTGCCAACTCCGCCCTGCTATCCGAACAGATACATACCTTCTCCTGGGTCCGATTTTGGTCGGCCCCCAGAACACCGTATGTAATTCCAACTAGCTCGGCTTGGAGTGCGGTAGTGTATTTGCCCACGGGGAAGGTTTTACCTATCCTGTCACGTCGCCTATACACCCCAGCACCCGCTCTGTTCCCACTCTTGGCTCCATCCGTGTACCAGATGTCTCCATTGAGCGGAAATCCAGCTCGATCCTCCATCCAGTCGAACTTACTGGTGAGGGTGATCTTATATTTCTTGTCAAACAGGAAGTGGACATCCGTACTGTCAGAGGGCATCCATAGGAGTCCCTCCTCAGCTAGCTCTCTTGAGAGTCTATTCAGGTCCCTTACCTTCCTATTCATGTTTCCATCCTGTGCATTGTCTTTACGGCTTCCGCTTTCAGGATGACATCAAGAGGTGGTAGCCCCGTCAATATCTCCATCGCCTCGATCGGTGTTGATCTTGGGGCTCCGGTTATACTTCTAAGAATCAATCCTTTTAACTTGTTAAGTCGGTTAGCTTCCGACTTTAAACAGGCTCTCTCCCACCAAAGTAGTGCTGCATACGTCAGTCTGGGTTTGAGAATTGCCTCATACATCCATTTCATGGTTTCCGGTTTCAAACCCGAGCTATTACCAATGGCTCTTCTCAGTTGCCAAAGTGTTGCTGTGATCTTGGAACATATGTGACTTAGATGTTTTCCTCATGACAGTTTCCCGTCCAGGATTACTCCTAAGTATTTCACTTCGCTATTATAGCTTAGTCCTTGGCCACCAAGTTTAAGTGGACATGTTTTGTTTCACTTATATTTCTTGGTCTAAGACATCACCTCAGTCTTAGAGGGGTTGACCGTCACCTCCCTGTACCAATTGCCAACCTTGTTTAAAGCTCCCTGCATTATATCGAGAATCGGCTCCAGGAAAGGGCCCTTCGTTATTATTACTAAGTCATAGGTATAGCCAATTACTTGGTAATCCTTTAGCCTTTCAAGCAGCTCATCTACTACTAGGCACTACAGAAGGGGGGCAATACCCCTCCCTGTGGACAGCCCTAGTCGACCCGGACCTCGATGGTAGTCTTGCCTTTATTGGCAGTAAGCTGTCTGTTTCCCAACATGTGGTCTATCCATTCAGCGATTATTCTGGGGATGTAGCATCAGCCTAGTGCTCCGCTAATCACCTCCCTGGATGTAAAGTTGAAGACTCCTTCAATATCAAGGAAGGTGCCGACAACGTATCCTCCGGAGTCCAGTTGTAACCGTATCGATGACACAACCTTATCCAGAACTGTTTCTGTTGATTTACCAGTTTGATAAGCATGTTGGCTCCCTTGAAGCGGCCTCTCTATTAGGACAGCATCCCGAAGGTACCTGTCAACTAATCGTTCGGCCGTCTTTAGTAAAAATGAAGTAAGACTAATCGGCCGAAAGTCCTTAGGGGACATGTATCCGACTTTGACCGGTTTAAGTATAAAAACAACCCTTGTGCCTAGCCACACTTTCGGGACCATCTTCAGTGCCAAGCTGGCCCTGGTGGTCCTTATGAGTGGACCGAGGACTATCTCTTCTGCTTCCTTCAGAAGTACCGGATAAATGCCGTCCGGTCCCGGCGATTTATATGGATCAAAGGACCTCAAGGTCCACCTCATCTTAGCCGGTGTGACTATCTCCTTCACA
The DNA here is from genome assembly GCA_037954035.1 of Rosalia funebris. Lineage (NCBI taxonomy): Eukaryota > Metazoa > Arthropoda > Insecta > Coleoptera > Cerambycidae > Rosalia > Rosalia funebris. The sequence goes on along the minus strand of JAZFAV010000026.1, from coordinate 17,599,541 downwards.
AGTTCCCTGTTGTCCCCCTCTCGGTTTACCGCCCAGGTCCTATGTGCTCCTACTAGCGGGTCGGAAATGTCTCCCATCTCCGGTCTATAAAAGCCCGGAAAATGTGCTTTGATGAGATGATCTAAGGTTTCCTCATCCGATTCCGAGAATTTGCCATTAGGGAGCTTGAGCGATCCAAGTTTCGCTTCCGGGCTGCGGGCTAGAATCTTGTTCAGCCGTGCTGCCTCAGCTCCCTTATTTATCTCATTACAGAAAGAAACCCAACTACTTCTTTGGGCTTCCCTAACCTCAGCAGTATACTGATCCCTGGCAGTCCTATAGTCCTCCCAGGTTGTACGGCTGTTACGTTTTCTGGCTCCCTTGAGAAGGTTCCTTACCTTACATTTAAGGTTTTAGCTCGTTTAGGTGTACAGTTCCCTTCATAGGCTTCTATCAATCCTCTACTCAGTCGGGAGGCTGCCGCCTCCAGTACTTCCTCCTCACTAATTCTGGAGGGGATCCCCCGAACTGTTTCCCAGATCTAAGATCCGATTTAAACTGTTCCCAGTTTGTGAATCTGGTGTTACGGACCCATTTCGTCTGCTCTTGCTCCCCCACTCCCAAATCAAACTTAATGGCAGTGATCCGAGAGTGTGGGTTCATCCGAGACTCTCCAGTTCCGCACGTATCCCGTCAGGTATCTGGAACCCAAGGTAATGTCAATTACCTCCTCCCTTATAGCGTTACGAAAAGTGGGTGTGTTTCCCACATTTAAAATAGCTCTGTACTTACCAGATATTCCATGAGCTTCATACCTCTGCTATTGGTGTTCGTGCTACCCCAGACCATATAGTGTGAGTTCGCAACACATCCTATTAGCAAAGGCAGGTCGGCTTTCCTTTAAATGCATTTTTAAATTAGTAGTGTAAGAATTCAATACTGTAATCTTAAATTAATTTTGATAAATTAAAAATTTATTTAACACTTACTTGGGAGAAATGGAAGTGAAACTGATTTGCTGACGATTCAAAATATGCAAAAGAAAAAATACAAAATTATAAATCGACATGTCCGAGTGCTTCTTGCAAATACAAGTATTGATTTTGTTATTTTCATTAAAATTATATCGATTTTATTATTTTCATCGTGAAATCATTATATGAATGGTTGAAGTATATATTATAAATTACAATAATAGTCTGGCCCTTCTTGGAGAAAAATAATGTATATTTAGGCAATATAAATAGCTACAGATACTGGAATCTTGAGTTCGATACCGCCAATACAAATATATATGATGAGGAAAATATGTGATACATAGCATGCCAATTATTCATATAAATAATATAAGTAATTGATACCGACAAACAAGCAGTATGTGTTAGGTCTAACGTATAGGTATAATGGGTATATTTGTTTTTAGTGGGTATCATAGAACTTCATGAAATCGTAGGAGAAAATACTGTCAACTTAGTTGACATTATAACCTATAGTTTTTAGTTATGTTAAAAATCACTACAACGTATGATTATGCTAAAGTAGCCTCTACTGGTACTAGATAGGCACACGTGGCTTCTTTATTACAATCTGTACCGGTACCATCTTTTGTGATGGCATCGATAGTACAGCGATAAGTCACCTACAACTCTTATTATTAAACAACGATTGTTATTAAATAAAATTACCCTTTACGGCCCTTTAATAATACCAGTGAATGTACGGCGCAGAACTTCTATTTCAATATTTAGGAAGAACTAATAGTTGTATTGATGTTGAAGTATGTTAATCGACACATGTTAAAAGAAATGTAAAACACGCATAAATCGACATCCTTCCCCTAAAGCCTCAGGTTGTGGAGGGAAAGGTTGAATACAGAGAGATACGGAGAGATGCAATACAGTCTAATTGTAAGGAATGGACTGGATTATTCGTTGTTCAATAATACGTCTTTTAAGAAATTAAAATATGTTCCTTTGTTATCAATTTTTTAGAAATGTAACAAATTATTATTATCAATTTAGATGAATGCAACCAATGCTTGCGTTCATTTGAACCTGATTGTTCCAGAAGCAATAATGAATTGATCGGCTTGACGATATTGCTCGAACTTAGCGTTCATAGAGCGGTGACATAGCATAGAGCGTAGCATTTTTTCTAGCAGATAATTGCGTTTAGTGATCAACTGTAAAATTAATGTTGCATTGTTTTGTATTACGTGTAAATATAGAACAAATATAAACCTTATTCTTACCGTTTCTTACCACAACTTTAATATCTACTTAGAAATTGTTACAAAACTATAAAGTAATATTTTTCATTTTCAATTTTAAGTATGGTATTTATGCTCTTATCGTTAACAATGTTTTGTGTAATACATTATTGGTATTATTATTAAATATTATTGGTATTATGATGTTGGACTTTGCACTTAAATATTTTTCATGTTTCAATTATAAATATACATTTTCGTGGTGCAGTGAGTTTTATACAGTATATTAACAATGAAATCCACTCACTTAAGTTACCACATAATCGATAAATATTTTTATTTTTTTGTGAATGAATAATGGTATCATTTTTTTTCTTTAACATATTATCTTCCTTTCTTATTTTATCTTCATTCTTACTTTTTCATCCTTTAGATTACAGCACCCATATTTACAATAGATATTTTATTTTATCGTTCCGTCTTTGCTATATGCTAAAGGTACGTAATAATGTATTGTGTCTCAGTTGGAACAATAGGATTTGAATTGCGCGCCATTTTTGTTGTCAAAGATAGGGCGTCAATATTTAATAACTGTCATCTAACAATTATACGACGTCAACATGCCGCGACTAACAGTTCAACAACGAATAGTTTGTGTACAACTGTTTTATGAAAGTGAGCGATCATTTACAGTTGCATTAAGAAAAATTAGGAAAAAATGAAGCACCCACAGAGTTAACGGTTTGTAACATAATCAAAAAATTTGAAGAGAAAGGTTCTGTAAAAAAAAAGTATGGATAAGGCAACACCAATATGTCCTCGTTGTGGTCGGTCAGATGAAAATATTGCTGCAGTGAGAAAAAGTGTACGGTGTACGGGAGTATCCAAACACATAAATTCATCACTAGACTATACTAATTATACTAATTTAACACCACTGAACTTTTTTCTTTGGGATTATGTTAAATGAAAAGTGTACGCCATCCAGCCAGCAACAATCAATGACCTCAAAGCAAACATTCAAAGTATTATTCGGGAAATAGAGCCGGTTTTATGTGCCCGTGTTATGGACAATTTTGCTAAATGAATAACATCATTCAGACGACACCAGATGAGTAGAGGCGCCCACATGAATGATATTATTTTCCATTTATAGCCGTATCGCCTCCATTTTATGCTGAAGAATAAAAAACTTTAGTTTTTTAAATATTATTAGCTTTATTCACAAATCTATAAAGTTCCAAATGAGACACCCAGGCATATTGACGTCGTATGGTTTGTAAATGCCAGTTATTAAATACTGACGCCCCATGTTTGACAGAGCACAAATTCAAATCTTATAATTCCAACTGAGACACCCTATATAAGAACATTACAACGAACATTGTTGAACATGAGAAGACAAAAGTTCTATGTATAAATTGTACTTACCTAGCTATCTATTCACCATAATGTAGAAAGCGTTAATATTGGACACGAAGATGATCAATTTGAAAATAATAGTGATGGAGTGTTCCCAAAAGAGACTTTCCAAACAAAACCTCTGTTTCCAAGAAGGGGCAAATCTAAAAAGAATAGTATATATTTAAAAAAATCTTATCTTTAGTCAATATAGATTTTATATGAATGTAATGCAAATACACACAAGGCGCATCTGCCTATTTTACCTATACGATATTTCAAAAACCATACATAAAATTTATTAAAATGGACAAGTTAAAAGCATAAAAAGAAAATACGTATATTTAAGGAAAACAAGTGATTGGACTACCTAATAACATAACAATAATATTGTTGTTATATTTTTATAAACTGATGTTTCATCTAATAAACAGAAGAATGAGGAATGTTCTGCGCATGTAAAAGGTAATGCAATGCAGATTAGTAATTAGGAATGGTTATGATTTTGCAAGTTTCAATTAACTAGCCGTATGTATATAAACAATTACTTAAATAAACTTCTAGCCTAATTTGTCTACCATTTAAAACAATAAGATCAATAAAATACTTAAAACGGTACTTGCATTTAGTTTATATCTATATAATTACAATTTTAGTAATTAGCTATTTTAACCTGCTTTCAATCATTTGATATACATATAATATAAATACAAATTATTTAGAAATGTTCACGGACTACTTTGTTTTAACAATAAAATGTTTAAATGTAGTTGTGATCTAGCTGCTGAAATACCTACAAGACAACACGTGTACAATTATAAGGGTCACTTATTTTTTACTTGTATTTCGTAATAGGTAATGTACTTCTTGCGTAAGGAGATTTACATAATGTACGAGTAAAAACACCGTTTAAGTCAAACTGCATCTTGCACTCTACGCAATTGACTGGTCAGTGATGAGATAAAGAAGTTCATATAAAAATTACACGACAAAACAGTTTCTAGTTGAATAATATATGAACATGATTGAATTCAACTGAACTAGTTTATAAATAATGTCATACAAAAGCACACATTGCTCCAAATTATTTCTGTTTATATTTAAATAACTATTATTATTTTAGTATCAAATGTATTAATAGTAATTGAAGATATATTTTTATCTATCCTGGTATTAGCAAAACGAGGGCGAGTATTTCATTGTGGTTAATTTACAATGCAAAAGGTACAGTGGAAATGAGGATGAAGGCAAGTCATGAATACAAAATTTTAAAGAGGAAGCGAGCAGACTATACTTGTATACGAATATCTCAGTCAATTCTATAGGTATACTCAAATCATTCGAATTATCCCTATGTAGATGGTGACTGTGGCGACATATATAAATGTAAATGTAATATTGTTTATTGTTCATAAACCTGCATAAAAAATTATGATTAAATTTACAACTGTTCCAAATACAAATAATTCACAGCATAAATTTTGACAGCAATTTATTCGTAATAAGTTTCTATTAAAACAACAAACAAAAAATAACGTAAAATACAAAACTTAAGTATATATAAAATATAAAGTTATACGGAACCATACATCTAAAACAACTAACAATGGCGTATGTATCTATGTATGATTATAATATACAAATAAAATATAAATGTAAATATGTATAAAACACATCTGTTATAATTATTAATGAAAATAACTTTTTAACAGGTCTCTAAAATGCATGTCTATTTATATTATTTGTTATTGGCTTAGGTAAGAAATGAAATAGTCTAGCGGCGAGGAAGGTATGTGTTCTTGATCCCATCATTTTAAGCATTATTTCAAAGAATAATATATCCGTAATTTTCTGTATTACTGTAATATCTGATAAAAAATTCCTAGTCACTAAATTACTATAATAACTGATAAATCAGATTTGAATGTTTCAAAATTTTCAAATTAATATAAATTGTCGTTGATCCATGAGTGAAGTCTATATAACAAATCAGAAGAATACGTAGGTTCTTCATTGTATGTTATTTTTATTAATCTCTTTTAATTTTTTTTAGGTGTGTATTCAATACCTACTCTTCCCAGTCTGTACTCTCATATGTAATGTGTCGGTCTATCACTGTCATATATGTTATATTTAGTTATATGATGCCTACAATTTTTTTAAAGAATTTGAAGAAGTAGATGGATATGCTCTGTTAGTATTCCTATTACATAAATATTATTTTAATCCTAGTTTAAATGTGAACCAATCACAAGAACATGGTTTTATTGATCAACATTTGATATTTTAAATGAATGATATGGTAGTAGATGTGAACAGTATGAAATAAAAGATACAAATAGAGTTTTCTCAATTTAGTAACAGTAATTTATAATCGATTATAAATTATAGTTTTTATGTTTTTAAAATATACCCTAATTTAGCTTTCGATGAGTAATGCCATATCGTCTGCAAAACTCGTAATGTTACATTCCGAGTTTATCTAAAATAAATAATTGACGTAAATAATAAATATTGGTCCTACGATCACACCTTGAGGTACACCATATTCTGTGTTAAGATAATCGACTTTAGAATTATCCATTTCCACACACCGTTTCTTATATGTCAGATTAATTTATGTGCAGTACACCTAATTCCAACTTCTTTTAAGTTATCTAAGTTATATAATTTTTTCATACCGTCCTTATTTTTTCAAAATTACTTTCATAATAGTTCTATCGAGTTTTGATATTCTTTGTATTAATTTATTACCATATTTCGAATACTCTTTTTTTTTTAATGGATTCTAACTTTTTGAATAGATTATCTTTCTTTTATATTAATATATTTTAATGCAAATTGACTAAGTTTATGAACCATTTAAAAAAACCATAGATTGGATTTTGTGTACATATTTTTTATAGACTATAAGACTATCTCTAGTTTAATTCTCTATAAAATTATCTAGTTAAATTCTTTGTTTTCTGACTAATCTAATTAATCATATTTACAATTAGATGAAATCAAAGAATTCTAAAATTGGTAAATTTTCATTATTTAATAAACATGGTAGGTACTCATGCATGTTATGTTTTATATTGGTATGTTTTAAACATTATACAAAATTGTAATATGTTCTTTCAGCATGGCATTCTGACATTGATAGCAATAATTTATGTTATGTAACTTTTACTCCATTAAAAGAGTTTAGACTTGGTGATACTAAAACATTATTTAAGCGACCTTAAAATTTCGCGTTGATGTATTTCGCGGAATTGAATTTGATTTGAATAAATTGTACTTTCTTATGGAACATGTATCCATGTAAGACGCAGTTTTGTTAAGACCTTGCCGGTTGATTAACTCTCAACACCTTGCGGACTTTCAGAGGTTTGTTAATAATTCAATGAAGGACAATCTGCTGAACTTAGATAATGTCTTCTTGTCTGACGAAGCGTGGTTTCATTTTTCGGGATGTCAATTTAAAATATGCAAATGTGGAATGATAGTCCACATATATTTATTTTTTATCTCCATTACATTTCCAGAAGACTGGTGTTTGGATGATAGTTTTTCGCAGAAAAATTATTAAGCCCACTTTTTTACTTTCACCATCAATGCAAAGTGGTATAGAAACACCATTTCTGCGGAATTTCTTCAACGACTATACGACAATGAACTTTAGTATGACTATTTTCAGTAAGACTGCAACAGCCAATGCGATCCAAGACGTTATAGTTTTTTTTCCAGGAGTTATTTTACAACTCATTCATAGGTTTACATATACAAGTTGAATTACATCCGAGGCTCCGAGGTCTGTCTTGTCTGATTTGTCTGATCATTACAGACAATTTTGTGTTCCCGTACTTAAAGAATTGTTGAAAAACGTGCAATCAAAAAGCCACAAATACTGCAAAATGTTTTTGATAACGTGACGAGGTGAGTAAAGTTGTGAATTGAATAAGGCAAGAGACAATTTTCAATAGTTATTAGTCTTTCATTTTAATTGATGACGTCAGTAGGCATATAACTTGATTCATTTTGACTAGTATAGGAAGAATCATTTAAAAAGGATAATATAAGGAAGATATTTTCCATATAATGACCACCTTTGACCAAGATAATGCTTGATATTGAGTAAAATATAATTTAAAGAAGTTCGAGAACACAATACGATAAAAAACTCTAACAATTAAAAAAAAGGCTTAATATATTATTTTTAAAGATTAGTTCTACTATTACTATACAAACATAACCGAATAAATCTCTAAATTTCAAACAATTAATCAACTTTTTAAAGTCAACTTTTCTGCAATTACTTATGATCATGTATCCGCCAAAAGTTAAGCTTTGTGGAAGGCGTCAAAGATGTCCGTCTAATTTTCTCAAGATCTCAAGCATCGAATGCTACACTGATGATTATCAACAAAGATGATATTATGTCTGTAACTTATAAGTCGGGTCACGGGTAGGATTCAACATTTCCAGGATGGAATCCGAACGACAGACAGCTGTTTCGAACTCATTAGTTCTCATCAGTGCCGTACACGGTACACCGATCCAGGACAAATGTCGAAACAAATCCGTGGGGTTTTAAGCTAAATCTATAAGATCTATGTCTGTAACGTATAAATAACCCCGACTTATAAGTTACAGACATAGATCTTATAGATTTAGCTTAAAACCCCACGAATTTGTTTCGACATTTGTCCTGGATCGGTGTACCGTGTACGGCACTGATGAGAACTAATAAGTTCGAAACAGTTGTCTGTCGTTCGGATTCCATCCTGGAAATGTTGAATCCTACCCGTGACGGGGTCCTTTTTCAGAAAGATGATATTACGATATGCAATTCTTGTGCCTGATATCCCTAATTATATCCAAGCTGCTATTTTTGTTTACATTTAGTTTTATGTCAAAATTGCTGCATTTTATTAATTTCTATATTTGTGGATCAGAATGATCACCATAAGATACTATTCGATATAAATGAATGGTTTAACTATTTAAACACTGACATACTTCTATAGTTTTTAGTGAAAAAGTATTAAATTCTTGAGTTTAACTATTGATGATTCTTCTGTTGGCAAGGTTAGTGTTTCAACTCAATTTTTAAACTTAGTTCTATATCTCATCAGCTAAAAAAATATAAAAAATGTTCTATATATTGACCAACTAATATAACTATATTATGCTTAAGTGGATTCACGTTATATTATATGTTTTTGGGGCTCAACATTATCTTATTCAAGTGATATTTTATTGTCCAATAAAAGGTAACTGAGGTGTAAGTTAGGGGTGTAAATATATTCTTAGATATCTTAATATTGCAACACTACTTTCACTATATATTTGAAATGTGTCTCTATGTGTATATGAATAATAAGTAATTTCTCAGTAGAAATGAAGTTCACAAGTGCATCATGTATAAGACTATGGTATCGGAAATAAGTTTCAGATACCATTGTGTCATTTTAATGTGGCTTATAACTCACCTAATTGCTTATGGCTGAAAATGTTCAATAACTTACCTAGTCATATATAATCATGAAACACTGTAACAATTTAATAATATTTAAAACAAGACTAAAATTATTTCTAGCTGAATAATGTTTGTACAAGATTGATGAATATTTTACTACTGAAAAAAATTATTACCTAACTTTTAAGACACTGGCTATTACTATTCAATCTGTATTGACTTATGAGAAAATAGATATTATAGTTAGTATTACTTAATCTTGAAAAGATGAATTTTAAATTATTATTATTAAAAAATTATTTCACTTTTTTATCCATAGCTTACACTTTATATGTAAAGGATGAAAAGAACAGTTTCTGGAGCAATCAAAGTAAATATTTCTTATTTGATTTTCTCGCATCAAATTTCCAATTTTAAATAAATATTTAAACAAATAGTGTTTTTATATAATGTACTATAGATTTATAGTGATATTACGGTCATATATTCCTTTTAGAGCGAGTGAGTAAGTGAGGTCTTAGATCCGCCAGTAAAAAATTACCAAATATTTATTTCCCCAAATAATCCCTAATTCACTTATTAATCTATTGCTATAGTTATATTGGCATATGGAATTCTTCTTTGGAAAGAATTTATAGCGTTATTACTGTATTTATTTTCCTTAACAAAGATATGAAACAAAAACAAACCCACTTTTCTAAATTTGTGAAGCAGTAACAAACACATCAATAACTTAAGAAACGTGATAAAACCATATTCATGTTCGCAAATGCTTTAGTAAAAAGAAAAGTAAAGTTATTATTAATGTTATCAAAACTTGTCGCGTACTGTAATTACCGTTATTTATTTATTCATTTTTGCCTTTATGTGTTGTACAACACATTTTCTACATTGCGAATTCTGCATTATTTCTTTATTTTATACAAAGATTAAGTTTGTTACAATTTTATATAATAAAAATATATTTTCGTTTTAACTTTTCCCATTTTATAATAATGTTCAATTAGTTGTAACGTCGATCAAAGAGAACAATGAAAGAACAGAAGGAAAGGACAATTGTTAATAATACAAACTTTACACGCGAAATTTTAAATAATATTGAAGGTACTTTTCATAAAGCACCTTATGTATATAAAGTACATATATAAAAAAAACATTAATTCAGGTTTGTACTTTATTTCTCTATTTTTATAAGAGAAGAGTTGCAAAAAATTACAAATAAATTTGACTAAATGAAAATAATAAGCAGAAAGAAATAAATTTAGTCTTACATCGCATGAAGTATTTGCAATATCAGAAGTTCTCCAAGGATTAGTCCTCGAGCCTCTTTTGATTATTATGTTCATTAATGATATTTGCATCGATCTTCAGGTGGACGTTTTTTTGTATGCGGATAACCTAAGTTGTTTGCAATTATTGACGGTAGATGATGTTACCGCTTATATATATTTAGAGATATTTATTATATATTTTTATAGATTTTTCTAAAAATTAGGTTGTGGTGTCAACATGATAAGCCCCCATTAAATATAATGTAAGGTAATTACGTTTACAAAGAGAAATATTTTCATGCATTTTTTGTATCAAATAGATATATAATTTATTTCATCACTATTTGTCAAATAAAAAATCCCAAACGGCTCCCGATTATTTCATACCGTGGCTTGTTTTTATGGCTAGACTCAGGTAGATTGTTCCGTTTATCGGCAAGATAAGAGAGTTTTTTTATTCATGAAATGAATAGGTATACACATATATATATATATATATATATATATATATATATATATATATATATATATATATATATATATATATATATATATATATATATATATATATATATCATGATATGAATACAATGTAAATAAATGTATGAAATTTAAAGATTTGGGTATTATCTTTGATGTCAAATTAACTTATATTCCCCATATTAATGATATCGTATCGAAAGCTTTTAAGAACCTCTGCTTTACTATGAAAAATTCCAAAGATTTTGGATATATTTCGAGTCTTAGCTTATTGTTGAATGTGTTCCAAACCTAGCTACACGCTGTATCTCTTGTTCAGTATTATTTCACAATAAAATCTATTAAACATAATAGATTGTTCTCATATATTAAGTCATATTTCTTTATCAGTCCTTCAGTTCAAATTCGCTTCTACACAATATTTTATTTTTAAACTCCGTGCGAATATGTTAAAATTTCTCCTATTTTGTTTATGGAACGTGTTCAAACTGCATGAATATGACTTATCAGCAGGATCTCCACATATTTAATGCTTCAGTTATTAATATTGAACAATGTATTTTAAATTAATTATGTTAAATTTGTATATGATTCTTATTTATTGCGTCTTTTTCCTACTTTATATATTGTATGTGCCACTAATTACAGTACTATATGTATCACTTATGTATAATTTATTTTTATTACTTTTCTAATTTGTAGTTTTAGATATTAATATTTGTTTTTGCTTCCTTATGATTAGCTGCTGCACTATTAAATTAGCATGAAATATATGTAGGTGTCTATTTAAAACACAGTGTTATATGTTTACTATTAAGATTAAGTCATTTATCTACCTCATAGTCATTTGTCTATATTACATCTAGGGATATAGGGGATTACATATAATGATCATAATATCTTCCGATCTTGTATCCATAAAGTGTTGGAAAGTGTATGTATTAATAAAACATTTATCCATGAAGCGAAACTAAAAAAAAAATAGAAAACCAAAAATAGACGGAAAAGAAAAGAAAATACCAATACCAAGGTTAAGAGATAGTTATGCACTACGCATGAGCTCTTTGCTTTATAAAACTACGAGTACAATTGAACGTGACATACAACCCAATAGAAGAAATCGTTAATCTACATCATTAATTCATTTCAGTAGTCTTTTATCGCGATGCCAAAAACATGTTGTACATAATGCAAAAGCTGTTAGTAATTTCGTAAGAATGTAGAGATCAGGTCTGATGATGACAAGAGCGGGTTTATTGAGCAGTTCCCCCCGCTAATGCGACCTATTAAATTATAATAAACTCCAGATGTATAAAAAACAGAATAATCAATTTTTGAAGTTAATTATGTTCTTAATCTCAAAATAAAAACGCCCTCTACCAGTTAGAAGCATAATTAACTCAAAAATTATTCAGCATTTCCTATTTTTCAAAGAAATGTATCTAAAGTGTTTCATTACTTTCTTATTATACAATACATATCTTGTTCCGATATTAATATTTTCATTTTATTGTACATATGGTACATATTTTGTACTATAGTAAATTGATATCTTGATCATTACGTTTTATTTAATGTATATTATAATACACAATTTTTGTTATGTTTAAATATATGCTTTAATTATTATATACATTTGGATCCCTTGAAAATATTTCTACGAGTGCCGAAATATGTAATATTACTTTTTATGCAATGCACAAACTGGAAAGTGAAATAGAGAGAAAGTCAAAAAAGCAATCTGTAAGAAGTATAAATGCCAGTTTTTTAATAGTTGACAGTTTGCATCTAAACAAACAAAACACTGTTATACAACCTGGGTGCTCAATTTTACCATTTATTAACTGAACCATTAACTTAACATGTAACCAGTAACAATATTCTTCTTCTTACATAGCCTGGATTTACAAAATATCATAGTACTGCCACATCTCTGATTAACGATTGCAATAACATAACAGCTGCCATTGCCAAATCAGAAATAATTTACTTAGTTTTGCTGGATTACAGCAAAACTAATTAAGTAAAGCCTTCATTAAGCCTTAATTAATCACGAATTACTAATGGCCATCTTACACTATTATGGAATTAATGAATCAATACGTTTCTGTTTTAAAAGTTATCTTTTCAATGGAACACAAAGTGTTAAAATAAATAACAGTATGTCAACTGAATTTCTGGTGACGCAAGGTATTCCACAAGGTAGAATTCCAAGTTCCTTACTATTAACAACCTTTACTGCAGATCTGCTGGAACTTTTGATACCACACCATAAAATATACCTTTATGCAGGCAACTGTTAACTGGAATTGTCTGTTAATCCTGAAGAGTGCAATGAGGTTATAGTCAAATCGAGCAAGAATTTGTACAATATATGTGTAATCGCTTTTCAATCTACTGTGAAGAACTTGGGTGTTATATTTGATGAAAATTAAAATTTTGAAAAACATGTTACAACTAAGTGTCAATAGTAATATGCAACACACACATTAGTATACTGAATACAATATTTTTAAGATGCACTATCATTTTCTGATACTGTTTGCATCACTAGTTTATAAAATCGTTATCCATAAACCTCCTACTTATATATAGACCAAATGCATAGAATTCCGCAACACAAACTTACAAAATTTGAATCTTGATTTTCATACCTAGGACCTAGAGTTTTAAATACATATCATGTATTTAATACATGATATGTATTTAAATACAATCATGTATTTATACCAACAAGTAGGTACATCAAAATTCAAGTTTTAACATAAATTTAAGTCCGTTAAGCTAAATAAATAAAAAGACAATGTTGTTGTGAACTCTTAATATCTATTAAGTACATACGGTGTTTGCAGATGTTCAAATATAGTCTGAAGTTTGGAGTTAAGTGTATGGAATGGCCTGAAAAATGCTTTGCAATGCCTTCTCCCATTGAAACGTATATTTATATGTTCTGCAATAAACGTTATTATTATTATTATTATTTACGAGAAAAAAAAGTAGAAAACACTTATTTGGAATTAGGGGTATAATAAATACATTATGGGACAAAAATAAAAGTAAAACTGCAAGATTTGTAGAATTCCTTAAATAATAGTATAGCAATCAAAATACTGAGGATCCATGTTGAATAATGTTGGTTTAGGTCCAAGGTATCAACTGTTAAAATAGTGGTAGTTATATTTCTTACACCCTGTGTAGTGCATTTGGCAAAAATGTCACAGTAGTCGATTTTGGATCTATATGCAACCAGGTTTTCAATATCAAGCTGTAATATAATATTAGTTGCAATGTATTTTCTTGAAAAATTAAATGAAAATGTTAAAAGAGACAAATTTGCTCTAAAAATATATCAGTAAAACATAGGAGTAATATTTAAGAAAATGGAGTTACTGTCCAGATACAAACAATTGTGAGTTGTTTGTATCTGGACAGTAATCAACATTATTCAAAACTAGGATTGGTAATTACTGGAGATTGGCATTTTATATTAAATCTATTATCCTGAAGAAACAAATTCATATATTGTTTATCTACATTGATTTTTAATGTCATAATGTGGTTTAATTTATTTATAATGTATAAATATGTCACGAACATTGTACCGGATCTTAATATTAAAACACGTGGAAGATATTTAAAAAACAACATAATAACGAGTAATATGATTTATTACGCTATCCGTTAGCTCATCCAACGAATACTGCATACTATGTTGCAGTAAAAACAAACATATTTTTTCACATTTAAAAAGAAACTACTGAGTTTTTTAATCTGATTGAAATGTACTTAATTTTCTCTAGAATTCTAGTCTGGTTCTCATCAGATTCTGCTTCATTCAGCATATGCCAATTTCTGCGATTCAGTATTTGTTCAATCGAACCCTAAATTAAACATAAAATAATTAGTAAAAGATGAAAGAAACAAATTCAACTTCCTAATATACAGGTTTATAATATAGAAGCTTGACAAATTCAACATGATTGTTGACCTTAGTTTTAAAAAGGAATAATCATTTATTTATAAAAACTATGTACCGATATCTATTATTGCAAATAATAAATGAAATAACATCGTTTCTTTTTATTAATTACTTAATAAAGATAATACCTATTTCAAAACGTATCTGCTATATGTATATATGAAGTAAATGGTAGAATTAACAGAAAATATAATTTCTGGATTTAAGGCTGCTAGAATGGTTTCAAACAGAATACGCTTTTGTTGAAGGGCCGACTGAAAGCTTTAATTCACCCTTTGAATATCTATAAACATTAACCACATAGAAGCGAATAAACCTATGAACCTCCAAAAATTCACAAACATATCTGAAAATCTTAAACTAAAAAGTGTGTATAATGAAAATAGGACGTTTTCATAGTATATCTGTATCGTATCTGGTACTCCTTTGATTTCTAAAGAACATATAGAAAACAAAGAAACTAACGAAGAGAAAATAAATACGAAACAGAGAAAGCATTAGACGAACAGACGAAAAGAAAATGTGATAAGATTAAGCATCAAAAAGTGAAAAACTATTAGTAGTGTCACAGAAAATAGCGCGGAAAAGTGATACTGATCAATTTCTATTTCCAAAAATTCCGAGATTGAAGGCACTAATACCGGTATTTTCGGTATAATACTCAACAGAAATACATTAGTACATACACCATATTTATATGAAATTTACTAAATAATTTTACTAAATGTTGATAAGGGATAAAAAAGATTATTTTAATTTAATAGTATTTAACTTTATATTCCACAAGAAATAAAATTGTAATATACCTATTTTTTTATTTATTACTCTTTTGGTTTGTTCTATCCATCTATTCCGGAAGAATTCTGATATTGTTAAATTACAAACAACAATGGTAAACAATTATGACAACATGCAATTGTTGAAGATTGGTTATAAAATAAGAAGAAAAGGACTAAGACAAACAAAACTGAAGAAAAAGGTGAAAGTAAACTGAAATTGTAATTTTATAAAAGTAATTTGTTCGTATAATATAACTATATCTATTATCTGTTATTTTCCTTGTGCAACAATAATTAATGTTTTGTTTTTTAATAAAAATTGTTACTGAAATCGATATAATTTCAGATATATTGTCTTCTAAAGATACTAACGTATCTACTAAATCCTTCGGACCATGCTTCTGTTGAACTCCATTCAAGCTCAATAGGAAATTTTCTTCATGCAGCATTTAAATTTAATGCTCAAATTACACGCGACATTTTTGAAAATATCTTTTTATTAGTTTTTTATTTTACAGAATATTATGATTTTAAAAATGTCATAAACTTAATTTAATTATTTCGCAGACTTATTTATAATATTGCCTTAAAACTTATATAGATTTTACCAAAAATTACCAATAACAGAAAGAAAAAATCAATATACATACATAATTTAATATGTATGCAATATACATGCAATAAATGTAAATATACTCTTACAACTTATTTTTTCAATGTTAAGGCCAACAACATTTTTAAACGTATATCCCCCTATATTCATTTCATCACATTTACATTAAATGAATAGCTACCGACTACGAAACTTCAGTGTATCCAAAAATGGTGACAAATATTTTGGCTGGTAACCTAATTTCCGCACACGTTCTCTGTCTCACGTGCTAAATAACTGAAAATAAATGTGATTAAAATTTTAAGTGGATGTGACTGTAATAGTGTACATACATGTTTTTCCGGCCAACGGGCAGTTATACATCAATAGTATCGTATTTCTTAAAATATAAAAATGGATGTAGACTATATACGAGTAGTGTCTTGTATTTAGATGAATACCATAGAAAGAATTCATTAATTCTATCTAAATACTCAAGACGAACATACTATTATAGCTATATTTGATTTATTTCCTAATTGAATATGAATATTATTTAATACATACTCTATATTTGCTCGTACTTTTATGCGGATGCTTGAATATTACATATTTCTTTTTAGAATTACAAACAAAAATTACTACTTAATATAAACAAGTACATACATCATGATGAATAGCTTATTTGACTTATTTGAATAGCGTATATGGAAAACTACAAGTAACATGATACTAAAATTTTGAACAGTAGGTTTTCACAGGCTCTATTTGATGATAATAATACCATAATACATTCAATCTAACACTTAATTGGTTGTATCGAAAGACATAATCAACTTCCTTATTGTAAATAGCACATAATTTTTTAAAAAAATAATCGACTTCTAAACATTATTTTAAGATAACTTTGAATAGCATTCCTTATATCTAGAATTAATAGCTTATGAAATATTTCGATTATAATAAAATCGTCTGATTGATCATTTGAAATTATTCAATAACAGTGCCAAAGTACTGTCGCAGATAAGTTTTGCAAGATAATTAATTACTCCAATGCATATTATTTCAATTTATTTTATGTCTTTGGAAAAAACAACAGAATTTTTAGGCGAATTTCTGCAAGACAACAAATAGAGCAGCTGGGAAAATCCCCAATTTTTAGTATTATATTATTTGTGGTTTCTATGAAACGTCTAGTAGGTCATTGTATGTAATTTCTCTGTATATAAATGGAGAAAGATTTTATAAAAGTAAAATAAATAAAATAAAAGTAAAAGAAACATATTTAAAATTTATAACCACGAATTTAATTTTGACTAGAAAGAAAAGAACAGTTTTACACAATACTCGTGAACTGCATTGATTAAAGATGATCGAAACTGTTTTTCGATGTCAGCAATTTCGATAATAAATGGAGTATTGATTAATGTAGTATTTCTGTTTTGGTATTTGGTAGAAAACTCATTTGCTGATATTTCAGTTTTCACAGTAAGAGCTATAATCAACTTCAATATTCAGTACAATATCACACATACAATTCAGTACAATGTCATACAATTCAGAAATCCTTTTCTTTAGAAATGTGTCTCAATTCAATTTAGTCTTGTACATTGAATTAACGAACGAAAAAATTGAATAGCATTATTAAAAAATAAAAATAAAATAGAATATTTCAACACATTCCGCTTAATTATTTTCAAATTATTGAATGATACCGTTCTCTTACTTTTAGCACCCCCAAGAAATGAAATTCCTTAAAAGAATAAAAAGTGTAACCAGAAGGGATATAATAAGAAACGAAGACATTAGGAGAGAGCTGGAGGTTGAGTGATTAGAAAATGTTATTAAGAAGTAACTTGGTTAGTGGGGGCACATACAAAGAATGAGAAAGAAGTGCAAGCGAAACAGGTTCAGCTGGCCTAAATGCAGAGGAAAGCGGTAGAGGAAGACCCAATGAGAAGTGGAATGAACAAGTGGGAAAGATATTGATGAGGGCACAATTGAGAGGAGGCAGTTAACTAGCGAGAGACCGAAAAGAGTGGAAGAGATTTATGAAAACAAGATTATAGACAAATAAGAAATTCTCCCCTACACCCAATATGGGTAAAACAGGGTTATACAATTATATGTGTGTATATATCGTTTATCTAATAATTTTTAAACTAATTTTCAACATGTTGAGTTTGTATTAGATCGGATATTTCAAGTCATCTCAATATTGCTTTACTTAAACAATCTCGCAATTTTTAATTATTCTACAAAAAAGAATCTGGTGTCACTCCAAGGAATCATACTGGTACTAAATATAATTGCCTTTCTTAGATTCAACCGCTCTTCACGCTGTTACTATTATATACCAAATTATTATTAAATACCAAAGTTAAATTAGAGCTTCTAGGCTATAAACCTATTTAACATATAGGCATAGGCATATTATTAAAGAAAACTAAAACCATAGGACTCTAATATTCCTGCTAACAGTTCTACAATTATTGTGCTACCTTCATTAGATCTGGTAGTTTCTTCTCAACACTAATATCATTCATTCAGTCACCCCACTGCGTATCACCAGTGTCTGCTTCAATGTCTTTTGTAGAATGGTCAATATTATCTTTTAATTAATTGTTTTGTATTTTTTCAATTTTATGAAATACAGTTAATATAAAATCACTGTTTACTCAAGTTAGACAAGAACACACCAATTTGGGATAAAAATTGACATCGTAACATCGTGGTAATATTTTACTACATGTAGGTGTGAAATTTTAAATTAGTGGTTGCTGCAAATCACAAAATATATTCACTCATATTCACAGTGGGAAATTTCACCCATTTAGGTGGACAAAAATCAAGTCAAAAGTTATGTATTTTGGAGTGTTGTGTGTTCAGATTATTAGTTGGTAAATCGCAGTATACTAATATTTTAAGCCATAGACTGTTTATAAACATACAGTCCAACGAGAAAGGGATCCTTGTTTACACAAGTGTCTGTACCCTGGACTGACAATAGCTTATCTCGCTGGCCGAATATTTTAATTACATTAATGCTACTGTATCCGTCGATTGTATTAATTAAAAATGGACTTTTCTGAGACAGGTAGGACCATATATTTCTTAATTAATTATTTAAAATTTATTGAAATATACATTTAAATTCCTGTTATCAATATAAAGGTAGTTTTAGGAGGTAGTTTTTCGACAAGTTGGCGGAATATCCTAAGAGACGTCGGGATGAAAGCTTGGTGAGGTACATTCTTGCTGTCGCTAACATTCCCAGCATAGAACAAGTCAATTTAGGGACCTTTGAGAGACAGTGTCACTGATGTATCGGAGAAAATTTTGACACGATGGGAGAGATGTCACCGAAAATTGTAAGTTTTTTTGACCAAATATTCACGTTGGCTTGATATGGATAACTTCACGTTTACCATATCAAAACAATACATCCAACTCACGACACAACGTACAGGAGGCCCTGAAGAAACTTTTTTAGAGTCAAATGAAAAAACTAAAAAAAGAAAAATTAAGGATTTACTACTGGCAGTTGACTACGAAAAATTAACATACGCTGCACATCTTTCTCTTTACACTACTGGTTAAGCGTGGTGCTTCAAAATTAGTAAAAGAAGCGTCTACCTCTCAACAGCCATCTTCAGTTTTAAAAAAGTCAATGTCTACCAACGAACGATGTTTGTCCGCTGATGAAGCTTTGTCCTTGTCTGTTGACTGCAAATTAACTAAATCTTCATATAGTTTGTTGAGAGAAACAGCGAAAAAAGTTGGACACAATCTATACCCTCCATATCACAGACTCAAACAGGCCAAAAAAGCATCTGATGAATCATATGATGGTACAAGTGAAAATGAAACAAGTGATAGTGACTGACCTATATTTTTAAGATGTTTCCCTTGTTTTAGTATTTGTATATAATTAGTAGTGTGTAGTATTGTAGTTAAATACAAATTTTCTGGAATTTGAATGATTAAAGTCTACATTTATTTTTTCGTAATAAAGCAATTTATGACTTTGATTATATATTTATTTGAGAAATATGTATTATTTACATCGAAAGAAGGGACTGAAAGTGATTTTACTAGATAAACCTGTATTGTTATTATTAAAATTTGGTATAAATTAAACTAAAATACCAGTTTGTTGCACAAATCATCCAAAAGGACCACATTTTAAAATTTTTTTCTCAATAACTTACTAAATATTAGCCCAATGTTTTTTTAATGTCATTTCTCGGACTCAGCGACTAGAAAAACACTTAAAAGTGCGTTAATATAGTTTTGCCCACCTAAATCGCTCATTTAGCCCACTATGATATTGAACTATTCGTTTCGTTGAAAATATTCATGCCAAACAAAAGGAGCCTAGGTGGGTAAACTTAAATAAATAAACGTGAACATTTTTAGTTCAAACATAGTTCACTACGTTTTCTTTATCTAAATTATATTCCACTAGTGTAATGTAAAGTCTGGAATATAGGGTACATAACGGTAGGACTAGGTTTCTTCCTATATGCACAGAGTGCACAAACTTACCTCTTGTACTACATCCTCCATGGCTTTTTATGCTGTTCTACTTCACAATTATGTATGAACTACTTAGAATTCTGGATAAACTCCCAGAAGCATCGTCACCAGACGTTCCTTTGCCTAATTCGTGAAATGAAAGAGAAAAGAAAGAGTCTGGTTATATCGCCAGCGACAAGGAACTTCACAATCAAATATAATATGGAAGACAGTTTTTTCTTCTTCATTGCAATCTACGAATGAGATGTGGCCTGACCTAAACTTATACTGTGTAGGTGCTTCCTCAAATCGCAGTGACCTATTAATAGCCGCAGGATTTTATCTGTATAAGGTAATGCATAAATTTTAAGTAATTTATTTTTTGTATCTGTACAAAAAATATCTACATAAGTATTTGTAAGTTAATAAATTTGTAAGTTAATACCTACATAAGTATTTGTACTAGTTTTTTCATATAACATACTCGTACAATGCTTTGGTAAACGAATGAATAAAATTGTAAAAAATTCAAGGAACAACTTTTGAGGAGAACTTTCGGACGCATCAAATTTTTATTTAAGTTTATTTATAAACACAATTAATACATACAGGGTGATTCATGTAGGAGGTATGACGTTATATATATTTTCTTTTAAATCAACCCCCTTTTTATTACGGAATGTGAGCGCACATTTTTTACATACTGTGATAATTACAATAGCTCATAGATCATAGGTTAGATGAAAAATATGAAGAAAAACGATTTTGCAATTTAAATACTAAATTTAATGAACTAAATTAAATGTTGCCTGACAGTAGCCTTAGCGACCTATAATGTTTTTATTGCTGTACGAGAATCAGCAATAGTCAGATAGTCATTATTTCTTTTGGACGAGGCTGTTGTGAACGGCCATGTCAATAGGTAAAACTGCCATTATTCGGCTACTGAGAATTCCCGATGGATGATAGAGTATCAAACTCAAAATCCCCAGAAAGTGAATGTGTGGTGCGGCATAGTGGAAGAATTCTGATTCCCTATTTCTTTGACGTAAACATAAATGAGCAAGATTTTTGGATTTTCTTCGAGACGATCTTATTCCTGTACTAATAACTTTATATCCAGATGTAAAGGAACCTGATCTTCAGAGAAAATACTTTTCTTTCCAACAAGATGGTGCACCTCTCCATTATGCAGCACCTGTCCGCGCTTATTTAGATGAAATATTGCCGAATAGTTGGATAGAGAGAAGGAGGCCGATTGAGTGGTCTACCAAATCGCCAGATTTTATACCCCTAGATTACTTTTTATGGGGATACTTAAAATGAAATGTATACGTTACTAGGCCGGGGCATTTAGAAGATCCAAAAATTCGTTAAAAATCAAGAATTCGTCACGAAATACAACGTATATCTCCTGAGGTTATTGACAATGTTCAAAATTAATGTATTAATAGTTTTGGATACTATCAGGCAGTCAACGATGGGTAATTTGAACATTTCATTAGGTGATTTTTGAAGTAATCATTGCCATTAAATTTAAGATTTTGAAATTACAAAATCGTTTTTCTTATTTTTTATCTAATCTAGCTTGTCACGCTAATATTATTATTACTGTAGCATATGTACAAAAATATGCTCTTTCACATTCCGTAATAAAAAAGGGAGTTCCATTAAAAAAATATCGATTATGTCATACCTCCCTATATAAAAATAACTCTGTATGTATTAATTATACAGGGTGAGTCGGGAGGAACGAACCAAACTCTAGGAGTGTATTGTACGCGTGAAAATAATGTAAAAAATTTAAATGTTGTTATCCGATTTTAATTTGTTTTCAAGTTATAGCGTAATTAAAAATAAACAAAAGTCCATACATTAACGTTTTGGTAACGTTTTGGTTATAAATGTTCAAAAGTACCGCTATTCACCTCTAAACATTTTCTGCTTCTTCTACGAAGGGCGCCTGTAGTTCTCCAGATTAAATCATGTCTTTGTTTAAGATCGGCTGCAGCATTTCTAACGTTGAATTAGTGCATCCCGAGTGTCCACTTTTACTTTATACACTTCATCTTTGGATTAGCCCCACAAACAATAATCTAGTGATGTGAGGTCTGGAGATCTTGGAGGCCAACTAATAGGACCACTGCGACCAATCCAACGCCCTGGAAACCTTTCGTCCAAATATTCCTTGACCAGACGAGCGAAATGTGCAGGAGCTCCATCGTGCTGGTAGTACATTTCCATTCTGAATTTTAAAGGAACATCCTCTAGTAGTTCGTGTAATTCATTTTGTAAAAAAATTAAGTAGTTGTCTCCTGTGAGGCGATTCTCCAAAATGAAAGGGCCAATTAAATAACCATTGACCATACCACACCACACGTTTACCGAAAACTTATGTTGAAAGTTACTTTCGACTGTTGCATGGGGATTTTCATCTAACCATACATGACAGTTGTAAGTATTATTAATGCCGTCATGGGTAAATGTTGCTTCATCTATAAAAAGTATGCGCGATACAACACGAGGATTCTTATTTATCCACCGACAAAATTCCATACATATATGATAATCTTTCGGTTGTAGGTGCTGTACTCTCTGTACATTGTATGGATGTAAGCCCTGTTGGTATGTTTATTACTCTTGTTTGTGGAATGCCCAATTGAATACAAATTCTTCGTGAGCTGGTCGTTGCATCTTCTGCTACTACATCCAGAATATCTTCTACCTCGTCTAAATCTTGTCGAGTAGCTCGTTCAGATGTTACGTTAACACTGGGAAGCTTTCCGGTCTCGCACAGTTTGTTGAAAACTGTGATAAATACATTTTTATTAGGATGTCCGTGATGTGGAAACCGTTGACGATATTCTTCAACAGCAGCTCTAGCATTCCCATTACAAAAACCATAAACAAACGCCATATTTGCATATTCTAAATTTGAATACGTGTTTGGCATTTTGTAATACTTTAATCGTTCAAACTCCAAAACCTTAAATCACTGTCACAATAGATTGAAACATTATCAAAACAACAAAGTTATCAAATGTATCAACCTCGAGCATGGCGTACTAGTTAAACATTTTTAAATACGCTATATCTTGAAAACAAATAAAAGTCGAATAACAACATTTGAGTTTGTTTGCATTATTTGCACGCGTACAATACACTCCTGGAGTTTGGTCCGTTCCTCCCGACTCACCTTGTATTTTAAAAAAATGTGTAACTAAAAATGAAATAGGTCCGAGAAATTTTCCCAAAAGTTATTCCTTGAATTTTTAACGAATTTATTCAATACTTTACGAACGCACTGTATAATAGTTAAAAAGCGTATGTACACGTTACCTCAATATAGAGATAAATGTACATAAATAAAACGTATGTGAAATAACTCATATTCTAATTTTTCATCTTTCCACACGATCACATCTATATTAATATTCTATACCACTCTCATATCAACGGAACATAATACAACGCCCTCTCTAATGTATTGTATCAGTTCTTCGCCTATAATATATTAATGTTACCAACATAATGGTCTACAATTTTGTCAGTTCACGTATCTTAAGTTTTAGACTACAAATATTTTACACAACATATAAGTGCAACATATAAGACATTTTACACTACATACCTCATGAAAAATTTCAATAATGTACTGAAATTATTCTACCCTATACAGAATTTAACAGGTCTATGAAAATATACTTGATTAAAATGAAATGAAATTAATATCTCGTTCAATTAAGGGTATTATTTTTCTCTTTCCACGCACCACATTCATGATTTTATATCTTTAGCTATTTACTACCAAAATCAATACTTTATATTTCCAACAAACAACATATGTTTCACCAAATAAATGCATTTTTTTTAATGAGCGTTCAGTACAAAATGTTTATATAGGCGTACAGTAACAGAATTGATAGAAGTCTGATGTCATAAATTAATTTTTTATTAATTAATAGTTAATTACAAAATTACTTCTGTTAATAAAAATGTGTACGATTTTTGTATATATTTCTTAAAAAAATATACTGTATATTTAAAACGATAAGTGGCACCCAGCTAATCTTGAAAACTACTGGTACATCAAAAACAGGAAGGTTGAACTATCATCTCTCGTATTTATAAAACAATATTATGACATTACAGCTTTAAAAAGGCGGAAATAAGAAATGTGTATGTTAGAGAGGGGTTTTTAAAAATAATATTAACGTATTTTAGGTTTATTTTAAAATTTATTCAGAACTCGAAACTATATTTGTTCACAGCACTGCATAAATATATAGTTCTAGGTGATAATCAAACATGACTATTGTTTACTGTTTGCAAATATCGAAAAAAATTCCGTACAACAAATAAAAAAATATTAATTTTTCAATTCTCAGTTATTTGGATGTATTTTTCAATTATCCATACTAGATAATTTATTTATAATAATATTTAAATGATCCTAAATGTTTCTATTAATAAAGAATAAGATCGTTATTTATAGAAAAATAATTAGAAACATAATAATATTGCCGTTAATTTTAATTTTCGTCAGAAAATAAATTAATATTAGGAATAAGGAAATTTTTACATCGAAATCGTCAGACAAAATAGATTGTTTCATGTGTTACATGATATGTTTTAGCAACAACTATTTTACAAAACATTCGTGTTGTATTTTATACGAGTTTCTTAATTTATTAATTTTTGTCGTATATCAGAAATCCACGGTTCGAATTGTTATATATGTTACCTATAAAAAAACATAACTTTTGAATATCTTTTCCACATATTAGAATGCGCACACATAAATCTTAAAAGTTTCTGTGCATGATGAAAAAAGTAAGTTTACTTAATTACTAAGCAGTAAATAATTAATGATTTTAAAAAGTACATTAAATATTATATGATTCAATTGGACATTAGTTCTACAATTTTTAAATAAATATACTAATAATATAATAAAATGAATGAAAATGGACCATATAAATAAAAACACCCTTAGGAATATTTTAAAATAAAATTTTCAATTGAAACATAAAAAATGGAATTAATTAAAACCGAGTATACATATGTATAAACGAAAGTGTATCTTTAGTGAAAAATATATTGATCTTGAAACTACTCTATTAAAATAGTCATGTTATTATAGTATCGGATTACTTATTTTCCATTTAAAGTAAGAATAAGAAATCAGTTTTAATTTTTTATAAACTTTTGATCGACGAAATACCCAACGCACATTGTATATATCATGCTTGGATAATATACTAAACCATGTTTCGCAATTATTTTATTAATATTTATCATTCTACTAGTAATTTTAATTTCTAAGAAGAAAAATTAATATCAAAATAATGATACTGAGACAATAAAAATAATAAAACAACGATTATTTCTTTACGGAACTTAACAGGTATTTGTATTTGTTATTCCATAACGTTGTATCTGTGTGGTGATTGTTTTTCATTATTACATGTCGCTTATTTAACAGTCTAACCAATTTAATGTTATGCCACTATTTATTGTGAAAAAAAGTTGATTTATTTCTTCTATGAAAAAAATCTATAATATCGAAAGTTAGCACTCATAAGAACAAAATAATCCTTATGCATGCGTGCAATTAAGTATGCTATTCTATACTAATAAATATTCTATAATGTATTATGCAATTAAAGTGTAAAAAATTAATAACAATATTCGCAGCATAGCCTCCACTGGGTCCAAAGTGAAAATCAAACTTTTTCAGTATTTAATCGGCATTTTTCCCACTGCAATTTTCCCATAACAATCGGAATTTTTCCCGTTAGAATTAATTTTCAAAATAAAATTTATTATTATATGCATTTTTTGTGCTTATTACTTAAAAATAATGGTTGTGTTTTTAAAATTCAAAACACCATAATGCGATACAGTAATTATTGTTACCTTTCTTTCACTGCGCTTAGAACCAAGGGAACTTCGACTATCAGTTTTCACAAATAAAGTTCAATACCAAGTAAGCCGCAACAAAGTCCTGAAATAGTTTACACAACTTTGATTTTCATTTCAGTTTACTCAACACTTGTTTTCACTTGTCATTGTCGTTCTTGTATATTCAATCGTTCACATTTCAATTAAAGCAACCTAATTGTTCCTTGAGGATAAAAAAAAAATAGTGAAATATTGTTTTGCCGGCGACCCGCAACGTTTGTATTGTTCAGCGGCTTCGAGGTTTTTGTAATTCGCGTGCGATGTATGAAGAGCGCATCTGATGACTCGACCATGCAACTCACTCTCTACTCCAGTGACCGAGTAGCAGGTTCATTTCAGACTGAAACTTGCCAATTGGTAATTATACAAGTCGGACACATCGAAGGTCCTTTTTTCGCCATATGAACCTCTACAGTCATACATTACATTTTACATTCGAGGTTAACACTTGCCCTGAATTATCTGGAATTTCCTATCTGACTCTCCGGTGGCTCCAGTCGTTTATTTTTCATAAATTATCTACGTTGTACTTAAAGAAGATAAAAATTAAGAAGTTCCTCTAATAGTTTATTCTGCAGCCACATTTTATTCTTCTATTCTATATAATATGCCAACAAAAATATACATTATTGGAAACTTCTTATATACATATAGGATGGAAACCTCTCATGGAATAAAACTACATTATTTTAGAAATTAGGAAAACGCTTGCACAAGTCTATATTGAAGATACGTCTTCTAAATGAAATTTTAAATATATAAAGTGATTCAAGTAAGTGAAGTACAAGAAAGGTTTCTTTAATGGAACACCCTGTATATTTTTAGATTGTGTTATTGGGTTGTGGTTGACAAAATTATTTCAACGATCTAGAATAACACTTATGATCTAACTGAGTAGTTAGATTATTATAGATATTCAACTGTGAGAT
The DNA here is from genome assembly GCA_037954035.1 of Rosalia funebris. Taxonomy (NCBI): domain Eukaryota; kingdom Metazoa; phylum Arthropoda; class Insecta; order Coleoptera; family Cerambycidae; genus Rosalia; species Rosalia funebris. The sequence continues at coordinate 17,571,976 of JAZFAV010000026.1, read as the reverse complement.
TGTTGAAATACTTCTTATATTAAATAATTTTAATTTAATATAAGTATTAAATTAAAATAAATATTCAAAATATTAATTGTTTACTTGTTTTAAATAATACAGTCTGTGGTAAAACTCTTACCCAACTTACTCCAAAATTTGAGGTGAAACATTCGTTATTTCCTTTGCACTCTCCTTTTGAGATCAAGTCAGATGTTATCTGACTTTGTTCCATATAATTTATTCTTGAGATAAGATCTAGTGATATAACTGGTGCTCAATAGACCTTGTCGTACAATCCTTTTATTATTTCATTAGAAAAGGTTTCACTTAAATATTCTTTTAAACTTACAGCATAATGTAAGAATAAAAGTGTTGTCACATATTCTTGAAATCACATAATTTCGTTCGGTAGGATGGAATCTAGTTTATTCGAATATAAGTTTGGAAGAATAGGAAGCGAAGAATTTCATTTATGATGAGATTTGGATACTTTTGAGCAGCCAAATTCCTAAATACTTTGAGGATATTGTGTTTCGCGTTTCCAATAAGGATACTCCACTGACCAATATCCACAATTCTGTTGGTCTACTTCCTCCTTCAATTCAAGCTCGTTTATTATTTTTTCGCAGAAATTAACTATACGAACAGAATCATATTCTGTTAGTTCCTAGATAAATGCGATTTTTATAAGGATGAAGTTTTTCTTCATTGAGATACTTAAAAAATGTATATGGCTGACGTTATTTTTTATAGGTTATATTTTATAAGGTAATTTGGCGTGAATTTGATCTTGGATTATGTTTAAGGCTTTATGAAATGTCTATTTTCACATCGTCTTCTACGAAATTAAAATTTATTTTTAACATGTCCAAGTCACTTGAACTGTGTATAAATTTGTATTGTGTATGACACGATCCCTTGTGAGATATGGGGCAAATCATGATACTTGATATTGACTTCTACATAAAAAAATTAACACGTCGTAAACATAGTACCAATAGTACCACAAAACACTAAAATGACTTCATTATAGGCAGATCAACAGCTACTTAGATAACTCCAAATCTTTCAAAGGTTTGGTCATGGGATTTTAATTCAAAAATATCTATAAATTGGATTTTCGAACAGTTTGACTCAATTTTTTAATATATTCCTTGAGAACAGACATTCGTATATTAAATACTCTACTCAACAGTTAAAGCAGATGCATTTATAGCGACGTCCGGCTTATCCTCAAGGGCCTTATACTTATTATATATTAGAGAGAAATAGTTTCGCGATGTTTCTGTTTATTATGAAATTGAATTAATCGTCATTTTATCAAATTAAAATACAAATAACGTTGGAAGAAAATATATAAACTTTTTCTATTACAGAGACATACATTTATTTTTATTATTAGACATAATTATATTCGTAACGATGGTAGATAAATATCGGTATAGATTTTAAAACAGCCAGTGCGTAAATTGGTATCAAATGTACTAACAAGGCCCAATATTGAACCCTGCGACCAGGGCCGGATGCAGGGGTGTCGGGGCCCAGGGCAATGAAAAAAGTGGAGGCCCTTTCAATCAATAAATATCTTTCGATAATTTTATTTTTACATTTGAAAAACAAATTTCCACTGTTAAGATATATACTATTCTATTTTTTGTAATTTTTTAAAAATCTCTATTACTTTCTGACGAGTGATGAACAATGGGAAACAATTGATAGACTTACTATATTTAAATGAAAGACACTTTACGTGCTTTTTTAGAGGCAAAATCCTTAATGATTTCTCCGAAGTCTATTTCTCGAAGTAAATCACTCTCTATACTGAGCAATGACAGATGTGCTAGACGTTTTCGCGTCATCGTCGTACGCAGCCTATTTTTAATAATTTTAATTTTAGAAAATGAACATTCTCCGCTGCAATTAGCCACCATCAACACTAAATACATTCTCAATGTAATTTCAATATTAGGGAATGCAGCGCCGAAGTTATTATCAACCAGAATCCTGTAGAAAAACATCTCTTTTGGTTCACTGTCGACATTGTAGTTCTTCTTGAAGGCATCTATCAAGGCTACAAACCGGACTATTTCGTTCCCAAGGCTGTTTTCAAGATCGTCGTTGTAAATTTTTACTAACTTGTCGGCAGCCTTGTGTAGCTCGGATGAACTCAAATCCTCTAAATGATTCAAGAAACCAAATCGATCGCAGACAACGTCATAAGCTCGAATCCTATCACTCAGAGATGCTGAAAGCTTATCTCGTATTTAGCTGTCATTTTGCTCTTTAACCAGCGTACATTTTGCCCCGCATCCAATAAATTATGAATTATAAATTATTATAAACATTAAATTTTGCCGCTATTGAATTTTGCATGAGGCCTAAATTTTGTAATTCCACCACTGAATAGATTTGACATAGGATGAAAATACCCCTTGTTTGGATATATTTCATTGCTCATTACTTTTTTAAAGATTAAAAAAAATTAATGTTATAAAATTGTTGAATCCAAGGTTTGTGGAGGCCCTCAATGTGTGGGGTCCCTGGGGCTTCCGCCCCGGTTGCCCCGCCGTACATCTGGCCCTGCCTGCGACACTCCCATATTAAAAAAAGAATAAGGTAATCTATTACCATAATCATATAGAATTGAAATTGCTTTTCTGTGACTGACACAGTTAAATGTCCTACTGAGATTAATCCTGAGCCTATAAGTTCTGACCTACTAATGAACCTTACAAGAATATCCCAATAGATCCCAATCCTAGATAGAATAAATTTTCTCCTATTCAACGTTTGTGGGTAATGTTGCCACGACACTAATTATATTTACTTAACTAATTGTATTAACTTATATTTAAGTCTAAGTAAATTATGCCTACCTGTTTCTTAGTCAATTTCATATTTCTGGATCACTCTATTACTTGTTAACTGGATTGCAAAAAAATTACAAGTTATATTCTGTTCAATATTTCAGTTTTAATTTTTTGTTCCCAGTTTTAATTTGTTATGGAAACTATATATTCTATGATAACTATATCTAATGTATATTTAATTATGGTAACTATGTATATCCAACGTGAATGTAATACATAATATACATAATGTATATACATAATGTTGAATGCGAAATATTATAGTACCCCTATATTCTTTTTTTTATACTTTTCATTGAGTTTTTTGTAATCTATTATCTTTCTATGAGAATAATATGTGGGCCCTTGGCAGTTTAGATCAATTACTGGAGAATCCGAGCAATATGAGTTGACTTATTAACTTAAACCAAGTCCACCACAATCATATCTATATTTAATGTAATACGAGTATTGTGAGTACGATATATTATAGTAGGTACATACATATATGTTCTTCTTTTGCACTTTTTATTGAGATTTATTATAGCCTATTTTGTTTATGCAACAATAATATTTGGCACTTGGTAGTCTGGGTCAATTACTGGGAAATTAGGACAGTGTGAATTAAAAGTTAATGTTAACATTTAGTTAACTGTTAGTTAACATTTTTTAATTCTCCAGTCGCTATATGTCTCTTGAATGTAGTATACGAGTATTGTCAATGTAAAATATTGTAGAACTCATATGTTCTTTTGCACTTTTCATTTTAGAGATTTTTTTAATCTATCTTGTTTCTGCGACAATAATAGCTGGTTGGCACTTGGCAGTCAAGGCCAATTACTGAGAAGATTCAGTGAAAAAAAAAAGAAAATTGACACACCTCTCCCTCATTAAATTCGTGTCGGCGAGTTAAATGTAACATTCTCCTAAATACTCTAAACTTTTATATGTAACTATTAATTTCTGTGTGGGTTACAACTTTTTTGTAACTAAATATAGTAACCTTACTTGCCCCCAGTCAGTACTTTTAATAGTCTATGAAAAAGTGATATTTTGACTTTTTCATCCTCAAATGTAATATATGATATCTATTTTATTATTGTAATAGATCATTTCATTCAAAAATATGTACCAAAAGAATAAAGTATTACGAAAAGCAATCGCATAACAATGATGAAACGTATACATAACTATTGTATTGCCCTTCTTGCTAAAGGATAATTTGTCATCTCTTCGCAATTTGATTACTCCCTGAAACATCCCCGAGTCATTTTCATCTTGAATTTGAACATCATATGTGATGCAGGAGTCTGGTCGGTTTGAAAACAGAAGGCGACTTAATGAACTTTTAAAGTATAAACTATAGTAAGGGGGGTATAGTAGCTGATATCTAAACATTAAAGGCGTTGTTCCAAAGTACGGTTCTAAACAAAAAACGGCATGTAAGCCCTTTCCTCTTCATCCTACAAATGAAATTATGCAATGCTATCACAATTCAGCATTATGATTAATTTGCGCGTACATATAGTCTAGTCCGTGTCGATGAGGAATTTATAGCAGTTGCCCTTCGGTCGCTAAATAAATCGGATCTGATTTCGCTCCAGGGATCGATAGACATACCTAGCTTTCATCTATCGCCAATGATTATCGTGGATGTTTTCTTAATAAACACAGATTCTGTAAAGCCTCGCCAGATCACATATCGGTTCACAATGTTAAACCGTCTAATATTATTGTAGAAGGGAAAGCCTATATCACACTCTATAAAATTAAAAATCAATTTTGATGCTAACCTAATAGTATTTACCGGTGCCCTAAATTAATTAGTAATAGACTCAATATATTTAATGATTTCAAAAGTAAAAATTCTGAGTAATCTAACATTACCATTGTAGGAGAAATGGATTACATAGAATTACCAATCAACTTTAATGCTAACCTAATAGACTTTATAGTGCTTTAAACTAATTAGTAACATACTCAATGAATTTACTGACTTTAAAACTAAAATTTTACGCAATCTAATATTATTATAGAAGAATGCAATTTTAATGCTAACCTAATAATCTTATTATATTAGATTAAATAGCAATGAAACCAAATGTCTGGGATTACACTTCGATAATAAACTGAACTGGAGGCAACATATACAAAAGGAGAAAAGACAAATGGATAAAAACAAAAGAACTGTATTGGTTAATAGGAAGATACTCAAAATTATCAACAGAAAATAAACTTATCTACAAGACCGTCATAAAACCTATTTGGGTCTATGGTATAGAGTTGTGGGGATGCGCAAGCAAGTCCAGTACAATTATTCAGAGATGCCAGTCAAGACTATAAAGACATAATATAGTAAACGCTCCCTGGTATGTATCAAATGCTGCACTCCACACTGATCTACGTATTCCAACCGTACAAGAAGTCATCCATGAAAGAATAGCCAGCCATCATCAAATACTAGATTACTCCAATCCACCATTGGAACAGTTTGTGTAGTCTCTGAACAACAGAAGTCTTAAAATACTATTGCCAATAGTCTTAAAATAAAGTGTAAAGATAACATCATTGGATGTTAACCTTAACATGTCATTGTAAATGCAAGTAATCTAGCATTAGTGAGAATATTAGTTTATAGAATGAAATGTAAACATTCTGATTGTTGATTAAAGTATTACAAAAAAATTGCATACGTAGACACGGGCACACACTTAGACATATTTAAATTCAAAAATATATAATAATCTGGGGCTAGGTTAAAACACAGCAATGTTACATATCCAAACATAGCGAAGAAGAATCACCACTGATTAACTGACACTTTAATATAATTTTAATCAGTACATTGTATTCGATTTCATATACAATGAAACAGTTCTTGTCTACCTATATATGTACATATACATTGTGCAAATTCGAGTTTCGAGTCTTCAAGTTATAATTTATAACACTACAGTATTGAGTAAAATACTCGATGTTGTATACAATATACTGTACATAGTCCTTCCGAAGATCGCAGGTAAAGATAAAATAAGTTTACGTCGCTTAAAACTGTTTACTTTTTTTACACTTAGCTGTGGATATTTATTAACAAGGTGTGTCCACTACGTACTTGTCTTATATTAAGGAAGAACCGGTGCAGCTCCAGTGACCAAGTGTCCAACATCATAGACCGGTCGCTGTCGTTCTTGCAATAACGGATTAGGGAGATTCCATGCTGAATTACAACTTGGCAGTCGTATAATTTGTTTCACAGATTATACAATCAAATTAGCATGGATTTAGTTTATCAGTTCGACCCAATAAATTGATACTTATTGATGTTGGTCAAGTCTGTCCAAGTCGTACTTTTTTATATATTAAGCGAGGAACGTTTATTTGAAAACTGGTTGAAAATTAAGGAATAAATTCTTTTATTTGCGTTCTCAAGCATTTCTTTTTATTTCGTCTCCCGCTATATGCATTTAAATTGCAGCCACTAACTATTAATACGAGGTATGTAACAAAAAAATACGGAAGTTGTGCAATATGGTCCTCAGAAATTGCGTGAATTATAAAATCATTTGAGTACTATTTAATTATATTTCTTGTTAATCTATTTATGGACTTTTTATCTCTTTCTATTTACTTTTGAAATAAGAAAAACATTTTTTCAGGATTCGATGAATCGTTGAGTTTTTTAGTATTCAAGAAATAGACATTATCATAAAAAATGAAATTAGTGGTGGTTTACTTGAGTCAAAAGAGATATTTTAACTATTTTTTTACAGTTACTATTGCTTTTAGTATTTATTTTGCTTTTTTACTTTTCCGCACTCCACTATAAGCGGAAAAATAATGAAATCGTGTAAAGAAAAAGCGAAAAAATTTTTTTTGGGTTTATTTTTCGTTTTTCGGCCTAAAAACAAAAAAAATGGTTTTTAAAAATATTTTGCTGTGTGTGTGTGTGTCGTCGTTGTCGTCGGCATTTATTCTTGTTAGCACGATAACTCAACTAAATCGTGTCGGATCGATCGGATTTTGAATGATTCTGATCGGGGACGTCTCCCAGACAACACCTATTGATTTTGAGGTAGATAGCACACACCACCCCCTCCCTTGGGTCTATTTGAGATTTTTTTTTTGTTAGCACGACTCAACTAAATCATGTCGGATCGATCGGGTTTTAACTAATTCTGATCGGGGACATCTCCCAGACGACACCTATTGATATTTTTTTCCATTTTTCTTTACACGATTTCATTACTTTTCCGCTAGTATAGCTCGGGTTTTGACTGATTCTGATCGAGGACGTCTCTCCCAGATGGCACCTATTGATTTTGAGGTGGATAGGACACACTCCACCCTGTCCATGGGTCATGAGAAAGCACGATGGTAGACTATTTGAGAAATTTGCTTTGTTAATACGATAACTCAACTAAATCGTGTCAGATCGATCGGGTTTTGACTGATTCTGATCGGCAACGTCTTCCAGACGACACCTATTGATTTTGAGGTAGATAGGATACACCCCACCCTGTCCATGGGTCATGAGAAACCACTGGTGGACTATTTGAGAAATTTCTTTTGTCAACACGATAACTCAACAAGTCATGTCGGTTCGATCTGGTTTTGACTGATTCGAATCGGGGACATCTCCCAGACAACACCTATTGCTTTTGAGGTGGATAAAACACACTCTACCATGTTCATGGATCATGAAAAAGCACAATGGTGGACTATTTGAGAAATTTGTTTGTTAGCACGATTACTCAATTAAATCGTGTCGGATCGATCGGGTTTCGACTGATTCTAATTAGGGACGTCTACCAGACGACATCTATTGATTTTGAGGCGGATAGAACACACCCACCCTGTACATCGATCATGAGAAAGCACGAGGGTGAACTATTTGAAAAAAGTAAAACTGTCGCATAAAACACATATTCTGCATTTATGTGTTGGTTTATTTTTTCTCGGCTACTCAATTTCGAGATAGAGATGTTCTCCGTGTGGAAAAGTCCGTTTTAAGGTTTTAAAACTGTTTATTTTATCGAAAAATAGTGTATGCATCTTTGCTAATGTATGCTGTGTACATTGTTGAATTTAGAAAAAGTGGTCTCAGTAGAAATGTTACACTTAAGTAATCTTACAATTATAATAGATATTAAAAATATTTATTATAAAGATAACTCGAGAGTTATCTCGGGAATGAATAAAATATTTCTGAAAACAGAATATGCCCAGTTTCAAGAGGCTGCAATAAACCATTTTCTAAACATCCTTACACCATCCTTACATTTTAACACATTTTAGTTACACTATATAGCAGAACTAAGGACAAACAGTATAGTACATTACAAATAGTATAGCTTTATATTACTACTAATAATAACCATAATTTCTATATAGAGAAATTAGGCTAATTAGACATATAAAAGACACAAGACTTACATTAGACCCTACAAAATTTTATTTTGATATCTTAAGTTAATAATTTGATTGGTCTTCAATGTTTATGAATATTTTGAAAACCATGCTAAAATAATAATACATACCTACCTACTATTATAAATTACTAGGGTCGCCCCATTTTGTCAGAGGGACATTGCCACCATATATGGCGCACACGTACGCAGAACATGATGACAGTAAGTCGTTGAATCAGCGTCTCCGCTCGATCGCCTTTCACAGTAGTAGTTAATCATTGGTTCAGTGGTGAGCACTGTGCATTTTAATACGAATATTTTTGCTTTGCAAACTAATTCATATGTCGAATGTACGTAGGGCTAAAAAATTACCACGTGTTGATCGAGTACATAAGTTTATACGCGAACTTATAAACCTAAAATAGACGATTCAAAAATAATATGTCTAGTTTACGACGAACCTTTGTTATGCTTGGACAAAACGGACTCCAGGAAACATGTACAAGAAACAGTGCACAACACAAATATACTCGTAAAAAAGTGGTCCAATACTAAGGACTGAATTTATGTTTGACTTAATTTTTATGTCGATATCATATAATTTACCATTTACTTTACTCAATCAACAACATTTCGGCATTTATGAGATAAATATAATTCCACCTTGAAATTACCAGAACAAGAAAACAATATAGACGTATATACCACCTGTACGAAAACAAATCGAGAACAATACGAAATCTGACCTACACAATAAAAACATTGTCTTTATCTGTAGACGAAACATAATAAAAGAGAAAAAAACTATATTAAAATTTGTTATTAATGTCAGAGTACATACATTGGAACGTCCTAAACCATCACGTTCAGTCTTAATAGTTAGTAAACTAGTGCTAAATTAAATAAAAAATTTCAATTTTCAAGAAACCAAATGCTCATGTTTGTGACTGATTGTGCCACAACCATGCGTTGTGTAGGCCGTTATCTTAAACAACGTGTGGTAAACTTCTTACATATTACGTGTAAACTTCATGAATTACATCTTATGGCTGGATAAATTTTATATTATTGGAGCACAAATGGATTAATATTATTTATATAAATGGTATTTTTCAAATTTCCTAAATATATTCAAGAATTTATAAACAGTATCCCGGCATCTCTGAACCATCACATCCGATTCTTACTCGATGGGAAACATAGTTATAGACAACAGTATATTATTTTGAACATTTTCATAAAATAAAGTTAGTAGTGTTACAAATTGATCCTAAAGAGGCATCTGCTATCAAGGAAAGTCAAATAATATTTCAAGATCTTCAAATTGAAACAAATTTATAAACTATTCATAACAATTACAAGGGACTAGACAATAGAAAAATTACAAAATCATTTGTTGTCGTTAGTGAAGTCAGTACAAATAGTGGATGCTGTACATAATAAAATAGTGTTATAGCAATATTTAATACTATTTTTTAAAGATATTATGCCAGATTAAAACAAATGTATACTATTTTTACATCTACAGACTCGTTATGTAATTGCAACGATTATATTAATTCACATATAATCAAATAATATAATCACATCACATTCAATGACATTACATCACCAGACGTTGAACAGTCGCTCTCTTCATATAAAAACATTTTTTCACAACGGCAAACATCGCTCTCTAAAACTACTGTATATTTATATACAGTAGATAGGTAAAATATACCTAATGCTGCAAATATTTAACTAAGTTAATCCAGACGATAACGATTTAAGAGGGTAAGTGTTTTACACTGTTACAGTATAGGGTATGCTTTACAGTATAAATAACAACATATAACTAGGTGCTTATTTTATTACTTGGCATTATTTATTTTATTTTATTTGAATTATTACAAAATCGCGAAGGATACGCCTCTGGTACGCTGACAAAACGAGCGGTTCTACAAATGACTACGATTCCAAACCAACACCCACCGCTACTATTCAAATCGGTAAGTTAATTTGCATCCTGCATTGTATCTCCCATCACACCATATGATCATATTTATTGTACTACATGCAGTGGGTCAAAAAAGTATTGGCACACCTCACATTCTTCTTCAATCTCAACAATATAAAGGTGAATTGTTTTACACTCAATTTATTTGAAAACTAGCATCCAACTAAATAGACCGAGCGAATTAAAAATAAGATAAGAATAATAAATAAGAACATGAATTTCAAGGGTCAAAAAAGTAAAAATTTTTATTTAAACAAGTTCTTAAAAAATTTACTTACACTCTAATATTTTGTTACCATACCATTTGCATCAATTACGGGTCTTAAGTCTTCGTGGCATCGAGGATACAAGGTTATGGGTTATTTCAAGTCTAATTTCATCCCATTCTTGCAATGAAGCCGTTTATAGCTGTTGTTTCGAAGAAATTTTATTTTTCTGGACCTTCAAGCCCATCAAGTACCACAAATGCTGTATGGGATTTATGAATATCCGGGGACTAGAATGGAGTGTTGATTTGTCTACGAACATTATAAAGTAACCATTTCTTTGTTTTATTGGCGTGTGCTTCGGATCATTATCCTGCTGGAAGATAAACGTGTCTCTGATGTCCATATTTTCAGCACTGCTGTTCAAGTTATGATGCAACATGTCAACATACATGTCTACATTCATAATATCTTCCTGACATGCAGCCCCAGACTAAAACGTTCCCGTCACCGTGTTTCATTGTTGGCCTGACATTACTCATTTTAAATGCAAAATTTGGTTTTCTCAAGTGCGCTTTTTGGTTTCTCATTTCGCAAGTTTAATATTTTCGGCTGTGACATATTGAAAATGTGTATGTATGGAAATGTTAATAGTTGGATGCTAGTTTTTAAATAAATTTAGTATCAAACAATTCACCTTTATATTTTTGAGATTTAAAAAATAAATGGGGTGTGCCAATACCTTTCTGACACACTGCATCATATTTTTTGGTTTAATAATTGTAACACTCATTTTTATCCACATGGGCATTCTTTGTGGGAAAACTATGTATTTGTGAACTTATAAATACATTTTTTTATAAAAAATTCATCGCCACTAATCGCAGTCAAAAAATGTTACTTTACTACAAGTTACATCTTGTAGTAAAGTAACATGTCACATGTTACAAAAAATATTGTAAATGATATACGACACAGAGAGTTTTTATATAATTAATCTGGCAATGGAATGAGATCTCAGGCAATGTACCTGAGTTATACAACCCACCGTACTTATTATACATAACAGTTTAGTGTCGACTATACTTAAAAATATATATGTGGAACTACCTTAAAATTAAACTATTTTAAAAATACAAAAAACTAAAGTTCTGGACACTGTAAACAATTATCATCAATATTTGAGGATGAGTTTATTTAAAGAACTTATGAGAAAAAAGTTATTAGTTTAAAAATACTTACATTAGAAGTGCATATTCACCTAACATTTTGTCTATAGGGAGTAAACCATTTATTACATATATTTTTAATGTTATTTTAGATATTTATAAGAATAGAAGTTATATTTTCTAAATAAAACTTTAAATATACAAGGCGTTTCATGTGAATGCAGGACAAGGTATACACTTTTTTTAAAACAGAACAACCGGAATTAATGTATATTTCAATATATGTAAAGTTAAAATAAATATTCAAAATGTTCCCCATGTACTTGTTGGCGATAACTTAAGAAGTAAAAATCCTGTTTGACTTTCTCTAAAACTGGAAGTGAAATATTCCTTACTTATGTTTGTATTTATTTTTTGAATATATTGTCAATAGAATTTGAACCAATAGTATAATTACTGATGATACCTGTCCGAAAGTACGTGTGTATGTTCAATAAAGATTCTCTGTTAATCAATACCTACAGTTTTGCCGATTTCTATTTCCCTCTTCAATATGAAAGTTGATTTGTCTAAAAAACTAATAAAACCAAAAGTTATCAAAAACCTTTATGCAGTTTGTTAATTATTTCCCCACGTAAGTGTTTCCATTCCAAGATTTAGATCGCCCTTTGTTAGTTCCTGAGCAAATATAACGTTTTAATTAAGAAGTTTTTCTTTATTGAAACATTTTGCAACAGTTGTATGACTGACGTTACTTTTTAGGGTAATTTAGTGTAAAACACCGTCTTCTATGAAGTTGCCTTGATTAAAGGTTTAGCATACCCAAATTCCCTGAACTATGCATGAACGTTTGACATGACCTTTTGTGAGATATTGGGTAAATCAAGATAATTATGATTAAAAACGTTAGCAACTCTTAATTATCTCATAAAGCTGGTTACCGTGAGTGTAACATCAGTGGCGTGACACTCAAATATCTCCGCCGCAATCAAGATGCCGTTATGTGGACTAGAGAGATACTTGAATCGATGTAGATACAAGCAATTCAGTTTAATTTTTCAATTGTATGTGATCACTTACATACTATATAAATGTAATAATACATATTACATAAATTATTATAACCTATACGTATTTAAAACCTATTAACATTTCCTCCTTTTTTCATAAATCGCTAAAATAGTGTCAAAAGTAATCTTATTCCATAACTATTTTCAGTCTATCCTTAATAAATGATAATATTGTTTATATAACTAACTTTAGAGAAGTTGAATATATCTCTAAGTTAAACCGTATCGTATTCATTTAAATACGATGAAGGGTAGATCTATGGATTTAAGCGACATCCACTTTGATATTATTCATTATCCATGTCATTCTACAACCAGGATAAAATGTTCTTAATAAAATCTTCAGGAACATGGCCGGAGACCTTAAGTTATATTAGAGTAAGTATTCTAAATAGTTAAAAAATATATTTTAAAAGCAATATATATATATATATATATATATATGTAACTATATATTTTGTGTAACTTGTATACCATGAACTGACAGAGGTAATTGCGTTTAAACCGTTTTTAAACCGTTCAAGGACTGGGGATACAAGACTGTATCTAAATTCTTGAAAATAATCTATGTGATGCGTAACTCTACCTATTAACGTTAATAATTTATCCATCATTAACCTGAATAAACCAGGCGAGTCCTTTAGTTCTAAATATATTTTAACTGCTTAATGGCTACAATTAATAAATTATACTAATGAAAATTACTTTTTCATTAATATCAACGAAGTTTATTAAAAATATTACGAAAATTTTAAACATTCATTCAGTATTATATTGTGATCTATAACGAATTCCTTTACTATTTAATTTAGGATTCTTAAAATCCTATATGGTTCTAAGTTTTTATTCTAAAATGATTATTTTTATTCTAAAATGACTTTATTTGGGTAGAATGTTATACTTCTTCCATATAAGAATGTATAGTATAATACCTCATTTGAAAGAGTTTCTTATTCTCTTTTTTGATGAGGTATTCATAATTTTTGTGTATAATTTAACAAAAAAATAAACTTTAAAAATTTTAAAATGTATTTATAAATAATGACGTATATCTGGGGCTATATAATCAATTTATGTTATATGTATTTATATCTATGTATATCTTTATGTATTTATAAAAAATATTCTTTATTCTGATGAAACAATATTTGTATTGAATGGTACAGTCAACATTAGCTATTGTCAACTATCAATAATTGAATTATAGGACCATATTTCTTTGATGGTGAGCGTTACTGAGATTTTTTACAAAATAGAAAAACTAGAATGAAAAAAAATCAATCTATTGAAAATATAATAGAAGAAATAGTAGATGACTTAAAAAAAAAGAAATGGATAAAATACTGGACAAATAACAGACAAGAAAGCAAAGAAACAGACACATATGATAAGAAGTTAATAACGTTAAAGATATATATATATATATATATATATATATATATATATATATATATATATATATATATATATATATATATATATATATATATATATATATATATATATATATATATATATATATATATATATATATATATATATGGGTCTCTCCAGAAGATCAGAATCTCGAAGTCGGTAGAACCCCAAATCAATCACCAGAGTTATACAAAAATTAAATCATCTACCTAAAATGGTATTAAAACTTTATGGCAAACTAACATAAAGCAGTTTGATGTAGCTGCCAGCATTAACCAGTGAAATAACGCTAAATAAACAATAGCATTAGTAGCAACGCTTCGAAGTAAAGCATTAGAAATCCTGCAGACATTGAAAACAAGAATACAATTTTGATGAGTCAATTATTTAGCTGGAAATGAGGTTTGGCGACAAATATCCACAACAAATTTACAATTACAATAAGCACAGCTGAAAGACGGAATTAGCAATGATAGTTCGGCACATCAGTGAAAGTCTTCAGTAGTATGAATCGGGTATAGTCCGTCTGGTACATTTGGCATCTCCAACAGCCCCAGAAGACTTTGTTTGAGTTAGCCGTGTAAATATGCATCAGTGCTAATTAATACATTTGTTAGAAATGTTTGATACCAACAGGACGAAGCTAGAGAATAAGCGCCTATTTGCAGTGGAAGTAAAAGCCTATTTCAATGAAATTTTTGTATTTTAGTTATCACATGTAATTATCAAATCTTATATAAAATTAATTACATAAAGTATTTTACACTTATTAGAAAAATAAATAAGCTCCACATTTTTAATACTAGTTTTATATTTTTAGTGCTAATGTTGGAAATACAAGTAGATATTCAAATTATATAAAAAAATATTAAATATAACCTCTTATATATAATTTTATAAAATGTTTACAAATTATTATATATCAAGAGCTGTTATAGATTAAATTATGGTTCCATTTTGTATTAACAAAATATATAAAATTTTTTAAAGTTAAAATATTCTTAAGCTACGCGTTTTAGAATCTGTGGTAATAATATCTAATTCCGGTGTAATATAAATTCCAGATACCCAACCAAATCCTTGTTTACTCCCAAAAATTTTAACTAAAGTACCATCAGGCTCGAACACTTGTATTCTTGCATTCCCAGCGTCCCCCACAAAAATAAATCCTAAGCAATCCACTGCTACAACCTCAACAGATCTGAATTGTCCCTGATTTCTCCCCAAGGAACCAAATTCGTGTAAAAGATCGCCATTCATATTGAAAATTTTTATTCTATGATTACCCGTATCAGCAACTATAATGTTTGCGCCATATACAGCAACACTAGTAGGTATATTTAGTTTTGTTCTTCCCACACCACCATCGATGGTAGATATAAGTTCTCCTGTTTCTGGGTTAACAATTAAGACACGATCATTACCAGTGTCACAGATGATAAGTTCTTCATTTGGTCCTAGTACTATTCCATCTGGGCTTCTTAGTTTCTTATCCCACAAATTTCTTAAATATTCACCTTCACGTGAAAAAACGTGAATGCAATGATTCCACTTATCTGATACGAATATCTCTTTTCGTATATTAGAAAATGTTAAAGAGGATGGGCAAAGCATATCGGGATAAGTTATGCGACCTATGAGTTTGAATTTCGATCTATCCAAAATTATAATGTTGTGATTATCTGTTGCTGCAATATAAATTTTCGAATTATCCCATGGAGGTATGCCTACACCTCCCGGCCTTGGACATTTTGTCCACAGAAGTTTTGGTACAAACGAACGTGATTTGTAATGTTTAACCATTGCGGACACACTTTCGAATGGGTTTTCTACCTCGAGGGATTTGGCAGCCATACTTTCTTCCAATTCGTTGTATATTCCTTCCGTATCTTGATCAAGCTTGAATGTCTCTGGGTCAAATATTATTCTAGCTTCCCCATAGTGATAGACTTCGTTTAGAATTTTTGCCGTTTCTCGATGTAAATTCATGTATGTGGTTACCTGAAAATAAGTACTAAATAATATTTCTGTTCGCCACTATTATTACAAATTAACGTAAGTTATAACAACACCGCTAAATTGTCTAAATAATACCATAGTAATAATTGAAGCGTCTATTCCGGTGAGCCACAATAGAGTCGAACTCAGGTCACTATTATTTCACAGTGATAGTTCACAGAAAAAAAAAAAAAATATATATATATATATATATATATATATATATATATATATATAATGAATATTAATGTATATTTAAATAAACAGAAAAACGGGAAAAGAAACGTGTATATAAAAAAAACTTACGACGCCTATCACTTTAACAGTAATTTACGCAATGAAAAAGTGTAAAAGGACAGTACGAGAAGCGAACTAAAATGTAGTACAATAAGAGCGCAAGATTGTGATACAATAAGATGAATTTTAAACAAAATATGGTTTTCTGTAGCAAAGTAGTATTGAAATAGTTATTGATATATAATGTAGATATTTGGGAATTATGTATGGATCAACACATCCGGTAAATGGTCGCCATGGCTTTGGTGGCACATGAGTACTCTTCTGGAGAAATTTTCAACAACGCATACAGCATTCAATTTTGACCTTGAATGATTGAGTAGTCATGGGTTTGTTGGCGTAAATCTGAGACTTCAGAAAACCCAACAGAAAAAAGTCCATAGGTGTTAAATTGCGAGATCGTGGCGGCCAATTCTGGTCACCAAAGCGGGAGACGACCAGGAAAAGACTCGTGCAAGACAGCCAATGTTTCACGGGTGGTATGGCACGTGGCATCGTCCTGCTGAAACCATATGTCTTCAAGAGCAATATCTTCCAGTTGAAGCACAAAAAATTGAGTTATCATGTCATTATAGTTCGCCATTTACCGTTAATGCATTATCTGCCTCGTTTTAAATAAAAATGGTTCAATGATTCCCTCAGATCACAATGCATACCAAACAGTGACACGTTAGGGATGCATTTACATTTCATGAATCATTTATAGATTCATGAAATTGAATTCCAAATGAACTATGATTCTGAGCTCCAAATATAGCAATTTTGCCTAGTAACGAAGCCCATTTTCACCTTGACGACGAAAATGGGCTTCGTCGCTGAAAATGATTTTGTCTACAAAATCGGCATTCACTTCTTGTTGTTCAATAATCTAATTGTGAACTCTCTTCGCTGTGCATGGTCTGTTGACAGAAATTGTTGAGTCAATTGGACTTTGTAAGCATGGAGATGTAAATCTTTAGTGAGAATACGATTAAGAGTGACTGTTGAAATGTCCAATTCTTATGTGCGATGACAAATCGGAGTCTCTGGACTCTCGGCCACACTCTCGCGAACTGCCGTGGTGTGTTGTTCTAAACAACCACTATAAGCTCATGTCGTGTGTTTCATATCAACTTAACTAGTACTTTCGAATTTTTCGATTACTCTTTTCACAGTTGATAAATTTGGAACATTATGTCTATCGAAAATTGAGCAAACTTCACGAATCATAGCAAACAAACTTTTACCATTTTGATAGTCATGTTTAACATAAGGGCGCATTGTTGTATCCATATTTACTAACTTCTATCTCTCCCCTGTCACAATTCTATCTGACCTATCGAATCATGACAGCCGAAATTGTATACACTTAAAATCTCGCGCTCTTATCGTAACACCCTATATATATATATATATATATATATATATATATATATATATATATATATATATATATATATATATGAACTATATTTTAATAAAGTAGATAAAATAGATAAATCTTGATGTATACCCTTCAGAAATACACATGTGTTCCAAACGACTGTATCCAGGATTTTTCGTAAACACATCTTGCAGTTTTTCTTTAATGCCAGTACTCACGTCACGTGTGTTGTGGTTGTTTATTTTTTGTTTAAAGCATCTAATACCAGAAACAGTTCTTGTATATATTCTATATGTTTCTAGATTCCCTATTGTAATAATTAAGATGAAATAGTTATTATTAATGTGATGGACATCCTTATACTTTGTAGTTGCAGTAAATTTTGCACTGTGTGTATTGCTTTCATTGAAATCAAACTTAAAAATAACACTTTTAATTCCTCAAATAGGCCATAGCTTCTAAGTAAGTATCCCGCCAGATCTCCTCCTTTTCGCATGTATGCAGCTACGGCTGCTAGTATTAGTAATACTTTCTGAGAATTATGTTCATCTGTTCATCTGTCTAGTCACAAAATTTACAATTGCTTTGTGGTTGGTTCTGTTTAATATGTATCTTAGAAGCCCTAGGTGGCTTCTATTAGCAGTGTTAGGTTTTAATGCATCAATTAAAGAATTTGACTGAACGTCTGTATACGTTAGCTATTTTCGCTTTTGTCTATAATGAAATACACAAAATTTTCCTCAACTTGGTTGCGACTGTTTTGCAATATGTTTTCGTATATCTTCAACTGATCTGTTTCCTAGTGTAGTTGAATTAGTGAGTTTTCGGTCCATATATTTTTATAGAAACTGTGGAATGTTTCAGTTTATGCAATTGACCAGCACTTGCCAAAAAGGCTACCATGAGGTCATAAAAAAATATAGTGTCCTCGTTATCATGGCCGCTAGATGAAGCATTGCTCTCTACATTACTTTTTCAAACTTAATAATTCCTTCACACACATTACAAAATAAATCATTTACTCTAATAAACGTGTCACACACTTCCGAGTCATTATCGATCTAGGTTTGGAGGAATTCTGGCCTGGACTTTATGTCTTATGGCATGTTAATTTTTACATTACTGTACAAATAAGAACACAGAAATTCAAACATACTACGTGATCCGAAAGGCCGCGTAAACAGTGAAAATAATGATAAGATGAACACAAACCCATACAGGCTTCTGTGTAATATGCGGTGGCAATGTTGTTGCTATAGAAACGGACATCGGCAGCGTATCGATTGTTAGTTTGTCTTTGTTGCGGTTCGCCGGAATAGACGCTTTAGTAATAACACTCATTATGTGGTGTTAGTGAGATAACGTTTAGAAAAGAAAATATATTAAAATATATTCCATTAAAAGTTAACATTAATGTAAATATTTTATCCTAAATATATCACTTGCTTCGCATAAATACATTTATTTATTTGTTTATAATATTATATATTTGTTTATAATTAAAATCACAGATATATTGTGATTTTTTTCTTTGCTACTTGATATGTTAAATCTTAATCAATATTTAATAAGGTCACAGTTATTTCACAAGATATATCTTTCTTACCAAATAAATATGAATATTAAATACTAAGATGTTTGCATTCGTCAGGGTTTGCTAATAGGTATATTAGAATTTATTGTTTGTTTAAGAAAAATTTTTATTGTTTCTCAATATCCAAAGTCAGCATTCATTTGTCATAAACGTAATTCATTATCAACAAACGAATTGTTTTCTCGGTGTACAATTAAAATATCTTAAGTCAAGATATATTCAGATCACAAATATTTCACGATTTGTTAATTTCTGTATTATTATCATCAATATAAAATTTATACATACTTTGTTACTATTTCTTCCTTCACTTATATTGTTTTTTATCTTATCCTTAAGTTCAACAATCTTGCTATCGATATTTTGATATCTGACATTTCCATCTTCTTTCAATAACGTAACCTCATTCAAAGCCGATTTCTCCATTTTGTAAATATTCTGGATCTTTTGTTGGACTGTTTGTTTGATGGTGTCATTCAACTTGTCGCAACGATTATTGAAGCCTTCAGCCTTATGTTTGAGTTTTTCTTCTGATTCATTTATTTGCTTCACCAAAACGGATAGATTGGAATCTAACTCAGAGATGTGACCACTCCAACAAATTTCACAAAATATCTATAAAAAACATATAATCAAAGGAGTTGATGAACTCATGAACTATTATAATTTAGTTGACAATGTATTTCTATTGTGTAACACCTTAAGTATTAACATATTTTAGTATTTTTTAAATTTGGACACATTGGACATACAGAAATTGACTTCCTTCCCCTAAAGGGGAAGGTTACTCATAAAGACAAGAACAAACCCACCCATGCTGAGCAAGAGGTGTCAAACTCATCCCGTTGCATTGGGATTCGAACGAAAGCATAATATAGTGGTCAACAAATGTAACAAAATCTATTGTATATTATCAAAAATGTCTATTTTTGATAATATACATATTTGCAAAAGCTCTTTTTAATATATTACCTCCACTAACAATTTCTAAAGAGGGTCGGTAATCATGCTGAACGTAACTTATGAATAACGATGAAATTACATCGTTATTCATAAGAGATTAGGAATGATCTTGTACCAAATTGAAGATTAACAAAAAAAATAAATGGGAAAATTCGATACTAAAATTTCTCAACACAATGTCATATTTTTCTTTATATTTCATTATTTCTAATCACCTCAGAAAAGTTGATATTGCGAAGAAATTTTGGAGGCAACCGAAATATTTCTTCAATATTTCACTACTTTGTAAATTAATGATTTATGTTAAGTCACTGACCTAATGAACTTTATCCGTGGCTTTAATTTCTGCAAGTGGCTGAAATTTATTTAAAGTACAATAAAACCTTTAACAACAAAAGTAAGGGAATACATGTCATTCTAATGACATTTATCGCAGACAATATGAGAACTGATATAAGAGTTTTCTAAGTACGAATTTATGAGGAGTAGAGAATCAATAAAATATGATCGAGGATGTAGAAGGCTTCAAGCTTCAAAGGTAGTAACTAATGAAATTAATAAATAAAAAATTGTTTATTAATTTATTAATTTCATTAGTTACTACGTTATATTATTATTAATGTAAGCATAATTGAATATTTTAAATGTTTATTTTCACTGGCAGATGATTTATGAAGTTGTTTACACCAGACACATTTTTTAGAAAATGTGTGGCCTGTGAAAGAAAATTGTTTTTATGAACTTCTCAAAAAGACCAAGGAACCGAAATAAATGCCTGATGATAAGAGTATAACTATGGAAGGGATTTAGGGATATACATGTTCATATCGTTACAAACTATCATTGCCAAAACTTTTGAAACCAGTTAGTACATCTTACTGTTGTTTGTGTTTCAATCAACGTTTTGGATGGTCGCAACTCTGCAAAGAGTTAGTGGTTTAGTGTGCTCTCTTTTTATTACGAATCAGCCCCGGATCTAGGTGGGACAAATCGGGGTACCTGTCCGGGCGGCAATTTAAGGGGGCGCCAAATTCATATGTTTGAAAAAAACTTGTTTAGTAAAGCGCCTAGCATCCACAGCGCGTCGTACTATCGAGTGTTCATTTTAGGCTAATATTCATTTTGGGCTAATATTCTTCGAGAAATTAATAGAGTTAACGTTGAAATACAGAAAGAGAACATAATAATTTCGCGTTCTGTGGCACTAATGCAAGATCTTATTAAGATCTTGCTTATAAGAAATGAGAGAAACGCCAATAGAATAATGGATGGAAGAAGCTGCACCTACCTGTATCAGAAAAATTGGAAACCGTGACAGTCCTCAAAAGAAAACGAATTTCCAGAAGGAAAAGGCAACACGACGAAATCTGCGTGGACGAATTAAGAACACTAGACCCGACTCAGCTGTTTTCCAAAAATATAAAAGTAGTATTTGACAAAATTTTAACATAAATAGGAATAAGGGTAGAGAGAGCCAAGAACCTGAATGAAAATTTCGCCTTCCTCAGTGGCCACGCGTTTGTAAATATGTTCACTGAATATCTGCATAAAAATGGGGCCGATTTAGTTCGAAAATATTCCACACACTTAAACGCAATTGATTTCTGCCAGGAACTCGCCGTATTTAAAAAGCATTCTCCACTTGTAATCAGAATCAACGAAAAGACAAGTGCATTCGACCTGTTGCAAAATATGTGCAAACATGACTTGCACGAAGCTTTTCCCAATATTAGTATAGCTTTTAGAATATACATACTGTACATTCGACGACATCTGCAAGCTGTAAGCGAAGTTTCAGCAAACAAAAAATAATTAAAACCTACTTACGTTCAACAATGAGTCAGGAACGTCTATCTGGCCCCGCGATCATAGCCATCGAAAATAATACTAGCTATGAGACGAATTTTGATGAGGTAATAGATTCTTTTGCGGAAAGAAAAGCTAGACGTATAAAGCTGTAGCAAGATTAGATAGTAAAATTTGCTGGGACCTAAGGACTGAAGGTGTGTAAAGTCTGGTTTGTGCGTTATTTACACTGATTGTATGTATTCTATATTAATGCCACACATAAGGAAAAGTTATTAGCAAATAGGTACTCGTAATAAAGAGCACAAATTAATTTAAGGGCTTTTATTCTCCCGGTCACAAAATATCCCACCCAGTATATTTGTTTTGTGAGTTTTTTAAAATCATTAATGTCAAATGCTGGAGGGGAGGAGCGCTAATGTCAACAGTTTTCCCCGGCTCGAAAAAATCGTAGTTCCGGGGCTGTTACAAGTAATGACTGGAGTAGGAAGACGTAACAATTTTACTCAGGTAAAGAACAAATTACCGTTGAATAAAGTTTATTGGACTTTTCTTTATTCCACCCACATTAGTATTACTTCGTACTGCCGATAATTGATTGCGGTGAAACAAAGAAGGTATCCAGTAAAAACGAAAAGACGTGAACAACCCATAACACCACACGGTGGAAGTTATGGGTTGCCTATTTGGAAGTTGTGGTACAGCGAAACACAAAAACCGGATATTAAGTATATACAGGATATTCTACAACTAGTATTTATTCTATTTCTCATAAGTTTATCTTCTATATCACTTAATATAATTATCATTGCATATGTATGTATAATTAAAGTATCGTTATAATGTGTAGATTGATTTTAAATATTCAGAAATATGTGGTGCTTAATATTAAAAAAAATATTTAAAGATCCAAGTAAGGTGCCACTTCCAATTTAACCTATCGATTGATGCAAATTTAGGTGTTATGTAATGTGTCCAAATTTCAAATCGTATTTTATTAAACTAAAAAGATACAGAGGAAGATATAATTTTGAATCTACTTTATATATGAAGTATAATAATGTTATACTTGATGATATTAAGTATAATATATCATTATACACTGTGGAAAAGAGGACACATAGAACTCTTACTAAAATGCCAGGTTGTGTGTATCTGACTATCTGCAATGGTTGCTTGGCAACCAGCTCTGGATAAATCGCGTACATGTCCATATTTTCTATATTTACTGACAGTAGATTGTGCTATGGGTGGAAGATCTTAATATGCCTCATTAAAGAGAGCGCAGAATCCCACTGTAGTTCTTCTCCTATCTTCATATCATACATCATAAGAATATTGTTTTACTTCAGATAATAGAAAATCACATTTTTTCCGAATGCTAATTTGAAGTACCTGATATTAAATAAAAATTTGTTTCAACGCCTTCTAGACCTTCCATCAATTTTCACAAATAATATTTTTGCATTTTTCTCGAAACTTTCTCTATACAACTTAATAAAATATTTATAATAATACTTAAGAAAATGCACTCTTTCATTGTATCGAACAAAAAATATGGGTTCCCATTTAAAAAATGCGCCTATTTTCACCCTAAAAACGTACGCTACTGTACATAGTATTTCAAAAGAAGGTAAATTTAAAATACCTTTTGGCCCCTTCAAGCGTTTTTTATAAGAAAAGAAATATTGAGAGATTTTTCACTTCTTTTCCACAGTGTATGCATCAATTTCAGCAATCACAATATGTAACCTAAATGTAAATTAAACCTAAACATATTTTTTATGAAAAACATAAAATAGTACCAATAAACCTTAACTTTACCTGCATGCAATGCTGACAGACGTGTTCCTGTTGCTCAGAAACCATTTCACATTTAACACATCGATAATCCTTAGATTTTGATGTTAGAGGCGAATGATTTTCGGTCAATAATTTTAACAGCGAATCGATGTACAGGTTTTTAGGTAGGTCTTCCAAAGAATCCAGACCTTTTTCCAAAAGAATTTCTTGCTGGCACACCGGGCACTTGAGAGATTTAATCTCATTCGACGGAGTCATTGTGATTTTATCACTGGCAGACGTCCCAGATTTTATAGTCAAATTTTTGGCAATTAAGTGGGTCCTCAAGCAATTCATGCAAAACGTATGTTGACAAACTAACATTCGTGGATCTGAAAGTTTTTCTAAACATATGCCACATTGTACTAGTTCCTCTAAAATACCAACAGATTCCTCCCTTAAAGTCAAAGTAATTAAAAAAACATTATGGTTTGTAGTGTTGTCATTCACTAGAAAGTACTTGTACATTTTATATACAGGATTACGTCGGTAAATGTGTTGGAATACTTGATTTCTGTCAAAACTCTGTGGGATTAAAAGACACTCTTAAACAATTTTTTTAATTGTTTTCTTTTACTCAGTGGTGTACGTCAATTTCTAATAGTTACTCTATTTTTAGATATGATGTCATAGGCATTATTTTGAATAAATGGCCCTGCATATTTTTATAATTTCAGACAGATGCTTTTTCGACAATTATAATGACAAATTTTACTAAGTGAATTTATTGTGTAAAATTATTGTACTTTTATTATTACATTTGCATCAAATATTAGGTTTGTAAACTGTTCTATACCTTTCTCTCTACATGGTTATCTGATAAAACTACTCGTGTTTTCTATAATCATGGTTTACTCGAATCATTACTTAAAAGTTCTGTGTGAACAAATCATTGCAGCATTAAACCGTTTATTTAATTTATTTATGTATTTATTAACACACCATTTAACACCCAAGGCGTATTATAGAATAGGAAAAACTCAACACAAAACATATATACATAAAGTCAAATAATAGTAAAATCTAAAATAAAACTATTTTTGAAACATTGAACATAAAATATTACACAATATAGCATTACAAGTTTTATATATTGGTTATTATTAACAAATTTTATATATTGGTGAAAATAAAAGTACATTAGTTTTAAGAGTTGTAAGATAAAAAACATTTATATTACGTACAGGCAATCTAAGAACATTTAATGTGTGGAAAGGAAGGTTAATTTGTGATAACAAGTGTAGACCGTCAATACAATTATTTAATAATTTATGCAAAAACATTACACCTAAATACTTTCTTCGGGTTTCTAAGAGTTAAGGTTTAAATATGTTTAATAAACTTTCGTGCGGAATATCTCTAAATAAATAAACTTCATCACAACCAAACCTCACGTATTTTAAAAATTGGATCTGCACCCTTTCTAAGTTACCTATATGAACATTATAACTTGTATTCCATACAATAGATCCATATTCTCGCCTAAATCTTACAAAAACATCAAATAGTTGTTTTAACGTGTTAGAATGTAATGGTGTAAACCATTTAAAATTTCTTATAACGAATCCAAGCATTTTGTAACCATTTAAGCTTATATTATTTATGTGATTAATAAACGTCAGTCTGCAATCAAATATCACTTTAAATTCACTAAATTTGTTTATATTAATGTTACTAATATTATATTCAAAAGTAATAGAAAACTCTTTACGAGTAAAAGATATTAAATCACTCTTACTGTTATTAAGTGGTAACATATAAAGTCACGCATCATGTATTTAAATTGTTAATGTCATTTTGAAGCAAAAGTCCCGCAGGTATGTTATCTGACGAAATAGTTTACAGTCGTCTGTATACAATAAAATTCTGTACCCTGGCAGATATTATTTATAAACACGATAAATAGTAGTGACCCCGTAATAGATATTTGTGGAACACCTGATGCTGCAAGTATTTTAACAGACCTAAACCAATGATACTGAACCGTTAGTCTTCTACTATTTAAATACGATTGAAAAAACAATAAAACTGTCTGGCAATCCAAAGTTGCTTAACTTTTTGAGTAAAACATTATGTAGCCTGTCGAAAGCTTTTGAGAAATCGGTATAAATGACATCTATTTCACTTGGAAAGCTTCATACAATGCAGAAGCAACAAACTGTGTAATACAGACCAAACCCGTTAGAGTAGATCTGCTCTTAATAAATCCGTGTTGGTAATCAGTAATTTGAGGTCTTGTATGACAAAAGCATACCTCGTACAGCATATTTCGAAGACATTATTAAAATTGCATAGTATCGTAATAGGTCTATATTTTTCAATTTTGCATCTGTCATCTTTCTTAAATACTGGACATACCTTAGAAAGTGATAAGAGAGGTATGTTAACATTTTCTGTAGATTTATTTCATAAACTGAATGAATGTGGATTGGAAGAAATAGGAAAATGAATCAACAATCTTCTGAGGACTAGTTAAATCTGCTTCTTGATTGAGTTGGGAATTGTTGAAATATTACGAATATTATTTAGATATAACCAAATTGAGAGAGATTGTTCTGTAAGTTTGTATCAATATTGTATAAATAACTGATATG
Source organism: Rosalia funebris (assembly GCA_037954035.1). Classification (NCBI taxonomy): domain Eukaryota; kingdom Metazoa; phylum Arthropoda; class Insecta; order Coleoptera; family Cerambycidae; genus Rosalia; species Rosalia funebris. The sequence goes on along the minus strand of JAZFAV010000026.1, from coordinate 17,545,423 downwards.
TGAGATAGCTATGCCACTTTTTTTTTATGCAAAATTTTGTAATCTGATTTAAGATATTGCGGATTACCAGTAGATTTCTATTCACGTCTAAATTATCAGAGGAAAAAGTGATTCTTTAACTTGAACACGATATCTAGTCATAATACTCATAATAATATCCAAAATTCTTTGATTGGTATTTAAAATGATATTGTATTGCGTTAAATCAAAAAGAATCATGAATTTAATAAGAGCCAACAAAGATCTAGAGTGAGTTACAGACTCCTGGATTAGCATATGTTATACATTCTATATAACTGAAATCTCCTAAAATAAGTAAATGGCTATCTTCATCCAGTAAATAATGTAGACTACATAGTGTTTCAGAAAGATCATCATACGTTTCAAATAAAATCAGGAGTGATGTAAATATTAATGATCAATAAAGTGATATATCATAAAGTATAAATAAAGTGATATATAGTGAAAGATTATAATTTTAATATGAATAATTTATATTAAAATTATAGGAAGTTGATTAATTGAGATAACTGTGGTAAAAAATCAGGATTTAATAAAGGGGATTGAACGCATAATCTGACTGCAATTAAAACACCTCCATTCCTAGCAGTGCCTGTGAGTTCAAAGCTCCTGTCTTTTATATAAATAAAAAAGCCATTGTTAACAATTTCAGTGTCCAAAACCAACCATGATTATTTCCAAACCTGCCAATTCTGATCGGCTAACAGATGAAATTTTATATCAACACGGAGTTCCACTCATCAACTCCATAATGGAGCTCCGCCTCATTACGAAGTTGATGTTTGACAATACAGCTTGTCAAGAAGAGGAAAAAATGTGAGATTCTTTGTGTACGCGTAGAAGAAAGAGTGAGGCAGCATTCGGAGCTCTGTATAATCATTGAAAAGAATGCACTTTACGCGTAGCTCCGATATCGCAGTTTTGAGACTTGTTCCTATACTTGACAATATGTACCTAAGTGAAACATTTCCACAAGAAGACGTATTGAATTTCAACCTGGATTGTTAGATTTCAGTTCTTTAGACTATTTTCCTTGAGGTCATTTAAAATCGGTTTTTAAAAAGAACTGAATTAGGATGGCCGCTTAAGAAATATCCCACTACTCTATTGAAGAACCTTCACTGATCGAATAAGATATTATCATGCTGCTAGAGGTCGCCAGTTTAAATATGTTATATTTTTCTTTTTCCTTGCTATTGAATTTTTTTTTTGAATGAGAATTGAGTTTTTGAATGTTTTGTATTAATAAATATATAATAATAAATAATTATTTAATACTCTTTATTTTATTTAATATTTAAACCAATACCAAACTATCGATATCACTGTGTTTATAAAATATATAAGATTAACTACTAAAAAATTGCTGATGGCATCATATCTCGACATCATATCGTTGTTCGAAATTAAAGTACGCTACTGAGCTAAAATAAGGACAAAAACTTTTGTTTATGGGTATTTTTTAATCCAAATTATAATTTAGTCAAAAATCAGATATTCTAACATATTTGCCCAACTCTGTATGAAATGTGTACATATTTTAAAAAATATTTGGTAGATACTTTATTATTCTAAAATAAATAATATATTTTTTTATTTAGGGTCACCTGTTAAATGTCTTTTATATATGGTTACGTATTGTATGATATATATAGTGCATCCAGAAAATGTGTTTACTACGAATATGTTCACAAGAATTCGTCTTAGGCAATTTTTAATGTGCTTGACTGTCACTTTAATTCCTACGTTATTTGCGTAATAGAATTAGAAATTTTCGTTGATTTTAGTTCTAGAAATCAATCCACTAAAGCACTTTGTCCCCTATGTGTCTTACAGTGTTGTTATTCTGTAATATTTTGTAGTCTAGACATAAAATACAAATAATTCTATTACTTTTACTATAAGTTAAACAGTCATCTAAAGTGGAAACATATTAATGTGGTGACAAATTTAAGTATTTCAGTGACATAATAATGAATAGTGCACACAAAATAAACAACACTGTTTTATTAAAAAACAACAAATTTATACAGGGAAGACTATGTTTTAGTTCTCATTGTAACTCTAACAATATATTTTATAATCTAACGCCTGGGTATGTCATTGTTTTTACAAACTGTTTGCCCAATGATGCTTCCCATTCACTTCAATATAATATTCCACATCCATCCAAGATCCTTACAATCAAGCGATGTCTTTAGACAGGATTAGATTGTCCAGATGTTTTAGGTTAATTGGATTGGTAGAAAGTTAAGGGTTATTGCGATGTGGTGCAAGTTCTCTTAAATTTATAATTGAAACCCTTTTTACAAAAATAAATAACACATAGTACCTATTTTAGTTTCAACATAGACATGTATGTATATATTAAAGCCAAATACATATTTTATATTTGATCATTCTTTTTATTATTAGCATTAACACGGAAATACTTGACACTAGTATCAGGTAGGTCTCACTGGTACCACAAAAATTATATTTGGATTTAATTGGGGAAAACTAAAGTGGTGATTAACTGCATCAAAAGCTTTTTCGTTGAATTTTTTATAATCAGTTATATATATGATACTTTTATTATATATATATATATATATATATATATATATATATATATATATATATATATATATATATATATATATATATATATATATATATATATATATATATGTTATATAGAATCCTCTCTTATATTAGGTTAAGACTTAGATTAATATTGTATTTTATAATATTGTAATATACATTGTAACAGGCCATTAGCATACAGGATGTTATGTCCAGAAAAGAGTATACCAAAGTCATTGCGGTTATCGCGTAACTAAAAACCTTTCGTGCTTATCATAAACCTACATTGTATTTTATCGCAATTATTGCAACTTGCTAAAAGCTTGAGAAAAACACTTCTTAGAACATTCCTGCAGCATCAGCATACAGAAATGTTTTAAATAGAGAAACAACCATTGGTAGCTTCAGTAGTCCGCATATTCGTAATCGGAAGTAATCGGAAGTAGTCCGTAACTTCACATATCAGTAATATTCAATTAGTCGTCGAATAAACGTCGAACAAGTCTAAATTAAATTATAAAAGTCGGTTACTCCTTTTTTGACATAGCAAAGTGTTCAAAATCTTAAATTAAAAATAAATTGTTTTTAAAATGTTAATTAAATAAAAAGTGATATAAAAATTGGCGCAGTCGGTAGGATTTTCGCGCAACTTTAGAACACGGACATTGCCTAACTAGAGTTGTGGAATTCCAATTCCTAAGCGAAAGAACCAATAGAAGAAAGAAACAGGAAGTTTCAAGAAATAAGAAGAAATAATTCACGAAGAAATAATTAAAGAAGAATAAACAAGAAAGAAAAAGCAACTTAGTTTTAAGAAACAAGAAGAAGGACACCCAGATAGAACACAGACCTTGCCTCACTGTCTGCGGACCTCTTCTCCACGATATTCAACATCAGCCAGGACAACCCTATCCAGAACACGGATCTGCCTCACTGGAAGTGGACCCTAGCCGACGAATGAAATCGACAATTTGGTAAGTCGCAAAGAATCATCTCGCTTACCCCATTATACAATTTTTTTGTGTGTATATTTTATTTTACGTACAATACGTACGAACAACTGATATAAACCAGTGAATCGAAATATATTTTTTTTCTGTCATATAATTTTTATATAATTGAAATCTTTTAATTTTAAAATTTTTATTTTTTATTTTATTTTTATAAAATACTTGATAATTTAATAACCAAAAAATGGCGGAAGAACATATTGAACCATATAGGCTATCGGAAATGTTTTCCATAGTACCTGAATTTGATGGAAATCAAATTTTCCTTCAAACTTTTCTCAATGCAGTAAGATGTGCTTACGATATGGCCATCGATAACCAAACAATTTTACTAACATTGCACGTAAAAAATAAGCTCAGAGGCAAAGCCGCCGAGTTAATTAATTCCCGTAATCCATCCACTTAGGATGAGATTAAGTATTTACTAGAAACGCATTTTGGAGATTCTAGAGATCTCACAGCTTTGATTCAAGACCTACAAAGAATAAGTCAAAATTCTAACGAGTCTGCACTAAATTTCGTCTCTAGACTACAGACTCACAATGCAAAAATGCATGCGGCAATACAAAAGCAACCGCTTACCGCAGAACAAAAAACAGCGCAAAGTACATTGATTGAAACAATGACTTTAAACACACTATTAACAGGTTTAGACCCCAAATTAGGCTCCATTATTAGAGCAAGTAACCCGAGTGATATGCTTCAAGCTGTCGCCCGAATAAAACGAGAGCTACAACTATCATATTTTGAGACACAAAAATTTAATAGAACTAACAGACCACCCACTAATATTCAAAATTTTCCAAATAAGAAAATTTGTAACAAGTGCAAAAGAATTGGCCATACTTCTAACGAATGTAGGAGTACCCAACAGAATTTCGGAACTTTTCAGACTAGACCAAATTACACGCCAAATTTCACACCGAATTTTTCGCAAAATTCAAATAACTTTCAACCACGTCAACCATTTAATGCCAATAACGTCAGACCTCAAACAAATCAAAATTTCCAACAGTTTCAACAAAATAGGCCCTCAGCTATAAGACCAAACCCTAACTATTCGCAACAACGACCATCTATTATTAGGCCAAACTCAAATTTCACTCAACAAAAACTCACCATATGAATAAAAATTATTGTGAATATAACGAATATGACGATACAACTCATCAACAAGAAATAACCCCACAATATTACCCGGATGATACCGCTCATCCATATAACTTTCAAAACCAATACTGTGAAGAATATTCACCATATGAGAACTATAACACATATGATGATACTGCTCATCAATTCCATGACCCTAACGATCCGACAGAACAAAATACGAATCAGGATTTTCACATCCTCGACCATCAAGACCACCCTCCAGATTCGGAGACAACCAAAATTCAAATTATAAAATGCAACAAAAACCGACAACCCAAAGACCCAAAATTCATGTAGATCAAAACCTCTTAACTGTAAATTCAAAAAATTTATATTATATTAAAGACATTAGCAAAACATTCAAAATTTTAATCGATACAGGCGCAGGACTTTCGATATTTAAACCTAGAACTTGTGAGAATTACACTAAAAGATTTTCGGAAAATGTTATTATACAGGGAATAACGGATGAACGAATTTTTATCAAAGAGTCAACACTTATACCATTTACAGATTCGGACCCTCATAAAGTATATATTCATGACATTGACATAGAATTTGACGGACTATTAGGTTCTGATTTTTTGGAACACTATAATTGCATAATCGACATTAAAAATAGACAACTTATAACCAATTTTAAAACTGTCCCACTATTTAAAGTTACTGACGATTACGAGCAACAAGAAAACACACCACCAAATTTAGAAACCAAAACTATTAAAAATAACATTTCGATCGCCCCTCGTACTGAGCAAATATTTAAAATTCAATGTAATCTCTTTAACACGGACGCTATTTTAAGCGGTCAAGAAAAAGACAAAGTACGAATTCCAAATGCTCTTGTAAAAATTAATGAAAAAGGAGAATTTTTAACATCAATAATTAACGCGAATGAAATTCCAAAAATTATACATTTCGATGATCTAAAATTAGAGCCCATTAAAAATTCAAGTTTATTAAATAGAAACACAGTAAATAAAAATCAAAATTACACAGACCGAAATTTAGAAATTGAAAATCAATTGCGAATTGAACATTTGAACGAGGAAGAACAATTTTTAATTAAAGAATTATGTTTAGAATATTCAGATATATTTTACTTAGAAGGTGGCAATTTGACATTTACAAACGAAATTAAACATACGATTGACACGATAGACACAAAACCTATTTTCACAAAATCATACCGCTACCCTCACATCCATAAAGAGGAAGTAAAAACGCAAATTTCAAAAATGTTAGACCAAGGCATAATAAGACCATCTATTTCCCCATGGTCTTCACCAGTATGGGTCGTCTCGAAAAAATTGGACGCCTCCGGGAAACAAAAATGGCGCATTGTCGTCGACTATCGGAAACTAAATGAAATATCCATAGGAGATAAATATCCTCTCCCTAATATATCCGATTTACTAGATCAACTAGGTAAATGTGAATATTTCACAACTTTAGATTTGGCTTCAGGTTTTCACCAAATCGAAATTGATTCAAAGGATATTGCAAAAACAGCTTTTTCGGTAGAGAACGGACATTATGAATTCACTCGTCTTCCCTTTGGTTTAAAAAATGCCCCCGCGACATTTCAGAGAGTTATGGATAACATACTCTTAGGTATCCAAAACGAACGTTGTCTGGTATACATGGATGACATCATAATTTATTCACCAACAATACACGAACATATTAGTAGATTAACTGAAGTTTTCAAACGATTAAGGAACGCGAATTTAAAAATACAACCCGACAAATGCGAATTTCTCCGCAAAGAAGTCGCTTATTTAGGTCACATAATTACACCCGATGGAGTAAAACCAAATCCAACCAAAATTAATTGTGTAGCTAATTTTCCTCAACCGACAAATCAAAAAGAAATTAAACAATTTTTAGGACTAGCAGGATATTACAGACGATTTATACCCAACTTTGCAAAAATTTCTAAGCCTTTGACAAAATTGTTACAAAAAGACATATTATTCCATTTCGATTACGAATGCCAAAAATCCTTTAAAGAATTAAAAGAATCATTAACTTCAACCCCTATTTTGATATATCCAAATTTCAATGAACCCTTTATCTTAACGACAGATGCAAGTTCATTTGCAATAGGAGCAGTTCTATCCCAAGGACAAATAGGAAAAGACTTACCTATAGCTTTTGCATCTAGGACCTTATGTCATGCCGAAACTAAATACTCCACAATTGAAAGAGACCTTCTCGCTATTGTCTGGTCGGTCAAACACTTTAGACCTTACCTTTTTGGACGTAAATTTAAATTAATAACTGATCATAGACCTCTAACTTGGCTACTATCAATAAAAGATCCAGGAAGTCGCCTAGCGCGTTGGAGATTAAAGCTTGAAGAGTATGATTATGAAATCCAATATAAACCGGGAAAAATCAATAAAAACGCTGACGCTTTATCTAGAATAAAGATCAATCATTTCCAAAAATGTTCAGAATTTCTTACAAAAATTTTAACTTCAAATTCAGACAATGAATCAATAAATTCAGAAATTACAGAAATATCCCCAGAAACATGTACACAGGAATTAGAGACATTTGTAAACCTTTATAAGACGCAATCTTTAATTGACTATAACAAAATTAAATTTACTAATGACCAACTATTGGACAAAAAACACAAGGACGTAATAGTATTCTTTAGGAAAGATAAACTAGAAGATCTTCATTATAAAATAATAGAAGACATTTTTGATGAGAACCCAAAATTTGATCACAATAAAATAAATACCGTATCTAGCAAAACTGTAAAACATCGCAAATATTATATAATCTTATTACCTTTTGATGCAGATGAAGTAATTGAAACAATGTTTGTTACCTTATACAAGGATAAAAATACTCTCGACCTTTCGAAAACATATTTTGTCGAAAATAATCCAGACCTTCCAATTTTAGAAATGCTATCATTCATCTTCACTGAATCAGATCTAAATTTAACAATTTGTCAAAATTTAACAAAAACACCGGACGAAGATCAATTTCCTATAATAATAGATCAATACCACAACGGTAAAGCAAATCTGCACCGTGGTATAAATGAAACTATCCGTAGAATACGCGAAAAATATAATTGGCCAGGATTAACGAAACACGTAGAGAAATACATTCAGAATTGCGAAATTTGTCAAAAAAACAAAAACGTTACGTAAAAATTTAAGCAACCCTTTAGTTATCACGGAAACTCCAAAAACACCTTTTGAGCGAATCAACATAGATATTTTAGAAATTCCAACAAAAAATCACGTCCTGACAATTAGGGGTGAATTAACAAAATTTACACAGGCATACCCTCTTCAAGACAAATCAGCTAAATCGACAGTCAACACCCTTCTTTTGTACTTCCAACATTATGAAACACCTCTCCGAATTCATTGTGATTGCGGCAGAGAATTTGACAATACGTTACTAAAAGACTTATGTACTCTTTACGACATCAAACTGACTTTCTCTAGCGTCAACCATCCACAATCAAATGGATCCGTCGAACGATTCCATTCGACATTATTAGAAATGATACGAGTCAATAAAGCAGAAAATCCAAATGAACATCCCTTAACGGTTATTCCATACGCAGTAATATGTTATAACAACTCTGTAAATAAGACCCATGGTTTCACACCATATGAGTTAGTCTTCGGACATACATCTAGTCGTCCTCCCGAAACACTATACAACCAAAAAGAACTGATTTCTAAATATGTTCGAGATTTAAATAATAGAATCTCATGGTACTACAAAATAGCACGGTCAAAAACGAACCTCCAAAAGGAAAAAGCGAAAACGCGATTTGACAAACACATTTCGGAAAATATACCTAAATTTAATATCGGTGACAAAGTCTATGTGAAAGAATCACAAATAAAAAACAAACTTCACAATAAATTTAATGGCCCATTTAGAATAAAAGAAATATTTCAAAATTCAGCAATTTTACAAAATTTAGAAACGAATCAAACTACGAAAGTAAACTTTGATAGGATGAAACCGTATTCTGAAAATTAAAATTTAATTTCAGGTTTCTGCTTCTGATCGGAACAGTAGCCTCACAATACACCATATCTCCTATAAATAATACCATCGGAATATATTTCCATAAGGAAAGTGAAGTAGTGATTTCAAACAAACAATGGACCCTATTAGTTCACAAAAACATATCGTCATTGAAAAATGCTTTCAAACATAATGAAAACTTATTAGAAATTCTTTTACACGCAATCAACCCTACTTTCGAAAATATGAATCTATTTCGAGGAGAAGTTAAAACCCATGTAAGCCTGCTTACGCAAATCTCTAAATCAATACAAGAGAAATTAAATGAAATTTATTTCGACACCAGACGCTACAAACGAGGACTTATTAACGGTATTGGCTCAATATTTAAAACCATCACAGGAAATTTAGACTCTGCAGATGGAGAATATTATTCAGATTGTATTAAGAAACTAGCAAAGGATGAATTCCAATTAGAAAGTTTATTAAAAAAACAAATTTCAGTAACAACCTCTGTTATCAAAAACTTTAATGCCACTATACAAAAATTACAAATTGACGAAGCCACCTTTAATAGGGACATAAAAATTATTTCAGACACGATTTACAAAACAGCTGATAAAATAAAAGTCATCGAAGCCAAATTGAGATTTCTAAAACAATGTGATTTTCTAATGGAGAGTTATTTGTATATCGAGGATCAATATCATAAATTCAGTCACTTTCGCGCGTTTAAAAATAATTCATACATCAATAATTAATCCTGAAAATCTGGTTACATCACTTCAGGAAATATCTCAAAATTTACATCAAAACAACTTGCCATTGGTTATCAAGTTATCTAATATTGCTAAATACTTAGACATAATGGAATTAGAAGCCTTTCAGGCAGATTCAGATCTTATTTTTGTTTTGAAAATTCCATTAATTGATCAACAAAGATACACACTTTTTAAATTATTTCCTATACCAATTCTAAATCACAGAACTGGATTATATCATGTACTGTCAACTTCACAAAGATATATTGCGCGTGATGATGATTCTTTGATGTACATACCCTTGTCAAATTTGAACGGATGCAAACAACTTTATACAGGAACAAAACTCTGTACAAACCTTTTCGCATATCCCATAGATGACAATGCCATGTGCGAAGCACGCATCTTGAAAAATCTAAAAACACTACCCGAAAATTGCGAAACGTCCTTAATATTCGCAAAAGGATATAACGTTCAAAAACTAACCAACTCATGTCTCATCGTAAACTCTGAACCACTTCAAGTCACTATAAATTGTAAGCAGATAAATACCAAGACAGAAATTATTTTCAAAAACTCCATTCTGACATTACAACCAGAATGCAGTGCATTTGTAGGAGTTACTAAAATACAATCCAATTCGAAGGAAACCACCGTAAAGGAGCTCGATGCTCATCCTATTTTAATTCCATACAACTGTTGTCATGACATTCCCGACGATTCCGAAATTCCCAAATTACAACCATTAAAATTAAATAATCTTAATACCGAAGACCTCGAAATCGCAAAACATAAATTAGACGAATATTCAAAAACGCTGGAAAATATGATTAATGAACCGTTCATCACCAAACATATTTCATGGTTCACGTACTTCACAATTGCTGCAATAATCGGCATTATCTTATTATACATCTGTTGTAAATGCCGAAAAAGAAATAGATTAGAATATATATATATATATATATATATATATATATATATATATATATATATATATATATATATATATATATATATATGTTATATAAAATATATTGTATTCAATTCATTATTCAAGTAGCTACCACAGTTTCTATAACTTTATTATCAGGTAACATAAAACCTTCAATATGTTATCTGAAAACCAGACGTAACTTAATACTGCTACGTGTCTTATCATATAACTATATACATTGTAACCAACGTTTATGATGATTTGCTGAAACCTTATAATGTTCTTTCTTTAAATTAATCTTTTGCCAATTATATTTTAACTTTACTTTCAACGATGTCAGCATAACGAAACTTATAAAGTCGCAGCAAACCCGTTGCATGAGCAGTATAATTTTAATATAGCTTTAGTATAATTTTAGTATTGATATTATTGTTATACTCACACATCTAAATTCTTGTTCGTCCGTTAAATAAAATAAATTGTTTTTAAAAAGTTTAAATCCAAACAAGTGATTTAACAAATTTGGCGCAGTCGTTGTAGGATTTCACGCGTTATTAGAACACGGATTTGCCTCACTAATGACGTGGAATTCCAATTCCGAAGTGAAATCAAGAACAAAGCTCAAGAAGAAAATAAACATGAAACAAGAATACTTCAAAGAAGCAACTTCGAAACACGAAGACTTCAACAAAAGAAACAAGAAACAAGTCTACAAAGAAACAAAGAAAACAACAGGGGAAATCGCAGATAGAACACGGACCTGTCCTCACTGTTTGTGATTCTCCTCTGCAAGCCATCCTTCCCGAAGACACCCCGCTTCCAGAACACGGAATTGCCTCACTGGTTGTGGACTCTGGCCGGAAGACGAATGGAAAAAATTTGGTAAGTCAAAGAATTGACACGTTACCTTTGAAACATTTATTTATAATTTTAAGAAATATTATACACGATATAGACCAAAAACTATTATCCTTCCCATCTGCAAATTTATTTTTATTAAATAACTTTACAACAATTAATTTAAACATAATAATTAATTAATTTATAAAAATGGCAAACGAAGCTATCTTCGAACCTTACAAACTGTCAGAAATTTTCTCAATTGTTCCGGAGAATGACGGAAATCAAATTTTCCTGCAAACATTCTTAAATGCTATTAAATGCGCTTTCGACATGGCGGTCGATAATCAAAAAATACTTTTAACTCTCCATGTTAAAAATAAATTACGTGGAAAAGCCGCTGAACTAGTAAATTCTAGGAACCTGTCAACTTGGGAAGAAATCAAATATCTATTAGAGACTCACTTTGGAGACTCTAGGGACCTTACGTCTCTAATTCAGGACTTGCAAAGAATTAACCAATAATCTAATGAATCAGCTTTAAATTTTGTATCCCGCTTGCAAACGCATAAGCGAAAATGCATGCAGCGATTCAGAAACAACATTTAACCGCTGAACAAAACACCGCACAGTCAAATTTAATCGAGACAATGACTCTTAACACTTTATTGACAGGGTTGGATCCAAAATTAGGATCTATAATAAGAGCAAGTAATCCTATGGATATGCTTCAAGCAATATCCAGGATTAAACGAGAACTTCAATTGTCATACTTTGAATCTCAGAAATTTCAAAAAGCGAACAAACCATTACCACCTAATTCATTAAATGCTAAGAAGATATGTACATATTGTAAACGTAATGGACACACAATAAATGAGTGCCGAACGAAGCAACAAAATTCTTCAGCACCTTTCCAAAACTTTTCTAGGCCTAATTTTCAACAAAATTTTAATCAGGCCCAATCATCCAACTTAAATCAAAATTATCAGCGACCTCAATTTAATTCAAATGGAAATAATAGACCGATGAATTCAAATTTCCAACAAAATAATTACCAGCAAAACAGTTTTCAACAAAACAGGCCTTCAGCTATTAAACCGAATCCCAACTATACAAACCAATCAAGACCACCAATAATTCGGCCAAATCCGAATTATAATCAACAAAGAGCTCATCATATGAACGCTCAAATGAACCAAAATTTTGATGATACGGCTCATCAATACGATTCACAATACACTGATGATACTGCTCACCAATATAATTACAATTGCGATCAAAATTACGAACAATATCAAGATTCATATTCAGACGAACCAACATATCAAAAAAATTATAATTTTTCAACGGACCAATTTAATTATTCTGATACAGATCAGGATTTTCGGCAAACTACTCAAGCTCAAGATCATCCACCGGATCAACAGCTTTGCGAAATAACGGAATTAGAAAACCAAATTCAAATAATGAATTTAAACACCAACCAACAGCAAGACAAACAAATATTCCTATAAATAGGGGAATATCAAGTGCCCTTTTTACAGTAAATCCCAAAAACTTATATTACATTGAAGATGCTACAAAAAAATTTAAAATATTAATAGATACAGGTGCCGGACTATCCATATTTAAGCCAAAAACTTGTGAAAAATATTCTAAACGTTTTCCCGAAAACGTTATAATACAGGGAATTACCGATCAAAAAACCGTTCCGTTTACTCTCAACGATCCTCACAAAGTTTACATTCATAATATTGATATTGAATTCGACGGATTACAAGGATCCGATTTTCTAGAACATTACAACTGCATTATTGACATAAAAAATAAACAATTAATTACCAATTTCAAAACTGTACCTTTATTCAAAGCCACAGAAAATTCCACTAATGTACAAAATAATAAAAAACAAAATTTCTATCAACCCTCGTACAGAACAAATTTCAAAATTTCGATGTAATCTTGTAAATACAGAAGCCATATTAACAGCTATGGAAATAGATAAAGTACGACTTCCTAATGCACTAGTCAAAATTAACAATGAAGGAGAATTTCTTGCGTCCGTATTAAACGCAAACGCAGTCCCAAAAATAATAAACTTTTCCGAAATTAAACTAGAACCAATTCAAAATTTTTCATTAAATAATTTAAACGAATATAATTCTGAAATTTATAAAGATAGACGCGAAGAAATAAAGCAACAACTTCGTCTTGATCACATAAATGAGGAAGAAAGAGAAATAATTACTCAACTTTGCCTTGACTTTTCAGATATTTTCTATCTCGAAGGAGATATTCTGACATTTACTAATGAGATCAAACACACAATAGACACCAACAATGCTAAACCTACCTTTACAAAGTCGTATCGCTACCCTCAAATTCACAAAGAGGAAGTGAAAAGACAGGTATCGAAAATGCTAGAACAAGGTATTATCAAACATTCAAATTCCCCTGGTCTTCACCGATTTGGGTTGTCCCCAAAAAACTTGATGCGTCAGGTAAACAAAAATGGCGTGTCGTAGTTGACTACAGAAAACTCAATGAGTTAACTGTAGGAGATAAGTACCCTTTACCAAACATTTCTGATCTTTTAGACCAACTTGGCAAATGTCAATATTTCACCACCCTCGATTTGGCCTCCGGTTTCCACCAAATTGAGATCGAACCCAGTGACATTCCAAAAACCGCTTTCACAGTCGAAAACGGTCATTTTGAATTTAATAGGCTTCCATTCAGTTTGAAAAATGCCCCATCAACCTTCCAAAGGGTAATGGATAACATCTTAATAGGAATCCAAAACGAGAGATGCCTCGTATACATGGACGACATAATCGCCTATTCCCCAACAATCCAGGACCATGTTTCACGGCTTACCGAAGTCTTCAAACGTCTTCAAAAAGCTAATTTGAAAATTCAACCGGACAAATGCGAATTCCTTCGTAAGGAAGTTGCATACTTAGGTCACCTCGTCACCAAAGGAGGTGTAAAACCAAATCCAATTAAGATCGAATGCATCAAAAATTTTCCCCAACCAACTAACCAGAGAGAGATTAAATCATTTCTTGGCCTCGCCGGATATTACCGACGATTCATTGATAATTTCGCCAAAATTTCCAAACCTCTCACTAAATTACTGCAAAAAGACACTTTCAATTTTGATTCAGAATGTTTAAAATCTTTCGAAGATTTAAAACAAACCCTTACGTCAAGCCCCATACTATCGTATCCAAATTTTGACGAGCCATTCCTACTCACAACAGATGCGAGCGCTTTTGCGATCGGCGCTGTACTCTCGCAAGGTCCAATAGGTAAAGATCTACCCATAGCCTTCGTCTCCAGAACTCTCTGTAGCGCGGAAACAAAGTACTCAACAATAGAACGAGAACTCCTCGCTATTGTTTGGGCCGTAAAACATTTTCGCCCTTATATTTTTGGAAAAAAGTTCAAATTGATAACAGATCATAGACCTCTTACCTGGCTTTTCTCTATTAAAGACCCCGGTAGTCGCCTAGCACGCTGGCGCTTAAAACTTGAAGAGTACGACTACCAGATTGAATATAAACCTGGCAAAATTAATAAAAATGCGGCTGCCTTATCCCGTATCAAAATTAACCATTTTCAAAAATGTATGGATTTCAAAAACAAAATTTTAACATCAAATACAGACGACGAATCAATTAGTTCAGAAAATACCGAAATTTCACCAGAATCAATTTTACAAGAATTAAATACATTTGTTCACCTATATAAAACCCAGTCATTAATAGACTATTCAAAAATTAAAATTACGAACAATCAATTATTGGACAAAGGACATAAAGACATAATAACGTTTTTCCAAAAAGACAAACTCGAAGACTTACATTATAAAATAATCGAAGATATTTTCGAGGAAAAACCAAATTTTATCCACAATAAAATTAATATTGTCACGAGTAAAACGGTGAAAAACCGAAAATATTATATTGTTTTGTTACCCTTCGACACCGAAGAGATAATTGAAACAATGTTTATTACTCTTTACAAAGACAAAGACATTTTCGAATCTTCAAAAACATATTTCATTGAAAACAATTTAGAATTGCCAATACTCGAAATGTTGTCATTTATTTTCACTGAAAAAGATTTAAACCTAGTTAGTTGCCAAAACATAACTAAGACGCCTGACGAAGATCAAATTCCGATAATATTAGACCAAAACCATACAGGAAAAGCAAATTTACACCGCGGAATAAACGAAACCATTCGGAGAATAAGAAATAAATATAACTGGCCCGGTTTAACTAAAGACGTAACTAAATTCATTCAAAATTGTGAAATATGCCAGAAAACAAAGACTTTACGGAAAAACTTAAACAATCCCTTGGTGATAACTGAAACACCAAGAACACCATTTGAAAGAATAAATATCGATATACTAGAAATTCCAAAAAGAAATTATGTCTTAACTATTAGGGATGAACTAACCAAATTTACTCAAGCGTACCCATTAGAGGATAAATCCGCTAAATCAACAGTAAATACATTACTTCTTTACTTTCAGCATTTTGGTACTCCGCTTCGTATACATTCGGATTACGGTAAAGAATTCGACAATGTATTACTTAAAGACGTTATGTATGACTATGTACGTTATACGACATAAAATTAACATTTTCTAGCGTTAGCCACCCTCAATCAAACGGATCTGTGGAAAGATTTCACTCCACACTTTTAGAGATGATTCGTACTAATCAGGCTGAAAACCCTAATGAACATCCACTAAACGTAATTCCTTACGCTGTTATTTGTTACAATAACTCGACGAATAAAACACACGGTTTCTCTCCATACGAGCTAGTATTTGGACATACGTCCAGTCGCCCACCTGAAAATTTGTATAACCAAAAAGAATTGATATCAAAATATATACGAAACCTAAATAATAGAATTTCATACTTTTATAAAATTGCACGCACAAGAACTGAGCTTCAAAAAGAAAAGGCTGAATTAAGATTCGATAGAAACGTTCCAGAACATCCTACACAATTTAAAATAGGCGATAAAGTTTATGTTAAGGAATCTCAAATTAAAGATAAATTACATAATAAATTTAACGGTCCTTTCGAAATAATAAAAATCTTTCAAAATTCTGCAATTTTATTAAATCTCGAAACGTCACAAACGACAAAAGTCAATTTCGACAGGATGAAACCATATTTTGAGAATTAAATTATTTTCAGGTTTCTTCTGCTGATTGGAGCAGCAGTATCCCAATACACCATTACTCCAATAAACAACACCATTGGAATGTGTTACCATCGAGACAGCGAAATCGTTGTAACAAATAAACAATGGACTCTTCTGGTTCACAAAAACATTTCATCAATAAAGAACACTTTTGAACATAACGAGAAAATGCTTGAAATTCTCTTACACGCTATTAACCCCATATTTGAAAACATGAACCTTTTTCGAGGTGAAGTAAAAACACACATCAGCTTATTAACCCAAATTTCAAATTCAATTCAAGAAAAATTAAGCGAAATTTATTTTGATACTAAACGTTACAAACGTGGAATTCTCAATGGCATTGGTACAATATTTAAGTCAATTACAGGAAATTTAGATTCCGAAGATGGCGAATACTACATGAATTGCATCAATAAATTAACTAATGACGAGCATCAATTAGAAAATTTAATGAAAAGTCAAATCTCAGTAACAACATCCGTCATAAAGAATTTTAACGCTACTATACAAAAATTGCAAATTGATGAAGCCACCTTCAATAGAGATATAAAAATAATATCAGACACAATTTATAGGACAGCAGATAAAATTAAAGTAATTGAAGCAAAATTAAGATTTTTAGAAAAATGTGAACTTCTCATGGAAAGTTACCTGTATATCGAGAATCAATTAAATGATATTCTAAATTCAATAACATTCGCGCGATTAAAAATTATTCATACGTCGATAATCAATCCTGAAAATTTGATAACCTCGCTTCAAGAAATTTCACAAAATTTACACCAAAACAATTTACCACTCATTATAAAATCTTCCAATATTGCCAAATATTTGGATATTATTGAATTAGAAGCATACCAAACTGATTCAGACTTGGTATTTGTATTAAAAATCCCTCTAATAGACCAACAAAGATACACCCTTTTTAGATTATATCCAATCCCTATCCTAAATAATAGAACTGGTCTATATCATGTTTTGTCTTCATCACAAAAATACTTAGCGCGTGACGTCGATTCTTTGATGTA
This sequence comes from Rosalia funebris, assembly GCA_037954035.1. NCBI lineage: Eukaryota > Metazoa > Arthropoda > Insecta > Coleoptera > Cerambycidae > Rosalia > Rosalia funebris. The sequence goes on along the minus strand of JAZFAV010000026.1, from coordinate 17,527,854 downwards.
CATACCCATCAAAAATCTGAAAGAGTGTAAACCACTTTTCTTTGGCACAAAGATATGTTCCAATCTATTTGCATACCCCATCGACAACAATGCTATATGTGAAGCCCAAATCCTGAAACACTTAAAAATTTTACCTGAGAACTGCCAAACTTCAATAATATTTGCGAAAGGCTACAATGTCCAACAACTAACAGACTCATCATGGCTAACAATCACTTCAGAACCACTTCAAATTACTGTAAATTGCAAACAAATAAACACCAAGACAGATCATTTATAAAAATTCCATTCTTAAATTGCAACCTGGATGTAGTGCTTTCATAGGAGTGACAAAAATACAAGCTGACCCTAAGAACTTTTCGCAAACCAGTGTTAGTGATCACCCTATTTTAATTCCCTTTAATTGTTGTCAAGGAATCCCCGATGACATCCAAATCCCAAAATTGGAACCATTAAAATTGAATAACCTAAATGTGGAAGACCTCGAGATTGCCAAACACAAATTAGACGAGTATTCTCGAACGTTAGACGATTTGATCAACGAACCATTTGTCACCAAACACATCTCTTGGTTCACTTATTTTATCATTGCACTAATAGTAACTCTCACTTTGTTATATATTTTATGTAAATGCCGAAAGAGAAACAGATTAGCAATCGCCCTTACAACAAATTCACCACCACCTCCACCTGGACCTTCTAAACGCTTAAGAGAATCCTTCAGGAGCATCCTGCCCAGAAGAAGACCATCGATCAGACCCAAAGATGAAACCCCAGAGGAAGAAATCGAACTGAACTAATGTTTTTCAGTTATAAATCTGTTTCAAAGACTAAATATTTTAATTTTGTAAATTTTATATTTAAAAATATTAATTGTATAATTTAAACTCAATTTAAAGCTTTATACTCTCATTTAACTTTATTATTATTATATAACTTCAATAATCGTTAAATTCATAATTATTAATTTCAAATTTACTTATTTTTGAAAAGTTGCTGTATAACACCAACTTTTTGTTAAAAAGGGGAGTTGTTATATAAAATATATTGTATTCAATTCATTATTCAAGTAGCTCCCACAGTTTCTATAACTTTATTATCAGGTAACATTAAACCTTCAATATGTTATCTGAAAGCCAGACGTAACTTAATACTGCTACGTGTCTTATCATATAACTATATACATTGTAACCAACGTTTATGATGATTTGCTGAAACCTTATAATGTTCTTTCTTTAAATTAATCTTTTGCCAATTATATTTTAACTTTACTTTCAACGATGTCAGCATAACGAAACTTATAAAGTCGCAGCAAACCCGTTGCATGAGCAGTATAATTTTAATATAGCTTTAGTATAATTTTAGTATTGATATTATTGTTATACTCACACATCTAAATTCTTGTTCGTCCGTTAAATAAAATAAATTGTTTTTAAAAAGTTTAAATCCAAACAAGTGATTTAACATATATATAACATAACATACATAAATAATATATATATATATATATATATATATATATATATATATATATATATATATATATATATATATATATATATATATTCAAATATATCATAAACAGAGTAGGTGCTAATAAAGTGCCCTTAGGTACACCATATTTAATTGTATAGAAATTACTCATACAGTTATTCATTTTTACACATTGTTTGCGCTCTGATAGATTGTTCTTACGTAACTGGAGTAATTTATCTTTTACACCATATCGTCAAGCTTTATAAATAATATGTTGTGACTAATTGTGCCTATGGGATAGCAATAATATATTATATTTACATACAAATTTTACTAACGTCATTTTTATTATTTTCTCTAATCTTTAACTTTCTTTTAGTTTACTACCAAATACATACCTACAAGTTACTTTGTACGTTGTCTATTTAGATAATTAGCAGAAAAAATGTGTTTAGTTTAAACAGACCCAATATCAATATATTTTTCAATGGAAGGGATTTTCTTTCTCCTTTTAAAACTAATTATTTCGTATTTTCTACATTTCTTATATTCGACTAAAATATTTCATTGAATTTAACTAATTTCATTGTTTAAATTACGTAAAATAAGTCTGCACAATGGCAAATATTTCCCCTTTGGAAATGCGCAAAACCATCCTATATATGTTAATGACCTTCTTGAATTTATTTAGCCTGTTATGTTTCAGATAATTACTTTATTACTATTTACTTTAAGATAATGTTATATAAGCTTAAAAAGTAGGATAGCACTTTTCCATGAACACTGTCAAGTGTTCGAGAAGTTTTTCGACGTGCGATTCGCCAACAAAGTTGACATCATCAGGCGATGATTAGAGCTACTATTTAACTACACCTAGTCTGTATTTACACATAAGGTTGTTCAGATTCGATAAACCGTTAGGAATATAAACTTACTATTAAACTCACTCATTGTAATTATTTTTCTTCATGTTTGGTGAATAAAAAATATAAGGCACTTGTATTTATTGGTGCTATTATCAAATACGTCTACGTACAAATCTTGATATGGTCAAAGCCATCCAATAGTCTGTTATTGGCTATACTTTTAATTAAATTTAAGATAACAGATATAGTTTACTACCTCTGTGCAATATATCGTCTCGACAATATCCAAATTCTAATCCTTCACCTACTTATAGCTTGTCGATAGGAGTTAGAAAGTTTACCTATTACGTTGTTTAGTTTATGAATTGTGAATTCCACGGATTGTATTAATAACCTTAAATCTCAAAAAATTGCTCAATCTAGATGGATTCACTCAAGAAATCATCAATGAATAAATATACCCTACTTTAACTGGTCTCTGTATGAATCAAAATTGTTTCATATTCAATAATGAATATTTTGAACAACATGAAGTTGCTGTAATGGACGACCCACTGTCGCCTTTTATTGAAAACCTTTTCACATGTATAGGTATAAAACAAATATAGATAGTTTTGTATCAAAATTAAAAAATCATTTATGCGCCAATAAAAAGAGAAAGTAAGAGAAATGTTTTTGGAAATGATATTAGTGCATTCCTCTGCAAATAAATTACTACGACTTTTAGGACATCCCAAAAATAAAATGGAAAACAATGAGAAGTCTTTACAGGATTTATTGAATCAACTGCAAAGTTTGTAGTCAGGCATATATGGAGTCAAACATTACGCACACGAAAAAAACCATTATAACTAAGTTCAAGCAGACCATGAGCCACTTAAAATATGGGAGATTCGAAAAATCTTCGTTTGTTCAGCGTGTTTTCGACAACAATCATATAATAAACTCTAGTAACTTAAAAATAGTTAAAAGTATAACCAATAACAGAGAACTGGATGTCCTTGAAAGTATCAAAATAGCTAAATATGATAATGTCATTTTTTTCTTTTTTGCACAAATATAAATTGTGTTTCTGCCCGTAAAACATCGGTTATAAGTAAGGACAGGGACAAACACACCCTTGGTCAAGTAGAGGTGTCAAACTCTCCCCGTTAGAACTCAAGTCCATGCGTACAATAACATCCCTAATATTAAGCTTCCCTCGACGAAAATATGAATGGCATTGTTGCAAGCAGCTCTATAGGAGAATCCTATAGGTCACCCATTCTTGTAGTAACCCCGCGTAACAAAGTGCTACACTTTTCGGCACTCTATAGCTCCGTGTCGGGTAGCTGACCTGAATGCCCATATTATTTTCAATGATAACGATCCCTGAGACATATATTCACAAATACAAGAGCCCTAAACAGTGCGTTTTTAGTTAATATGTCAAATGACGACATTAATGGATCAATGAACTGTATGTTACCTCATTAGAGTTTAATAGCCACAAATGGAAATAGTTATAATAAATTAGTAGAAATAGAGGTACAGTAATCCGACACATATTATCTCTTCACTAGTTGCAATGAGGGAGTTTATTAGTAAACAGTACTTGTAACCGAAAAAAAATATTCGAACAAAACATTCCAGCCCCTTCTGATGATATATACTTTTCTATTATATTAACTTTAATTTATTTGATATAGTTTTGCTGCTTATATACATTCAGGAATGAATACTAAAAACCTATTTTAAAATGATGGAATTAAAACAATCTCAATTTGTCCTATTATCTGGTAATCTAACTGGCATTATATTAGGAAAAAATGATTAGATATATTTAATCTGGTTACAATATTCAATGTCTTTGGAGTGTTTTTCAAGAAACTCAAGAAATCATCGATGAACAAATGTACCTTACTTTAACTGGTCTCTGCATGAGTCAAAATTGTTTCATATTCAATAATGAATATTTTGAACAACATGAAAGTACTACAATAGCTGACTTACCTTTTTATATACGTGATGGCCTTTTATTGGAAACCTTTTCATATAGATAGATATGAAACAAATATAGATGGTTTTGTTTCAAAATTAAATAACTATTTCATAATATAATAACAACTACCATTTCTTGATGTATTAATAATTAAAAATGGGGAAAATATATTAAAATTTGATGTATACAGGATGGAAACTAACACTATTAGGTCCCACAGTTTCAATTATTTTCTGGTCCATTGCTTGCCTAGTTCTCCTTCTAGTAATAATATGGTCGAAAATGACAAAAAAAAAAGATGTAAGAAGAAGTATTATATATAGAAGTATAGGTATCTTACTCACATAATAGATAAATTAATTAGAAAGCGTAGCTTTAAGACAACTCTTCTTAACTTGACTACCTTTCGAGAAGACTCGAAAAATTACAAAATTGTCTCAATTCGATGCACACTACAACTTACCAGAGAACTCAAATAGATGACTTTGGAAAAGATAGTGCATTCATCTGCAAATATATTCTAACGACTTTTCGGACATCCCAAATGTACAAGTCCAGGATTTTTGGAGCATCACATGAGCTACTTAAAGTATGGAAGAAAAATCTTCTGTTGACTAGCATGCTTTCGACAATAATCATATAATAAACTTTAGTAACTTAAAATTAGTTAAAAGTATAGCCAATAACAGACTGTTGGATGGTCTTGAAAGTATCAAAATAGCTAAATATGGTAATAGCACTTTTTTCTTTATTTTGCACACGCATAAATGGTCAATTTATCGATGGCTCCTAAGATAAGTATTCACAAATACAAGAGCTCTAAACAGTGCGTTGTTTTTGTTGATACGGTGAATGACGATATTAATGAATCGATGAATATGTTACCTCATTGCAGTTTTCTAGCTACAAATGGAAATAGTTATAAGAGATTAGGTGGTAGAACTAGTGGTGTAGTATACCAATACATATTATCTCTTCACTGTTTACTAACCAAGATGAAAATGTTATAATGAGGGAGTTTATTATTAAACAGTACTTGAAACTAGGGAAATCATTCGTAACGGTTTACTAAACTTGAACAAAACTTAAGTGTAAATAAAGGCTAGAGGTTATTAAAAATTAGTTTTAATCATCTCCTGATGATACTAAATTGGTTGGTGAAACGAGCAAAACAACTGATCACCTATTTTTGTTACTATATCCAAGGTTTCAGCCCCCTCCTATGATATAAACTTTTTTTATTATATTAATTTGAATTGCTTTTATGTAGTTTTGCTATTTAGATTTATACAGGAAGGGATACTAAAAACCCATTTAATTCCATCAATTTTCAATTCGTGGAATTAAATCAATCTCAATTTGTTCGATTATCTGTTAATCTAATTGATATACGCTCTTCCAGCATCATCGTTCTTTTTACAAAATTGCACCTCCGCTATTCTAATAACGTACAGTATACCGTCATCGATTTCGTTAATTTTTTACCTTAATTTTAGTCTCATAATGATTTGAACTTTTTATTTTATCTTTCGCTTTACCTCTTAGAAAGCATTGCGCTTGTACATACATTTTCTCATATTTTTCAGTTAATACATCGGTGACCGTTAATTTTAATACTAAACTATTGGTCCACCGTAATGAGGAGTTGTGAATAGAATTTTTCATTTAAAATAAACCAGTAATATGCATTACATTACAATGATCATCAATCATCACAATAAGTAGATCCACAAACATCTATAAACTCCATTATACTCTCTATATGCATTAAAAATAAAATGGTAAAATTAACAAAACATGTATTTCATGTGCAATATTTGTTTGCTATTATCTATACCACTGAATAACATGAAATGACTATATATTTCGTTACCTTTATAGTATCAAAATAGTTTGTCAAAAATGTGATAAGAAATGTTCGTTTCAACCGGATTTACTTAAATATAGGGATAACACTGTACTAAACATCGTTGTATTCCTAAATTATTCAAATTACCGTATCTTTAAACTACAATTAAATAGTTTTTCATTAAAACCCCATCTTGTTGTAATCTATTAATAAAAATGTTTCTTAGTATAATTTACACATTCTGAAAAATAATACTTATAATAAGATCAATCTTACCCTGCAAACCCTTTTTGAGGATTTGGTATACGTAGCCTTGGCAGACGATTAGATTTCAAAATCTGATCCGATTTTGTTCTTTTTACAATATTTTTAACGTTATTCATTGTGCACAACTAAATATTATTTCTATAAAAAGTACAAAATACACTCACGACCACAAGATTTATCTGTTGCAATTGATAACAAGGTAGGTACCTACCTATTTATCAATACACCACTTTAATTTAATCGTAGATAGATTTGTTTCAAACTAGATAAATATAATTAATCATGTGAGATTGTTAAAAATAAATACTCAATCAAAATAATAATAATAAAGTGTCGGTCTCTAAATCAACAATTTATCATGTATGCATTAATTTTTTTGTTTGTTAAACTCCATAGTCCGACATTAGGAGTCATCGTAAAAAAGTATGTTTATATTTTCCCTCTATCATACAATATATAAAAAAATACATACATATATAAGATACGAGTATAAATTGCATCAGAGTATCGAGTGGGTGTTTCCAGGGAAGCAGGGAACGTGATTTCATTATCATTATACAACCAACACATCTCACGTTGTGTTTATGTTGTGGGAATATCGGGATTAGCCGTCGATAAGGATTTTGTCTCGATCTACTTGCTGCCTAGGGCTCATCCTAATGCTAAATATTAGTCTTAAATAAGTGGATTTAGTACTACTCGAGTAGATCAACTAGTACTACTGTTCCTTACACAGATTCGGTAGGTTATTACGTATGTACGTTTGTTTATAGCGGAATAACAGCGAATTATAAAAACTACTCTGTATATCTCCCTATTATAAATAAATATAAGCTTCGCATTGTATAAATTATGAATAGAAATGCTTGCCATTTTTAAAAAATCAAACCCGCTCGGCCCAAAATTTAACTGGCATAGTCGTACGGATTTCTTGAAATTTTCGAATATATTCCGTAAACTGGTCGTACCTTCGGCGGAACAAGAAGCCTTACAGTCACAATCAACACCTATGGTCCACCAACCTCAGGATCCATATTTTTGGTTCAACAACCTCAACAATTAATAAAGGAAATCAGAAGATCTCTACATACCTAGTCATATATATCTTTACACCCTGACATAAGAAATTTGGTGAATTCACTCTGGACAATCCCAATCTAGAGCAGTTAGCGTGACCACCAGTTGCTCAGACACTTGTCATCGGAAACACCGTGACTTCATACGGCACTTCATAGAAATTTATGAAAGATGAGACTTGTGAAAGAAATTTCACATAACCTCTTGAATCAACCAAAACAAGGTACTATCTTTCCAAAGACCACACGTCACCCTAAATCGTCAAGATATATGCTAAATCGTATACAGGAAAGGTTGACCCAAGCTATAAACCATCCTAGGAGAAAACATCTTTGAAGGCACGTAATCTTGCCTTACAGTAACATTGTAGGGTTTTTAGAGACCCGACAAGACATTGACAGACAAGACTATTAATGCTTTAATTAAGCCCTCCATTAATGCTTTTCGCCATTTTTCTAATTTCAATAAAAAGATTTAAAGTAAATTTTACGACAGACTCTGATGCAGAAACATTAGCTAGATTATTCTCTAATACCAATCCTATTTAAATTCCTATATTAACCAATACTATTTAAATTCCTTAAATATAATAAATCAAATAACCATAGAAAATGAAACCATGGCAAAACTAGAAATTTTCGTTGGTGATAATTTGGATTTAATTCCCGAATTTGATGGAGATACTACCAAACTCCAAAATTTTCGTGGTACTTCGAGAAAGTTTTAACTATGCTCTCGTAACAGGCAATAATGCCGCAAGAATACAATTTTTTGTTACATTTTCGAAAAAAAAATAGTCGGAAAAGCTGCAGAAGTACTGGCAGCTCGAGAAATACGAATATTCCCCGATTTAAAAGAACTTTTGCTAAACACTTTTGGAGATCAAAGAAATGAATCATTATTAAATGATTTAAAGATGCTTACGCAACACCACGATAAATCGCCAAGTTAATTTGCGGATAGATTACATTAAGAAGTCTATTGCTAACCAAAATCCAACTATCTAATATCAGCTATCAGACCTACGCATATAAAAATATCACGCCAACCTAAAAAAATATCAATTATACAATAAAATGGCTTAACAAACTTTTTTATCAGAATTCAATTCTCGTTTAAGCCATCTACTTCGATGTAAAGAATCACAAACTCTAGAAAACACGATAAATATGGTCACAGAAGAAGAAAACTTGAATTACAGTCGACAACAAAAAAATGGACATCGATAAATTCTACAGAAAAATACATCGCATTTAAGGACTACGGAAATTTCATTAACAAACTATTCTCAAATCCTTATGATTGCATAAAGATTCCAAAGAGCTATGAACAGTGAATTAGCAGGACATATGTTTAATATACATGGATGACGTCCTCATATTTTGAAGTGTTTTACAAGAACTCATAGAAAATATTAAATTAATGTTCGATAGATTCAGAAAAATCAAAATTTCTAAAAAAAAAACAGTAGAATTTTTAGGACATATTCTAACACCTAAAGGTATATTACTGAAGCCTGAAAAAATAGATGATATGAAATTTCCTATTCAATTTACAAATAAAGAAATTCAATTATTTGTAGGATTAATTGGATACTATAGAAAGTTCATACAAAATTATGCGGGACTGAGAAAAATTTTAACATCCCACAAAACATAAAATAATTTATTGAAACCTTCAAAATATGCAACAAAATATTAGCAACACATCTACAACACAGCCCACATCTACTACATCCAAATTTTTCAAAACTATTTATCCTAACCACTGATGCTTCAAAATTCGCACTAGGAGCCGTATTATTACAAGGAATAGTAGAAAGCGATGAACCCATGGCTTATACATCTAGAACGTTAAATGACACTGAAAACAATATTCAATAATAGAAAAAGGACTTTTAAGTTTAGTTTCCTCAACCCATAATTTTAAACAATATCTATACGGAAGAAGATGCACTGTATATATAGATAATTGACCATGAAGATGGTTATTTTCACTAAAAGATCCACAATTCTAATTTCACTCGATCGAAAACAAATTATAAGATTACGATTTTAAAGTCGAAAATAAAAAGAAAAGTTAAACACAAGTGCCTTATCTAGAATTGAACTATATCCGTTATATATATATATATATATATATATATATATATATATATATATATATATATATATATATATATATATATATATATATCCGATAATGAAGCACTGATTATAAACATAAACGATCCGGAACTCCAAGAAATTATGAGATATTTAGAAAGAAGCATAGAAATAAGAACACCTACGATCGAAGAAGTTCAAGCTAACTTAAATTCATCTACAATCATATCAAAAAGAAATTCCGATAAATAATCTATATCCGATATCCAATCTATACATTCTACCGTTCACTCAAATCAAAATGACAAACCACAAAATACCATCCAAATATTAGAGATTTTTTTTTAAATACCAAACCACAACAAATCTATACCGATGAATCTAAAAAGAATTAAGACCCTCAAAGCAGACAATAAAACTATCGTATATGTTGAAATAACACAAGAAGGTAATGAAGAAAATGTTATAGATCTATTGAGAGATTACACAGTAGAAAATACCACATTCTATCATACATACATTTTGACAAGGATAAAATGTACCAAGACATTTTACAAGTATATAATCAATATTTTAATGACCCAAATTAATAAGGTGCACTAAAAAGAGGTGCATTGAGAAAGTATATTTCTCAGGAAAAGAGACAAAATTAAAAAAGATATACAGACACATCATGAAGTAAAAACTAACCATAGAGGTTCACAAGAAACGTTAGAGAAACTAAAACAAAAATATTATTGGAGTAATATGTTGTCAACGATTCAAGATTATATTAATAATTGCAATATTTATCAAAAAAGTAAATACGACAAACCAAAATCCAATCCACCAAAAATACCTATGAATCTATACAAAAATACCTGAAAAATACTAGCAGAATTATACGAGAAGATGTATCGACGAACAGAAGCTAAGGTACAATCAATAGTGCAAAAATTCAATGAAGATAGAATGAATCCCACAGAAGAATATAAAATCAGACAACAATTTTATATAACAGCACTCAAAAAATGAGGTTTTAAAACCGTTTCCAATTTAATGGACCTTATCAAATACTAATCATTAATAACAGCAATACCTGTACAGTAAAAATTAATGATGAGAAAGAACGTAGAGTTCACCTCCCTAATATCGCATCTGGCCTTACAAATGAACAACCCTCACATAAACAAGATTTTCAGGAGCCGACAACATCGAAACAATAAATAAAAAATATAATAAAATACGAAAAGATATGTAATCCCCAGTGTAGTGTATCAGAAAAATTCCATCACATATTTTATTATAAAAATTTCAGTAATAGGGACAATACCTTATTAATATTACAGATTATATGCTTTACCAGCAAAAGTAAATTCATCATACTTTATAATCATACCCAGGAGAAAATATCTACTTATGAAACCACACTGGTATTCATATTTAGATGCACTATGTGCTGAAACAGAAATAGAAAGATTTGTATGTCTACATAATTCAATTATGAAAAAAACACCTGACGAACCATACGAAATTTAACTTATTACACCAAATATCAGAATAATTGTCTATTTATTAAAATCAATATTAATAACCCATAGATACAAAGAAATGAAGATTTAAATTCTTGGATAATCATAAGTGCATCAATCATCACAATATAAATAAATACTGAAGGAACAAGAAAAAATAAATCACAGGAAACTATCCATTGACTATAAAAAAAAAAAGGATTGGACATTGGATATTCCATAATTCTATTACAAACTTTCAGCACATCTAAATTTTGAAGGGACCTTTGAACCTATAGAACGTTTCTTTTATATAAATTGAAAATGAATGTTCTATTACAAAAATTAGCCAAGCATTCCTACCATGAGTCATGTAAATTTAGAAGAATTTTTAGAATTAGTTAGTAGAACGCAGGAAAAGAAATTGACAATCAAATTTATTAATAACATAGTCCACCCCATGAATATTATATGCTCTAATTATTATCATAACAATTATTGGACTTTACTTACTGCCTTTGGAAAATTTTGCATAAAATATGAAGCAAGTGGAATCCACAGAGGATCTATGCCAGACCCAGTCAAAAAGCTGACCCGTAAGGCAAATCTACTCTAACGAATTTGGTCTGTATTGCACAGTTTGTTGCTTCCACATTGAAAGAAGTTTTCCATGTAGATGTTATTTATACCGATTTCTCCAAAGCTTTTAACATGCTAGACCACTCTATTTTACTCAAAAACTAAACAATTTTGTATTGTCAGATCGTTTCACAGATTTTTTTAATATCATAATTAGAAAGTAGACTAACGGTTCAGTATCTTGGTGTTAGTTCTGTCGAAATACTTGCAATATCAGGTGTTCCACAAAGACCTATTTTGGGACCCCTTCTATTTATCGTTTTTATAAATTATATTCACTAGGGTATAAAATTTCAAAGAAAAAAATTCGACAGTCGACAATTTTTTTGTATACGGACGAATATAAACTATTTCACATGAAAGAACATTATTGAACAGATTTAAAGTTCAACTCTTAGAAACTGGGAGAAAGTATATAAGTATAATGTCTTTGAATAAATTATTAAATCATTGTATTTACTGTCCACACTTGTTATCATAAATTAACATTCATATTTCTGATTGCTTGTATGTAACATAAATGTTTTTATCATACAACTCCTAAAACTGATGTAGGTACTTTTATTTTCACCAATATATAAAATTTGTATAGATTTTCAAACAATACAAAATAGGGTAGACATTGGCAACTCTAGGTGTACAGACATACATATTGCTATATTGTGTAATATTTAATGTTCCATGTGTAAAAATAGGTTTTATTTTAGATTTTGCTATTATTTGACGTTGTTTTATATTGAATTATTCCAATTCCATAACAGGTCTTGACTATTGAATGGTGTATAAATAAATAAAATAAATAAATTGAAGTGTTTAATTGTATTGTAATAGCTCTGAATTTGTTAATATTTCTATAAGAAGCTGTTGATTCTATCAAGTCTTTTAAATACTCCTTCACTCTTATTGGTCACATTTAATAAAATGTTCCAAGAAATTTGTAGTTTTGTGTATTAAATATTATTTATTATGAAATAGTTCTACAAAGTACATTTGCAGTACAGTAAGTAAGTTTGCAATACAATTTTCAAAAATACCTCCTTTGAGAAAAAAATTATGTTAAAAGGAGAAAAACAGGGATACAGAAGACGTGCAGCGAAGTTATAGATATTAATTTTATAATATTTTAGATATTATTATAAGTTAAATAGATTTGTAGATCTTTTGAAATTATAATTTTTTAATTTCTTATAAGTAAATAAATTCCAAATTAGTCTGAAATCTTTCTATAAGAAATATTTGATGTTTTATTAAAACAATACACTTGTTTTGGCCCAGCTCAACTGAAACATGAATTTTACTGTTCATTATCTGATAAAATAGTTTCTTGGGGATTATAAGACACTTTCACTTCATTTTATTCATGAAAGCCAGCTGAACATTTGTGCACCAGAATAGAATCCAACAAAACAGATGAAATAAAGTAAGGACAATTTCGATATAAAAAAATTACATATATAAAGAGTTACAAAGACAAAAGAATCCCATTAATTTATAAAACTAAATTTAAATTTTGTTAAGTGAATTTTTAATTGTTTTTTATATAGCTATGTTTGTATTTTATATCACTTTTTTTGAGTTTATATTAATTTCATTATCACATATTTATACCCCAAGTTGTTTATTTTAGCAGAACACATATTATATTTTGTTAAGGATATTCTAATATTCTTACATACTTTATTATTATTTTCCCACATTATTTTCAGTTTATCATAACTTTCTTTTTTTCCCCATCCGATTTTTCTATCATGGCAAAACGTATGTCATTACCGGCCTTACGACATTATTTAAATTATTAAACTTATTATTGAAAAAATTGCAAATTATTGAAATTTATAAATAAGCTTTAGTAAAATAAGAATAAGTAACATATACACCTTTGTTGGTTTTACCGAATTTTAAAATATTTTATTATATTCTTATATCGAAATGAGTTATACACTAACTGTAAGTGGAGAAATTCTTTTTTAAATTATGCTGCACCAAAGCTGTTCACCACGAGCTGTCTTTGGCATCGAAGTATATATTTTTTTGTGAAGATTAAATTACGGTTGTGGAAAATATATATATATATATATATATATATATATATATATATATATATATATATATATATATATATATATATATATATGATATATAAAATATATTGTATTGCATTCATTATTCAAAGTACTTCTCACACTCCTATAACTTTATTATCAGGTAACATAAAACCTTTAGTATGTTATCTGAAAGCCAGACGTAACTTAATACTGCTACGTGTCTTATCATATAACTATATACATTGTAACCAACGTTTATGATGATTTGCTGAAACCTTATAATGTTCTTTCTTTAAATTAATCTTTTGCCAATTATATTTTAACTTTACTTTCAACGATGTCAGCATAACGAAACTTATAAAGTCGCAGCAAACCCGTTGCATGAGCAGTATAATTTTAGTATTGATATTATTGTTATACTCACACATCTAAATTCTTGTTCGTCCGTTAAATAAAATAAATTGTTTTTAAAAAGTTTAAATCCAAACTAGTGATTTAACAAATTTGGCGCAGTCGTTGTAGGATTTCACGCGTTATTAGAACACGGACTTGCCTCACTAGTAACGTGGAATTCCAATTCCGAAGTGAAATCAAGAACAAGCTCAAGAAGAAAAGAAACACGAAACAAGAATACTTCAAAGAAGCAACTTCGAAACACGAAGACTTCAACAAAAGAAACAAGAAACAAATCTACAAAGAAACAAACAAAACAACAGGGGAAATCGCAGATAGAACACGGACCTGCCCTCACTGTTTGTGATTCTCCTCTGCAAGCCATCCTTCCCGAAGACACCCCGCTTCCAGAACACGGAATTGCCTCACTGGTTGTGGACTCTGGCCGGAAGACGAATGGACAAAATTTGGTAAGTCAAAGAATTGACACGTTACCTTTGAAACATTTATTTATAATTTTAAGAAATATTATACAGGATATAGACCAAAAACTATTATCCTTCCCATCTGCAAATTTGTTTTTATTTAATTGTATTTAATTAAATAACTTTACAATATCTAATTTAAACATAATAATTAATTAACTTATAAAAATGGCAAACGAAGCTATCTTAGAACCTTACAAACTGTCGGAAATTTTCTCAATTGTTCCGGAGTATGACGGAAATCAAATTTTCCTGCAAACATTCTTAAATGCTATTAAATGCGCTTTCGACATGGCGGTCGATAATCAAAAAATACTTTTAACTCTCCATGTTAAAAATAAATTACGTGGAAAAGCCGCTGAACTAGTAAATTCTAGGAACCCGTCAACTTGGGAAGAAATCAAATATCTATTAGAGACTCACTTTGGAGACTCTAGGGACTTTACGTCTCTAATTCAGGACCTGCAAAGAATTAAACAACAATCAAACGAATCCGCTTTAAATTTTGTATCCCGCTTGCAAACGCATAATGCGAAAATGCATGCAGCGATTCAGAAACAGCATTTAACCGCTGATCAAAAAACCGCACAATCCAATTTAATCGAGACAATGACTCTTAACACCTTATTGACAGGGCTGGATCCAAAATTAGGATCTATAATAAGAGCAAGTAATCCTATGGATATGCTTCAAGCAATATCCAGGATTAAACGAGAACTTCAATTGTCATACTTTGAATCTCAGAAATTTCAAAAAGCGAACAAACCATTACCACCTAATTCACTAAATGCTAAGAAGATATGTACATTTTGTAAACGTAATGGTCACACAATAAATGAGTGCCGAACGAAGCAACAAAATTCTTCAGCACCTTTCCAAAACTTTTCTAGGCCTAATTTTCAACAAAATTTCAATCAGGCCCAATCATCCAACTTAAATCAAAATTATCAGCGACCTCAATTTAATCCAAATGGAAATAATAGACCGATGAATTCAAATTTCCAACAAAATAATTACCAGCAAAACAGTTTTCAACAAAACAGGCCTTCAGCTATTAAACCAAATCCCAACTATACAAACCAATCAAGACCACCAATAATTCGGCCAAATCCGAATTATAATCAACAAAGAGCTCATCATATGAACGCTCAAATGAACCAAAATTTTGATGATACGGCTCATCAATACGATTCACAGTACACTGATGATACTGCTCATCAGTACAGCTCACATGCACAATATGCTGATGATACCGCTCATCAATATAATTACAATTGCGATCAAAATTATGAACAATATCAAGATTCATATTCAGACGAACCAACATATCAACAAAATTATTATTTTTCAACAGACCAATTTAATTATTCTGATACTGATCAGGATTTTCGGCAAACTACTCAAGCTCAAGATCATCCACCGGATCAACAGCTATTCGAAATAACGGAATTAGAAAACCAAATTCAAATAATGAATTTAAACACCAACCAACAGCAAGACAAACAAATATTCCTATAAATAGAGGAATATCAAGTGCCCTTTTAACAGTAAATCCCAAAAACTTATATTACATTGAAGATGCTACAAAAAAATTTTAAATATTAATAGATACAGGTGCCGGACTATCCATATTTAAGCCAAAAACTTGTGAAAAATATTCTAAACGTTTTCCCGAAAACGTTATAATACAGGGAATTACCGATCAAAAAATTCTAATTAATGAATCTACACTCGTTCCGTTTACTCTCAACGATCCTCACAAAGTTTACATTCATAATATTGATATTGAATTCGACGGATTACTAGGATCCGATTTTCTAGAACATTACAACTGCATTATTGACATAAAAAATAAACAATTAATTACCAATTTCAAAACTGTACCTTTATTCAAAGCCACAGAAAATTCCACTAATGTACAAAATAATAAAAAACAAAATGTTCAAAATAATCAATTTCTCAACAAAATTTCTATTAACCCTCGTACAGAACAAATTTCAAAATTTCGATGTAATCTTGTAAATACAGAAGCCATATTAACAGCTATGGAAATAGATAAAGTACGACTTCCTAATGCATTAGTCAAAATTAACAATAAAGGAGAATTTCTTACCTCCGTATTAAACGCAAACGCAGTCCCAAAAATAATAGATTTTTCCGAAATTAAACTAGAACCAATTCAAAATTTTTCATTAAATAATTTAAACGAATATAATTCTGAAAATTATACAGATAGACGCGAAGAAATAAGGCAACAACTTCGTCTTGATCACTTAAATGAGGAAGAAAGAGAAATAATTACTCAACTTTGCCTAGACTTTTCAGATATTTTCTATCTCGAAGGAGATATTCTGACATTTACTAATGAGATCAAACACACAATAGACACCAACAATGCTAAACCTACTTTTACAAAGTCGTATCGCTACCCTCAAATTCACAAAGAGGAAGTGAAAAAACAGGTATCGAAAATGCTAGAACAAGGTATTATCAAACATTCAAATTCCCCTTGGTCTTCACCGATTTGGGTTGTCCCCAAAAAGCTTGATGCGTCAGGTAAACAAAAATGGCGTGTCGTAGTTGACTACAGAAAACTCAATGAGTTAACTGTAGGAGATAAATACCCTTTACCAAACATTTCTGATCTTTTAGACCAACTTGGCAAATGTCAATATTTCACCACCCTCGATTTGGCCTCCGGTTTCCACCAAATTGAGATCGAACCCAGTGACATTCCAAAAACCGCTTTCACAGTCGAAAACGGTCATTTTGAATTTAATAGGCTTCCATTCGGTTTGAAAAATGCCCCATCAACCTTCCAAAGGGTAATGGATAACATTTTAATAGGAATCCAAAACGAGAGATGCCTCGTATACATGGACGACATAATCGTCTATTCCCCAACAATCCAAGACCATGTTTCACGGCTTACCGAAGTCTTCAAACGTCTTCAAAAAGCTAATTTAAAAATTCAACCGGACAAGTGCGAATTCCTTCGTAAGGAAGTTGCATATTTAGGTCACCTCGTCACCAAAGAAGGTGTAAAACCAAATCCAATTAAGATCGAATGCATCAAAAATTTTCCCCAACCGACTAACCAGAGAGAGATTAAATCATTTCTTGGCCTCGCCGGATATTACCGACGATTCATTGATAATTTCGCCAAAATTTCCAAACCTCTCACTAAATTACTGCAAAAAGACACCTCTTTCAATTTCGATTCAGAATGTTTAAAATCTTTCGAAGATTTAAAACAAACCCTTACTTCAAGCCCCATACTATCGTATCCAAATTTTGACGAGCCATTCCTACTCACAACAGATGCGAGCGCTTTTGCGATTGGCGCTGTACTTTCGCAAGGTCCAATAGGTAAAGATCTACCCATAGCTTTCGCCTCCAGAACTCTCTGTAGTGCGGAAACAAAGTACTCAACAATAGAACGAGAGCTCCTCGCTATTGTTTGGGCCGTAAAACATTTTCGCCCATATATTTTTGGTAGAAAGTTCAAACTGATAACAGATCACAGACCTCTTACCTGGCTTTTCTCTATTAAAGACCCCGGTAGTCGCCTAGCACGCTGGCGCTTAAAACTTGAAGAGTACGACTACCAGATTGAATATAAACCTGGCAAAATTAATAAAAATGCGGTTGCCTTATCCCGTATCAAAATTAACCATTTTCAAAAATGTGTGGAATTCAAAAACAAAATTTTAACATCAAATACAGACGACGAATCGATTAGTTCAGAAAATACCGAAATTTCACCAGAATCAATTTTACAAGAATTAAATACATTTGTTCACCTATATAAAACCCAGTCACTAATAGACTATTCAAAAATTAAAATTACGAACAATCAATTATTGGACAAAGGACATAAAGACATAATAACGTTTTTCCAAAAAGAAAAATTCGAAGACTTACATTATAAAATAATTGAAGATATTTTCGAGGAAAAACCAAATTTTATTCACAATAAAATTAATATAGTCACGAGTAAAACGGTGAAAAACCGAAAATATTATATTGTTTTGTTACCCTTCGACATCGAAGAGATAATCGAAACAATGTTTATTACTCTTTACAAAGACAAAGACATTTTCGAATCTTCAAAAACATATTTCATTGAAAACAATTTAGAATTGCCAATACTCGAAATGTTGTCATTTATTTTCACTGAAAAAGATTTAAACCTAGTTAGTTGCCAAAACATAACTAAGACGCCTGACGAAGATCAAATTCCGATAATATTAGACCAAAACCATACAGGAAAAGCAAATTTACACCGCGGAATAAACGAAACCATTCGAAGAATAAGGAATAAATATAACTGGCCCGGTTTAACTAAAGACGTAACTAAATTCATTCAAAATTGCGAAATATGCCAGAAAACAAAGACTTTACGGAAAAACTTAAGCAATCCCCTGGTGATAACTGAAACACCAAGAACACCATTTGAAAGAATAAATATCGATATACTAGAAATTCCAAAAAGAAATTATGTTTTAACTATTAGAGATGAACTAACCAAATGTACTCAAGCGTACCCATTAGAGGATAAATCCGCTAAATCAACAGTAAATACATTACTTCTTTACTTTCAGCATTTTGGTACTCCGCTTCGTATGCATTCGGATTACGGTAAAGAATTCGACAATGTATTACTTAAAGACCTATGTACCTTATACGACATAAAATTAACATTTTCTAGCGTTAGCCACCCTCAATCAAACGGATCTGTGGAAAGATTTCACTCCACACTTTTAGAGATGATTCGTACTAATCAGGCTGAAAACCCTAATGAACATCCATTAAACGTAATTCCTTACGCTGTTATTTGTTATAATAACTCGACGAATAAAACACACGGTTTCTCTCCATACGAGCTAGTATTTGGACATACGTCCAGTCGCCCACCTGAAACTTTGTATAACCAAAAAGAGTTGATATCAAAATATATACGAGACCTAAATAATAGAATTTCATAATATTATAAAATTGCACGCACACAAACTGAGCTTCAAAAAGAAAAGGCTAAATTAAGATTCGATAGAAACGTTCCAGAACATCCTACACAATTTAAAATAGGCGATAAAGTCTATGTTAAGGAATCTCAAATTAAAGATAAATTACATAGTAAATTTAACGGTCCTTTCGAAATAATAAAAATCTTTCAAAATTCTGCAATTTTATTAAATCTCGAAACGTCACAAACGACAAAAGTCAATTTCGACAGGATGAAACCATATTTTGAGAATTAAATTATTTTCAGGTTTCTTCTGCTGATTGGAGCAGCAGTATCCCAATACACCATTACTCCAATAAACAACACCATTGGAATATATTATCATCGAGACAGCGAAATCGTTGTAACAAATAAACAATGGACTCTTCTGGTTCACAAAAACATTTCATCAATAAAGAACACTTTTGAACATAACGAGAAAATGCTTGAAATTCTCTTACACTCTATTAACCCCACATTTGAAAACATGAACCTTTTTCGAGGTGAAGTAAAAACACACATCAGCTTATTAACCCAAATTTCAAATTCAATTCAAGAAAAATTAAGCGAAATTTATTTTGATACTAAACGTTACAAACGTGGAATTCTCAATGGCATTGGTACAATATTTAAGTCAATTACAGGAAATTTAGATTCCGAAGATGGCGAATACTACATGAATTGCATCAATAAATTAACTAATGACGAGCATCAATTAGAAAATTTAATGAAAAATCAAATCTCGGTAACAACATCCGTCATAAAGAATTTTAACGCTACCATACAAAAGTTGCAAATTGATGAAGCCACCTTCAATAGAGATATAAAAATAATATCAGACGCAATTTATAGGACAGCAGATAAAATTAAAGTAATTGAAGCAAAATTAAGATTTTTAGAAAAATGTGAACTTCTCATGGAAAGTTACCTGTATATCGAGAATCAATTAAATGATATTCTAAATTCAATAACTTTCGCGCGATTAAAAATTATTCATACGTCGATAATCAATCCTGAAAATTTGATAACCTCGCTTCAGGAAATTTCACAAAATTTACACCAAAACAATTTACCACTCATTATAAAATCTTCCAATATTGCCAAATATTTGGATATTATGGAATTAGAAGCATACCAAACTGATTCAGACTTGGTATTTGTATTAAAAATCCCTCTAATAGACCAACAAAGATACACCCTTTTTAGATTATATCCAATCCCTATCCTAAATAATAGAACTGGTCTATATCATGTTTTATCTTCATCACAAAAATACTTAGCGCGTGACGTCGATTCTTTGATGTACATACCCATCAAAAATCTGAAAGACTGTAAACCACTTTTCTTTGGCACAAAGATATGTTCCAATCTATTTGCATACCCCATCGACGACAATGCTATATGTGAAGCCCAAATCCTGAAACACTTAAAAACTTTACCTGAGAGCTGCCAAACTTCAATAATATTTGCAAAAGGCTACAATGTCCAACAACTAACGGACTCATCATGGCTAACAATTACTTCAGAACCACTTCAAATTACTGTAAATTGCAAACAAATAAACACCAAGACAGAGATCATTTATAAAAATTCCATTCTTAAATTGCAACCTGGATGTAGTGCTTTCATAGGAGTGACAAAAATACAAGCTGACCCTAAGAACTATTCGCAAACCAGTGTTAGTGATCACCCCATTTTAATTCCCTTTAATTGTTGTCAAGGAATCCCCGATGACATCCAAATCCCAAAATTAGAACCATTAAAATTGAATAACTTAAATGTGGAAGACCTCGAGATTGCCAAACACAAATTGGACGAGTATTCTCGAACGTTAGACGATTTGATCAATGAACCATTTGTCACCAAACACATCTCTTGGTTCACTTATTTTATCATTACACTAATAGTAACTCTCATTTTGTTATATATTTTATGTAAATGCCGAAAGAGAAACAGATTAGCAATCGCCCTCACAACAAATTCACCACCACCTCCACCTGGACCTTTTAAACGCTTAAGAGAATCCTTCAGGAGCATCCTGCCCAGAAGAAGACCATCGATCAGATCCAAAGATGAAACCCCAGAGGAAGAAATCGAACTGAACTAATGTTTCTCAGTTATAAATCGGTTTCAAAGACTCTATATATTTTAATTTTGTAAATTTTATATTTAAAAAAAATATTAATTGTATAATTTAAACTTAACTTAAGGCTTCATATTCTCAATTAACTTTATTATTATTGTATAACTTCAATAATCGTTAAATTCATAATTATTAATTTCAATTTTACTTATTTTTGAAAAGTTGCTGCATAACACCAACTTTTTGTTAAAAAGGGGAGTTGTTATATAAAATATATTGTATTGCATTCATTATTCAAAGTACTTCTCACACTCCTATAACTTTATTATCAGGTAACATAAAACTTTCAGTATGTTATCTGAAAGCCAGACGTAACTTAATACTGCTACGTGTCTTATCATATAACTATATACATTGTAACCAACGTTTATGATGATTTGCTGAAACCTTATAATGTTCTTTCTTTAAATTAATCTTTTGCCAATTATATTTTAACTTTACTTTCAACGATGTCAGCATAACGAAACTTATAAAGTCGCAGCAAACCCGTTGCATGAGCAGTATAATTTTAGTATTGATATTATTGTTATACTCACACATCTAAATTCTTGTTCGTCCGTTAAATAAAATAAATTGTTTTTAAAAAGTTTAAATCCAAACTAGTGATTTAACATATATATATATATATATATATATATATATATATATATATATATATATATATATATATATATATATATATATATATATATATATATATATATATTATTCATTTAGATATTAGTACTGTTAGTTAGTATACAAGTGAATTATATATTATACAGTGAGCACGTAAAGGTCGTAACAAATTTGATAAAATCGTTACGAGGAAGGTAGCAAAAAAAATGCTTGGATAAGTGGATTTTGTATTACAACCACATTTTTTTTCTATGCATATATTTCTATTGAAGTTATGTCGTCGGCTACAGTTTTTTTTAAAGCCAACATTCTTATCTGATGATGTCCTTTAAGAAAACACATCTTTTTATATATGACGAGTTAAATTTTGTAATAAGTTGTTTTGTTTAAAACAAAATATATTTTAACAAATCCATCAGACCAATGTTATGAAACGTAATAACTAATACAAATAAAAACCATTAAATTAGGTAGGTAATTAAATTGTGCCAATCTTATAAATGCCGTAAATATACCGTAAATCTGCCGTAAATATACAGCAGTTTTGGAGGAAGTTTGTACCCCAATGGGGATTGCCAAATTCGTGTTACATAGGGAAAACATTTCTACCGCAGTACACAATACCAGAATATGATAGATAATGTACAATAATACATTATTAAATTTGTTAACATTAATATTTGTTAATAAAAACATTAAGATTTGCGGTTCAAATCTATTCTGTTCGGCCAGTTGCTGAAGTGCATAATAGGCTAAACTTTTGTAGCGTTTTAAAACACAATAGAATCTCAATTGTTGTCAAAGTGAAACGGATATTATAATGTGTGTTTTGGACGCGTCTTTTAAAATTTCCTTCAAAAATTGGCACGTGGTGTGGCATTAAGTGACGATATGCGAAAATTAGTTGTTAATGCTCATAAACAGAGAATTTCAGTTCGAAAAATTTATGCTACGTATTCGCTGCCTAAGTCTACAGTACAAGGCTCAACTTAACTGGATAAAAAAACTGGATGCGTGGATGCACAGCCGAAAGGAAGAAAACTGGTCGACCACCCCAAATTTCACGCTTAAATTAACATGCTCTGAAGAGGATCGTAACAACAAACCGACGAGTGACGAATCCAAATTTGAAATCTATTTGGGTGATAGCAGAAAATGTGTGCTAAGAAACCTACAGGAAACTTATCATCCTGACTGTTTGGTTAAGAAAGTGAAGTTCCTTGCGATTCTTAGGAAAATTGTATTTCGTATTTGGTACTGTGACAGCAGAAAAATATATACAAATTTTGACAGACAGTTTATTGCCGTCAATACCAATATGTGAAGGCACTGACGCCCAGTACATTTTCCAACAGGATGGTGCTGCGTGTCACAATGCAAAAACTGTCAATGCTTGGTTTACATAATATAAAGTCCCTATTATGGAATGACCCTCTAGCAATTCAGACTTCTCGTCAATAGAAACATTGTGGCATAAATTGAAAAATCAGTTGCGGAAATATCCTGTTCGTTCAATTAACGATCTACCCACCAAATTGTATGAAATTTGGGACAGAACGTTTCCTACCAGAATTAAAGTTGTTATTATTAATAAAGGTGATGAAGCCAGTTTTGATGAAGCCGCCGAACTATTCTAAACCGCAAATCTTAATGTTTTTTTATGGCACATCATACAAACTGGTCACTGGCACATCATAACGTAGGAATATTTCATCGTATTTAAGTTACAAAGTTTTTACTTTGTTTCTGCTACCAATATTTGTCTTTAATAAAATAGTTTAGAGAGTGTTACATACATTTAAATATATTAGTTATAAAATCATGCCTGGCCGAATTATTATGAACCTGGGTCGTATATGTTGTCCGCTTTTCAGAAGTGGTGTGTTGGCTCCTTACCTACTATACCTATATTTATATGTAACAGAATTAAATACTACTGTTTATTTAATATTTAATTTGTCCCGATATTTCATAAATGACCCTCAAATTTGTTGATAATTCAAGCCAGGTTGATGTTTTTTTTGTATAATTTTTTAACGTAGATTATATTATAAATATATTTTATAAAACCAAAATGGCGAGAAATAAAATAAAATTTCGTAGAACCAACTTCTAATTATTAAGGACAGAAGTGTTTGAAGCTATTCTACGAACATTGTGTGGTAGTAGTAGGTATACAATACCGGAGCTCGGCCTCCCCCCACCACTCATCCTTTGGGGAATACGACCTTGAAATTCTATTGTTGTGGTGGACTGCAAGATCGAGTGTTATCTCGACGTTCCTATTTCCTATCTTATGACTCATTTAAGCTTACATATTTTGTCTTAGAATTATACTGGTCGATTAGAAAATGTTGACCAAATTATCATTATATATTGATTGGCTAGTTTTATTATTATAATATTAGTATATTATAATTTAAAATCCATAATGTTCGGCATAGGTGGCCTTATAGTGGACCGTCTGTGGTTTAAATTAATTGATATGTACATATATTTTTTGCAAGATTTTTTTTTTCAAGATTGCCTATTAAATAATAATACAAAATAGATACGAGACGTAGTGTTTACGTAATTTTAATTTTGTAATAAGGATCTCTAAATATATGAGTATGTTAATATACAGGGTGGTATATTTAATCGTACACATACGTAAGGGCTTGGACGTTATACTTATAGGGTAGTCTTTTTAAACTTAAAGAAAATGGAATAGAAATATAGAAAAGGTGGAAACGATACAATAATGTGTTAAATCGGGATAATATTTATTATATGTATATGTAAGGTGTATTAATTATATTGCTAAATAATGATCCGTATACTTATCTCCAGTTATTCGAACTTAAAAAATATTTACTGATTGTCTTCATAAAACGTCATAGTTCAGAATAAATGTATTAAAAGTGTTTGTATGTAATAATATAATTACTGTTGAGGAGTCCCAAATGAAGGTATTCTTTGGCAACTTTATAAAGAATCTCCATTGAATTATAACATAATGCGATACATACAGGTATATGGTATTTTATTCTATTATCCATGGCATATTATACGCATAAGTATGTTATCTCTGTTATCTTGTTTACCGTACTCACGGAAATTATTATACATATATCTATATTATATAAAACTTAAAAAGTCAAGTCATTTGCATGTAAAATAATATGTCAAAGAAATATTTGGATATATTCTTTCTTTGAAATATTATTTTACATGCAAATGACTTGAATTTTTCATTAATTATAGTAAATAATAAAATTCTTTCATCCTTTAACTTAAACTATAAATAAATTATAATCACCTTCATAACGAGTTGCAAAAACTCACAAGAAGAACATCTTAGAACCTTTTTGCTGCCTCAACTTGAGCGAGGTTTTAAATAGAAAAAAAATAGTAGTTATAATTTAATAAACATTATCATTAATAACGAGGTTACTAATTCTTCATGTAAAACTCGAAATTGTAAAATAAATAAAACAATTTTTAAAATCTTAAATGAAGAAATAGTAATACAAAAATTGGCACAAGCGTGCGGACTTTCGGGCGACTTTGGAATACGGACTTGCCTCACTAGAGTTGCGAAATTCTAATTCCTAATGCGAAAGAACCAAAAGAAGAAAATAAACTCTTCAATAAATAAGAAGAAAGAAATATTCAAAGAAGAAATAGTCATAGAAGATTAATCAAAAGAAGAAACCTAGTTTTAAGAGAAAAAGAAGAAGGATAACCAGATGGAACACGAGCCTTGCCTTACTACAGACAGACAGACCTCTTCTACATATTTCAACATCAGCCAGAATAACCATATCCAGAACACGGATCTGCCTCACTGGTAGTGGACCTGAGCAGACGGATGACACCGACAATTTGGTAGGTCAAAAAAAATCATCTCGCTTGCCCATTGTATACTTTTTACATTTTATATGTTATATTACGTACAACTCGTAAAATAAAAAAATTATTTAAGCCAGACATAAATAAAATATATTTTTCTTTTATGAGTTATACGTAAGAAGTTATACGTAGTCTAATTAGAAGAAAGATAACTTTTAAATTAAAAATGGCAGAAGAACACATTGAGCCCTATAGACTGTTGGAATTTTTTTCTGTAGTTCCCGAATTTGATGGAAACCAGATTTTCCTTCAAACTTTCCTAAATGCCGTAAGATGTGCTTACGACATAGCCATCGATAACCAAACTATACCATTAACGTTACATGTAAAGAACAAATTTAAAGGCCAAACTGTCCAACTAATTCACGAAACTCATCCACTTCCAATGAGATAAAATATCTTGAAAACTCATTTCGGATATTCTAGAGATCTTACATCCTTGATACAAGACTTAAAGAATAAGGATGCAAAGACATTCGACATTCAAACCTAAAACTTGCACAAAATTTAGAAAACGATTTACAGGACACGTTATCCTTGAATGTTATCATTGATATTACTGATGAAAACATGTTCACTAAAGAATCAGTACCCTTCATTATTTCAGAGTCTTATAAAGTATATGTTCAAATATCGACATAGAATTTGACGGACTGTTAGGTTCAGATTTTCTATTACGTTACAGTTAGATAATTGATATTAAAAACAGACAATTTATAACCGATTTCAAAAGTATCCCACTGTTCAGGGTAACTGACTATCATACCACAAAATAATATTCAATCGAATTTAGAAAACCAAACTATCAATTACAACATTTCGATCACCCCTCGTACAGGGCAAATATATAAAATTCGTTGTAATCATACTAACACAGAAGCTATCCTTAACAGTCATGAAAAAAAAAATGTTGTATACCCAATGTCATTGTCAGAATGGTTGACAAAGGAGAATTACTCACATCAATAATTAACGCAAAAGCAATTTCTAAAAATGTAGAATTTGATGATTTAAAACTAGGATCTATTCAAAACTACACTTTATTAAATACAAATATGACAAATACAAAACCAAACTACACTGATAGAAATTTCAAAATCAACTTCGAATAGAACATTTAATGAGAAAGAGAAATTCTTAATCAACGAACTCTTACAATTTTCTATTTTATATTTAAAAGGTAATAACTTATTATTTACAAACGAAATTAAACACACTATTGAAAAAAATATATTGAAACAGTCTATTTTCACAAAATCGTACTGCTACCCTTCCATTCATAAAGTTATCACCAGTCTGGGTTGTCCCAAAAAAAAATGGGCACTAAACAAAAATAACGCATTGGAATTGACTATTAATGAAATATCTGTAGGAGATATCCTCTCTCTAATGTGACCAATTAGGTAAATGCGAATATTTTACGACATTAGAGCATCAGGATTTCACCAAATCGAAATTGACCAAAAGACATTGCAAAAACAGCTTTATCAATCGGAAACGGACATTATGGGTTCGTCCGTCTCCCCTTTGGCTTAAAAAATGCCCCTATACAGCAGAGAAACCGCTTACTTAGGACATAATTACATCTGACGGAATAAAACCAAATCCAACATAAACTGAATGCTTAGCTAATTTAGTTAATTTTTCGTCAACTGAAAAATCAAATAGAAATCAAACAATTTCTGAGACCAGGATTATATTATAAATATTTATAATCCACTTTGCTAAACTCTATACTATTAACAAAATTATTTCAAAAAGGCATACCATTTTATTTTGACTCTAAATGTCAAAATTTTTTTAAAGCACTCAAAGAATCATTAACATCAACCCCTATATTAATGTATCCAAATGTCAACGAACCTTTTATACTACCTACGGATGCATGTTCATTTACAATAGGAGCAGTTCTATTTCAAGGAGAAATAGAAAAAGATTTACCTATAGCATTGGCCTCGAGAACACTGTCATGCCGAAACTAAATATTCGACAATAGATGGAGAGCTTCTTGTTATTGTTTGGGCAGTTAAACATTTTAGACCATATATTTTCGAACGATATGGTCTGTTTGGATTATTCCGTTAATAACTGATCATCGACCACTAACCGGGTTAGTATCATAATCACAAAAGACTCAGAAAGCTGCCTAGAGCATTGTAAACTAAAATTAGAAGAATGCGATAAAATAAAAGTTATCGAGGCTAAGCTAAAATTTTTAGAACAATGCGAATATATCATAGAAAGTTATTTGTATATCGAAGATCAATTGAATAATATCATTAACTCAATACCTTTTGCACGCCTAAAAATGTTCATTCATCAATAATTAACCCTGAACGTCTGGTTACAGGAAATATCTCAAAATTTGCATCAAAATAACTTGCCATTGATTATCAAGTTATCGAATACCTATTGCTATATATTTAGACATAAAACGGAATTGAAATCTTTTCAAACACATTCAGATCTTCTTTTTGTTAAAAAATGCCACTAACAATCAATTGATCAATACTCGATAACCACTCGATGATCAACAAAGATAAACCTTTTTCAAACTATATCATATACCAATTTTGAATCATATAATTGGATTATATAATGTATTGTCGACCTCTCAAAGAAGTATTGCGCGTCATGATGATACATATCCATGTCACATTTAAATTGATGCAAACAACTTTACACAGGAACGAAAATATATACCAATATCTTCGCATATCCTATAGACAATAATGTCGTGTGCGAATTACATATAAAAATCCACCGTAACCGTAACAACATCACCGTAACCGAAGTCGATGCTCATCCGATTTTAATTCCATACAACTGTTATCATGATATTCCCGACGACTTTAAAATCCCTAAATTATAGTCATTGAGATTAAACAACCTCAATACCGAGAACTTCGAAAACGCCAAATATAAGTTGGAGGAATATTCCAAAACACTAGACCACATGATTAATGAATCATTCACCAACATATTTCATGGTTCACATACTTCACAATTGTGTCTATAATCGGCATTATCCTGTTATTTTATCCATTTGTTGTAAATGCTGAAATAAAAGAATATTAGCCATAGCCATTTCAGCTCATTAACCACCGCCTTCACTTAGACAAAGGAAAACCCCTAGCAGCATCTTTCCCAGGAAAAGACCGTCGATTAATCCGGAAGATCCACCCGAAGAAGATATTGAACTAAACTAATTCTCAGTCACAGTGCTAGTATTTCACGCGTTCATGTACATTTTAATATTATGTGACTTGTCTTCCAATGCTTTTCGATTTATTTTATATTTGTCATTTGCAAATTTTACGGGTTATAAACCATTGTTAATTTTTACAGTTTATATTAAATTTCATATTTTTATATATTGCTTAAACTACATAATCATTTATTCCAATCAAGCAATCTATACTTATAGAAAAATGTTGTATGACATCCCCCTTATAATAATAGTATAACTTTTATTATAAGGAGGGATATAAAATCCTACCCTATTGTCTTTTTAGACTTAGAATAACCTTACCCTGTATAAATTATAAGTTTTACTTTAGCGTGTAAAATAATATGTCAAAGGAAGGATATACCTAAAATTATCAAGTAATCAAATTCGTGTTTTATCTTATTTAATTATAATTAACTTATAATCACATTCATAACGAGTTGCAATTACTCGTTTTTAAAACCTTAGAAAAAATATGCTTCTTGGAACCTTTTTCCTGCTTCAGCTTTAGAGCGGTTTTAAATAGAAAGAACAGTAGTGTAGTAATTATTCAGTAATCATTCTCAGTTCCAAGAGGTTCCTCACTTTTCGACAAGTATTCTCAATTCAACGAGGTTACTCATTTTTCGACATGTAAGCCTCAAAATTGTAAAATTAAATAAAATTATGTTTTAAAAAGTTAAATAAAGAAATGGTAGAAATTATATAAAATATATGTACGACACATACCATTTCCCCAACTTTATTATAGATGTTTGGACTATTATTATCTGCTATTATAGTTAAATGTCCTGGAATATTATTTATACCGTTACTGATGTCATACTACTGTCTATTGTAGGGTTTGCCAATTGGCTCCTTAGTGAAGAAATGTCTTTTCTATGGTACTTCATAGAGTCACTATTTAATAAATATTTAACAAAAATTCCTCCTTTAAAAGAGGGCATCATTACTACTATTGTTGTTAATAAATATTCAAGATTATTGTTTTAGAGATTGCCAAATGCTATTATCCAATCCGATAAACCCCAGACTTATCTTTTATTATCTATTTAGGGCGATCGACAATAAATAACTTCCCTAACCAAGATTCTGCGTCTCATCTTATTCTTATAGTCGGTTGTATATATGAAGCTAGACAGCTTGATTATATTAATAGTACATGTATACAAATTATATATTTTTTGTGTTCATATTTCTCCATATATTTTTACAGACTCATCATTGAGTTGAGCCATTGAAAGACTGCTATCATTATTCTTATAGAAGTCGCAACCTACACCTTACTTTCGTGGCCACTAAATGTAAGCTGTTTTTTTTTTTTTTTTATATTCATCCCTGGAGACACTAATTTAATTATCAATATGTACATCAATTTCTACAACTATAGTAGTTTTTCTATATAATTCTTTATTATTTATGCTGTTACACTACCTGTTATAGGAAAAAATCTTACCTTATATGAAAAACGGTGTCCAGCTCGTTCGGAACCTACCTGCAAAAAAACATATATCTTTACTTAATTAACAATTATAAATATGTTTGTAATTCAATGTAATTAATACCACCAATATAATTTATTGTTTCAATTGTTGACTTTCTTTATTCATATATTGGTATTATGTCTAACTAAATCAAAGTATTTTTTCTTACTTACAAAGTTAATACTGACTTTATTAACACAAAAGTTATTGTATTTATTCTCCATGAAATTGTATACGCAATATATGTATCGATATATGTATTATCCCCAATTTGAAAAAAATTAAAAATTTTTTCTTCAAAAACTATTTTAATTTTAATTAAAACTAAATTACTTAAATGCTTAACTTACCTATTTAACTCCTTCCCTAATTCCAGTCGTCTAGACAGACCAGTTTCCATCACACACAAATCACAAAGTATGTCCAGAAAATTGTTTTTGCACACCCACTATATTGTATTTACACTGCACATATTTTTGATTTAACTAAAATAAAATTTCAATCAAATCGAACAAAGAAAAACCACTACCGCACTTCACTAAGATCTTTTAACGACTATTCGATAAAACGCCCGGCAAATCTTAACATTAGATTTTTTTGCACATATAAAATAACATCAGGTGATATCTTTTTCATACCTTATTTGAAAAAGGGATGGCTGTAAAGCAATAAATTGTTATCGGTTGCCGTGGGGCTTTCAATAAAAACGACGAAATAAAAATTTGGCGGAACTACACAGGTAGTTCACTTACTTGAATTAAGGTAAAATATTTAGAGGTTTTTAAAGTACGAAAAATGCCCAACAACTGATACTCTCGCGGAGAAAGCAATTAAAATATATATTCATCGCATATTATTTCCGTAACTAAGCATTTTAGTTGGGTTTTGTGTTCAGGAAATTATAAAATGATAAGTTTAATGGTTTGGTTATTTATATTACTTTTCATGAATATAATAATTATCTATAAAAGAACCAACGAGAATCAAATATCTTAGTGAAACGTTTGCGTGCTGGTTATAACAGGTTGCAACGACTGAATGGCGCTTTTCTATTATTCTCTCAAATATGTATTATGTTTACAAAACTAAGAATGCACCATTGCTAGAATATTTAAGCTGTTGCATGTTGCTTTCGAAATCTTTTCTTGTTGTTTGAATATAATTTAATTTAATATAAGAAAAACATGGTAAAAAGCAAAATTCCGAAATGTTTCATCATTCAGATAAGAATAAGATGATAAAAAAACTGTTTTTCCCATATATGAGATTTTAGAAAAAATACAGATAAACGCGTTTTCCACAAAGAAACATTATATTGAACTCGACGCACAAATCTTGGTATTGTCAAAGGACAATCATTATAATTTTTTAGAGAAAAACAAGGCAGACAACACTGTTCGATAAATCTCAAATTACAGGACCTATATTACACCAGAATTGTATTTCGCAAACCATGCTAAATAAGTAAGCTAATCGAAGATAATTAAAAACTAATTTCTTCTGTAACAGCCTTTCTAGAACATAAAACCACAATATTTATATTTCCCTAATATGTGTCTTCCATAAAACGTGTCCTAACAATGATTAACACATTGGAACGAGCATTTTGTCACTCAGGTTAACGACATTGGGGAAAGAATTACAATTATAGAAAGAAGAATTACATAGAAAAACTGCTATAACTGTAGTAATCAATGTACTTTTTATCAATTAAGTTAGTATTTGTAGGATATGAATATGAAAAAAATATATACAATTTATATTTAATAGCCACTAACGTGAGGTGTGTGTTCTATACTATACACGTCTATAACAACAATTTTCGCAGTTTACTACTGTATTACGTTAAAACTTAAAACGTCATTGAACGACTCAACGATGATTATTTAAAAATATATATAGATAAATATGAAAAACATGAGAAATATTATTTATGTAAATGTGAGTTATTAATATGAACAAAATATCTAGTTCTAATCTAGTCTGATACATTTTTTTTGCGGCGGGGGAAAATCTTAGAAAGACACTTCATCTCCTGATGAAGTAGTGTGGGATTCGCACCCACTAAAAGACCCCCTCCTTTTTCTCACTTTTCCATTCCGGCACCGCTCTTCAGCATAACATCAGAATAGTAAGTTGTCGGCTGTCTCCTTTCTTCATTCCCCGTGTCGTTCTCGTTGTTGTCTCGTTCTTTGTTCTTTTTCTTTACATTCCATAATCTTTTTTATGGTGAATTTCACAGCACGCCAGTTTTCCTCTCTCCTGCAGATTATTTCAGTAAAGTTATTTACATTTAGGGCTTCTCCAGTCGTAACTTCGATTTCTCGTCGTTCGGCCCGCCACGCATCACATTGAAAGATGGTATGCTCCTGTGTGTCTATTTCTGCTCCGCAGTGATTACATCCTAAATATGTTGTCTTGCCGATGCGATGCGCAAATGACTTGAAGGATCCATGGCCCGTTAGTATTTGTGTCATGTTGTAAGTCTATGTTGCGATGGTTATATCGCATCCATCTCCTGACGTCGTGGATTAACAGCTTCGTCCACTGTGCAATATTTTGTGTTTCCTCCCATTCCTCCTGCCACTTGTCAAGAGTCATTTGCCGAGCTGCTATTTTGGCCTGTTGAGTCTGCCCATCCGGACGGTCATGTAGATATCACCTTTCTTCTACCAGTAATTCAATTTGCGGGATGCCAGTTATTACTTGGATTGCTTTGGTAGATACGGTTCTATATGCAGATGCTATTCGTAATAACACTTTCCTTTGAGTTCTAATCATCATGTCTCTATACTTCCTTAGAGTCATTGCCCGATACCAAATCGGCGCTCAAAACAGTAGGATTGACTGCTCCATTCCCTATAGCGCTTCTCGCTTACGAGCTTTAGGCCCGCCAATATTTGGCATAATTCTTGTTAGTGAACCGATCCTTGCCTCAGCCTTTCCCACCGTCTTTTCCACATGCTTGCCAAATTTTCCCCTGTCATCGAAGTTTATTCCTAGGTATTTTATCGTTCTTGTCGATTCTATTGTGGCATTTTCAAAACAAACTCCTGCTCTTTGTTTCCATAGGCCTTTCAAAATTATAGCTTCAGTTTTTTGGGGCGCCAACTCTAGACAGTGGGCTCTCATCCATACACTTACCCTTCTCAATGATTCGTTTACGCGGAAAAGTAATTCGTTTAGGTTATCAGCGCAAGTTAATATGGCCAAGTCGTTTGCAAAGGCTATACTTATTATAGTCTGATACATTGCAACTGATTTTGTTGTTATTATAGATCACTTAAATGCTATAATGGCTTAATAAGAAGTCTAAAAAGTGCCAAACTCGACCGATTGGCGACCCCTACAATATGCAGTAGTATGACATCAATGGCAGTATATATAATATTCCGGGACATTTAACTTTAATAGCAGATAATCTTCCAACCATCAATAATAACAGAGATAGGGAAATGGTGTGTCGTACATGTTATACATATGCGATGGATAATAAAGTAAAATTCCATACGAGTATACCATATTATGTGTCGCATTATGTTGTAATACAACGGAGATTGTTTATAAAGTTACCAGAGAATACATTCATTTAAGATTCGTCAATAGCAATTATATTATTACATATAAACACTTTAATACATTTGTTCTAAACTATGAAGTTTTATGAAGACAGGAAATATTTTTCAGAAATACTATAATAAATAATAACTTCACTGTCCATCTTAAATTCGAATAACTGGAGATAATACGGAGTATTGTTTATCAATATACTATAATTGATACATCTTACATATATAGAAGATAAATACATCTCACATATATGTATATCCTCTACACCATTTAATTATTTTCAGACTTGGTGAGTAAAGAAAAAATATTGCTAAGAACAGTGACGAAAAATGAACGATTGGAAAAATGTAAAAATTAAGAGGGTTGTACTAACCCATCCACCATTGTGGTAAAGAAACCTATTCTAAGCATTTTCTATAGCAACCCTTTACAATTACATAATTTGAAAATAATCTTTCTAAGGTTTACATTTTGTGGACGTTGTTTATCATAACAATGAATATAAATTGTATATAGGATCTTTACGCTGTACCCGATAATTACTTGCAGATGCAAATGTAAGGTAAAAACGTGAAAATTTAGAAGGTTACTTTAAATTTTGTAAAAGAGTATAAAATCGACGCTAGACAATAATAGAAGCTGGTTTGTTTACGTGAAGACCTTTGTCGGAGTGGTTTTAGAATAATTTAAACGACCAAATGCTGGCTGGCTAGACGCAATCAACCTAAATATTTTTTTCTTACTACTAAGCTATTTCATTATAACTAGAACCAACCTCGGCAGCAGTTGCAGAAGCAGATCAGTGACAAGTTTCTTCACATTTTATTATTATAGGAAGCGTAATCTATATAATTATAATTAATTACACACAGACAAAACCAGTAACCAGAATCAAATAGCCAGTTTCGCTACTAACGAAGACAAATTGAAGTTTTAGTCTCTGGAAACTTTCGAGCTAGGAGATTGAAGTGCTTCGGAGCAGTTATGGGCATCCGGAGGAAGCAACAAGTGGAGGCAGTTGTCCCCTGGCAATGCGACCTATTAAATTATCATAAACTCCAGGTATATAAAAACAATCAATAAATTTTCAGGGTTAATTATATTTTTAATCTCAAAATGAACACGTTCTCTAATGACCAAAAGCATAATTAACTCAGTAATT
This sequence comes from Rosalia funebris, assembly GCA_037954035.1. Lineage (NCBI taxonomy): Eukaryota > Metazoa > Arthropoda > Insecta > Coleoptera > Cerambycidae > Rosalia > Rosalia funebris. The sequence continues at coordinate 17,492,076 of JAZFAV010000026.1, read as the reverse complement.
AATTCAGTATTTCCTATATTTTGGAAAAATGTATCGAATATGTCTCATTATTTTTCATATTTTTTATATTTTCATTTCATCTTATCATATGGGACGTATCTTGTCCTGGGTATTGTTATTTTTATTTTATTAAATACCTGTTTTAATTTTTTTGCATTTTGTATATAACATATACCTATACTCTTAATATTGCGTAATTTTGTATATTGGTACTGATTATTTTTGATTTTATTTTGTTAACCCCCCCCCGGAAATATTTAAGAGGGAGCTCATGAAAGCTGTACTTGATAAAACCGCCGATAAACATATTTTTTTATCTTTTATATATAAAAGATAAAAAAAATTTTTTTATATATTTTATATATATAAAAAAAAACATTTTTATAAATAATAATAATTGTATTTTTAATCCTGTATTATCCGAATGTATTTCTATACATAATTCCATCTTATGTATGTAATTATGGTAAAGAATGCCATTCGTGTGATATGTAAAACTTGGTTTATTTTAAATTAATTATCATTTTTTGAAGGCCACTGCCAGACTGTAAGGGGGAGTTAAAATTTAAAAGCTTACAGCCTACCAAGAAGACTAGACACTCTCTACTTTCTAGTCTTCTTGAAGCTTAAGGGGCTCATACATTGTCAAACAAATTACGCAACACATGTTGTTGCGCAATAATTTGCCAATGTATGGCAGTGTTTGAGGCGTTGCACAAATGTTTGACTAGTTTCCAAAAAGTTTGAAATCTTTTGTACAACGGCAACGTTTGCAAAACGCTGTGAATGTACGTGTTGTGAATGTACGTGTAGCGCTTCGTTGCGCAATATTTTTCAGTTGTCGGCCGATTTTCTTGGTGGAACGGTTCACTTCTGACCATGATGATTATTCAGAATACAGAATTTTAGAAAAAATGTATTGCAATATACAGGAATTTACCTCAAATATGAAAAATTAAGAGCGACATATATTGTCAACAAGTAATTTGTCACTAAAGTTTGAGCAAAATTTAACCAAGTGTATGGATCACAGACTACCTTTCTGTGGTATGGATAAAGCAAAGAAAGCAAATGTGCAACACAACGTTGCCCATCGCTTTGTTGCGCAATTTGCTTGACAATGTGTGGACCCCTTTACAATTAGTTATGAAATTGAAATTACCACATAGTTCAAGATTGAACATTAATTCTACTAGATGATACCACCACATAACGCCATATGTGTTTTCAGTGCTTTCGTAGATTTCCTTTATTCTTTCTCGTAGACTGCCTTTATTCTTTCGTTGTCATTTGGTAGCGTCACATACAAGGATTGGTTACATACCTGTGGGATTGCCTCACTGATTAGTAATTGCTCCTGTAGAATTGTCACAAATTGTTTTTTGTTTTTCATTTATATTGATACTAACTGTTATGTGATGTGTTCATAATCTGTGCATGCAGAACAGACCTGAGACCTATATTTTTTACACGGGTGACAGGAAGTGAACAGTATACATAATAGTCTTATGGCCTATTAACCTATTTATTGACCTATTAAGTAGCAAAGCAACTCTGTTGCTTCAAATACCTACTATTATATACTCGTATATGTACCTACACGCTCGAAGATCACGTGAAGGGAGTTCCTATCTCACAGAATTATCTATAATAAGCTTTTCCCTATTTATCCCTTTCATTAACATCAAAGTACGCCGAACGATATACAGGGCTGATGTCTGCATTGGGAACAAATTAGACGTCATAGTTCTATTTCTTTGGTTTCAAGTGCTTTTCATATGTGCCATGCGGCACGTAGCACTTTAAAGTTTAACGCCTTCCGTGAAGAGAGTTGCTTTGGCATTTAGCAGGTAGATGGCTATAGAGTTAGCCTTTTATAACTTTAAAATAAAAAAGCTATAAATTTAAGAAGCAAAAGAATGTAGTAGTTGTAGAGTATTATTAGTATTCCAAATTGTAAACAGTTTCAATGAACTGTTCAATGCAAAATTGTTTGCATATATATATGTTTGTACCGTTTCCATATACATATGTACTTACTAACCATATATAAAAACCATTCACTTTGAACAATAGCATAATCACTGTCATATTAATAGTACATATGTATGTAAATTCTAATCACTTTGTTAGCAAATTTGATTTTGTCAACATTTTGTTAACAAATGGGGTATTTAACAATAGGACATATAGCAATTAGTACGAAAGAACTCGTGTTACAAAGTTATGTAATGCAACAAATGCAATTTGAGGTTGTTTACTATTTTGCTTCCATGCACGTTCCAGCCCATGTATTCGGATTCTCCGATACGATACGAATTCATTATGTTATCCTTATCCCTCCTTTCTAAAATTGTATATTTTACAAGAAGTCTTCTTGATATTTTATTACCTCTGTTATCGCAACGAAGTCCTGTCGTAGCGAACATTCAAAATCTAGCATCCAATTCGTCCTCATTTAGAGCTAAAGTGAACTAACTCTATGTTCATTTGTTCACGTGACTTTGACGTTGGAATCAGTTTAAAGGTCAAAGTGGTCTGAACAAGTGAACATAATCAGCAAGAAGACTAGAGAGGAAGGTGACATAGCTCCTCAAAAAATCAGTGGTGGGGGTGGTACGAAAAACGTCGGCAATATGGCAGGCTCGCGTAGAAGCGCGCGGGATCTGCGCATACCGTTTGCCCTTGTCCATCGAGGTTTCTCTCTCACACTATCAAAATGTCGGGTTCCATTCACCCACGATCAGGGCTTTTGCAGGAACAATTCTCAACGCAGCAGTATCTCAACACTTTTGACATATTCAACAGAAAAACTGGAAACGCTCAAAACACAGCAAACAAAAATTAACCTCAAATACCCTCGCTCAATTCTACGCAATGACCGCCATGATGAAACACACCACGTGATCACAGTGCGGACGCTTTTTGTGCTACCCCCACCACTCGAGTTATACTCCTGTTCTCTAGTCTTATTGATAATCAGAACTTGTTCATCTTAAGCTCCAAACGGAGGATGACTCAGATGTGTGCATAAATATTTCACACAATGTAGTTTGTTCACAGCTTTAAATGAAGAGCGACTCCGTTGTTTCACACAAGGATTTCCGTAATTCTTATGAGAATATTAAGACGATTAAGGCTCACCATCGTGATTTGATTATGTTCTTTGTCCAATTATTCATCATACGCTTTAAAAACGTGAACCAAACAAAACAAATATATGTAACTGCGCATGGTATTCATTGGCAACATAAATTTGCCAGTTCGACAATTTATAAATTATCGTCGAAATAAAAGTATTAAAATATTTAGGAGGAAGACGTGAAAAAAATACAATTTTTTGGTCTTAATTGCGGTATAATATGGCAAAGAGTATATTCAACATTTTTTCTTAGGTCACACCACGGACCTTTACAGTATTGTTCCCTTAAATGCTGGATTGTTATTGGCTAAAAAAGTACAATTATTTACTATACCGAATTAACTATTCGAAAATTGTAAACAGAAATTTACTATTTTCACAAAATATTTCTCCATATACCGTACTAGAAAAGTACGGTATATGGAGAACATATTGCATTGTATTCAAAAAACCTCTTCAAATGGGTAAAACCTCTTGAAATTTCAAACTTGACAACGTAGGACTGCGCAAAGCCGCAAAATATCGATTTTCGTTATAAAATATGAAATATACATCTACAAGTGTTCCCAAATATTATTTTATGTTCACTTCTAAACAATGAAAAGACAAAATGTTAGAACGCTCTCCTTGGTAGTTTGTACATTTACTTATCTTCTAATTGGAGCCGCAGTTTTTGATGCGTTAGAATCCAAAGAAGAAGAACGTAGGGATGGCTTGTTAAAAGGTAGCAAAAACATGTTTTTCTGCATTTTATTCGTAAGGATATTTTCTTTCCAGTATCCACAAATGCACTAAAACGAAAATACAATATATCCGATGATGATTATCGTATGATAGAATTAGTTATCATTGAATATAAACCACATAAAGCTGGACCCCAATGGAAATTTGCTGGAGCCTTTTATTTTGCTACTGTGGTCTTGGCGATGATTGGATATGGCCATTCAACGCCCGTTACGGCAGGTGGTAAGGCTTTTTGTATGGGATATGCCATGGTAACTTTACGTCTACATAAAAGATTTTGGATGCCATATGAAATATTTTTTAATGCAGGTTGGCATTCCTCTAGGCCTGGTTATGTTTCAAAGTATTGGTGAACGTTTGAACAAATTTGCATCTATTGTCATAAGACAAATAAAGAAATACTTAAGCTGCCAAAAAATCGAAGCAACAGAAATGAATCTCATGTTCGCAACTGGAATGCTGTCTTCCATAATTATAACAACTGGTGCTGCTGTTTTTTCACGTTATGAGGGTTGGACGTATTTTGATAGTTTTTATTACTGTTTTGTAACTTTAACTACAATAGGGTTCGGAGATTATGTTGCTTTGCAAGTAAGAAGCTTATAATAATATTTCTGAGAAATGAATGTTGATGTATTTTATATTGTTTATTATTTTTCAGAATGACAATGCATTAATCAACAAACCGGGATATGTTGCTCTAAGTTTGGTCTTTATTCTTTTTGGGTTGGCTGTAGTTGCAGCAAGTATTAACCTATTAGTGTTAAGGTTTATGACCATGTAAGTAAAAATTAACAATAGGAATAGGTATTAAATTGTTCCACAATAATGCACTTGTTCAAGTTATTATGCTGTTATAAATTAATACATAATTTTCAAATGAATATTAGAGATTAAGTTTTTGTTATTAAGTTTAATATGCTGTTCATCTCTCGCTAATAAAAAAGTATATTTTAGGAATGCTGAAGATATACGTCGTGATGATCAGGATCTTCAGTCTTCTTCTCATCATGTTTTAACTTTAGATGGTGAAGTAATGGCAGTAAATGGGAAACTATTAGCAGGGCATGCTTTTATAGGTGAAGAAGGAGAAATAGACCAGATGTCAGTTTGTTCTTGCAATTGCCTGGGACTAAATCATGCTGAAAACGAAGAATTGCTTTTAGATGCTAGTTACCATCCATCACAAACTGTTCTTTCCTCAAATCTGAGAATAAAAAGGGCATCAGTATAGTTGTTCAATGGACTATCAAATGATGTTGAGAATATATAATACAAGTAATTACTTTCTCTTATCATTATTTTGGCCAAAAAGTCTTTTTGAGAGTGGGTTGGAACCTTCATGCAGCATTAAAAAACAGGAGACCAGCTTTCCAAAAACACCAAAAGATTATACATCATTTGACGCATGCTTCATCAAGTCGACATCATCGAGAGATAATTAAAACTAACTTAAGTATAGAGACTAGAAGTAGTATAAAAGTTAGTTTTAATCATTTCATGACAATGCCAACTTCGTTGCACGTTTGGTGGAACGCGTATCAAGCAATGTATAATTTTCCAGTGTTTAAGAAAAGAAAAGTCTCCCTCTTTTTTTGTTCAACATCTTGATATAGATATTTTAATTAGTCTATACAAATAAATCAGAACATGGCATTTGAAAGCAACCAGTGATTATTGTTTTATGAGTTACTTTTTAGAGTGCTACTAATTTATCTTCCATACCAGCCAATAAGTAACAGCTTACAAAAACAATTAGAAGATGTACATACCTAAATACACTATGAAAATATTAGGAATGTCTGTTGGATACAGTCTAGCCATAAATACTATCCACAAGTTAATCGCAAATATATCAAGAACGAAAAGAGCTATGGAAAAATAAGAATACCACTGAAATCGGTGAATTAATACGTTTCAAATGATGTATCGCCTTCTTTAGCTTTAACACACAACTTCAAACACGGAATAAAGTTATCTATAGCCGTAAGCAACGTTTTGAGAGGAAATTCGGCTACTGCTTTTCTCAGATGCTTTTAAGGACTCCACATTGCGGTGGCGTTTCGAACATGCTTTCTCTTCCAACACTGGTCACAGTTGATAGTCAAGCGGGTTCAAATCGGGACTTCCGGATGGCCAGTTTTCAATGCGAATAAAAGCCGGAACATTGTCCTCCAGTCATTTTTGCCTCGTCCTCGCCTTATGCCCCGGAGCGGAATCCTGCTGGAATACCCATGGCTTGTTTTTGAATAATGTCGTATTCAGAGATTTAACCACGTCCGTCAGTCTTGATAAACTTTTGCCGAGATTTTAACGCCCTTTTCGCAAAAATGAATAGTGGTGGCACCGTGATACGAAACGCCCCACCAAACCATCACTGAAGTGGGATGATGACCTCGCTGGACCCTCGGAACCTTTTCCTTGACTTCATAAGAGCTTCTAGTGTAGGCACGGTCATTCTGATTATTTAAGTCTTTTCTACTGTGAAAATTTTCTCGTCAGTAAACAGAATGTCCTTGTAGCGACCAGAGCCAAATTCGCGAATGAGTTTTTTCGATCTTTCGACCGAATTTGCTTCAGTTTATCAATTAACAGGTGTCCAGTGTACCTCTCGTGTGCTCTCAAACGTAAATCATGGCATAGAATACGAGAAACAGTGCGCGGTGCGATATTCATTTCACAAGCGAGGATTTTCAGTTTGCGGAGCGGGTTTCTTCGTATGCGGCTTCGTAGAACTTCCACTGCTGTTTTTGTGCGTGTGGTGCGTGGACGACCGGTCCGAGGCCAGTTTATCAGGTCGCTAGTTTCCTTGAATAGTACAATATACGAACTTCTGACAGATGTTAAAAGATTCAACACGTTCATTCAATTTATTCACCAGGCGAACACGGCCCGCTGCGCCATTCCCGCCTTTGTCGTTTTATTGGTGATGCGAGCATCGTCCAGGCAACGGGAGCGGACGCTTAGCCCCTTCATTGAAATAAATAATTTTGTTTTATATGTTGTAAAAAAAATAAAAAAACACCAATGTCAATTTTTTTCCAAAAAATTACTTCCGCTATGGATGAAATCCCATGTTTTGGACACGCAGTCAACGTGTTAAGGAGGGACCAGATTTGTTTACCATTTTTTCCAGCCTTATGCAAACCAACTATAGTAACGCACATATGATAATCCGACCACTCCATCGCTTAACTACGATACTACTGTGCACACACTGGCTATGTGAATATCGTGATGTAAATAACTCCCTCGAACAGTGTTACCATGATAGGTAAATGAAAATTTCCTGGTTTTCAACGTCGGTCAGTATTTATGGCTATATTGTGTACAATTTTCTTTGTAATATGAAGTAAACACGCATATTTAATATAGGGCTGGAAACAACAACTTTCTGAAAGAAATACAAAAGTAATTTTCAATGAAACAATAGGATTGATTATATGGGATAGAAATCAAATTACATATGTTCACAATTTGTTATCTAAATTTATTAAACATTATTATAAAAAGCATACAAATACTTTACTACCTCACTATTATATCCCTCCAAAACTGGCTTACCTAGTTTATAACCACAGTCCTCAAATAAATTTAATAAAGGTGTCTGATACCAAATATTCTTGGTACCACCTTCTTCTATATCCAATGTATTTAATTGCAAAATTCCGAAATGATAGAAACGTCCATCTGTTTGTACACATTGAATTGTCACTGGTTCTGGTAATAGTTTTACATGTTCCTGTACAGAAAGTACCAATTTATTACATAATTAACAGCAGAAATGTTAAGGTATATAGAGAAATCTATATACCTTAACAGTTCTGCTTAACAGGTATATATAGAACATTGTGCAAGTTAATATTTAACTAATGGTGAACATTAAAGACAAGTATAAATACTGTCCACTTTGTATTAAGAAGTATTTTTATAAATTATTATATTTATATAATATTATTTATTATAGATAGTCAATACATCAAAATGATATCAAATACCATTAGATAATACTTTTAATAATTTTGTAGTCTAGTGTTGAGTGAATATATAAAATTGGATATATAACATTTCCATTGCAGTGTACACGCATAGTGAGATTATAAAAAGCAAAACAGGAAACCAATCATTACATAACTCACAAATTAATCACAAATGAAAACCATAAACAAAGGTAAAGATTTAGGATAATTATCTACTTAGAAGCTCAGCATGAAAATTCATAATTCTTTTATGAATAAAAGAATGAAATCATAAAAAAATATGACTTCTGCAGTTTTAGAGATATATTGTCTCAAATGGTGTCAGCAAGAGTTAGATTTTTCTACTTCTAACATTTAAAACTCATCTTTGATAAAAATGTATGTCAACTTCTGATGGTTAATGAATTATAATTAGAACAAAATCAAAATACATAAATAAATGTTTAATTTATAAAATTCTCAATTTAACATACTAGTGTTTCCATTAATTTTCTTACTTTTACCCAGCCCCCTGGCACTGCGGTAGTTTGTTGATAAATTACTGTACAAGATGCGCTAGTTTGTCTTGTAGTGCAAAATTGCTGGTAAATTTGAACATTACTGTTTTTAAATTTTAATATATACATATATAGCAGATGATGTAAAATTAATAACAAAATGAATTTATAGGAAAATTATCTGAGCCACGATGTATTACGTAATGATTATTATTGTTTACCGTATAGGAGAAATTGAATTAGGTTAACTTGCAATTATAAAAAATGTGTTTTTGTATGTTCCTACAATAATTTTTTATTTACACGTAATTTGTACACATACGTATATAATCTGCCTCAAAAGTGCTGAAACTTATTATATGAACATTTCTGTTACAAATAAGATAAATCATTTCAAAATGTTAATTCACAGAGGCAAATAATATAAGTTTGTAGTATAGACTACAAATTATAATACTGTAAATTGGGAGTAATCAAAGTATCGTTGAAGGGAAAATGAAGCTATCTATTTCACTGTATGTTCTCGAAAACAGAACACGCCACAATATTGCAAATTTTGAACACACTTGTGTACAATTGTGGATAACAATTTAACATGGTAGATATTTTTAATTTAAATTATGTGTTCCAGTGTATTGTGAAATGAATATAGACAGAAAACTTCATTGTTCCTTTAAGTGAAGTAAGAATTAAGATTTTATACAATCGAGCAAGTTTGTTCTTTTCGTAATTGCATGCAGGCACTATGCAATGTCGTATCACACGACGCATTTTCTTTTTTACTTTCGACAGAACCTCCATTTTACACTATTATATTCATATACTACAGATTCATTACAACTCGTGATTACGTGTTTGTTTACATGTAAGCGAGGTTATGTTTACTGTTACTGTAGGTAAGGGGCGCAAGAGAAAAGAGGAAACGAATCTGCAAGAGCACTAGCACACCTTTGGTGCACACGTTGTATATGTAATTGCAATCTCCACTACGTAACATATAGGCAGTGCGAGCCCCCTGCCTTTACCATACTAGTACCATTTGAAACCTGACATTTGTCAAATTTAACATAGAGGATTTTGATATTGGTAATTGATGCCATTTTTATGTTCCTTTGGAGATCATTGGTGATAAGAGGTTAGGTAAGGTATATGTTCCATCTTTTAAAATTATTTATCGTTACTATTACAAAAAAGAAGGAACATTGTTCCCTATATACACAGCCATCAACTGAGATGACAAACGATTCAAGACACCACATTACACATTGACGAACACAATGTCACAGTGAAGGAACCTCTGACATGCACCAGAAATGCCTTGTTTTTGTTTTACCTTAGGCTTGAGATTCGGTACTTACTCCATATTTCTGCCTTGCATAGCATGCTGAAACTGTAAAAGATTTTAACAGTGATCTACCAAAGATTTGTGAATTAGTAACCTCCTCTTCATAGATATTTTTTACTTCCTCTTTATCATAATATATAAAAACTGTATGTGGGCAACTTTTGACAATATATTCCTTAATTGCTACAACAAATGATATTAATTACCAAAAAAAAAATGTATATACTATACTAAAAAAATGTATATACTTACGGTATATTTTTTTAACCTGATAAATATTATCCTTATTTAAAGTAATGGTAGGCTTAATAGGTGCAATATCAGGTAATTCCAATGATTCTGTAGGTTCCATTGTTATGGCAGGCAATGCTTTAGAAGACGTCATGACACAGTCTCCTCTAAGTTCAAACTGAATTAGATCGTTAAATTTTACAAATGGGAAAGAAAACATCAAGTCATTTAAAATACACCTCTCCTTAATTAGGTCTGGATTAGATGTAACTTCTATGTATTGCATCAACCTTGATATAATTAATTTACTAAAAAAGAAAATGAAAACATCAAAAGTAAATACATATAAAAAATACTAACTTTATTCTTTTCGGAGTAATTCCATATGATCTAGGAAAAATCCAAGCCGGCCTTTCGGGGTCTTTAATCTTTGGCAGTTTCTTTTGTTCGGCATCAAAAATACATGACCCCATGATAATATTTTTAACATACTTATTTATATCTTCTGTAATATTCTTAAAAGCGAAATTTTCTGGGACTCCTGATTTTAGTTCTATAGTTTTGGTAAGAATTTTTGCCTGCGTTAGGCCTTCCAGAAGTACATTATTATCTCTATATGATAAAAGAGGTTGGTTATGCCAGTCAGGGTGGGTCTCATCTAATGGCAAAGGCTGATCTTTATAACCAATAATTTCAACTCTAAAACAAATTATATAAATAATAAGTATCTTAAATACCTATCAAGAGTTAAATAACTTAAATTGCAACTCTATAAGATTTTTGCAAATACCATATATGTTACTCAAATTCCTCATGTACCTATAGCATGTAGTTACTAATTCATATAAGATTTGTAATGCTAATTCTAAAGCCGAGATTCTATGATATTTTCAAATACTCGAATGTGCATTTATCTAGATGTGCTTAGCATATGAAAGTACCTCTCAAATTTACGTGCTTCCTGTAAAATTTGCTCCGGCTTATAAACTGGAACTCCTTTTTCTTTCAATATTTTCTCGGCACCTGTTTCAAGCACCTTCCTCTTTCCTTGAATTCTCCAATGTTTGGTAAAATGCCAGCCTATATGTTGGCGCAGTAATACTACTGATTTTCTCATAGTTATTAAATTTCTTTTTATATAAATTTCATTTCACGGTGAAAAATAATTTAATAAATTACAAGCTTAAATTATTGGAACTTGCTACCTATCAAAATTAGGTTAGAACTTTATTTAGCTTAGAATAGCACTTTAGTTCTTAGGATTCTTAAGTGCAGTTTACACGCTTTCATATTGCTTTGACAGAACTCTCAGAACCTGTTTACATCACGCAAGTTCTCTGGAAGTACTCTCAGACTTTAACTTGCGATAGTTTAACTTGCTCATGTAAACTACCTTTTAGTCAGTCTTATTCACGGACCAACATCAGTAAAGGTTTTAACAAGAAGACTAGAGAGTAAGAAGACATAGCTCCTCGAAAAATCAGTGGTGGGGGTGGCACAAAAAACGTCGGCAATATGGCAGGCTCGCGTAGAAACGCGCGGCATCTGCGTATGCCGTTTATCCTCGTCTATCGCGGTTTCTCTCTCACACTATCACAATGTCGGGTTCCATTGAGCCACGATCAGGGCTTTTGCAGGAACAATTCGCAAGTCGCAACGTAACAGTATCGCTTTTAACATATTCAACAGAAAAACTGGAGAAATACTCAAAACACAGCAAACAAAAATAACCTCGCTCGATTCTACGCAATGACCACCATGATGAAGCACGTGATCACAGTGCGGACGCTTTTCGTGTTACCCCCACCACTCGAGTTGTCTCTTGTTCTCTAGTCTTCTTCACCACGATATATATATATATATATATATATATATATATATATATATATATATATATATATATATATATATATATATATATATATATATATATTGAGAAATAGAAGATAGCTTATTCACTTTTGGATTTCTTCAGATAAAACTAATACAATGATCAGTTTAAAACTAAGACAAATTTGATAACCCCAGCATAAGCCGAAAAAGTTACTTCAAGAGTTCAAGTTAAGTATTTACTTCATTTAAAGAATTCAGTCTTCGTTTTAGTATCGTTTTATTTACTGAAAGGAAGAATTTAAAAAAAATTGTAAACAGTAACTAGAAAATCTCTATTAAATTCCTTTTTAAAACATTAGTATAGTATGCACCAGAAAGGATTCACCCACTTTGCTTTTATATTGGAAACCAAAACCTCTCAATTTTCTTTATGAAAATATCCCTCTAAACAATACCCTTTGGCTTACACTAATCATTATATATCTGATTAAAAAATGTGAAACAAAAAATTACGAGTAACATTTAAATCTCGTTTATTAGAATATCAATTTCATTTATTAGTCAGCAATGAAAATACATACATATAATTAGAGCTGCCCACTTAGATGCCTCCTTCGTCACTCACAACACTGTACATAATTAATTAGGTATGTTATAATTTATGTAATGTATAATACAACGAACAAAATAAGAATTGGCTAAATACAACGGCACAGCTAATCTGAATTGCTTATACCTTCATCCATTCAAATATCTCGAGTATGTGACAGAATTTCAACTGCCACGGAATTACCCAAGCGTATCACCACTAGCGCAACACTTACGGTGGACGTCATATGTCATATGTAATGTACATGAGTATTATTTGTATATTAGTATATTTGGATTGACTATTTTAATATGTAAAGAGTTAAAATAAAAAGAACCCAGTAACCATTTTTTACCATTTACAGTACCCATCTTCCACTTCTATACACATTTTAAAATAAAATATATATACCGAACATTACAAAAATGGCTATTTAAGTTCTCTCAGGAAACTGACATCCTATGTATAGACAGGGATATTAAAATATGAACTAATACAACTGTAAAGAAATTGTATTTTTATTCTACAACTGGTTACACTGATGTATCAAGACAAAAATGATATAATGCATACATACTGGAGTAAAATTTTCAATAAACATACAAATGTATCAAAATATTGATTATACCTTCACCTTTATATAGGTAGCCAATTCCAAAAATGGTTACAGATTATCTTGACAAAAATAATATAGTATAACACTGTGGTCAATACTCGACATACATTAAACTATATCAAAATATGTTATACTTAACCGTTGTTTTATCCTCTACAGTTTTCCATAGAATCAAAATTTCTAAAAAATAAGTTTCCAAAGAACCTAAATTTAATACGTCAAGATCCTATTTTTGTAATGGTCTCACAATGGGATTTTACATTATGCCTGAAGTAACACTGCTAGTATTATAAGTATTTCTTTTTCTTATATTTATAGTATTTTCAAATAGTTCAAGGTATATTCATTCAGTATTTATTAACAATATTCAGGAAATTGCAAACAGACCTCTACCTGTAATTATTAATGTACATCTATATAAACATCTTAACACGAGTATAATACATGATGCCTATGCAACACAGCAGGCATTTTTTAAAACTTTAGGTGTAATATTTTTTCATGTTCCTTAACGTCATCTAAATTATTTAAATTATCCCACCAAAATCGTAATCTATGCTTCAGTATTAACTGAAACCATGGAGTCAGTGGACCTGTTAATGTTGGTATGTATTCATCCAGTTCAGCTCTGGGTACATAACTAATTTCTGAGATTTCATTTGGGTTTGGAGTAACTTTAACATCAGCTTGTAAAAATAAAACATAATCTATTTCATGTTCGCCCCATTTTCCATTACCTTGATCTTCATAATGTATTCTAGTAATATAATGAAAATCTTCTATAGGAATTTTATCTATGTGAATACCTAATTCATAATTTAGACGCCTCTGTGCTGCTCTCTTTACGCCCATAGCATTCTCTTCTTCATCCTCGCCAGGAAAATCAGCCACTGGATGACTACAGCATGAATTTGTATATGACTCGGGATATGTTATCTACAATTATATAATGATTTGATGGTCTATAATTAATATAAAAGATAATTAATGTACCTTCTGTAATGATCTTTTCTGTAACAGCAAATGCCCTTTCTTATTAAATAAAAACACACTAAAAGCTCTGTGTAACAAAATGGCCCCGCTTTTCTGAACCAAATGGCAATCCCTTTTAGTAGCTTGTCCTATAATTTTATCATTTTCATCTACCAAAAAACACTTCTCATTCAAGAAAGACTCTTGAATGGGATCAACGTTTTCTTTGAATTTAGCTACAGTACTGGACAAACCACGACCTATTAATCTTTTTACAACATTTCTAGTTGTAGAGATCGACATTCTCAGGTACAAATTACCACTATTTATTGAAAACACGAGGAATGAACACTACTGATAACGCCGTGTATGAAAAAACGTCATTAGGCTATTTATAAACTACCAGATGTACTCACAACCAAGTGATGTACATATAGGTCATTTAAAAAAATTTACATATGGGCATAATTATTATTAACGTTGTCAGCTTCTGAAGTTGTTGAAAAGATGTATAACTATATAACATTTTGCTTTTGAAAATTGACAGATACAGGACGTGCACATAGACAAATTATATACATATATTATACACGCACAGAATAAAACGGATCTGAATATATGATCAGTTCATCATCACAACGTATTAATTTTGTTTAGGATATCAAAACATAAAAGATTATAAAGGACATATCGGGCTCATACTTACACAGTACCATTTGTTGTGACTATAAAACCGGCTAATATTAACTATAAAAGCGATGTTAAATATAATACGAATGAATGTGTGATTTTTTTCAATCACACCACTGAAAACTAAACGGTCAGCCAAATTTAAATGGAATAACAAAATAAAATCTAAGTTTACTTGTGTCAATTTTTATGCCTTTGAAGGTTTACGAATTATGACTTATTTGATATCAAAAACACCTAGGCGGAATTATATGCAAAGCGCAGAACTGCATTTCATACCGAATTTAGTAATTATACATATTAGGCTATTTTAGTAATTATACATATTATTATAATGTATAATTAGTAATTATACATATATCCCGAGACTTGTTTTATTGACATTTCACACCAACTGTTTTAAAATTTACTCATTTGATTAAGAGTTCCATCACATCGTCATGTCACATCGAGTGATCAGAATGATTCTAAAGAGCGCCCATCCTGACGTTTGATTTGGCTTGAAATAATTGGGTTTAGGTCGAGCCGTACTACTTCCCTTTACTCGTGTTATCGGTGTAAACCTGGACCGTCTCGTTTAGGAGTAGATCAGCTGGTTTTTCCGCAAGCCTCGTTACGTCGTGAAAGACAAAAGTATACCATTCGCACCACAGGAGCGATAACAAACATCGGTAAGTCCGGTCTAAATTCTTTTCGTTCTGGCTTGTTGAAGCCCACCGGCGGTTTCTTTGAACGTTCTTCTGGACCAGACCAACTCGTTTAGGAGTAGGTCCGTCGTTTCCAATGCTAGTCTCATTCCCTCACGAAAAAACAACAATATGCCATTTGTACCGTGGGCGTGGTAGCGATGACAAAGAGCAGTGAGACCAGTGAGCTTTAACCAACCCTTGGTTGGTTAAAGCTCACCGGAGGTCTCATCAGACGCTCTTCTATCTTCTTATTGTTTCTTTCTTCGCCGGCTGTCTGACCCAGGAGTGTCTCATCTTCGCACTTGGCGTGGAAATTCTGAAGCATATGAAAAGACAACTATATATTTAGAGACAGAAAAATGAGAGTACATTGAAATGACGGTTAGACCGTCTAAAATATTTATTTGTCATAGAGTTTTATGTCTGGGAGTTTAGTAGAAAATTATTTACTATATTATTATAATTTGTACAGCAAAATGGATATTATACAACACACATCTCTTTTAAATAACAGAACGGAGGTGCTTATTATTATATTACCATAGTTGTTAAAGGCTCAATGATATGTTTAATGTTTAGTTATTTCTACAAAATAATAAAGGTAATATTTTGAACAACTGAAGCCAATCCAATTTTCGTTTTGCTACCAATTTAATTCATTCTGTCAGACAAAACTGCTTTATTGTGACAATTATTCTTTTAAAATTTTAATTATAATTATTCACATATCCTACGGCACTAGATGGAAACAAATTTATTTTCATTCAACATTATAATGAACACATTTTAATCATATGTAGTAGTCAATTAACATCAGCACATAGTATTATTACTTTTCATGTAACAATATCGATTAAAATCACCCATTCACACTGTATTGTAAAATAAACAGTACCATCTTACTTTCTCACTATTAAAGTCCAAAAATTGTATTAAAACAGTAAAAAAGAGACTACAGTCAACTATAATTACAAAAATTGAGATAATAAATTATGAGTATTTAAAAGAGGTCGCTATGAAACGACTAGTCTAATATGCTAGTAGCATGTTTGGGTGAAATAAATAGTTCTCATTTCGTTTATGTTTAGTCGCTAGATATGTTCTGTGGTCGCTGTTCTAAATTATATTCGTCTATGGAAGTCATAATTCTGTGACTGTCATCTTTCGCCAATTCTTGAATTGACATTCTAAATGGTGTTGGTGTAAATGTATTAAAAATGCTGAAAAAAGAAATATAATTAAGTGTTAATAACATACCGCTGGTTTAAAATATATGTAGCAGTATTATTTATTACTTAAAACGTGATATGCCAGAACATTTATTAAGAAAACGTTTATGAAAATTGACCAAAAATTGCTATAAAAATTACACTTTTTGCACATATAAAACGACTATAAATTAATTCTTACCTTTTTTTTTTTACTAATAATTAATTATATAAAGTTTTAATAAATCTAAAGTTTTAATAAATTAAGTATTATGAGTAGGATTGTTAATTTTGGACGAAAATTATTTTTTGTTTTAATAAAATAATCAAATTCAGTAATAAACATCTAATTCATGTGATATTAATCAAAGTAAAGGCAAAAATGGCAGGTTTTGCTGCACAAGCTGCTTTAAGAGCTAAATGGAGCTCACTTGTGGAAGAACATAGTATTGAAGTGCCTGCTGAAGTTACAAATAAAGTAACAAGTGTTGTAGGCTGGTTAAAACAGGTTAATATTGTTTTATTTTAGGCTTACAAATGATAGTTCTTAATCAATATTCTATCTAGCCTCATGATATAAGTATAATTACTAATTAAAATTTTAACATAGAGAGGAAAAATATAAAATAATAATCACATATCAGGAGGCTAGACTGAGTATTTAGTATGTTTGGAGCAATACAAAACACATTAAACGTAAATGCTCAAACAATTTTTATATGTACAAACGATATTTACAAATACTATATCTCACACTCTACAGCACTCGTCTCGGAGTGCTGTGGAGTTTTAATATATAATGCTAAAATGATGAGATATATAAAATGATATTTATTTATTAAAACATTGTGTATTATAGTAAGAAGCTGTATGTTCAAAATAAGGTGATATTTTTTATTCCTCCAAATATATTTCATTTTGTTTTTAAACAAGCTGCTTTTTATGTAAGGTATTAGTTGATTGATTTTTTGTTTATGTGCAGAACAGATTTTATTTAGTTTATAACAATATATATGTATGTATTTATTTTGCTCTGTAGAAATAGTATTAGATTCATTTCACTACATACCACTACATTTCATCCACCTTGTTAATAGTTATTTATATTATATGTAGAATATAGTGCTATGTTGACATTAAATTACAGGTTGATTTAACTTCATGTGTTTGCTAATTATTCCACTAAATTCCACTAAAGAACACTGTGTTGATGAAAGTACGGTTTCTTTGGTATCCTTTAAGTAAATTCTTTAGCAATAGCTAAATCTATTATGCTTGCAACATTATTTTGTAATATTATTTCATAAAATTGAAACTAATTAGCTATTATGATTATAATATATAAAATGTCTATACATATATCAATAAGTGGGAAACCTGGTCATTTATACTGTGGTCCATATAAAAGGTGGTCCAACCAAAACGCACGATGTTAATTGTAAATAAATCAATAAGTTTTCAGAGTATTATCTTAATATTTTTTATTATGATAGAAGGATCTATGACAATTATATGTAAAACAAAATATCGGCCAAATGCTCGCCACGGCTTCGGTGGCATACCTCTATCCGATGGTCCATATTTTCAATGACTGAGACATAATTGAGGTTCAATGTCGTTAATGTGCCGAATTATATCATCCTTTAGCTCTTGAATTATTTTTGGCTTATTGACATATACTTTTTCTTTTAAATATCCCCAAGGAAAGAAGTCCAAGTACGCCCATTTTCGTAAAAGGCTTCAACAATCTTAACGCGCTGCTCAATTGTGTACCTCTCCATGGTTGAATTTGTCAAACATTGAAGCAAAGAAATGTCATATTAAGTTGGGCAAAAAACTTGACGTTAAGGTGTGACTCACAATTAACATCGTGCATTATGGTTGGACCACCCTTTATAACAGATAATTAATTTTCTATATAAATTTTACTTCTGAATTAACATTATTTGAGCAGAATTTTACCTACCCCCAATTTTTTACCCCTTTGATCCCTTTAAGATAACAATTACCCCTTTACAATTTTAAATGGAATGAGGCTATATGTGATTTCAAAGAGTTTTTAATTGTCTATTTGCCAATATGATGGTTTGATGTTTTGTGTACTTTTTATCAAGAAAAGTAAATTTCGAAATTTTAAAATTAATTTGCATACAATCAAATATACTCCGGAGCCGTGTTTTTATATATTTAATTAAAATAATGTTAATGTTTTGACTATATATCCATCAAATCTGGTAAGACTTTTGTTTTATTGTGACATCTATCTGTATATATGAGTCCAGTTATTTATTATTTGTTATCAACTTGAAAGTTTTAATATTATTAGGATGTAATAATGAAACAAGGAGACAGAAGGAGGTATGTAAAACCATCAATAATAAGTATCCTGGCTGTCACATTTTTCGGTTTACAGTTAGTAGAATAAAATAAATTTCATTGGTTTGGAAATGCCAGATTTTTTTTTTTTTGTATTTGGCAGGAAACCAATTTTAAATGATGAAAATATACTGGTAAATATTGCAGACAATCCATATAAAACCTACAAGACTGATTACAACAGATTAGTAAAATATCCATATTGTGCATCAAAAAAATAAATATAGCATATAAAATTAATTGATTTTGATCGCTGACTGGAATTTTACGAAATCATGGTAAATAGTTGGTAAATGAGTTATAAAGTATCATTTATCTTAAATACAAGTTAACAAACGGGATGGTAGTAACCCACGCTCGATATCCTAAGGAAGTTGAATGTTTGGAGTGGTATTGTAAATATTTAAATTATAGAACCCCATATTTCTTTTTTGACATAGTAACTTATGAACGCTACTTTGATATCTTGTACAATTACTTAGTTTAGAGTTAAAAAGAGTTTTTTTCTGATAATGGCAACCCTAATGAAATTGATAAACATTTTACAGTGGCAGACCACCCAATTAGAAAAATTTCTCCCGAATTCACCCTGCTTGTTGTTGTTATGGAATTATTTAAAATTAAACTTCACTAGGCCAAATACTCAGTTAGTTAAAAAAAAAACAAATAAGAAAGCAATAGACCTTTCACAAAATAAAACAATAGATATTTAACTGATCGGACGGCAGCGCCTCATCGGTCATCTCCGCAGATATTTATTTTGAACTGCTTTCGCATACCTATTAGCACATGGCGCAATGCATTTTCAACAATAATTTCTATATTTCTAGTGAAACAAATAGAGCAGAAAGTCAGTGAATAAATTTTATTTAATATAAAATTGTTGGTTGATGTTATTTATACAAGCAGTTAATTTACATTACAAAAAAAATGAGTCAGTGTAGACAAGCTACTGACATGAAATGTTTTATTGTATAATTTATTATAAGATTGTGATATTTCTTTACGGTGTTTGTATTTCTAATAGATATTAATTAGGAAAGAATCTTGCAAAATTTACTACGTTTGGCAAACATTGAAAAATTTAATATAAACAACAAAATGTGTATTAACTTTTCTTGTGTTATTAATTAATATTTATTGTGATACTTAATATTTCATTGTAACATAAACAAACAATATACATTATACATATGTTTAAATTTTATATAAATTTTTCTTTAGTAAGTAAAATTGCTTTAATAAAAAATCTTAATGTTAACGAGGTTTTAATTAACTTCCCGGTCAATCCTGCGACTTGAAAAATATAGAAAATTGAGAGATTTAAAGTTATTTTAGAAATCTGAATTCTAATAAATAATTCTGTTACTTTAAAAATTTTAGAAGTGAATTTTATTCGAAACTTCGAAACGTCATAGTAACATTAAATTGTACCTATTCTGTTACTGAAAAATACAAAGCTCTTACAATTACATTCCAAACATTTAAATAACACAAAAATATAAAACACTTAAATAAGTGTACGGTAAATATCTGTTGTTGAACAATCAACAACCTGACCATGTTTTTGAATAATGTTTGACAATGTGTAAAAAATTAAAAAAAACAAAATATATTTTGTTTTGTACAAAATATAAGTCCCATTTTTAAAGTAAATATTAGCATATTTATAGTCTGTTATTGATACTAAATGCTACTGCATTCGCAGCACCAACCTAATTCGGAATTCGGAAACGTATGAGAAGAATGACTCCCTTACGAAATTTTATATTTGATTTTGTCGAAATAACAATGAATCCTTCATCCATTTTTGCTGTATTTAACTGTTACATTAAAAACAAGACGAATCGAATTTGCCAAACATACTGGTATTTATTTTGATGCATTTATAATTTATTTTTGTGACTTCGGTCATAATCATTATCGTTAAGAAACTCACTGCACATATGTATACGTATAATGAGGGTCGAACAAATTCGATAAAATTGTTACCGGGTGGGTAGGAAAAAATGCTCGGACAAGTCGATTTTGTTTTTTTAGATGTGCTTTTTTTAGTATCCGTATTATTTGATATTGTTAAGTTATAACGTTATGGATTATTATTGACTGATTTATTAAAGGGCAACACCCCCCATTTATTTATTTATTTAGTACAGGAATAACAAATGTTAATATCTTAAGCACCAAATAACAAAAATAATTACATAGATATACATAAGTGGTACATATACAAATAGGGACATATAACGAACAAATTTAACAATATTTATTGAAAATACATACAATTTATTGGCTTAATATTGCTGATGACACAGGCCAACCTACGAGCAAAGAGACAGATTTTTGCTCGTAGAGGCCAACAAAGATTTTGTGATCGGACTTTTTTTTTTACTTTTTGGCTTAGTTTACTAAGTCAGGCTTACGTTTCATGAACTACAGAAACACTGTTTTTTTGTTTCTATCACGTCACGCACCAGTATTTGTACATGTACATTTTGCAATAATTTGTAGTTTTTAAAACCAAGATTCTGTAAAATTAAATTTTGCCTCCATCTTTGCGGCGCCCCTGTGTTTAATCGATTTGAAACGTACACACGTGTGGGGGATTTACCGAAACATAGTTGACCGGTGGGGATATTCCGATTTTATACTATTCGGATATTTACATAGTCGCTGTAGTACGTTTTTAATGTGTGTACGTTTACTTGTGACATCGCGTCGTGTGTTTTTATTTTGTTTGAAAAATGTCTAGAAGTTGTAAAAATACACCAAATATATTTTGTTATAAACTTAACACCTGGTTCAAAAAACGTTATTTATGCAAATTTGGTTGATCCGTAAAAAAATCTTTTGTTGCCACTTCATATTAATTTAGGATTAATGAAGCACTATGTAAAAGCTATAGATAAAAATGGGAATTGTTTTAAGTACTTTTGTAGCAAATTTCTAGCTCTGAAGTAAAATTAAAGGAAGGCATTTTCGTAGAACCACAAATAAGAAAATGAATGCAGGACCAAGAGTTTGAAGAAACAGTGACATAAATTGAAAAAGAATCTTTTTCAATTCATGCAAAACGAAGTTTTTTTGTTAAATACGGAGGGGTTTTCAATGAAAAAAAAAAAGAAGAAATTAGAGACAACTATTCGTATTGCTGCTTTTTATTATGTTTTTTAATATTTATTAAATATAATATTTATTAAAATGTAATTTTTTTCTTTAGCTTTTAATTTATTCTGATTATTCAATTGATCAAAAACCGCTCGTGAGGGACAAAAATGGAAGGTAAATAAAAAAATATATGAAATCGGCACAGACTATAAATAGGACAGTATTTATAGTCATCAGACAGTAAATATAATCGTGCGTGGAGTTATTAAGTAATATATTGAGTAAGAGGGAGTTTGTACTGAGGGAGTGTTGAAAAACATATTAATGTATGAGGACAATCCAGTATGCTTAATAGAATTGTATGCAGAAACTGTTTAGTAATTCTCACTGCGAGATACCACGCATTAGATATATACCATCTTTTTTAAAACTAATATACATAACATACCTTCTTTGAATTTGTTCAACGTTAAAAATATGAATATTATATTGAGGATGACAAACAATTTCAGCGTATTCCACCTTCGACCTATGACAAACGCATTGAACAATAAGATAAACGTCTTCGAAATATCTCTAAAATCTTTGAAATTTTTCATAATAAGGCCTAGGTTTCTAAAAGCTTTCGACAGGATATCGTTAATATGCAAAATGAAAGTTAATTTGGCATCAAAGATAATATCCAAATTCTTACATTATATGCATCTGTTTGATACAAATAATGCCTGGAAATATTTCTCGTTGTACATGTCATTACCTTACATTTAATTATATTTAGTGGGAATCTATTATATCGACGCCATAAACTAATTTTAGAAAAATTTTGCTGTAGGCTGTAACAGTCAGAATCAATAGCTGCAAACGTCATTAATAAATATAGTGAATAAAAGAGGTCCAAGGGCTGATCCTTAGAGAAACCCTGATTCTTCAGGGTTCTTGATGCTTCATGCGATATAAAACCACGGTATGGAACATTTCGTTGTTCGTTATGGAGCATTTCGTTAAATAAAATTATGTTGCTCAAGTATGAACGAAAAAGAAAAGAAATCCAGTTAAATAATAAAGTTAATCCAGACTTAGATAATTTATGTAAAAAAAGTCAATGGTCAGCCTATTGAAGGCTTTTGACAGGTCTATGTAGATAACATCAGCCAGACTATCCTGAGTCGAAGCTATAAAGTTTGTTATACTTTATTGGTAATTGTCTGGGATTATAATCTAATAAATCTGGGATTATACATGAAAACATATATCATATAAAACAATTACAAATTGTTTGCTACAGTTGCAAAGAATGACTTTGAGTCTATTGTTTTGAACGTCAGTTTTGTGTCCTTTTTTAAAAAATAGGGCAAATTTTTGCAAGACTACCTAAAAAGTGTGCTCTCTTCAATGGCCCCATCACCTCATCAGATAAAGGTGTTGCCATGCACATCTAAAAAACAAAAACGACCTGTCTAAGCATTTTCCCCCTACCTATCTTAATTGCAGGATAAGGCTAACAAGATTTTATCAGTTTATTCCCACTTTTAAGTGCTCACTGTATGTATGTATAGTTTATTTCATCGCTATTTGCCAAATAAGAAATCTGAAAACATAACCTTGGCTTGTTTTTATGGCTAGGCTCAGGTAGACTCTTCTATTTATCGGCAAGATAAGAGTTTTTTATTTGGCAAATAGCGATGAAATGAATAGTACAACAGGGTGTATATATATATATATATATATATATATATATATATATATATATATATATATATATATATATATATATATATATATATATATATATATATATATATATATCCAACTGTATTATCTATTGCGATAAAGTTAACCGAAACAGTGACCTAAAATTATGTAACTTTAGTTATCTTAAAATCCCCTTAAAGTATCCTATTCAATAAAGAAATCAGCTTACAGTTAGGTTTAGATTTAGTTTAGGATTATTAATTTTGCTTAATTAAACACTTAAGTCACTTAGCACTTGTTTTTAATTTAAAAAAAATATCGATTAGTAACATATGCCGGGAATCGAGAAAGGAACCACTAAACCACAAGGCTGTTACCAAGTAGTTCCCGAATATCAAGGCTATTACATAATCGGTATAGGAAACAACTAAAGCACCGCCACGCATTGAATTATACCTAAAAGCGATCCTCAATCCCTTTCTCGTGTTTCTGCACGATCAGACAAGGTTTTAGAAAAGGAAACCCGCCACTGGTAGGATTTACTATCTGTCCCGGATGGGATCCGAACGACAGCTGTTTTGAACTTATTAGTCCTCATCAATGCCGTACACGGTACGCCGATGCAAGACAAATACCGAATCAAATCCATGGGGTATTCATCTAAATCGATACGATCTGTCAGTAACACTGACACTGAGAAAGGGGTCGAGGATCGCTTTTAAGTATAATTCAATGCCTGCCGGGGCTTTAACCCGAGGAGTAGTTCTTTCCTATAGCGATTATGTAATAGCCTTGCTATTCGGGAACTACTTGATAACCACCTTGCGGTTTGGTAGTTCCTTTCTTGATTCCCTACTTATATGTTACTGGCATAGATCGTATCGATTTAGATGAATACCCCATGGATTTGATTCGGTATTTTCCCTGGATTGGCGTACCGTGTACGGCACTGATGAGAACTAATTCGAAACAGCTGTCTGTCGTTCGGTTCCCATCCGGGACAGATGTCGAATCCTACCCGTGGCGGGTTTTATTTTCTGAAAAAAATACCGATATCTAACATAACTATGATAGTATTCTCGTTTATATTTGGTTAATTTACGTTAATGAAATAGGCACGTGTATATTACAAATATAATTGTAATCCATTTTAACATCTGGTAAAATTATATATTGTACATATATTGACGTGTGATTGGTAATACAAAAAGTTGTATCTGAGTTCGTTTTTCATTAATAAAGAAAGCACAAATGTTGCGATTTACTTTGTCCGTACTTCGTCCTTGGGTTGTTAATTATAATTAGTAAGTTGTTAATTAGGCACAAATGTTGCGATTTAATTTGTCCGTGCTCCGTCCTTAGGTTGTTAAATTAGTAATCACAGATACTCAACAGTGTGAGATTAAGAGCGAGAGAGGAAATAAAAAAGAGACTACACATTATATAAACAGTTAGTAATTCAAGGCATAGTTTTATTAAACGTACTAATTATGCATACTGAAATAGTGGTCCGTTTTATTTGCCTACACAATATTGTCTTGTAATAGAGTGAATTATATTTATAATAATTTACTACAGTAGTGAAACAGCACTTAGCTAATGCACATATTTTTAATTTTCAAGTTTAGTTTTATACAAATACATATCGGTGAGCTTTTATCATACTGTAAATATTGTGTTGTGGATTTGTGTAATCGTTATTACATTTTAATATTAATTATGTTTCATATATTTAATTAATATTTACTGAAATAATATTTCATTATTAGATAAATTTACTTCTCACTTTTATCAGGAGCAAATTGTTTTATTAGATCATTATAAAACAGAATTAATTCTGCTTTTATTTAAGACCATGTATAATATACAGTGATATGGAAACATTTAAATAAATTGGCAATATATTAATAGGACAGGAAGAAAAATGCTCGTAAGGAACAGTTTTTAAATGCGCGTGTTTGTACATAGAAAAAAATTAACATGCTCTGCAACAAAACGTGCTCTTCCAAATGGCACGATCAAAAACGAATTGGAAAAACTGCCGATGTTTTTATAATCGGAACATTACCTGTACTTGCACAAAAAAAGATTGACAGGTTAACATATACGTATTTAAAAAGCAACGTTAGTCTGTGCAACGATTTTTTTTCGTGTCCTTTTATTTAATTTAAGTACTGTAAAAATATTTCTAGGCGAATAATTTGAAGGAATGTTCAGTTATATGTGAGTCATAGATATATCATACCTATACGAACAAAGTACCATCGGTAAAGAATGTAATGAGACACGTTCGATATATTCGCCTCAAATATGGACAATAATGAATTAATTTTAGTTTGTAGTTAAGTATACCATCACTCAATAGAGTAGGCAACAATTTTGAAACAGACAACAGCATAACTCTAGCATTAATTCATTCATCATCATCATCATTAGGTCATCAGTCCTAAGACTGGTTGGACTAACCTCCAGCTTCTCCTATCTTGTGCTAACCTACGCATTTCGCTAATTGTGCTACAACCTACATCCCTTACTATTTGCGAGCAGTAGTCTAATCAGGCCTACCTCTGCCTTTCTTCACTCCTATTTCTGCCTCCAAAATATCGCGGACTATTCCCCCATGTCTCAGCAAGTGGCCTACCATTCTATCTCTTCTCTTCTTTAAGTTTTTCCACATACTTCTTTTCTCGCCGACTTTCTACAATACTTCTTCGTTTCTAACCCTATCAGTCCATGGTATTTTCATCATTCTTTGGTAACACCACATCTCAAAAGCTTCTAATTTCTTCCTACTTGCTTCCCCTATCGTCCAGGTTTCGCAGCCGTATAGTGCCGTGCTCCATACATATGTTTTCAAAAATCTCTTCCTTGTTTCTAAGTTTATTACCCCCGAGCATAAAAGTGCTTTCTTTTTGTTAAAAGCTACTCGACCCTGCGCTATTCTTTGTTTTATGTCTTTATCGCTTCTTCCATCCCAGTTTATTTTACTTCCTAAATAAGTGAAGTCTTTAACTTCCTCCAATCTTTCATTATTAATTTGTACTTTCGTTCTTGCTCTGCTCTCGCGCCCTCTGCACACTAACACTTTAGTTTTGTTTTTATTCACCCTCATTCCGTATTCCTCTGTCAATACTGCCTCCATTTCGTTCAATGCTGATTGTAATTCCTCCTTACTAGATGCTAATACTGCTATATCATCCGCGAATCTCAGCATTTTTAGTTTCTGTCCCTGTACTTTAATCCCGAAATCCACTCTATCTTTTACCACATTAATCGCCTCTTCGATGTACAGATTAAAAATTAGTGGTGATAGCGTACATCCTTGTCTTACTCCTTTCCTAATACCTACTTCCCTTTTTTCCCCTTCTACTTCTATAACAGCAGTTTGCTCTATGTATAGATTGTGTAGATTGTGTACTACTCTCCTAATTAATTCATTATTATGTCGAATTGAACATTCGACATATGGTCATTAATTCATTATTACGTGTGTATGTATGTTCATTATTATGTTATTATCGAAAGCGTTTCATTACATTCTTTTTTATGATATTTGGAAAATTAAGACAAGGCTTTCATCCTTCAGACTTGGAACATGCTTACCGGGTATCACACAAGAAGAACTAACTACGAGTAGTAAATATCCGATTTTCAAAAAATTTCGTTCGGTTTTTTCATAAGTATTTATTATTAACATTATATTTATTACAAATTATTTTGATCAATAATGTCCGTTCCTCCATTTTCAATAAAAACTTTCTCCCATCTCTCAGTAAGCTTCATAATACCATGTTCATAAAAACTTTGTGGTTTGCTCGCAAAAAACGTTTTTAAATGATTTCTGACTTCCGCGTCATTGGCAAATGTTAAATTTCGTAAACTGTTATCCATGGAGCGGAATAGGTGAAAATAAGAGGGCGCGAGGTATACAGAATACGGTGGATGGGGTAAAACATCCCACTTTAACTTCAATAACTTCCTCCGGGTTTGCAGAGAAGTGTGAGGTCGAGCGTTGTCGTTATGGAAGACGACCTTCTTAAGATTTAACTTAAGTTCTGGGCACTATTCCTGCATGGTTTGGCTCAATTTTTGTAGTTCGCAGTAAATGTCCGAATTTATTGTTTCGTTCCTCGGGAGTAGCCCAAAATAAATGATTTCTTTGAAATTCCACCAGACGGACAACAAAACTTTCCTGGGGTGACGCCCTACCTCTGGTGTGGATTGAGAAAGTTCACCGGACTTTCCCCATGATCTTTTTCGACGTTGTCGTAAATGATCCACTCTTCATCTCCAATAGCCATATTTCTCAAAAAAGGATCGCTACGTTGACGAATCCGTAACATATTGCAGACGTTGGTGCAATCCATTAAATTGGATTCGCTGAGTTTGTGAGGAATCCAAACATCGAGTCTACCGACAAATCCAAGTTGTTTAAGGTAATTCTGTACATTAGATTTTGACGTCCCAATGTTTTCTGGAAGCTCACGTATGGTTTGGCGAGGATTTGCCTCAGCTAAGGCTCGTAAATGCTTGGGAACAACTTCCTTAGGTCGGCCTGATCTTGGGGCGTCCGTGAGGGAAAAATCGCCAGAATAAAATCTCTTGAACCATTTTTGACACGTTCGGTCTTGAATAACATTTTGGCTATACACAGAATACAATTCGCGGCAAGTTTTAGCGGCTCTTTTGCTTTTTTTGCTAAATAAAAAAGCATCACGTGCCTAAAATGATCGGTTTCACTCTTTTCAATTAACCTCACACACACAACAATAGTAAAACAAGTTCACGAGTATGGGCGTTTTGACACTGATACCGGTGGACGCGTAATGTCAATTAAATCAATGGGACGCTTTCTCAGTCGCCGATAAGCCACTCTCCCTCACTCACTGTGTTGGTGTCGATAAATGTGAAAACGCCCAAACTCACTCGTTGGTGTCGGTGTAGGTTGTAAAAACGCCCATAGGGCGTTTTCACATTTACCGACACCGGTACATCAGCCCAGCACCGATACCGACACGATATCGGAAGGATATTTGCACATACGCAACTGACGCGGACGATGCAGTTGCTGTCCAGGAAGCGTCATGGCGGGAGTTAACAAATTGTATTTGCTTTATTTGTTACACTTGAGGCGCAGAAGACGAAAGCAAAATCAGTTACGGGTACATCCAATTCTAAAAATGAGATATTTAGAGGGTACCTATTATACTCTGTTTGAGAAATGCCAATTATCTCAAATACAGAGTTTAGATTCCACTAGTTCAGTTAATGTTACTACGTCGTATTTAAAAGCGGCCATTTCTGTTATTTTCAACCAAAAAATCCCACACCGCACCCAAAAATCTAATAACAATACCTATTACAAATCGTCGACGACACGAGTGGAGTGAATGTTGATCGCCGACACGTCGTTGCCTGTAACGACACGATACCGACATATCGGCGAGTGAGAAAGTTTCCCATTGATTTACATGAGATTACGCGTCCAGCGGCATCGCTGTCGTTGTCGTGTCGGCCAGTGTGAAAACGCCCATTGGGAGGAAGGCTTCGAGGCTGTGCTGTGCCCGTGACATAAGTGGTTAACTCAGAAAAACGAAATGATTTTTTGGACAACCCAATATAATGTTACATATTAATTTTTTTATTATTAACGTTGTCGACTCTTGACCGTTGACAGATCTGCCGTTTTTCTTTAATATGCTTAGAATAACAATTTTTAGCTGCTTTAGTTATTGTAACATATTTTTGTTGAAAACTGTTACCTTCAAAATTGTTAAATGTTTTATCAGTCGTACTTACAACTAATAATGCTCTGGACGCTGTTAAATTCTTCTTTTCCCTTAAGATGAACATTTGCTTCTTTTCTCACACAAAATATATATCAATCAGAATTTAGTGATATTTTGATATAATAACATATTAATAAAATAATATAAAACGTTAAAATATTGTAAACTGATTAAAAAACGTTTATTAATTACAGTAGACCTTGCTTTTTAATACCTAAGAATTGACATCCACGTAGCTGGTATAAGATACGTGGATGTCAGATTAATTCAGTCAGAGCAATTATTATGTCAGAGCAATTATTTTAGCTTATCGATAAAACAATATGATCCCAATGATACCACAGGTGTGGAACGATAATAGTGTCTACTCTTCAGTAGGCGGTTGGCGTAGGTGTAACGTTTGCTGTTCATAATTTGTGATTTACATTAGGGATAATATAATTCATTAAAAATAATAACGTGTAATCTTGTTATTCGTATCTGATTAAACTCGTGACTGATATTTACCATCAATAGTTACGAAAACAATATATTACTCAATTTATCAAACCACTTTTTTTTTTTTTGAAAGCGTAATTGAAGCAAATTAAAAACAAAAATGAGCTACTATCGTATCAAAACTTATTCGGTAATATTAATAGATATGAGGGTAGTCTTAGAAGTATCCGACCTAACAAAGAAAAAAATAAAGTTGGAAAAAAAATATTTCTCTACATAGTCTCCTTTTCGTTCGATACACTTTTCCCAGCGAGGTCAAGCTCGTCAAAATATTCATCAACCGCAAACTCCACCTGTTCACTGTGGGCAAATCTTTTACCACCGAGCCATTTTTTCAAGTTGGCAACAGAAAATAATCCGAAGAAGCTAAGTCTGGCGGATAGGGTGCGTGAGAAAGCAATTCGAACTTTAACTCATTGATTTTGGCCATCGCGATAACGGATGTGTGAACAAGTGCATTGTTTTGATGAACCAAAACTTTCTTATTCGCCAATTTTTCTGATTTGGAAACTCAAATGCTGCAATAAGTTCACATAATACTCGCCGTTGATTGTTTTTCCTTTCTGAAGGTAATCAATGAAAATTATCCCACACGCATTCCAAGAAACTAACGCGATGACCTTCCCTGCAGATGGAACAGTTTTTGCCTTGTTTGAAGCCGATTCTCCTTTTAGTGTATTGTTTTGACTGTTCCTCCATCTCAGGTGTGAAGTAATGGACCCATAATTCATCCATGGTTAGGAATCGACGCAAAAACTCGGCTTTATTCCTGTGAAACTTCGCCAAACACTCGATTGAAACATCCTCACGACGCTGTTTTTGTTCCATTGTGAGTAATCGTGGCACCCATCTTGCGCACAGCTTTTTCATGTTCAAATTTTCAGTTAATATGCGATGTACAGCACTTTTTGAAATATCTGCCATGTCTGCTAGCCGTGAATTTTCAGTGGACGGCCATCCAATACCATTTTATGGGTTTTCTTCACCATTTGTGCCGTGGTCACCCCATTTGGGTAACCACTGTGATGTTTGTCTTAGCAGCTCATACGGCGTCGTTTAAACTCTGCCACCTAATATTTTACTGTTGTAAACGAAGGAGTAGATTCCCACAGAGTAGAATCTAGTTCCGTTTTGATATCGGTTGGATTGAGGCCTTTCAAATGAAAGTATTGTATCGCATAACGATGACCAATTTTTTCCATGTTTACAAATTCACTGAGAGCGTTCACTATTGATGGCGGCCAAACAAATACTAAACAACGTAGCGTCGTCAAACTTAAGGTTTATAATGTTGGTATTTTCTACCATAGTCATTATTTTCAAACAACAACCGCGATCTATACGTTAGGTCGGGTACTTCTGGTACTACCCTCGTATGTATAGAAAGAGAGAATTTGAGTTGTAACTTTAAAAGATAAAATAAATGTCAATGTAGATCTCAATCTGACGTTCAAAATTATTAACTGCTATGCTTTGGTTAACAGTTATCCTTTTTCGGAAATGGATTAGCAATATATTATACAATATTAGTATATATCAGTAGTCAGTATATATGTGATATCAGACAGTACAGTATATACCAGTGATTCAGTAGTTTATTGGGAATCTATCTATTTTAATATTGGATTAGCAAAACGCACCCACGCAAAATAATGTACCATTGTGAAAAAAATAATTAAGACTCATTACATTCCTCTAAAATATAGGCAATAATGCAGGCATAAGGCAGGCTCATAATACTTTGGCCAGGCATACTTTTGCAACTAATCTATTTAAGTAAAAGTAATAACACTTTCAAAAATTATTTTATTATAGAAAAATATTGGTAACAGAAACAAAGTATAAACTTTTAACTTAAATACGATGAAATATTACTACGTTATGATATGTCAGTGACTATGAATCAGATGAAGTTTGTTGCTAAAAACATTAATATTCGTGATTCAGAATAGTTCGGCTGCTTCATCAAAACTGTGTTACATCACCTTTATTAACAATAACATGTTTAATTCTGGCAGGCATTGTATGTACCAGATTAGCGCATTCTTCAGGAAGCGTGTTGCCACAATTTTCTCGCAATTTGGTGCGAAGATCGTTAACTGAACGGGCTGATGTTTGCGCAACTGTTTTTAATTTTATGCCACAATGTTTCTATTGGCGAGACGTCTGAACAGCTAGCGGGCTATTCCATAACAAGGGCATTATGATCTGTAAATCAAACTTTGACAGTTTTTGCTGTGTGACACGCAGCACCATGTCCCGCTGGAAAAAGGACTGCGCGTAAGTGCCTCGACATATCGGTATTGCCGGCAATAAACTGTCTGTCAAAATTTGCTTATATTTTTCTGCTGTCACAGTATCATCTACGAAATGTAATTTTCCTACGCCCATACCACTCATATAGCCCCAGATCATAAGATATGCAGAGAACTTCACTTTCTTAATCAAACCTAACGTTAGGATGATGAAGTTTCCTGTGGGATTCTTAGTACACGTTTTCTGGCATCACCCAAACGGATTTCTATTCAAATTTGGATTCATCACTTCAAATTACTTGGTGCCATTGTTGTAAAGTCCAGTGTCTATGTTCTCTGGCCCACCGTAACCGACTGATTTCCTGTCGTTTAGTTAATAACGGCGTTTTTTTTGCCTGAAGGAGAAACCGGTAAGTTCAAAAGTAAAATGTAAAGAATCAAACGTTACCTTGTAGAATTTGGATCCTATTTTCTTTATTGAGCGTGTAGTTGTGAATACAGAAATATTTTTGCTTTTCCGCACTCAACTATACTAGCGGAAAAATAATGTATGTAATCGTGTAAAGAAAAAATGTAAAAAAAAATTTCGTTTATTTTTCGTTCTTCGGTTTAAAAAAACAAAAAAAAAAGTAGCACGATAACTCAACTAAATCGTGTCGGATCGATCGGGTTTTGACTGATTCTGATCGCGGACGTCTCCCAGATGACACCTATTGATTTTGAGGTGGATAGCACACACCATCCCCTTCCTTGAGTCTACTTGAGAATTTTTTTTTGTACCACGATAACTCAACTAAATCGTGTCGGATCGATCGGGTTTTGACTAATTCTGATCGGGGACGTCTCCCAGACGACACCTATGGATTTTGAGGTGGATAGGACACACCCCCACCCTGTCCATGGGTCACGAGAAAACACGATCGTGGACTATTTGAGAAATTTGTTTTGTTAATACGATAACTCAACTAAATCGTGTCGGATCGATCGGGTTTTCAATGATTCTGATTGGGGACGTCTCCCAGATGACACATATTGATTTTGAGGTGGATATAACACAGACCTCACCCTGTTCATGGGTCATGAAAAAACACGATGGTGGACAATTTGAAAAAATTAAAACTGTCGCATAAAACACATATTCTGCATTTATGTGTTGGTTTATTTTTTCTGGGTCACTCAATTTCGAGATAGAGATGTTCTACGTGTGGAAAAGTCCGTTTTAAGGTTTTTAAACTTTATTTTATTTATTAACAAACTTGTCATTGACACATCATAACGTAGTAATATTTAATTGTATTTAAGTTGTTTATATTTTGTTTCTATTACCAATATTTTTCTTTAATAAACCAGTTTTGACTAGTGTTATTACTTTTACTTAAATATATTAGTTGCAAAATTATGCCTGGCTGAACTATTATGAGCCCCGTTCCATATATTCAGGATAACGTATTGAAAGTATATCATTACATTATTTCTTGATGGTACACACATCCGGAATCGGTTTTTCAATGCCCCCTTATTAGAGTAGCAAGGACAGACGCAACAAAAATAATGTACCATCAAGAGAAAATGTAATGAGACACTTTCGGTACGTTCCTATAAAATATAGGTAATAACGAATTAATTCTAGAATTAATTATTCATTATTGCGTATATTCAGGGGAATGTATTTAAAGTATCTCATTAAATTCTTTCTAGATGGTACCTGGAACCTGTTGTTCGACTTCCTCTTATTCTAAACCGTTTACTTAGTAACCGTTCATTATTTTTGAGCGTGTACTATATTTATGAAAAATGAATCTGTCATTGAAGTTTATGAAGTATGTTTGATTTATTAGTCTGTGTACGTGCCTGCTGTTTTGCACTTAAAAATTATTTCTTATTTAGAAGATACATACAAGCTTTAATAGTATATTTTGTTAATAAGAAACAACAATAATAACTGTTATCGTTAGGTACGTATTTAAATTTTATGAATACGTATAAGAATAAATCATACAAATAACTATAGGTATCTGTATATGTTTTTATCAATTCCGACGAAAGAATTGAAGTAAGGAATTTGTAGTATGTAGAGTAATGATAAAATGTAATCAGTTGGATGGTCTGTGATTTTAATCGTAACCTGAAAATTGTTTTACTGAATAGTATTTTTAACTACTATTTTATATAGTATCTTGTTATTATCCATTCAGTTTGCGAATAAAAAGCTAATGAAAATACATACATTAAATACATATACATAGATATTATCAATATATGTATAATAAATATGATTTTTATTTATGGAGGTACAGCTTTATAATATATTATATGCATTTTTTATGAATACTTTAAAAGGCTCGTAAAAAAATGTAGTGACGTATGTAGGGACGTATGCAACAAAATGTGGAAGATTTTTAGAATTAAATTAAAGATTATTTTAACTCGAATAAATACTTTGCGTACATACCTATTTAAAATGGAATGCATCGATCTGTAGTGCTCGCCGGTGATGGTTATAGCAATGCCAATTTCGTTTTGAAAGAAGTACGACCGATGATTCCGCCAAAATCCGCACTAAACAGTGACTTTCTCGGAATGCATTTTGCACTGGTGTATCTCGTGTGGATTCGAATCGTCCCAAATCCAACAATTTTGCTTGTTCACATATCCATTCATCCAAAAATGGACCTCGTCGCTAAAGATGATTTTTTTTGGCGACATTTGGGTCAACTTCAACTGCTCCAAAGCCCAATCAGCGAACACACGGCGTTATCTATAGTCGTTTACCTTAAGTTACTGGGTTAGTTGTATTTTATACGGGTGCTGACCCATGTCCCGACGCAAAATTCGCCAAGTTGAAGTCGCACAAAGGCCAAGTTCTTGTGAACGACGAGAAATTGACTGCCTCGGGTTTTCCCATACACTCTCACGCACAGCAGCGATATTTTCAGCAGACCTTGCGTTTCGGTGACGTACGGGTGTTGGCGGATTATCCATCAAACCGGTTGACTCGAATTTGGCCACCAAACATTGAATAGTCTACTCGGCGGGACGGTTGTGGCGAGAATAAAAATCACGTAATGCAGAGAACGTTTCTCAAACGAAGCACTGATTTTGAAAATAAAATTTGATGACTTGCACACGTTGTTAAACGCTATAACCTTCTGTGGTGATTTGCCATACACTACTGAACAATTCACAATAAATTTCACAGATGTTGCTTTAACAACATGGCTGCTATAACCTAACAAATTACGAGCGTCCCTATTGAAAGACCCTGTACAATAAAATAAGATAGTATATACCAAACAAACAATTTTCTTTTATTGATTTTTTTTACTATGATTTATAATTATAGAGTATTGATTTAGTCCAAATCATAAAGGTACCTCAATAAGCACAAAAAGTATGAAAATACAGAATATGAATTACAATATGATATGAATATACAATATGAATTTACAAAACAAAACTAGATTAAATCTTAGATTACTCTCATACAGGTGATCGCACTTTTTAACGAAATTTAGTTTCCACATTTTACAAGTTAGAGCTCTATATTTAACTTTTTCCTAATTGCATCGTAATTATACTGTTAAAAACAGCCTGAAAATAGCCTTAGTCTATAATATTAAGCATGGATTGTGGAAAAAAATAATTTAGACAGCCACATTAATCCGGAGGTAGTCTAAAGTATTTATTAGTTAGTTAATCTTATCTCTTTAGTTGAGGTGTGGAAATATTTTCATTGTAAAAATATGTTCCTTATCATTATTATAAATTGTAGTGTAAACATTTTTTTATTAGTAAACGGGGTTACAGATAATAAATATGAAACACATTATTCGAGTTTTCAGGATTAAAATCACATTCATAAATTTTAAAATTATGTCGTAGAAAATTTAAAATTTCCCACGCTGTATAATTTTAAACTATATTTAAGGTTCGTTTTTTACTAATCAAAAACATAGTAATTATTAATTCAATAAGGGTCAGCGAATAGGTCGAACACCTCAGTAAATCTTTCAGTTACAATTTCTGGCAGCTTCAGCGGCAGTTTTTTCCCGTCTCCTGTTGTAAACATAATTTTCGTCGATTGATGAGTTAGTGTTGTATTATTTTTTTCATAATGGCATAATGGAAATAAGTTTTTAAGTTATTATACTATGCTGATTATGTATTTCTCACGTCAACAATACATAATTTTAATATAACGTGGATCTATATTGTCTTAAGTAACGTACCTATAATATGTATTACGAGTAAACAAATCGCAATAATATTACGCCGCCCTCTCGCTCATATCGAAGGCACCTGCGGAGGGAGCATGCCTCTAGAGGCTTCCGATCAAAAAACAAAAGTTACCACGTTGTTCGCAAGGGTCGAATTACTATATTGATATGGTCGAAATTCGAATGAAAAGCATTTTGTACATCGACCTAAAAATTTCGTGACACACACACGAAAACAGCTGTTTAGTAAATATATGTATATATATATAGAAGATAAATTCTACAAGATCAGGTGTCAATTAAAAGATGACATTTATGATTTGAGAGACTCCCTAAGTAAAACCTAGAATACGCATTTTTCTAATTTTAAACTGAAGTAGTATTTGATTCAACCAGGGATGACTCAGGGATCAAAAACTTTCGCAATGCATATTAAAAAGGGTCTTTCTTAGTCAACAAAATATTTCATCTTGGGAAATCTTCACGAAATAAATTTTATTGTCAATTTTGCAGCTTGAATCTATAAGATTCACAATATATGTTGTTTTCCTAAAACATATAATTTACAAAAATGGAAACATCATTTTGGCATTTAGAATATTCTTTGCTGTTTTTACTATATCCTCATTTCTCGATAATATTAAATATTCGAGTATTTAATACCCAAATTATCATTAAATGAAGATTTTGTTAAAAAGACTTTCTTATCATTACTTTCTTATTTGATTTATTACTTATCGCCACCTTTTTTTTAACAAAAACGCTAAAATATAAATGATATCTCTCACTCATCAGAACTTGTAACAGGCACCTTGTTTGTTACAGTCATTAACATATCGATTGAAAAAGTAACATAGAATACATGACACGTTGCCTCAGGGACCACACAAGAAACTGTCCATTATGTAAAGTACTGGAACAAACTGTTTAAAATCTCGTATATGATTGGTTTGAGGTAAATGTGAAGCTTCCTCAAAATGCTACAAATTTCGTTGCCCTTTTACCTGAACAAATGTTAGATAGCTATATTTTTCAATCCCTCGGTTTATTAAACCAATGCAACCAAATTTTCTTACAGCCTACAGTACAGTTACAGCGTAGTACAGTAGGTGTACTACGAAATCATGACCAGACTATATATCAGTTTAGTATCAGTTTATTAATAAAATATGAAATAGCGGATAGCAATTATGGTTATTAGAATTATAAGTAATTAAAATTATGTATTAAAATAAGAAACTAACAAATTTCTTACTATGTTCTTATTGGTAAGGAAATGAGTAATCATTCACCTCTCTACCCCGACGAGTCGCCACTGAAAACAGTCTGGACCATTCATAACTAAAAATTATTTGATGTAATCAATCAGTCAATTGTCACCTGATCTCGTGGACGCTAAAATAACATTCTTCCTGTATCTCCTATTGTTTTATTATTTGCATAAGTCATTTATTTTAATATTAATTTCTAGTAAACAGAAAATGCTAACCTTTAGAAAAATAAATCACCAGCAAATAAAAATAAATAATAGGTTCATTTTCGCGTATTAAGTTCATTAAGGTCGGTGCTCACATTGAACGATTTCGATAGAGATTTTTTTTAATTCCGACCAAGTTTTTCAATTCGCTAATTGATCCGACATCCGACTATTCAAATTTTAATCGCTGAACAATTTCCAGCGGTCAGTCCAGTGGTTGAACGTAACCTACCAAGGGGAATTACCCACTACTTGTACACATATCACTACGTGCGTAGTACACATACAAACTACCCGTTTCTTCAGAGAACTACGACTGTCACCAGCGAAAGTTCACTACCGAGATTTTACTGTCGCCAATGGATTGATCAAATAACTAAGACAATTTTATTTTTCAAAGTATTTAAATTGATTATTCTAATAACGGTAATATAAGATCCGGCAGCGAGATTCAGTTAAAATTTTTCAACGAATCGCGACAGATAGCGACAAGTTGAAGGAGCCAGGGGAACACAAGTAAATATGTTATATTGATTTGTCCAATTTTATATAGCTGGTGTCAGTTTTAATTCTCTGGAGTCTGGAGGAGACTATAAATGATAATTCCTTTAATAAGCATCTCCTACATGATTGATGTTATTGTTATTAATTTGGAACTGATAAAGTAGTACCTACTTTTTGTAATATACACATACGAGTATTATATACATAGTAATAATTATAATATAAAATGCTAAAATAAAATTCTTATTTCAAATATAATAAAATTTTATGAATCCATTTCTTGCAAGACAAACTTCATTTTTGTTTTTATATAAAAAATATATTTACATTAAAGCTATTTTTGGGTAAACCTAAAAAGTACTATGTAGAACTTTCTCCTTCCGGATTTCATCAGAACCATTAATACCATAAGGAGCTTACACTATAAATGACGAAATGATATGCACCTATAATTTACATTAATCTCCCGACAATGGAAACTAGCAATAGGTACAGTGCAACTGAAATTTATTTTGGTGTTGTATAGAAAATTGACTTATGAATTGTTTTGATGCTTAAAAATTAAAGAATTGTTTTTTACTATTGCATATTTTAGATTGCAGATCAAACGATACTATATTCGTAGGGAGTAAATCAAGACTCGCCAAATAAATCAATTATATCATATTGTATCAAATTATATCATATTTACATATTGTACAATAGAATGTGTTAATAGAAGGGGATTTTACAGTTATTACTGGAGTAGATAGAAACCTAGGTGTGAGGATAACACTGACGTAGTTTTCCACAAAACACTGTACACTACACTCGACGCGCGTTTCGTCAACAAAGTTGGCATCATCTGAAGATCATTAAAACTAATTAAAACAGTTTTAATCAATTAAATCAATTAATTAACCAAATTGGCATTATCTCCAGATAATGCCAATTTGGTTGACGAAACGCGCGTCGAGTGTGGTGTTTTGTGGAAAACTACGTCAGTGTTATTTTATAGTTACTATTACAGGCCAAAATTAATTACATTAACTATTTCCCTTTTTTAATAATGTAAAATCTTAAATCTGATATAATTATGTTTTTTGTTGAAGTTTTTTAAAGCAAACAATTTCAAATTGAAACCATTAGGTCTATAAAATATAAAACAATTTTAGTTTATTGCTTTTTAAAAATATTCCAGTATTATATATAATGTTCTAGTACATTTGATTATTCCATACAGAAATTGTTATATTTAATCTATATAATATCATTGTTACAGGCTTCTTTGGAAGTAAGAGCAGCTGGTAGAAGAGCTGTGAGCACTCTTGCAGGAGGTGCAATGGCAACAAATTTAGTTATATTACACTTCAACGATGTTTACAATGTGGAACCAAGACCGTCTCCTGAACCTGTTGGAGGAGCAGCTCGATTTAGTACAGCCATTAAGAGTTACCAACATTTACACCCATTAATATTATTTAGTGGTGATGTATTTTCACCTAGCATGTGTAAGAAACCAATTATTTAATATTCAAATTATGAGCTGTGGTTATATATGTATTTGTATAACAGGAAGGACATAAGTTAATAGAATTCTTTACATTTCATTTAAATTTTAACATCTGACTATCGACGACATTCTTTTGTAAGGATTACTTATTACTTCTCGAGTAAACTTTCGTCAATGGTGTTTTATGATTTCCAATGGTTTGTATTTTTTTTTTTTTTTTTTTTTTCAGTGAGTACCTTTACAAAGGGTGAACAAATGGTACCAGTTCTGAATGAAATTGGAACTCATTGTGCTGTTTTAGGAAACCACGATTTTGGTGAGCATAATATTTGAAATTCGATATTTATATAACATATTATCTTAAGTAAATTTAGATATTAATACAAACCAAAATGAAAAAAAAAAAGATAAAAAAATAAAAATAAGGAGTGCATGTTTATAAGTAAAGTAAATGAAATAAAGAGAAATACCACAGTAGGTAAAAGTAAATAAATTTAAAGAGGTCCGATGTGAGATAATGAAGAAAAAATCCAAAATAACTAACAACAAAAAAATCAACAATAAACTAAATCGAGAATCTCTAGACCGTACAAATACTAATAAATATTTAATTACAGATATGCAAGAAGCAGCTCAAGCATTTAATACTTTATTGATTCGATAACACTGCTTGTCCCGAATAAGACAGGTAAAAGTCTTTAATGGTAACTATCGATAAACATTAAATGTTTTTATCATCAATTATTAACAATAAAGTGCTCACTGAGTTTATATTATCAAAAATATTTCTAGAAAGTATGGAATTCCATATTTTTCTTCAGTGTTCCAGGTTTCTGTAACTGAAAATAAAAAAAACCACAAATGAATAATCATTACTTCCTTTTATTGATTACTTTTTCCCTGGATTTGTAAATGTTTTGATAAGATTTCATAATTAAATCTAATGCATCACTCTTATACAATGAAAAATGACGTTTTTAATTAAAGGTTTGTAGAAAAAATAAATGCTTAAGTTTATTCTTTGATTTATCATTCAGTAATAGAAATCATGTAATTTAATATATTTCCAGCGGAAGCGTTCCAGTAGTTTTTCAAAGGAACACTATGCTAGTTTTTATAAATACATATGACTAAGCAATAGAAATTAATAATATACTACATTTATACATAAGGTTTTAAATGTTATCTTGAGTTAAATGTTCTTATGACTAGTTTTTCACATATATACCAGTGTGTTTAAATTAGTATATATTTTCATAGATTGTGTAATGTAATGACATAGTTATACCAGAAAGTGACATAAGACATTTACGAACTTAAAAATTTAGTATTATAATGAAATTTATAGTAATAGAAGTCCACCATGAGAAATATTGCTTTCTGGTTTTTTCTATTTCTTGTATTCTCTACAATATAATTGTATTTTCTATTTCATAAAAGCAACAGTGCACACAATGAATATTAAGTATCCATGAATATTAAAGGGATGACAGACTTTCTGTTTCAGACTGTAACACGGTTTCCTTTTCCTAATAATTATGCCTTAGACAATTCTTATAATTAGAGCTGCCCATTTGAATGCTTCATCAGTGATGGTGCCATATATAACTACGTATAAGTTATAATAATTTATCTAATATTTATTATTACATTTATATAATATATAGGTATTCTAACACCATGGAAAAGCTAAACTGAATTGTTTTTACCAACATTAGCTGAAATATCTCAAGTCTCGACAGCATCTCGACTACAACAAAGTACCCGAGTGTAACACTACTGGTACTGGTACATCCCCCACGGTGGACAGCTTTACTTATAATGGTATCTTCGTGACCTATATATTACTGATGCAGCTCCCACAGTGGGCAGCTTTACTTATAATGATATCTTTAAGTTCTATATATAACAATATTAACATACATATGTATGTGATTTATGTTATTGATTCCATAAAATTATGTATGCATTTTACATATGTAGAGTTGTGATCTATACTAAAACAGGTTACATAATAATAAAAATAGAGACAACTTTATATAGCAATTACTCTATGGCATAGTATGAATATTATTCAAAACCATTTCACTTTATAGAATAAATTATAATAATTATTATTATTATGTAATTGTATATTAAAAACTCATCATCATTGTCATAGATCATGGTCTAGAGGTTCTATCCCAGTGGGTTTCCCAGACTGATTTCCCATGGTTAATGTCAAATGTTCTTGATAATGAAACTGGTCGTCCCTTGGGAGAAGGGCGAATAACTCATGTAGTACATTGGGACGGGCGGAGAATTGGACTAGTAGGATTAGTAGAAAAAGAGTGGTTAGACACTTTGTCAACAATTAATCCAGAGGAAACCACTTTTCTAGATTTTGTTGAGGCTGGACAAAAACTAGCTACCCAGTTAAAGCAAGAAGTAAGTATATTTTTTTATAACAGTTATATTACTTATATTACATATTATCTTTCTATCAGGGTTGTGATTATGTAATAGCATTAACTCATATGCGAACTCCGAATGACATTAAGTTAGCTGAAAATTGTGAAGATATTGACATCATATTAGGAGGTCATGATCATGTTTATGAAGTTAGACAAGTGAATGGAAAGTATATTATCAAAAGTGGTACCGATTTTAGGCAGTTTAGTAAAATTACTATAAATTTTGAAAAAGCTGGAAATGATACACCAGAAATAACTGTGGAAGAAATTAATGTAAATTCTCACATTCAAGAGGATCCTAAATTGAAGGAAAAACTGGAAAAATACACTGGTAAGTTTTTAAATCAGGTCTCATGACTTGAAAAACTTTAAAGATCAGCTTAGAAATAACTGATGTGCTGATTTTTATAATCAAAACTGCTTTAAAAAATTAGATTGGGATTTTTAGTGGTAAAATTGGCTGTAAATTGCAATTCATTCAAATGTTTGCAGACGCATTTTGCCCATTTCTTGACACATTAAATTCTTTTCCTCAGTGGTTACTTTACTGAAGCTGATACTGAGGTATAGTAAATACAATTATTGTTTTCTTTAATAATGTCGAATTTAAGTACGTTCATATAGATAGAGAGACCCGAGTGAGCTCCATGATGCTTAGTTGGGAATTACTAAATACTAGACCATTGTGAATTAGAAATATTCTCTCTTCTCATTAGAATTACTTCATACTTTATCCTAGTTA
Organism: Rosalia funebris; assembly: GCA_037954035.1. NCBI lineage: Eukaryota > Metazoa > Arthropoda > Insecta > Coleoptera > Cerambycidae > Rosalia > Rosalia funebris. The sequence continues at coordinate 17,448,937 of JAZFAV010000026.1, read as the reverse complement.
GAATTTTCAACTGCTTGTTTATTATGGGCGCTAGATGTACTAGAAAAGTGCGAATATATATGAATTTAAAACGTGATGTTTAAATACATACTACTGGAAATCTTTTAATTTTCTCTCAGGATCCGATTATATCAGTTCATTGTTCTATTAATAAAATACGATATTAACTAGTGGATAATAATAATGGATGTTAGAATTATGGTTGTTGCCGGTCCCAAGCCCGGAAAAAAGAGGAGGGTTAGAGGGCCAGGTTAGCTGCCTATCCTCTGTAAAAACAGATCCAGCTCATAGTACCGATGATATTCATCGAACAGGCCATAGACCTGCTTTAGAAGAAGGAAGAAGAAGAAGAATTATGATTATAAATTAATAAAGTAGATATTAAAATAAACCAAGTAAAAATAATTTCGTATTTTTTCTGTAGTTATTGGTGAGGTAATGCCTTACGTACATACCCTGACCACAGCTTACTCAATACTTACAATATTGAGTAAGCTGTGCCCTGACGAACCTCCAATGAAAACAACATATCAACCTTGATTTAAAATCGTCAGACTGCCAAATTCTTTTGATTTCAACTTTCAGTTGATATTTGATCTCGTATAATCCTTATAGGAGTAATTTTATAATTTTTTGGAGTTACAATTCTGAAGATGAATGAGGGGAAACACTTAACACATCGGAATTAAGGATAAAGAACAATTTTACATTCATATAATAAAACATTTTAAATTTAAACTTTCACATATATACAGAGTAACACATTTTCAATTTAAAAATTTCTGGTAACGAACCTATCAAGAAAATAAATTGTATTTATTCACCCATTTTGTTTCAAAAGAAAAAAAGCATTATTTCTTACAGCTAAATTATGATAGTAGTAATATCAATATGTTAATCAAGATGTCATTTTCAACTGATTTATGTTTTCTTCCAACCTTCCTTAAAATACCCCTGATACATACAATTATTTTAATTATGACACTGTTTGTATCTACAAAGTATGATTTACAAGACACACATAAAAGAGTAATCATTATTTCAGGTATGATTGAGGGGAAAATGAATGAAGTCCTTGGGTGTTTTTCTGTTCCACTGGATGGTCGTTTTACGTCTATAAGAACAGCAGAATCAAACTTAGGAAACTGGGTATGTTTTGTTTAAAATATAAATTTAGTAAATAGGTGTAAATATTATATGTTTTAGGTATGTGATGTGGTCTTAGCAGCAACGGGAGCAGATTTAGTAATTTTAAATTCAGGAACGTTCCGGTCTGACCAAGTTCATCCTGCAGGGGAATTTACTCTACGTGATCTAACAAATATTATTCCTATGAGAGATCCTTTAGTGGTACTTAGAATAAATGGTAGGATAAAATATCAATGTTATTAATAAATAAATAATACATAAATTTACTTTACATCAATTCAGTAGAAAGCATAAACATTTAATTCCAATCTTAATTTTAGGTCAAACTATTCTAGAAACTTTAGAAAATGCTGTATATATGTATCCCAAATTAGAAGGTCGTTTTCCTCAAGTAGCCGGTGTAAGTTTTGCCTTCGATGCGAACAAACCACCAGGAAAACGAGTTGATCCTAATTTTATTAGAATTGGAGACGAGTATTTAAAACTGGATCAATATTACAGATTGGCCACTAAAAGTTATATGCATTTGGGGCGTGATGGCTACACTATGTTGAAAGATGCTGAAGTTTTAGTAAGTATATTTTTTTAAATACTAAGAAAGCCTAGAAAAATAAGATGCTTTGTGTTTAGAAAACTTGCAATTTTACAAAGCCTAATTTAGAAAAATACAATCAGAATATAAAAATACAAGGGCGCTTTTTCATTAATAAAATTGCTAATAGGTGTTAAGTTTTTTTTTATGTACATATGTACACATAGATCAAAAAATGTTCTTTGGATTTATTTACACACTATTTAAGAATAAAGATAATAATTTTTTTTTGTCTGTAACTGTAATAGGTAATCATGATATCTTGTAGATATCTAATATCAATAATCAACCATATACTTAATTGTTATATCAATGGCTATTTTGCATGCCTCTAGTAGGGCAAAAATTGATCGCAGTAAAGGAATAAAAGAGAAATGGGCATAATTTTATATATGTATACAATTTTTAATGATAAAGAGAATATAGAAATTAATACGTAATTTTTGTGTTGTTGGTTACAAGTAAAAAAAAATCTTGTTCTGAAAAAGATCATAAATTTTTTTGTATTACCCATATACATGCTTTGAAGACTTAATAATGACTGACATGGACCCTGGTCCCTGTCGGTTATTATTAGTCTTTGCCTAGAAACAGGATTTCGATTGTGTATGGAGTTTATTTCTATAAAGTAACTATATAAATCCAGTTGCCCTGTGCTAAGTTCTGGTAGGTGCAGTGCTCGAGCATGATGTTTGGAGTTCAATTGCCTTTTATATGTATAACGTTACAATTGTGAATTTTATCCTGAAATTTTTAGTTTGATGTTTTTTAAATAATATTACGTCAACAGTTCTGAAGGAGATACTAAGAACTTGATACTAAATAACATAAGGTCCAATTTTACAATACCAAATTTAGTAAAATATTCTTTAATATTTTTTTTTTACAAAGCATATCAATGTTTGTCTATTTTTATTATAATTGATGTACACATTTTTATAATATTCTAAATATGTACATTTTAGTATAATAAAATACATAAAATATTTTAATGTATAAATGTTTCTGACAATATTAATTTGTCTTATAAAATTTAGATGATGAGTTTGATCCTGTAAGTCTTGTGTTAAAACTAGTTTTTTTCCATTTCCATAGGTTGATGAAGGAGAATGTCCAGAATTAGGGCTAGCTGTTCAAAATCATTTTTCAGCTATCAATATTAGACTAGGTAAAACGAAGAAGCATTCTAAACATAGACAATCCCTTGTTACACTTTCAAGAAGGTTAGCTTTGTGGATAATATTTTCAATAAACAACATTAATGTAAACACTTATAGGCATAGTTTAGTGAAAATGTTAGATGGTAGCGAGTTAGATGGGCCACCCCCTTTACGGAGAGCAAGTACTATAGAATCATCAAGTCCTCCAATGCATCATACCTCAAGACTTATTCGTAGAGCCTCCCTAGATGACCTCGAGCAAGAGACATGTCAATTAACACCCAAAATTGAGCAGAGAATAATTATTATTAATAATGAAGAGGTAATTTTATTAAAACTGTTTTACTTTAATGATTTTGTGTTTAATATGGATTTATAAGGTACATATATCTACCGTCTAATACCTTTTAGTCTAGATCATTCTTTCTGTCATCCTTTCATGTATTTTTTTGCTTGATTTTTTTTAGAAAAGGCAAGAATTAGTTCTTCAACGGCAGAGAATAGAACAAGACTCAATAATAGAAGAAGTGGATGACGAGTGTTCCCCACAGAATTAGGCAGTATTTTTCAAAGCAGGCACACATAGAAAAGTATTTCTTGTTTTTCAAAATTATCCAAGTAGTATTATTTACTCTATTTAAAATTGCCTTTCAAAAGAACACCATCTTAAATATTTCACAACGAATTTGAAAATAAATAAGAATCTACTAGTAAATATGCTACAAAATATGTATTTAGAAGATTGGTTGGTCATAATATGCTTCTTAAAATAACAATTAACTCACAGCAATGAACACTACTACTCATGCTTTGTTATGGTCATTAAAGTGAATCTTGTATGTCTAATAGTTATTGGTTGAAAATAATACAGAAAACATGTGAGTATACTTCAGGTACATAGAATGCTGGTACAGCTTTAAAAAACATTTTTTCTCATGATTTAATAAAAGAAAACATTAAATGTGTGGAAGAACAAACGGTATAATAAAATCAACTAGTCTTCTTTGTAGATAATATGTTAGTTACAAAAAAACTCAGGATTAGGTTTTTAGACATATAGCGGGATAATTGATAGCTCAAAGCAAGTGTGAATATTTGGATAAAAATTTTTATTGATTCGTTGTTTTGCCTACAAAATTTTGTAAACCGACTATTATACCGGTTAAAATTTTGTTGAAGTGATTGAAGCAACACAGTTATTTTACAGTAATAAAAATGAGACTATAGGTATATAAAGTCTTATTTTTACAAACATTTTTATTATTAACTGTATTGCTTCAATCACTTTTAATTGGTATTAAAAATACTGTTAATAACTAAGAAGGTGAGTGCTTCAACAACCTTGATTCCTTATGGATTTTATTGATTGGTACAGTCCACTGATGTATATTAAGAGCTGTAGAACATTGACAGTTTCATTATTTCTGTAATTTTCTATAGAAATTGATAGGTCATTAATTTTTGTAGATATCTCTAACTGCGCTATAAGCACAGTTAAGATCCTGGTTTTTTTTTTTAGTTGTATATGTTCAAAGTTCCATATTAAATGCAACAGTTAAATCACCAAATTTTTTTAACAACTGTCCTTTGAACAGTTGTGAAATGATAAAATAATCTAGAGCTTTATGCTCAAAATATGTTATGGGAAACAATATGCTTCTTCTCTTTTAGTATTACAAATGGGATCATTTCTAAGTAGGTCCATAGAAAAAGGCAAGGCAAAAATGCATTCATATTTATATTTAAATATATAACCTCATGAATTAATGATGCTCTCATGATTCCTTTACATTGTTTTCCTCCTATCTGTGTGCCTCTCAACTGAAACGCAGTACCTCTTATGTTAATTCGGCACCCCAGTCATGTTTGTTCAATGGAATCACCCATTGGGACGTAGTGTTCATCCTTCCTAAAGTAGACTATATATTTCCTGTAATCTGCTTTATTTAGTCTTCTGTTCACAGTATCAGCAAAAGAGTGTCCCATTTCGTCTTATACTATGAAAAAGTTTTCGTATTTGACAATGCCCAATTAGATTTTCTCATGCAAAATGTGTGAGTAAGTATTTATAATTGTTAGTAATCCCTCTAGCTATTTTAAATTACCAACCACAATATAAACGGCTGAATCCCATTACGATACTGCAATATTTAAAGTATTTATAACAAATATGATAACAGTTTATTTTTTACATTTCTACTAATGCCATTTTATCAGCAAAACATCGATGCCTTCGAGAAAATTGCCACGAAATTCTGTTAATACTTGCTATGATAACTTATTGATATTGTAATATTTCAATTAATAGTCATCTAAGAAAATAGTAGCAATTTTTAGGAAACTTTGAATGGACATTGAAACTATATTTTAGATATAAACTGTTTTATGCGACCAAGGTGTTTGGCAGTCCCTTGTAAAATTTATGTAATACCATTCTTCCAGCAATTGTCAACTATTTAGAATAGCACTAGCCTATATATATGGCACACCTGTTCAATATTGTATGCTTTGTGCTAATAAAATCTTGTAATTGTTATTGTTAAATATAATTCAATTTTTTATAGTTATTCCCAAGTATTCAAAATATACATTGTATTATAGAGAAGTATTTTCCAAGGTGCATCGAGATTGAGGTATTAATGCCACATTTAGCATAATATATTATAAAATTAACTAAAAAAAGAAACGCCGAATAGTACAGCACTCTTCCAAGACATTCTTTGTCTTTTATTTGGAGGGCATAAAAATTTCGTCACATGAAGCTAATTAATACAATTAATCTACAAGACCGCGAACATTCTCTCCATCTTTTCCTAAAAACTGTTTATTTTTAGTTTTCTATTAAATACTTTGTTAAATTAAAAATTTAAAAATACAATATTTTTAATTTCATTTTGGCTTGTCTAACTATGAGTATACCCAAGTATAGTATACATATATATTTAGGTATAGTTGATACATTGTGCTCTATATCAAATTCCTCTTAATTGTTGTATCTCATATTTGTAAATATGTATGTAATGGATGTCCGTTAATAAAGTAAAAAACAAAAACAAATTGGTTGAAACTATAAGTGTCACATCACTTCAATGTCAAATTTCATAAAAAAAAAATCTTTATGCAAAATAAAGTATACCTGGTATAAGTTAATAAGAAAATTGTAATAATGCTTCTATTAAGTTTATCAAAAAGATCCACAATTTTCAACCTATTTAAGTTGTTCATAGAAATAGCATATCCAGTATTCTACTGTCGCATGTACACCACACTGGGAATTATGGTATAGGTGATTATTGCTTCTTGTAACAGTGGTTGATCTTCGTTCGCATATAGGATGTTCGACAATCCGCTGTACTTCCTAAATTGTCCTTCCATAGCTCTCATAATTTCCTGACCTCTCGACAATTGAACTTGTATGGTACCCCACCCGTCAAATTTTAGAAGCTTTACAATACGATATTTCTAATGATGAACTTAAGTGATTATAAAATTTGTATGACAAATGTGGACAAATCCAGGTAGTCCTCATCATATATTTCCTATTAATAAATCAAGATTTTTTATAAATTATCGCCAGAATTAAACTATGTTTGCAGAGTGTCGCATTTTCTGTATCACTTACTATATAATAGTGAAAGTAAAATTATCTGAATATCACAGGGAAATAGAATACCAACACCATACAAACTAGTCATGATTTTAATTTAATTCACATGGCAATTTGAGACACACAACTAATGTGAAATATTTGTTATGTAAGGTAAGTCATCTCATTATAAAGTATACCATTGAGAAACAATGTAATGAAACACTTCGTTATATTTGAAAGTATATCTGCCTGAAATATGAGCAACACTGAACTAACTCTCTAGTCAATTTTATGCGAAATGTCCGTGCCCTTTACTCACTAAGGGCATAATTAATTCTACAATTAGTTCATTGGTATCTATATTTCAGGGCAATATGTCGAACGAATTTCATTACATTTTTTATCATGAGTACCTAAGTTAATAGCAGTTAGGAAAATAAAGTACCAGTGGAAATAATACATACAGGAACTAATAAAATATCCATTTTAATAATAGTGAAACGACTGTATTATTTTTATTTTCATAATTTAGAATTTCATTATCAAAAAAATAAATTATTTATCTGTATTAAATTTAAGTCCAGTAAATTCAAGTATTTAACGTGTTTACCTTTCAAAAAAAATAGCAAAATCCAGGATCTTAATTCAGTGAGTAAAATTTCAAAATATCAATTAATAAAAAGGTTTGTTAATACATACTGACATGATATTGAAATTGAATGAAAGGAAACACTATATTATTTAGAATCACAAAATATTTTTGAGATTCTATAAAGAAAATAACCTCTAACCATGAAATATAAATAATAGTTCAATGATGTTTCGAGGGGTTATGTTATTAGGGGACTATTGCGATAATAAAAGTCAAATTTATAGGATGAATAGGCTCCTGGTCTCCGATTGAATTGCTCGGTGAAAAACCTCAAGAATATTCCTGATTTCTATTCTTTTCAAATATCGATTAAAACTTGACACGCTCATAAAATACTATTGTAAATATAGGATATATGTAAACTTGCAGGAAATATATAAAATTATCACATTATGTGTAAGCACTTACAAAATCTAAGAACAATAAAAAAAAACTGCGAAGTAATGCCACCTAATGTCAAATAATTAAAATATACGGAATTTAAATGTATACAATATGGTTAAAAAAAAATACTGTTACTTTTAAATATCGTTTTATTAAGGTTACTATATCCTATTCTAATGTTTATGATAAAATATTCCTAGATATTTTTTCTTTTCTATTTAGGCAAAACATTTTTTTTATTTACAAATGGATTATATGAATGTATATCTAAAATGTTTTTCCATTAACATCATTAATTTTCGAGATTCATAAATCTGTCTTTGGGCTTAATGAAAGTGGTATTGCTGCCAATTCTGTCCTTAAACATAAAAATTCTCCACAGACACACATTAAAGTTGCACACGCAATATTTAGAGCCCACCATGAAAATGTTGTAGGAAACTGTCCATTATAAAACCAGCATATTAATAAATGAATTATATGCCAAGTAACACTAAAATCCATACACTGTTTTGTTTTTTCAACAATATACCACAAGGTGATCGCCCTAAAATATTAACCAAAAGTAAAATAGATGTATTAGTATTATTAACATTTTCTTACCCAAATAAGGAATTTATAACAAAACTTGAAATAACCATTCGACCACTAAAATCTCGTACTTGTATTTCCTAAAATAAATATCAATGAAAAAATACTGTTACGATATTGAACTTTAAATTACATGGTATTCAAAAATATGATCTAGTGTCCGTGCATCGCCAACTAAAAGTCCTAATAAAGCCACTGTCAGCCCTAGAGTAACATATACCAGACATTGTACTGAAATAATTTGTGAAATAATCAACCAAGGATCCCATTGAGTATAACGAAAAGAGCCAGTTAATTTCTTCATATCTGTTTTTTGTCTTCAATAAGAACCCATTTCTCTTAAGATGATTTTAACTACCATTATATGGCGTTATAAAGTCTATATTTAGCGACTAATAATAATAACTAGTATAATTACTATTATAACTTATTGAGGATTTATCTATAAAAACATGTACTACATACATAAACACAAATGACACATATTTGAAGTTGAGATGACAGAACAGATGATTTTACAATTAATTCAGGAACAATAGGCTCTTTCGTTTGTATAATTCCCAGTGCATATAGTCTACACCTTTGCTTTGTTCGGAAGGTACAAAAAACATTAGTGTTTCTTATCTCCACCAGGGTAGGAGGTATAACTACTTACTAAAAGGATGACAAGTTATCTTCATACTTTAACAAAATATATACGCATTCAATTGCGTCTATTTCTTATTTACAGCTGCTAGTGTATAATCATAAGTCCTTTTGTAAATTTATTTTCCATTCCGACAATTTTAAATAAAAAATAGTTTCATTCATTTTAAATTACAATCGACGTTAATTATACTAGTGCCCCTTACCATTTTAAAAAAATTTCACGCACAAAAATTGACCTCATTCCCCTAAAGCTTGAGGCTGTGGAAAGGAAGGTTACACTTAGAAACGAGTATGACACACCTATACTCAGGAAGAGATGCCAAACTCTTTCTGTTGAAAATAGTTACGCTAGCTACACAAAAATAAAAAGTTTTAGGCATTCACAGATATTCGTGACGCGTTTGTTACATATATGTTCTGTAATTTGTTACATCTAACCTAGATTTTAAGAACACGGAGTATTCTCAGTAAAAAATTGGCGAATTTTATGCATTAATATTACTTGTAACTATGCTATTTCATGAGTTAGAAAAGGTTTAATTTTGTTTTCCTATAGAAACATGCAAAAAAATTACTATTATAATTTATTTCATCGCTATTTGCCAAATAAAAAATTTCAAAACATAACCTTGGCTGGTTTTTATGGCTAGGCTCAGGTAGACTCTTCCATTTATCAGCAAGATAAGAGAGTATATTATTTGGCAAATAGCGATGAAATGAATAGTACATGGTTTGTTTTATTATATCCAGTTTAAACTGAATTGCAATGTAAAAACAAGAATGTATATCTGTAATAAAGTATTTGATGTAACTTTAAAATTAACGTTGTATGGAATATAAAAATGTGTATAAACCGTTTAAGTTATACAATAAATAGAAAACAAGTGACGTAACTCAGAGCCGCGGAAGCTGGCGTAAAAAAAATTCATCCGCCAATCAGAGCTTGAAAAGGGAGCATCCCCTCTACCTCGAGGCGTATAAATATCGACAATTCGACCGTCTGACGAGTGACGGCAGTCGCGTCCTGACCTCGACTCGAACAACTCTGAGCTCAGTCAACTGTGGCTTGTCTGAAATCGAACGACGGCGTTTTTATCCTCAACCTCGCTCCGTTTTGACTCCTCTTCACCCACTCTTACCTTACCTTCTTCGCTATTCTCTTATTCGCTATCTTCCTCGGAGTAGTCCTCTCTCCACGTAGTAAAAGCTGATCCTTTTCTACGTGAACCACTGTATCCTTACGAGACTGATTTCTCAAAGGTACAGAATAGAATACCTTCCGCACTACTCTCTTGGAATTTTTCTTCCTCGAAGTAACTCTCTTTCCCCGTGGTTAAAGCTGATCCTTTTCCACGTAAACCGCTGTACCTTTGCGGAACTGATCTCTCCAGGGTACAGTACACCTACCTTGCCGTCTTCCGTGAGTTCCGGGATTCATCCCCCCTACGAGCAAAGAGTTTTGCTCTGATCTACACTTTCTACACGTTGGTGTAAAATGAAATGATTATGATTACTGAATCAACCTATTTTGAGTGCAGTGGGATTTACATTGCAGGATATACTTTTAGAAATTTCAAATCTATTAAGCGCAGTGGGATGAACATAAATCTGATTATACTGTTAATATGTCCATTAAAATGGACTAATGTAAATTACAATAACATGAAATATTAAAGAGCTATTGTTTCCATTTGGTGAATAAGTATAGTTTATTTCATTTCTATTTGCCGAATAAAAAATTTCAAACGGCTCTTATCTCATATTGTGATTTGTTTTTATGACTAGGCTCAGGTAGACTGTTCCGTTTATCGGCAAGATAGGACAATTTTTTATTTGGCAAATAGCGATGAAATGAATAGTACTTCTAGTTCAAATAAGTATTCAGCCTAAGCAATACCAATGTTCAATTATATATATATATATATATATATATATATATATATATATATATATATATATATATATATATATATATATATATATATATATATATACAGGGTGACCACGAGATGACGCTCGCCCCTATATCTTCTTGGTCTTTCAAGATATAAATCTCAAATTTGGACACGTCAAATAACGGCTAAATATGGATTAATTTGACCGATTTATCTATTTCTCTCGCTTCCGGTTTCGCCGGAAATGATGCCAACTTTGGATTTTTAAATAGAATACCTTGTATATTTTTACATTTTTGGATTCAGGAGGTCATTTTGCATACAACTACGGCATATTGAGATAAGAATATTAATGACTAACATTTTTATGAGCAAATTTAATTTTTCATCTAGGCGGCCGTCACCCCAAAAAATATTTTGTTTTGCTTCAATAAATAATCAGAAAATACAATTATGACATTATGCCATATGAGATTTGTGTTATAGGCTCCTAAACATTTCGGATATTGTTTTTCCAGAATAACTCATTTCTTTTAAATGCCACCATGGTGGCTCATTACGTTATTTCAATAAAGCATTTTATTACCGATAACTTGGTACCAAACACTCCACTATTTATTCATATTATAATACATAAAAATACATAATAATGATATCCAACAAGGTATAAATGAAAATAAACTCATAATATTTAACACTGGATCTCTATCAAGTAGGTGCCTTTGAAATGTAACAAAAGAAACAAATGAATTAATCTGACAGCTCAAATGATATTTAGTTCAATGAGAATCCGATACTATTGTGGTGTGTATTAAAAAATCATGGATTATTCAAAAAGTGACAAAGTGGATATGCTGATGATAAAGGGTGGTCCAACCATAATGCACGATGTTAATTATGAGTCACACCTTAACGTCAAGTTTTTTGCCCAACTTAATTTGACATTTCTTTGTTTCAGTGTTTGACAAATTCAACCGTGGAGAAGTACACAATTGAGCAGCCCGTTAAGTTTGTTGAAGCCTTTTACGAAAATGGGCGTTCAAATCAAAATGCATTTCGTGCACTTCGTGACTTTTTTGGTCAGCATAATCGACCAAATGTGTCCACAATCGGGAGAATTGTGCGCAAATTTCAGCAAACCGGGTCTGTAGGAAATGTGAAAACACCTGTGCATGCTCGCCCAGTTCGTTCTGCGGAAAACATTGATGTTGTTCGCGATAGTGTAGCAGAAGAGCCGTCAACCTCGAACCGTCGTCGTGCCCAACAATTGAACATCTCACGAACATCACTGATGTGAATTTTGAATAAAGATTTGAATTTACACGCTTACAAGGTTCAATTGACTCAAGAGCTGAAGCCTACTGACCATTTCAAGCGTCGTTAATACGCCGAATGGTTGGTTGAACAGACAGAAGTGAATGGTGACTTTACAAAGAAAATCATCTTCAGCGACGAGGCACACTTTCACCTCAGTGGATTCGTCAACAAGCAGAATTGCCGCATTTGGGCAAATGAGAATCCACGAGTGATTGTTGAAAAGCCGATGCATCCACAAAGAGTGACTGTTTGGTACGGTTTATGGGCTGGTGGCGTCATCGGGCCGTACTTCTTCGAAAATGAGGTCGGCCAAGCAGTTACCGTGAATTTTGTTCGCTATCGCGAGATGATAACGGACCTCTTGTGGCCAGAAATTGAGGATATGGACCTGGACGATATGTGGTTCCAGCAGGATGGTGCCACTTGCCACACAGCCAACGAAACAATGGCACTTTTGCGCGAGAAATTCAATGGCCGTGTTATCTCACGTCGTGGCGATGTTAATTGGCCGCCACGATCATGTGATTTGACACCGTGAGACTTCTTTCTTTGGGGATATTTAAAAGAAAAAGTGTACGTCAATAAGCCAAGAACAATTCAAGAGCTAAAGGATGAGATAATTCAGCACATTAACGACATTGAACCTCAATTATGTCTCAGAGTCATTGAAAATATGGACCATCGGATAGAGGTATGCCACCGAAGCTGTGGCAAGCATTTGGCCGATATTTTGTTTCACACATAATTGTCATAGATCCTTCTATCATAATAAAAAATGTTAAGATAATTCTCTGAAAACTTTTTGTTTTATTTACAATTAACATCGTGCGTTTTAGTTGGACCACCCTTTATATGGGGAATGTCGCAGAAATAGCCGAGCAGCCCGTGATTTATATGCAGAGCGCTATCCACTAAGAAATCATCCTGGCAGACATTATTTTCTTAGAGTAGAACGAAAGCTGAGACGGGAGAGAGCAGGTCAAGAACACCAAAGGCTAATTATCAATGAAGACACCGAAATTAATGTATTAGCGTCAGTGGAAATCAATCCTAGTGCCTCAATACGAGAAATTGCAAGGGCGTTAAACATAGGAAGAGAAAGTGTAAGAAACATTCTTAAAAAACACAAATTTAAGAGTTACAAATATTAGTTTCACCAAGCATTATATGAAAACGATTTCATGCGGAGGTTTCAGTATTGCAGATGGCTTTTAGACAATGAAATTAGATCTCCAAACTTTCATTATAATATATTATTTTCTGACGAATCCCATTTTACAAATAATGGTATGTTTAACAAAATCCAAGACTTTTGAGGCAAGGCAATTTTCAAGAACGGTTTGGTTTTAACGTTTGGGCAAGCATTATGGGTAACAGGATCATTGGTCCCATATTTTTTGATGGTCCACTGACAGGAAGAAGATATTTAAGTTTTCTGAAAAATGAAATTGAAAAGTTTTTGGAACATTTACCCTTAAATTATTACCAGCTGGGGTATTTCCAGCAGGATGGCGCCCCGCCCCATAACGCCAGAGTAGTTGCAGAATATTTAAATGGTCATTTCGGGGATAATTGGATAGGAACTAATGGACTAGTCAGGTGGCCAGCGCGATCACCTGATCTAACGCCGTTAGATTTTTATTTTTGGGGCCACATTAAAGAACGTGTATATTCAACAATACCAACTACATTAGAAGATTTGAAAGATCGAGTTAGGAGGGCAATAAATTCTATAACACTGTTAATAAAATGTTTTAATTAGGACTATTTGACTATATAATTTATGTAAGAATAATGTAATCTAGTGTAATAATGTACTTTACCTAATCACATCCACTACACTTTAATAAAAGCAAGAATTCAATTAGAATGTGGAGTATATAGAATACATCAAGAAGCCTAGAATACATCAGTATTGGTAGGTTGGATTACACTAGTTTTTAAATGTCAAGTTATTCCATGTTTACATTAAATGTATGGATTATTATAGTATTTCACAGAAATTACAATCTACATAACTTGCCTAAGTAAAAAGTCCAACTCTGGAAATAATCGAGATAACTTACAACTGGGACATTTACAACTTACTTATCTTGAGTTCAATTAGCTTTCATAGTTGTTTTATATACTTCCCTATTTAATTAAAAATATATTTTGATCATGACTGGATCAATTTTATGATTTATTATAGACCATTTACATGCAACAATTTGTGTAATAGTTATGTCAATGTGCTATGGAAATTGTTCATTGGCTTCGTTTAGGAAGCCAGATTAGATTCCCTCTTTTAAGTTTTCATTCAATTCGTGGTCGTAGTATTAATGACAATAGAATTCCTTTTAATATGCAAATTCTTTTGGAATAATTCTTTTTATTGATCAAAAAATGTTCACCAATTCAATAAAAATATATACATTTTTTTTCTTTTCTTTTTTTATCAAAAAACAACCGCACATATTTACATTTATGTTGAACTGCATAAAAAAATAAACAAACTGATATATTTTGATATATGGTATGAAGTTGATATTGGAATATAAATACATAGTTATCAAATTTGAGTAATTTATTCTGCAAAAAAAATGTGAAACCACTATGAGAAAAAGATTTGAAATATTTGAGCTTGTGAATTCTGATTATAATAGTTGTTTTATGTACAACGTTTCATATGCTAATTTAGTCAAGTTAATCTTCAATTAATTAGAATACATGTAAAAGATAAATTATGCTTGGTCTACAATAAATTGAAGAACTACAAACTTTTTAAACTGGATCGAGATTAGATATCATACATATTGATCTAGTTTAAAGCAGCTTTATTATAAAATGTAAAGATATAGGATTGAATATAGGATTGTGATACTACAAAGAATGCTGTTTTACTGTAAAAAGAGAGTAATGCTGATTTCATAAATTTAATAAAACTTGATATAACATTTTTTATAAACATTCCTTATTAATTTGGATCAATAGATTCCTCAACTACATCCATGTCTCTATCCCAATCTTTCATTTTAGCGGTCATCATAAAATCATCTTTTAAAACACTCCAAGTTGTATCTTTCTCTGGCTCTATTTTTTTAACTTCTTTTATTATCTTCATTTGAACATCTTCAACTTTTTGTGACCTTTCTCCCATTAGTACATCTAAGAAAGCTCTTTTGTCCAAGTTTTTTAAGATCTTCTCTTTCTTGGCTTCCAAAGGACCTGCTTCTTTTAATTTATCAGAAATTTCTTTTTGTTGGTTTTTCACCGCATTAAATAGTTGGACAACTCCTTTTGTAGCGATTTTTTGAAGAGTTTTCTCCTTCTCTCTTTCTAAAATATTTGGCTTAACTCTCAAACTATGTGAGTCACGTTTCTAAAATAATAATTAAGTATTAATTGACACTAGCACAAACATATTTAAGAGAACTTAAAGTATTAAGTTTGTTGATACAAATTTGGCATAAATTATAAATGATAAATAAAACAGGTGGTATATTCTACTTCAGATTTCAACTTAAAAAGAGGTAATTTTTTTCAGACCTACATATCTTACTTATGGTAATTTTATTATTAAACATACAACACAGGTGATATGGTGGAAATGTATCATCATGTTTCTTGGTAGAAGTGTTGGTATAATAAATGTAAAAACATAGGAAGATAAGGTAATTATTTCTATTCCATTTAAAAAATCGCTATGAATATTCCATGTCTATAAAATTGACTACATAGATAAATATATCTTTATCAGTTACATAAAATTAAATTGCTGACTATTAAAGTGCAATCTGTAGTAAACTAAAATTATTTATTGTGAATTTGTCAATGGTACTTCCCTGCTAATTATAGTACAATTTTGGTTGGATTAGACATTAGCATATTTAAAATTAATGTTAAAGAAAATGTTCTTGGTCCTCGACTTCTATTATATTATTAGTCATTTTGACGGGTATAATTAATTCAGTGTATTATGCCTTTAAAGTTTCGACTTAATTTTGTTTCTAATTGTAATACCCAAGCTTGTAATTCTAATTAATTTATCAATTTTAGTTAATAGCTTGTAATTCTAATACCACAATTTTCTCTGTATTCTAATATTCTTTAAATATCTTAATATGTTTTACACACATATGTAATCTATTCATTTCATCGCTATTTGCCAAATAAAAAACTCTCTTATCTTGCTGATAAATGGAACAGTCTACCTGAGCCTAGCCATAAAAACAAGCCACGGTATGAGATAAGAGCTATTTGGGATTTTTTATTTGGCAAATAGCGATGTAATAAACTATACTCACACATTAAAACCAATAAGATCAAATATTAAGTTGCCTTATATTTTTATCCTAATCGTTTTCAAACATGTCAACCATTTAACTCATGATACCAATATATTAAGGACATTATTTAATGCATAATTATAGAAAACATTCAGCCCATACTAATGGCTTTTAATTACATCGATAAGAAAATGTTTCTCCCAGGTAGAATTTTTCTTTATAATCCTTTTTTAGGGAACCATTTAAATCTGTACTTTATAACTATAGTATATGTGATATCTAATTTCCTATTAAGTTTTAATAATTATTTAACATCGTGAACTTTTAACTATAATTAAACCCTGATGTAAGCAGATGAAGTGGAATCAGTTATGGTTAACTAACAATTTACTATTAGCCTTTAGCTATTGTTAAAATTCTAACCTTTTTACGTGGTGGTTCATTAAATGGTACAATTGATAGTGTGTCTTCTATTTTCTCTTCTTTTATTTCTCCATCTATTGTTTCAACCTCAAACTCTAATGGTTTAAGTTTGTTCTTTTTCGGATCCGTCAATTTTTTTGCTTTCGATAAAACCAGGGTCTTTTTCCTTTTTGGTTTTTTTGCTTTTAAGATTTTTGATATTGAATCCACCCAGCCGCTATTTAACACTGCATGTTCGTTGTCGTCTCCTATTTTTTCTTCTGAATTATTTGTACTATCGGAGTGGTTACTTATATTTCCATCTGATTCTGTTTCATCACTGTTATGTACGGATTCGGCATCTAAAAAACAAGCATGTTATGTATTTACAAGCAACTTAATTATAATTTTATCACCTAATCTATCATTCATTTTTTTACAGATAGTCATTGTGTACTTTATATATTGCAAATTTCTTCTGATAATTAAATATGCAATCCTAACCTAACCAATTCATTCTGCAATGAGTGCAATGTAACGAAAAAATCAAAGAACACCTAATACCCAAAACAAAGTGTTTGTCACAGACTACTTAGTCTGTGGTGTTTGTCCTCTGTGGTATACTAAAACATGGAGTGGTAAAGCCTACGAGCAAAAGTCTCTTTGCTCGTAGGGTAAAGCATCTGAAGACGCTGAAGACTTACATGATCTCTGGTAAGATCACAGAACTATGCCAAAATAAAGCTAGCCGCACACTGGTAACTTTTTAGTCTCTGTGATTAAACTATCTAATCGGTTGAAAGTTGCCCGCTGTTATTCCAATGGCCCACTGGCAACTGACTAGTTGCTTAATCAGTATCAAAATGGATTTCGTCGAGACTGCATCCGTTTGTGCTCTTGTTTTAAGGAAGAGAAAAAAATACAGAAAATTTTGGGTCCATCCATTAATTAGCACAAGGCTTATAGATGGACAATTTTCCAACTACAACTTTTTTTTTAACATTTCTATCTGCATATTCTTTTATTTTTGTGTCATACAACACGGGGCGTAATTTAACAACTTCAATAAATAATTCGATGTCTAGCTGCATGTTGCTTCGGGCACGACGAAATTACAACTGGAAAATCAAGAGCAACTTTTTAATTGCCAGTGTGCGGAGACAGATGAACATGTGCGGTCTATTTTACCGGCAACAATTGAGTTGCCAGGAAAATAGAACATGTTAAGATTTTTTAGTTGCCGCAACTAAATAATCGCCTGTGTGCGGGTACTCATAATAAATAATGTGTTCTATTTTTGTGATTAAAAAGTTGTTTGACTAAAGTTGCCAGTGTGCGACTAGCCTAAGACTGTATATTAGTATTCTCTGGGTATGATCCAAAGAGTCTACTTCATACTCTCACATAAAAGGTAGTGAACTCTATACTATAGAACGTACCTATAGTATAGAGTTCACTGATTAAGGGTATTTTATTTGCATTATTCTAATTTAATAATCGTGATTCATTATCATAAATAGTCTTTTCGTAAGCTCCAGAATGATTTTGATCGTTTGATGTATCAAATAAGTTGCAATCGAGCGAATAATTTTTAAAAAAATTGACACAAAATGTTAACAAAATACTTTTCGTCTATCTCAAGAATTGAAGCCCAGATGTTCTTAAAATTCACATTCGACAATATTTCTTCTGGGATTTATCCATTCGTTCTACCTCAGTATATGAAATATAACAAATGTTGTATATGACATAAGCTTTCAATGAAATGGGATAAGCTTTCAATACTATAATAGTTGCAATATTCAGAAATAAGAAAAGGAATATATGGGTGTGCGTGGTCGATGTATGCGTTATGTTTTCTGTGTGTTTGATCCTTGGTCCATGAACGTGTTTTCTGTAGGTGTGGTTGTCATGGTAACCGATGCAAACGATTATAAACATTCAATTTATATTGTTGAATCGACGTTTTGTTATAATAAACAAGTTATTTAAGAAACAAATAAATGAATAATTTTAAATTATTAGGACGAGCTGGAGAAGGGGCTCATGGCTTTGTTTTTAAAGCTATGGATCTTCGTACAGGGCTTTTGGTTGCTCTGAAAAAAGTTACAATAAATCCCAATTTAGGAATTCCAAAAAATACTATGAGAGAAATTTGTGCACTAAGAACATTGAAATCAAATCATGTAGGTATGACTAAATTAGGTATGATTAAATTATCAAAATATATGTTAATAGCATTATCAATATATTTATATTTTTCAATTACCTCAATTTATATTTATATATGCTGTTCTAATCGAGATACTACATGACTTTTGTGTCAATATTAAGCCTTTTAATTGTTTTAAACGCTTGTTTCATATATGTATTCTATAAAAAATATTTTAGGTTTTATGATGGTACAGCAAATCACCAAATATTTTTTTAATAACTTAGAAATATAATATTGTTGTTTAAAAGTCGAAAGGTTTTTCATAAAAGTTACATGCAACCAGCAAGTATATTGTAAATAGAAACTCGTTTTAAAATATCGTATACAAAATAAAACGCATAAACTAGTGTGTATTATTTCTAACTTTGTCAAAATCATAGATTACGTCAAAACTACAAAACACAATATCTTATTTTGCTACAATTACGAATTGTATTAAACAAAAAAACACTGTACTTGCTCAATTAATATAATTACAAATTTACTGAAATTAATAACCTTAATTTACTTGATACTCATCTAATCATATATGTGCTAATCATATATGATCATTTAAAAAATCATGGTTATAAATTCATTTAACTACATATTAACTATATGATTATTATACATTATGTATTCTACACTCAATATCTGTTATGTATCTATGATCCTTGCAGATTGTAAAACTAATTGAAATTACAACAATGGGAAGCTCTGTAGTACTGGTTATGGAATTTTTACCATGGTCTTTAGCTGATGTTTTAAAAAATACCAACAAACTCATTTCATTACCTCATACTAAAAGTTATATGAAAATGATGCTTTCTGGGATCAATTACATGCATCAAAATCACATTATGCACAGAGTATGTATTAAAATCTTTTGATTACATTTTCAATTTAAATTGCATATTGTTATACTTTAAAATTTTAGGATTTGAAACCGGCCAATTTACTTATTAGTACTAAAGGAGTTTTAAAAATAGCAGATTTTGGTTTAGCTAGAATATATGACAATGATAAACCCAGGCTCTATTCACATCAAGTTGCTACTAGGTGGTATAGAGCACCAGAATTGTTATATGGATCCAAGACTTATACTCCTTCAGTAGATATGTGGTCAGTTGGATGTATTTTAGTTGAATTAATCAATAGACAACCACTCTTTCCAGTAAGCCAAAACATCACTACATTTTAACGTTTTTTAATGTGCCATAAAATAAAAGTTGGGCATACCTAATGCTAATTTGATAATATTAATAACTATTATTAATATTACCATAAAAATTATTATTAATAAGACATACTTAAAATATTTGAAACTACTTCATTTCCAATCGTTTGAACTAGTTATACTTTTATGTTGTCCCTGACAAATTTTGATAAATCTTTTATAAACCATTCTTTATTTATTAAAAGCTCTGTTTAGAACTCCCACTTCCCAGTAATTGGATACTGGGTGACTACTATAAGTAAACTAAACCATTATAAGCAAATGGTTATTCAGAATGCAAGGTGCATATACTTACTATTTTCTATTTTTAATATCTGTATATAATCAGAGGAAGTATGTTTGGAATTATACAAGTTTTTTGACGACAGACAAATAAAGTAAACACAGGAAATGAATAACTACATGATGAATGTGTTCAAATAGAATTTGCCACATTCAATACACCTGTAAAAAAGTTGTATTAAAAATCCAGATCCAAGATACAAAGATGTGTGTTACCAGAATAAGTGATATAAAAATGTATCATATGTCTTTTAACGTCAAAATGTATTATTTTTATATCTATACAAAACCGCCTATAGAGAAATTTACACATTCTGGAGCCATTTGATATCACACATTGGGTTTCTTATGTAAATAAATGTATAAATATATGTACACTACAAATAATATACATTTTTTTTCTTGTAGTGAAATTAATCTAAACATTCATATTAAACGTATATAAGTATCTATTTGCCTCTTAGGGAGAAACAGATATAGAACAGTTGGCTATTGTTTTAAGCACCCTAGGTACCCCTAATGAAGACACCTGGCCTGGTTTGACGCAACTACCAGATTATAATAAAATAGCATTTACACCTAATACAGGAAAAAGATGGAGTATCGTTTTACCTAGTGCAGATACAATTACATTGAACTTAATTGGAAAAATTCTTATATACAATGGAGAAAAGAGGCTCTCTGCTAAAGAGGTATATTGACTGTGACAATATCACTATTTTAATGTGGTTCAACCTTGTTTTGGATCAATATTGTCACACTGTTATTTGATTTGGTAGTTTCTGAAAAAGTTTCAAACTAGATTGTTTTTTAATTTCAGGCAAACTACATTCATATTATTGATTTAATATTGTTTGTTTTAGGCTTTGCAACACAGATTTTTCTTTGACTGTCCTTTACCAGCTAAACTATCTGATATGCCAAAACTGGAAGAAATTAACTATAATGAGCACCCTTGGAATTTTTTGGAATTTGATGATATATTTGATCAGATAGAAAACTAATATATTTATATCAATTTAAATGGGACATTATAATGTCAAATGATCAAACATGTATTTCCATATCTTCTGATTTGTCATATAGGAATATGTTACCTTATGATATCTGCCATAAACGAGGAAGTATTGATAAATTTTTAGACCATAAAAGGCGTTTTTTTTTTGCAATTATGTGCAAACTTTATTGTTAGATGACAAAAGAAATATATACTTGCAGTAGTATGGTACAACTGCTGAACTGCTACTTATTAGATAGCTTGCCTGTTGTCAGTGTACGATATTCTTATACCTTTGCTTTAAGGATGTATATATTAAGGATAGTACTAGACCATTCCCAAGAATAATGAAATTTTAGCATACTATATGAGAATAATGTAGATCTGTAGGACTGTACCTTATCACGTTTTATGAAATGTAATGAAAGAAACTTGTGTTTCTGAGGTGTGAAAAGAAATGGTTGTGTTTGTGAGGTGGATAATTTCAACATTTTTTATTTAAAATATTGTTTATTTTAAAACACTTAGTTCTAACAAAATTTAGAACTAATACAGCAGTATAAAATGGGAAATTAAAATTGACAAAATCAAACATTTAAGACATTTTATTTTCACTTTTGTCTGTTTTGTTCTTTGAATTTATACTATTCTGAAATGTTTTTAAAATCAATCTAAAATGTTAATTATCTTACAAAAACAGAGGTAGCATTTGTGATATATATTTTGAAGAATGTATAGCAGTCAATTGCAAAGATTCTACCACAATTGCCTTTGTTTTTTATATTAAATGTATCTTCGCACTGAGGCTTAATAAAAAAAATCTGATTAACTACAGGATTTTAAATTGATATAAATTTTAATCAAATATAAATAATAGATAATAAAGACCCAGCAGTCCTATTTTCTTTTTTACTCTCGTCAATGTTCAGTAGAAAAGGCAGTTTGTTAGAAAATAATATATTCTAACTAAAGATTAAGACCCTAAACAAGAGGATGCATATACTCATCTTCACTTAATAAAATTCCAATCTTATATCTAAATCATACTCAATTTTTACACAAGATTTAGTTTGTAGGGATTTCCACCTTTCAGTTATAACCATTTGTAAGCAATCTGAGAAATCCCCTGAACGCCATTATGTGGATTTTCTTCAATAGACTTGATGTCATTTACTGTTTTTGAACATCCACAATGCCCACCATAAATGGCTCAATTTTTTTAAATTTTATATATTTTGGAGCAACCTTTCGTGACTATAAAATCTCTTAAGGTTGCTCAACCTTAGAGATCAACCCTCTCTTGTTTGTACTCACTCTATTTTCACAATCTATTTTCTTTTTGTCTCTTCGACTTATTAGATTTAATGTTTATATTGGCTGAATTATTAATTAGATCTACCATGGTACAGCTATTTGTAGGTTAAAAATAGCTAACTCATATCAACATATTACTACAAAGATATAATTTTTTTTTAAATAAGTTTATTTTTTAATTATTTGAAACAAATTTTAGGAACCACCCTTGCTACTTATATTACATTTATAATTTATTTATTTTAGGGCATAGAGGGGTTACTTTGATTCTAAACAATTTAAAAGAAACACAACTTTGTTTAGATATTGTATAATTGATTTTCTGATATAAATTTTGTAAAACTGTTTATGATCATTCATAATCACAGTGACCAAATATATACATGTACAAAACTCCAATGTGGAAACAATGTCAATGGAAAACTTTAAAATTAAAAATCCAAATTAATGAATTAGTTACTATTTTTTTTATTTAAAAATAACCCATACAACGGTTGATTCTAACAAGATATATAAATCATTTAATATTTAAGGGCAGTATATGAGTGACAGAGTCACTGAATACACAATAACAAAAAAAAAAGATTTTACGAAACGTACATACAATTTGATTAAGTTATAAGAATAGTATAAAAAATAAGCCAATAAAGCAATGGTACAGTGTACACTTTTTATTGCACACTCCATGAACCATATAGGGATAGACTTAATTATTAATACTTATGTAAATAAATATATAAAGAAATAAAAACATTTCTCTGATACCATCTAAATGAAATCATGATATAATAATGATTATTTGTATAAATAAAAGTAAAGAAAATATTTAGCTGGATGAGTTTTAAAGGTTTTCCTGTTTACAAAATATTTAAAGAATGAAGTGGAATTCTAAACTTTTTTTATATTTTAAGAAGCGTTCTTATGTAATTAATCTAATCGGCTATCCCTGCTGTCAAAAACTTAACAAGATTGGGCCAATATTTACAAAACATTCCTAAGCAACAAGAAGGCGCAGAGTAGCCATTCTTTACATTATTAAAACTCAGTCACTAATCATTGTGTTTTCAATTCTTTTCCAATACTATATGACACAATCTTGTTCCAATCAATTTTCGTACGTGTAACTGGGAGTAATCGTCTTAGAGCTTTGAAAGTTGTATCCGACATTGTTTGGTAATTTTCTGAAATAGCTGTTTGATACAAATTTTCTGATGTTTCAATTATTTGCACTATTTCTTTTGCTGTCTGTATCTCATTAGATAAAGTCGCTGATTCTTTTATTTCCTTAGTACTTACTAGTTGGACATTCCCTTCTTCATAATAGTGGACTTGTACTTTCAATATACCTCTCAATTCAGCTGTTGATCCTCCATTGAATGTGATAGACCATTGTGATCGCCATCTTCCATTCCAAAAATTCTTAGGTTGGAATTGATGATCCTCAATACAAGCAGTGAGTGTTATTGTATTTCCTTGACTACGTCCGACAACACTACATACTCCATCCTTATAGTGATTCCTTGTGTACTGAATAAACTCTGTATCAAGTGCTGCTCTCCAAGGCTCTGCATTAGAGTCTGGTATATATGGTTGATAATCACAAGCTTCTTTTCGTAAGTGATCATATTTAAAACTTTGCTTACTTCTGGGGTCAAAAAATCTATTACTCCCCAAGTCGTTGTATTCTGTTATTAGCACCAAGTGATCAGCATTTTCAATTTTTACAGGAGTCAGTTGATCTTTGTTGTATTGCGCGAATGCTCCACTTGCACCTTCTTTAAGAAGGTCGTCATTATTTAGCAATTTCCTCACATCGTTAAAAACTTCGTTGAATTCTCCTGGCGGTGAATGGAGAATAAAATCTGATACAATTCGCACTTTTTCTTGATCTGTAATAAAGTCTTCTCCATCTGACGCCATATTCAGAAAATTTTGGAAGGTTATTGTAATTCAGCCAGTTGTCACTTTTTGATGATGTCACAAGGCATAAAAATGACTCACGTCAGGTGTGTTCGTTATATGCTACAAAATAATGACGTAAGGGACATACAAGAACGACGTAGTTCAATTTCTTGTATACATAGAGCAGACATATAATTTTAACTAGGTTCTTTCATTTGTATTGAAGTGTGGTGTAAATTTCACTGCGTCGAAAATCCGCTGATTATTTATATAAGTAAAAACACACGAATAGTAAACTGTAAATCAATACCAAGAATTAATATAACTTTGGTTGAACGAAAAATGAACGAAATTAATTTTTATTTAAAATTACCAAACTTAAAAGTTAATTGATTAGATACATACATTAGACACAGTCGTAAATAAGAAAACGAGTAATTTAACGTGGGTTCATAATTTTTTAAAGTATTAAAACAATTCAACATTTTTTAAGAAATTGCGAAATGATATCCCTATAAAGTTACACTTTCACCATTTAAGAAAACTATGTATTTTACAATTTCTATGTATTATGAAATACGATTATAACTCATACATTTAATATAATGTGCAATAATATCACATTTTAAAACTAGTGAAATTTATATCTTTTTCCTCTTAGGTAAAGATAAGCGTCACTAATGTTATTTACGAATGCACCAGAATTATGTAAACTAAAAGTTATTTTCTCCTCAGTGTAATTCGGAGCTACACTATTGATGCAAACGAAAGGACTTACTATGCCGTGTGCTGATACCCATGATACCGGTCGAAATCCTTCAGCGAACTAAAATTAGGATGGTCAGACTCAAGGATTGTATAGGGAGTATTATAGATTGTATACATAGATTGTATTCCCTATACAATCCTTGGGTCGGACTAACCAGCTGGAAAATTGTTGAAGTTTTATATATGACGTTTATGATTGAAATGTTCAATATGAAGGCGGGCCAGCTAAATAAAATAAAACGAATCTTTTATTTATTAAATATTGATGATTATTTTGTATGTTACAGAAATTGATATGCATTAATGTGTATAAATATGTGAATGAGGGTATGTAAATAAATGTATATTCTATGTGTTAAGAGATATTAAGTTATATATATATTTATTCATTACAATAAAATATAGATGTTAATGTACATTAATATTTATGTATTTATTACTCTAATAAATACAATAGGTGTATGTATTATTAATATTTTTATATTTATGCACACACAAGCACCATTGTGATGCTTCGGTGCAATTGGTTATTTACATACATAATGGGCTCATCTAGTTGACCCAACAGTTAAATACTGTAACTTGTCGTTTCCGTTGAACGAGAGTTGTTCAATTTTGGTTTGTTGCAAATCAGAAAATTTTGCGGTTATACATGTTGTCGAATCACGCCATAGAAAATATATCTAATACTATATTTCCTATAACTCACACCTCCATCGTCATGCTGTCGAGGGCGTCTCCTCCCGGGGACACTCCAATTGAAATCGCCTCTGGCTCTGGCAGCCGCCTCTCCCCGCCCACCCTTGGTAACGATGCTGGGACCCTGGGCCTTCGTGGGCACTGCCCGATCCGTAGATTGGGTTGGAGCTCCGCAGCTTAACGACACCTCCAGAATACAGCTCGCCGCACTACATAGCTGAGTGGTCCGCTGGTGTATGGCGTTCCGCTCGTGTCCTTTTTCGTTGTTGTCCAGTCCTGAGGTGATGGGTCCCCGTGGTGGGCCCACTTTGACGGCTTCTCCAGGTTTCCACCCTCTTGCATTAGGTTGGTTCGTTGGGGCTTTTACCCTGTATCCGAATCAGGGGTATGCTAGTTTCTATATGCCGCAATGGCAAACAGCGCCAAGGGATGTAAACGGCCACTCGAGGCACTGGAATCGGGATTGCTTCATCATATCGCCATATATTTTCAATCGTTATATCCTCTCGTCCATCTGTAGACTAACAGAAAAGGACACACGTAGTTGAAAAGAAAAATGAACACAATCTCGATGACAGCGTCGCCACTGGGAAATACTTTTCTTTTTGTCACACTTCTTGGTGGCTTCGATCTTGGACTGGCTTCCCTCTGACGACGTTGGTGAGGATTCGATGCCACTCGCTGCATTGTTTGCTATCCAAGCCGTGTCCTGCGTTCGGTCCTCACTGCACTGTTTTTGTTCCCCCAATGAAAACCGAGTTATCTCTTGGTGGTCGCTTATGAATGTTCACTCGGTCTAGAATATACCAATCCTTTTATCAATCAATTTATATGGGATTCGGTCATATAAATTCTCTAGACTCTGGTATCCACTGTTGATTGTAAAATGTAGATGTGGATGCTAACACTGACTGAGATTGCTGTTTCGCGTTCCAGTTTTATTCCTTTCAACTTGGCATGATCGTTGACTAATCAAAGACATGCAAATCTGGTGTAATCGAAGCGAGCCCCGATTGGTTATCCCTGGAATAGAAACGAACTTCTCGTAACTCCACCCACTTTTTATTTATCCTGGCCACATATAAATGTGTATACTAATAGCGTTTTACTACATCGCTTTCCACTATACCAGGAGCATGTTTGTGGTTTAAATCAACTAACGTGTTGGCTGAGTGCGTGTTTTGTATATTTTAGTATAATTAAAATATTCCAAATATTGCTACAAATGGTGTAAAATAAAGGTTATTCTACACCATTATCAATGTCTATTACTGTTATTAATGTCTATTTACTTATTATATCGAGATTTTCTCACGTTTGGTGTTGACATTTGCTATTAATAGAAGTTATTAAAAATAAATTACTTTTGTTTACTCTGAAAATAGAAAATGTAGGGGATAAAGGAAATATAAGTTAATTTACATTACTCTACAAAATACAGATTCACGTTATACAAGGTGGGGCAGAGCAACTTGCTTATTTGAATTTGGCGCCCTGAAGCGATGGTTGCTCCTAGGAGGGTGGAATTAGGCACATTCGAGAGGGCGGGGCGTAATACTCCACGATGCTAACTAAAGCAAGAGGAGCTATAACTTTACGCCCCGCCCTCTCGAATGTGCCTACCCCCACCCTCCTAGGAGCAACCATCGCCGAAGGGCGCCAAAAATTGGCCCCACCTTGTATTAAAATTTATTATAATTGATATAAAAAAACATTTATATATCACGTTATAATAATTTTAAAATTTATTTTCATTATGGTAACAGGAAAAGGAAAACACTAGTAAATCCAAAACAAAAATAATTTAGACGTTCATGGGGGTTTTTGTAATAGAATTTCAATAATAGATCAATGGAGTTCTTACAAAATTATGATATTTATACAAAATATTAACAGAAGTTCTAAAATTTTCTGAAAGTAAGTAAATATATGAGTGGAATTGAACAATAAAATTACAACAAACTCATTTAAGTAATTTGAATAGCGAACAGAATCGTTACAAAAATACAATTCATGGTGTACATATTGCACAGCTCCAAGTGTTACAACAACGGAATAAAACATACTGCAAGATACCTGGGTATGCTGCGAAAAAGTGATTAGAAATTGTATTGTTTTCTGTAAATGAATATCTGTGGCGGAAATTTGATATCTGTCAACTGTCCCAACGATAGAGGCAATTCTGTGGTTTGAGACGGATGTCGTTTGTTCTATACATAGTCTACAGTCTAGAATTCGATTATAGCTAACAGACCAGTGAGTGATTAATATTTCATATTGTGTCGTTAGGATTCTTCACAAATAATTTTTTTCAGAAATGATTGCTAATTCTGCTAAGATTGTTGCCAAGCTTCAGCTTAGAACTGGCCAAATTTCTAGACAAATGTCGGTCCTTTCTGGTCCTCCTACAGTCAGAGTATCTGCAGGGGAAAAAACGGTCCATGGAATAGTTATTGTTGCTGGAATGATGGCAATACCCGCTTGGGTACTTGTCAATATTAAAAACTATAGAGCCCGTGAATAAAATGAAAGATAGTCATGTTATGTAACATTAGTGATTAGAATTTGTTTTTAACTTAATATACCAAATTACAAAGTATAATATTGTGTACCTATTGTAGTTTATAAGTGCCTTAGTAGAGACTTATTCATAATTTGTCTTAAATCAGTAATTTAAAAATTTAGAGAACCATTCGAGTAACAAATATATTTTAAATGATTTGATTTAAATTTAATCGTAAAGCAAAATACCACAAAAAATTATTTTCAAGAAGTACATATTGATATTATTTAACCCATATCAAATTTGATATCCATATTGCATTTAATAAATTTGAGGTACTTGAAAGATATTTTTATTATGTATTCTGTTAAGACAACTAAAACTGTCTTCAATATTAACTTAAATTGTATTGGGAGTGGGAACCTTTAAATCGCATCTTTTTTATATAAAAAAAAATGGACCTATGGCTAGCATGTACATAACATTTTTGACAATGCTACTGACTGTTGTGATCTTGGTTTGATTTCAAGTCTGGGTTAGGTACTGGCAATGTTAGTGGAAATGGGTGTTGTCCGTGTTTATTCGACGTGTATCCCCCCCCCCCCCCCCAGCTAGACAGTTCGACTTGAATTGAAAAATGGCTGAATTTACGTGATGTGTTTTAATGTCTATGTTTATTTGCAATAAAAAAAAAACAGTTAAATTCATATTGTATAAATTTTAGGAATTCATATTGTAATTTGTACAAATAATTCCCCAATGTTTATTTACAATAAAGAAATGGTGAATTATTTGTACATATTACAACCAATATTTATTCAACACGAATTAAGCCAAAGATAACAAAAGACATTTTATTGTACAAATGAATTACAGCATGCATAATATGGAAAATGTAATACAAACCACCTTTATATTTTTACCACTTATTGCACTGGGTCCAATAACATTAACGTTCACTATGTTTTTACAAGTGATAAACCATTATAAAACAGTACAATCATTTATTTAACACATATTACATGAATTTTATAAAATATAAATATTAAAGCTTAAATAAATCAGTAATTAGAATATTTCATTATATATTATAGAAGCCAGTCATGATGAAGTTGGTCCACCAAACTTTATTCACTTTTTTGTAACCATGTGATAGGGCTGAACACAAAAAATTCAAATCGAAACTGGGAGAACTATCTTCTTTGAGAAATACTACATTGATACAAATCTATTCATATAATTACAAATATATTACTACAATTATTATTTACATAATTCAGTAAATTAAGGAACTTTGGTCTTACGTAAAGATGATATATTAAAATTACATATAGCTCCTAGTAAAGCAGTCCTGTCTATATCTGACTCTTTATCATTTTCATCGATTCCATTTAATAACGGTGGTGGTGGAGGAGCAAATGTTGGAAAAGATGGAGGTGGAGGAGGCGGAGATGGCACAGTTGATCCTATATAGAAAGTTATATATTTTATACAGATATAGATACACAGAATGCAATATGATCAAACCTAATTTTAACTAAAATCAAGCAGTTTTGCCTTTTTGAAATCACATGTATTACACTGAATGTTTGAAATGTACATATTTCACATGTGCATAGATAATTTATACATTAAACTATATAACGGTAACAAGAAAAGAAGAACATATTAAATTTCTGGATGCAAATACAAAAAGTAAAAATATGCGCTGTAGCTAAATCTTATAGAATCCATGATTAACATTAGATTGAGCACAATATTCAACATGAATGAAAAAATGACGTCTTATTTGACACCTTTGTGTTTATAATGTTGTCAACTCTTCAAATTCCAACAGACTATAAGAATCTATAAATATTTTATAACATATATATGAATGTGTTAAATATAACCAATGTAAAAGTAAAAAAGGGAAGATCAATTTATTTGTATCATGTTTAGGCAATTCCAGGGATTACAGTTGTGATCATTAAAATGCTTGCTTACACTTACTGCTTTTTGAAAAGCTAGTCTTGATCATGGAGTTTGACAGCAAATTTGTCCAATAAATCATGTGTTAAATTTAAATAAGGAAAAATTTCTTTAGTCTGTATATTAAACTAATTTTGTGGTCTGAAATAATTAGCCTTGGTTTATTTATTAAGTTTTTAAACTTAATAAATAAATCGTTAATTTTAAAAGGAAATATGCTTTTGCAATACCTGAGGCAGAAGGTGGTGTTACAGTACCAACTGATGTTCCTGAACTGCTAATAACACTATCAGATCTTTCTTCATTGTTAGTATTTAATTTTTCATTATTTGTTTTAAGCTGTTTCTGCTGTTCTTTCGCCAAATGACGTTCTTGTTTCTATAAAACATGCACAAACGATGATTTAATTGTTTAAATGTTAACTTACCGACTTATTTATTTACAAATATGTCACAGATAGAATATCAAATTAAAGGACACCGGTTACAAATATTAATAAATAATTGAATACATATTTACATAGGAATGGGCCATATTACTGATAGATCTAAAATTTATTTATTACAAAAAGGGTGAATAATTCCTTCTTATAAAAATGTAATATAATACATTTTGATATATTTGATGAAAGCATAGTGGAGTGACATCATAAATTAATTTCGTTTCTCTAATTCTGAAATCACTTGCTGTAATAGATCTTTCTGTCAACCAATTATTGCAAAAAGCTTACGACCACACACTAACTTGTAATTCTTCAGGAGACATGCATGCAAGTTAGAATATTGCATGAAAACTAAGAATATGAGGATAATTTCAATTTACAAAGGGCAACTATCAATTTAGTCTTCAACATTAGTTGTATTTCCTTTTTAAAATGGGGATTTTTTTTTAACTTAGTTTCCATATTTGGGTATAATTTATATGAAAAAGGTAGACAAAAAATAATGAGAACAACCAACACAAAATTTTAACAAAAAAGCAGGAAATTCATCAGAGCGCTTATTTTTAATTTTTTAAATGTATTTCTATATTATGGTTAAATTATAAATTTTTTTCAAATTAAATAATATAACAGTATATGAATGCTTGCTTACGCTTTGGAATTGATATTTCAATCAATAATTTTTTCAATTGAAAAATACTTTTAGGATTATGATTACAGAGTATATAAATGATTACCAATTTTTGTTTCTGTTTTTTCTTTTCTTCTTCTGAGCTCATCATCTCCTGTACTTTTACCAATCTTTTTTGATTTCGTACCATCTTTTGTTCATCTTTCAATCTCTCTTCAGCTTTAGTAATGGCATTCTTTATGTGTTCCCGAAGCGACGTAGGGATTTTAAAGTGTGCTTTATCATTTGCCAGAATATTTAATCGTACAGATGCAAAAAAAGGATCCTTCAGAAGATCGACCACTGTAGGGAGACCATTTTTGCAAGCTTCAGAAGACAATATACTTTCCAGGATAGATTCTTAAAAAAATGTTATGGAACAGTTAGATATTTTTTTACTGATTATTGACAATCACAATATTTTTTTACTTATTGACTAGAAAATATGGCGCCAACTCACAACATATTATCTATATTAGTACGCCTGTTTCAGGTTTTCCTCAAATCAGGTTTTTGGTAGTCCCAAACCAAACAAATCTGATTTGTTTAACCCCATATATACCTTATATATAGTTCCATATATGTATATTTTATAAAAAATAATTAAAATAAATTTGAATATTAAGGTACGTTACAGAATTAAACATCCATTTTTTTCAAATTAAAAGTTCTTTGAATTGCAAATCTAGACAAGTTAATGTTATTTAAATGTTTATTTTAATAGAAAACTTCATTGCTCAATAAAATTATTTAAGAACTGTAAACTAGATTTGTAAAAACCCCTGACCACAATTTACTTACTTATGGGACAATCCGGAATATAATTTATAACACTTTCATGAAGTGGCGAACCAAACATCATGTCATACAAAACATGACCAAAACAATACACATCAACGCCCTGTATGCTATTTATTTTTCTATGCTGCATGAAGTATGGTCTATAAAACGAAGGCACTCCCAATATACCATTTTCTATATCTAATAATTTAATTCTATCATCTTCTATTATTATATTTCCACTATGTAGATGACCTAAAAGTAAAAAAATTAGATATTACAAGTTATGTTTACAAAAATAATGTCTGAAAATGTTATTCGTCTAAGGTGATAATAATTCCTGACATGAAAAATGTTTTAGCTGTATTTTTATGAAAAACACCTGGTACTATCTACCAAATATATATTTTATAAAAAACCCCAGCACTAGACCTAGTTTACATATATATAAACTATTAGAGATCTACACTTTTTAACATAACAGATTATAAAAGGTTACTAGATGGTATACTAGATTCCATGAGATCAGATGATACCAAAAGAATTTGACTGATGTGTCTTAGTTCTTAACCCGGACTATCAACGAAGTTGATATAAGCTGTTTTCGGTGGCAGCTCGTCATGGTAAGCGGGTGAGGTATTTCCTAACCAATAAGAACAGACAAAAGTTATTTTTTATTGATTAGTTGTTTAATATACACTTTTAATT
The DNA here is from genome assembly GCA_037954035.1 of Rosalia funebris. Lineage (NCBI taxonomy): Eukaryota > Metazoa > Arthropoda > Insecta > Coleoptera > Cerambycidae > Rosalia > Rosalia funebris. Next base: position 17,415,823 of record JAZFAV010000026.1, on the reverse strand, counting down.
GCATATAATCACACTTCTAATATCCATAATTGCTATACACTATTTAATATATTAATATGCTACTAATAAAATATTGCACTAATATAATTCGTATAGAGAGAGCAGTCAAAGAGTAAGCAGTATGCATTTAAATATTGTGTTACATACTAAATTCACATATGTATTTTTACTATTCTAGTACATCTTGTGCCAATGGTAAGAACCGAAGAGTTATGATTTGAGCATAAATGAGAAGCAAACCTCTCTATATCGTCTTGACAGACCACTGGTTTTAAGAATACAACCATTCCATATTTTCTCAGATAAAAAAGCAACAAATTTTGTAGTATCTCGTAGTTTTGTAGATTCACGTTTGCCTCAAACCAATGAAACATGAAACATAAAACAATTCGTGCTGTTACTTTGTATAATTGACAGTTCATTATGCATCTATTTAATCATCTTTTGTATGATGCAGTGGCGGCTCCTACATAAGAGCACATAAGCACATGCCCCCCTAAAGAAAACGAAGAAAATAAAAAATCACGCCTAATCATGATGTATTTCCTATTCATTGATTTATAAACCATTTAATTAACGTCTCATGAATATACTCCTTTCCACTTTTTAAGTGATAATAAAGCAAAATCCCCAGAATTACAGATTTCACGAGCAATTTGGCAAAACCAAAATTCATTCTCTTAATGATATTACGCAACAGCCGGCAACGCATCTATTTCAATCGGTCTGTGGTTTAATCGAATATGCCGTCGATAAAGGCATGATTTTTTATGTACCTTTCTGTTTAGCTAAATTAGTGCTAAAAATCGCTCCTTATCTATCCCATATGGCACGCATTTTATATGCCGATGTGATTTTGTTAGTGCACTGCACATGTGCACATATTTGTGTTTTTTTTTTTACAGAGGGTAGGCAGCTAACCTGGCCCTCTAACCCTCCTCTTTCTTCCGGGCTTGGGACCGGCAACAGTACTACTGGGCTACACAATCCACCCAGCAGCACTGCAGGCTGAAAAACGGCAGAATACAAACTGAACTAGAAATAATTTATCAAAGACCAGATTAGCTCCAGATAGAAATCTATCTGGAGCTGTACATTGCCTGAAATTCATTATCGAAAATAATGAATACATACAGAAAGATTTTTCAGCAACCTATGATCTGCTCCAAATTATAGTAACATGTAAAATTTTACGATATTGTTAAGCTCTTTAAGATACGCCTCTTAATATAACATCCCCTTTAATTAAATTTAAATGTACACATTACGGGACATTCAATTCTTAGGTAAAATAATGAAAATAATGTTATTTTTACCAAAAAATTCTATAAGATTGTATACTACAGATAAGAAAATAGGTTTTCCAAAGACGATATATGAATATTGAGTTTAAATGCATAATAGAAAACTTACCATAAGGAAATCCCTTATCATGTAAAAATTTTAATGCCTCTAATATTTGACGTCCAAATAGTGAAATTTGTTCTACTTCAAGAGTTTTATGACCTTTGGGATTACCATACTTCTTAAAAAAAGACTGTCGAGGTTTAGCACCACATAACAAATCTCTTAAAGTACCATTCTTATTATATGTTCTGACTACAAGACTTCCTACATCTGTGGATAAACATAATTCTATAGGATGTATATACGGATGCTGAAAATAAAAGAGATTATCTTTGACACTAAAATGAATATTTAAATATTTACCTGTAGTTGTTTTAAACTTCTAATAACTGTTTGCATATCTTTATCATCTAAATAATTATCAGGTCCATAGTCAGTCCAACTGGCCACATATTCCTCTTTTGACATTGCTTTGTGTCTCACTTGATAATAATGCTTTCTCAGTCTCCATCCCACATCTGCAAGCGGGCCAACAACTTCCCACCCTACTTCAGCACGTAAAGCTAAAGATACATGCTGTAAAGCTAATTCTAAAAAATTAAACCAAAATATATATTATTATAAATGTTTCATTTTAATTCCTTCTTAAGTAAGAAAATACAGGATTTGAATACATGTAATTACATAGAAACATGTAATTTCCTGTTCTACACCTTATCCAGAATTTCTAAAAATGTGATGATAAAATAACAAAATAAACATCACAAAAACAAAAATAGTTTCAATGGTATATATATGGTGTTTCATAAACATAATACAAACATAATAGTAATGATATAGGGTAGTTAGTTTTAATTAAAGCAGTATTTAGTTTGAAAAAACTTTGTTACATTAATGTGACATTTTTAAAATTGGGACATCTGGATTTTCTTTCAAATATCTGAAATTTCAATAAAGTGATCTAAAGTTCTTGATATTGCATTTAGCTTTTGGTATAAAGAAGCTCAAGATTGAAAACATATAATAACAATGTTATTGTTACACTGTGTGTAAACCAATTGTCAATAATGTTTTTGTTAGTCTATCCATTTTACACTTTCTCCATATCTACATATAGTTAAGATAAATTTCCATTATACCAAAAAACTATTACGTATATATTTGTATATATAATAAATATATATAATTTAAAGGTGATTTCATTACAGAAAGTCAAACAGTGTATGTACAAAAAAGTGTGTAAGTACAAGTATACTTCACGAATTTTTGTTACCAGGTATCAAAAGTTTTTCTACAAAATGTTATTATCACACAAGATGAATCACTCAACTGTAAATGGGGATTTCCAATCAACTGATGCCTGTTATTTTGAATTTATACAATATTCCATTAGACATTCTGCAGTTTACCTATAAACATATACTGTTTTGTAGATTGACTTAACCATTACATTTGTTAAACTATTAATAGAAAACAATTCATAGATTTGTAATACAGTAGCTGCTCGCTAATGTGAATTAATAAAAATAAGAGGGATTCATACTACTGAATTGTTCATACTACTGGATAGAATATAAAATTAGACTAACTAAGACAAACTACCTACATATTACTACATATGCATTGTTATATTTAACAGAAATAAAGTATCTAGATACAAGTACGAGTATATACATTTTAATATATACATACATGTGCCTATAATATCTGAAAAAAGTTTGTTAATTTTGTTTGCTTCTTTTTTTGTTCCCAGAGTCTTTTTGTAATTGCTTCCTTACATCTTTTAAGTGTCAGCAGATCTTCTATAACAAAGCAGTTTATTTCTTCGTATTCAATAACCTTATTTGTATCAAGAGCTTCTTTGGAATTGACCTCTGACCTTATCTTTTCACAGTTTTCAACTTCTCTGGTATCGTCGCTGTTTTCGCTAGGATCATCAATTTGTATATCATCTTTATTCCATACTTCTACATCTTTCCGTGTACGAGCGGTTTAATTTTGTGAGTGCCTGTAGCATTGGTACAAGCAAGAAATGTAATTCGTGTTTTCTCAGACTTCCTTCCAGGTGTGGTCTTCTCATTAGATGTCACTAATGTTTTATCAGGTAACAGTTTTCAAAAAAGACCTGACTCGTCTGCATTATAACTCTGGTCTTTAGAAACATTCATTTCCCCAATTTTGTGTAAAAGTTACTGTTTAAATAGATCTACAGTTTCTGAACTTGAAGACAAGTTTTCCCCAGAGATTTTAAGGAAACGGATACCATATCCCCTCTTAAATTTCTGGAGCCACCCATCGCTAGCATTGGACAACTCATTTTCTTTGAACAATGAATGTAATTCCTTAGCTTTGGTTTTTATCATTTCACTAGAGACTGATGTTTGATTCTTTGCTTCCAAAACCAAGTGTACAGCTTTTTTCCATTTTAGGCATTTCTGCAGACTTTAATGTTCTTTTTTTCATTAATCTTGTGTCACATCCCTTGATAGCATCGAGAATTTTTAACTTTTTATTGCGGATTGCACATACAGTCGGCTTTGCAATGTCATATTTTTTTGATAAGTATGTAACACCAACACCTTGTTCTAAATTTATTATAATTTCACATTTATCACTTAAAGTAAGTTTTTCAGCAAATAAGGCTAACTTGCAACTAAAAATTATGTATTAAAATTCATCTAGCATAGCTAGATGAATCAGCTGTTTAATCTTCACGTCTACGCATGTCTAAAAAAAATTTATCGTTCATAGTAAAGAGATTGACAGTGTTCACTCTACAGAACCTGCAACATATTAGTTTGCGAGTTCACGTTATTGGATAGTTTACATGAATATGTTCACATTACTGAGCGCCTACTGTGCATATATCTACGTATGTATATTCCTTTAAAATTCCAATGTCGTGACTATTTTAGTGCAGTGTACCAAGATGTATTAAATTTCATCAAATATTAGCTTGAAATTAACTGTAAATAGAGATCTTTGTCTAATCCATATTCATTATTCTATGATGAGGTTTTGCTACACAGTTGAAATATTCATTATGCTAATGAAAGTAAAACATTCATTATGTTAAAAAAGCATGTTCTCATGGAATTAAAGAGGTATTTCAATGAGAAAAATGTTAATCTAAATTTATATTGGAGTAATTTCTTTTTCTAGTTTGGGGAACAAAAATATGTATTTATCGATCAATGCAGGAAACGACAATTTTAATAAGTATTTTTTAATAACCAATGTCCTTTACACTTCTGATAAAATACCACAATTAGCACATAACATATAAAAACTGATAGGGATTGACATAACACTGTATCAATTAATTGAATGGATTACTCGTTCAATACTTACCACTGAATGGTTGGCAATAATTTGATGGATCTACAAAGGCCCGAGCTGGGAGAGATGACACTAATATTGGATTCATGAATATGCTATCTAAATATTTCTGAAAGTAGAATGGTAAGACAGTTTATTAAAACTGTTCTGTAGCAAAATAATAAAAAAAAGGCGTTAAGCATAACAACTCAAAAAGCTGAAAATATATATTTTTATGAGATTTCTACGTATTTTTTATTAAACGCTAATAGCAATTTTATAATCTAATTCCAGGAATCAAAGCATTAAAAGAAATTCCTAAAATACCGAGTTTGAGAAAATTATTGAGTAATATTAGTTTAGTAGTATATTATAAAAAAAACCTGTTCTATTAAATAGCACAATGTTTGTAAAATTGTTATTTTTGCACTTCTTGTGTAATTTTTGTTTGATCTGTCACATCCATTGAGTAGTTTTGAACTTTACAATTGATAATATAAAGTATTTTAAATTGTGAAGTTTATATTTAAAAACTGAAAACTCCTCAAATTTTCACAATTGTGTTAGTTAAATTACCTTGAGTAATTAATATTTTCTATATATTGTATTAAAAAATAGTTTTTTAAGTCTTCAGCTAGCAAAACTGTGTAAAACTGTGGAATGTGTGGAAGTTAATGAGTTCAACTATTTCATATTTAAAAAAGAGGAAGACATTTGATTTCAACTATTATGATGCATTAACAATTTGGTAAAAACAAAAAAAAGTAGTGTATATTATTTTAATAGTATGTATAAGGTAATATTACAAAAATAAAATAATCATCTGCAAGGTGATTACTTAACAAGATTGTCAAGATCCTAATTGTTTGTTGAATCTCAAAATAAATTCGAAAATTTCCTATAATACTCGTATATGTAAATCACAATATTACCCCCTAGTCTAATTTTATTCAGCTAAAAATGTTCTTATAAATACAAGAAAACTCTTAATAAAAGATACAAAGCCCACAATGTCTTAGAAATTACGAAAATATTGTATAAAATCATCCTTGGATATTAAGAAATTTGACATTCTGACAAAGTGAATAATTTAAATACATTAAGCCGGTGTCAATATTTGACCCAAGATTTTGGCTCACAAAATATAAATGTTGTATGATTTTTAAAATAATATGTCTCGTTTATATAAATGACAATTCATCTTTACATTAATATCATATTCAAATTATAGAATTGGAATAAAACACAATTACAAACTTCCCAATTCCAAAAACAACAAAAGATATTAAACCATTTCTTAGATAAATTATGATACAATTTATTGTGCTATTATCTAGTTTAAGCTACCAAATATTTTTTAAAATAAATCAAAACTATTTGGAACAAAATTCAATTTGAAATCAATTTAAACAAATATTAGAAACAATATTTCTTCTTTGTAGAATGTAGGCTTTCACAACTGTTGTTCAATAAAGGAAATTCTTATAAATTATGTTGTGGTCATTGTCAAACTCTTTGACATTTTGCTGATCATCTTATCAGCTTGTATAGAGAAATCTAAATAAAGCTTTTCTCCTTCTTTTAAAATAGCTATTTTTTTTATTTACTTCAAAGTAAAAAGTAACATCCTTTTTAAAATGAAAGAGAGATTCAGGTGTCATGATGTTGATGGTGTAACTTGAACCCTTTAAACATTGTTAAACCTTCTACATTATGTTTTATAAAATAATCTGTCTGAAACACTGATATTTGTGATTTGAGAATCTAACATTATTTTGAGGATAAAAAAAAATGAGGATGATCAAAAATACTAAAGTATCTTTGTGGTAAGAAAAATTTTTAGGTAAGTTCAAGTCTGTTACCTACAGGTGACTATAGCTATAGAATATATTCTGTCATTTATCATGGACTATCGTTGTTAAAATAAGGATACATAAGGATAAAGTATAAGGGTAATCATTTTCATATGATCTATGAAATAATATGAATAGTGCAGCTAATTAATACCTGATCTGGTAAGTACTATGAATACTTATGTTTTCTACATTAGTCTGATATTCTAAAGCATTGAGCCTCTTCCCGTCCCTTTGGATGATATCAAATATATGCAAGTTTAGTGCTCCAAAACATATTTATGCAAAAACACTTCAATTATTAATAGCAATATCAAATTCAAGATTACAAATTTTGCATTAAATCCCCAGTGATAAACACATTGTGGAATATAGCAATTAATGTGTTACTTTTATATATTTTTACCTGCAAACCCTGCTGTCTTTCACTAATAAACTGGGGGTCCATGTTACCGAAAAGTTTCTTTGGAGGTAAATCGAGATGTACTCCAGAGATTTGTAAGACATTATGTAGCTTACAGAAGTCATTATATCTCTTATTAATCCTCCAAGTTTCACCAGAAAACGGTTCCCTCTGAACTTTTATAATAAATTCCTATAAATAATAATAAAAATGATGAATAATCACTGATTAATCAGTAATCACTCAAATAAAATGACTAACCGTGTGCCCATTGACGTTTTGCCAATTTTCAATTGTGCATTTTATAGGTTCGGTGTCATCTAAGACAATTTTTTTTGTAGTTCTGCGTTCAAAAATAGCCATTGAATTGTGGACATTTGTTTGCATTTACGTTTTAAATCCATCAAGAAATTCGTCAATATTTACATTTACAACCATACACATATTAGAAAAATTAATAAATGATATTTGCCTTCACAGAATACAACGGCCCAAACATAGAACACCTGCATACAGATTAGAACAAAGGGTGTGAAACTTTTGTGGGATTAGTGTACATTTAGTGTATAAATATGTCTAACGAGCACGTTTTACGTGGACAAACGTAATAAAAAATTGTTCATTTCAAATCTTAGAAATATCACACCTAAATCACTTTCTTCTTGATATTTACTCTTACTTAAAATTTAAAAAAAGAAAATAAGCAATAGTTTATATTACTTAAAGGAATATAGATTGACGTTCCCTTAAAATTATTTATTATTGTACGAGAAATAATATATTTAATTTTATTATTGGGAGTGCTTGTATGAGTGTCAAGTACGAAAAATTGTTTTTGCAACTTTTACTTACATATATGGATATACAAAAATATAACACTAACCAACTCAACCCTAGAGGTAGATTTTGTTTAAAATGAAAGAAAAAAAACTGTCCTTGAAATAACTCCTTAGCTATAAATTTGATTCAAAAAAAATTTACTAAAATAATCTGAATACTGCTGAACATAGCCTTTCCATGAATAATTAATTCCATGAATGTGTGTGACTGAAAATGTTTCTAAATGAAATGCCATCTACGAGCCTACGAGCAAAAAGACTGCTCGTAGCTACGAGCAAAGTTTGCTCGTAGAATGTCATTATGGTTTTCCTTCGTTTTGCTCAAGAAGTCTAGAGAACAGGAGAAATAACTCGAGTGGTGGGGGTAGGACGAAAAACGTCCGCACCATGGCGGTCCTTGCGTAGAACCGAGCGAGGTTATGTTTATTTTTGTTTACTGTGTTTTGAAAGTTTTGAGCGTTTCCAGTTTTTCCGTTAAATATGTCAAAAGCGTCGAGATATTGTTGCGTTACGAATTGTTCCAGCAAAAGTCATTCCAGATTGTGTCATAAATAAACGAACAATTTTTAAAGTTCCTGAGGTAAGTCTTTCGATAAACAAGTATTGTAATGTTTGTATACACCTATAGTAACGCTTACTTTGTAGTAAATAGTAAAAGTGCAGTGTAATGTAGAAGTAAATTGTCAAATAGTAATTTACAACTCAATTTCGTTTAAGGACTGTGAGAGATGAGAAAAATGGTTGGAGGTGCTGTCACCATATTACCTTAATATTATGCGGCTCAAGGAAAGAATACTTTATAATAGTAGAAAAAGAAAACTCAAAATACCAGTTTTCCTTCACTTAACGATAATGAATTTGAACTTCCTACTGAACGTTTCCGTAATAAGATTTTTGGTTATCATAGTTTTTTAATAACAGGTAATATCCTATATTATTTTCCAGATGTCCTTCCAATAAATGAAGACAAGTACCTTAATCTTATGCAGCTCAAGGAAAGAATACTTTATAATAGTAGAAAGAGAAAACTCAAAATACCAGTTTTCCTTCATTTAACGATAATGAATTTGAACTTCCCACAGAACGTTTCCGTAATAAGATTTTTGGTTATCATAGTTTTTTAGTAAGAGGTAACATCCTATATTATTTATTTTATATTATTATTATGGCCTTTTAGTTAAATTGAAAAAGTTTATCTACAGTTAGTTAGTTAGGTAGTTTAGTTTCGTTCTTTAGTTCAAAACTTTAGTTTAGTTCTTTTCATTGCAATGTTATTTCTTCACTTACATTAGAATGCAACTTATAATTTCAATTTTCTTGAATAAATAGTTTTGTGACATTTCTTGTTTTATTCCTGTACCCTTCAATTTATGTCTAATTACTAACGTTAATTCTGAAAAATTAATTGATTTTACATCACACACTGTATTGCCTTCATAGTATACTGATTTGAATAAATTGTACTCTTATTGAATGCTTTATCTTTACTGAAGCAACATACAAAAAGGTCTGTAAATATGTAATGTTATTACCACAAAATCGCAAATTTTAAATTAACCGAATATATACAATTGATTAGTAATTGTTTAAAAACAACTTCACATTTCATACAATAATAGCTCACAAGCTAATTTCACAGGAAAACTATCGGTTACTTCTTGGATGTTTGAAATATCTTGTACAGACTTCGGCACATCCCATTCCATCCATTCCAAATATTCACTGTGCAAATACACATTCACATTCAACTTCTTATCAATGCATATGTTTAAACTGGTGTCCAAACCAGACTCAGCATACCATTTTTCTCTTGGCAATTCAATGGAGTGTCTGTTGCATTGTAAACTTTCAAACAAAATATTTCCTTCCGAGATCGAACACTTCTTCATTTCCCCATGCAAAAGTGATCGCAGTTCGACATTTTCAATTCCACTTGTGGCCATGGTTAAAATATGTAATCTTCCTATGGATGATTAAAACTCGTTAGACTAAAAAGTTCATTACGTTATTTCATTTCCACAAAGCTAAATTATCATCGATATCCTACTCGTGGCAGACATAAAAGAAAATTATAATTGACAGATGAAAAAATGCAATAAAATTTCTTGCTCTAAAAGAAAAGCATTCAGAACTATTATTTCTTGTACATACTATGTACTTAGGACTGAAAATACTCTATCCCAATTTTCATAGCTTGTTTTCACCAAACAATTCGGAAACAACAATTGTAAAGAAATGCACGCGAAAATTGTTTACTGTTTACATAATGAGCAAAATAGAACCCTAACCCTACATTTAAATATTGAAGATCTGCGATAGACGAGGATAAACCGCATGCGCACATGCGCAGATCCCGCGCGATTCTACGCGAGGCTGCCATATTGGCGCCGTTTTTCGTCCTACCCCCCACCACTGATTTTTTGAGGAGCTCTTTTACTCTCTAGTCTTCTTGGTCTTGCAGGTTTTCCTCCACTCCTCCGTTCATAGGCATAGATAAGTTGCGTCACAAACCACAGACGCTACAAATCTACCTAGGGTTTTCCCCCGAAATTGAGGTGGTGATAATTTAAAAAGGTTTTTTTCTGATAGGCAATTATTTAAGGAATTTTTAGGGAAAAAATATTGTTTAATATTCCCGTTATTTAGTGACTAGCTAACTGGCATGCACTGTGGAATATATTTTATGCTGTGTCTAATCTTAACCAATGAGATGTCAAATTTTGAGTTATTGTTTATTGTGGCTATATATTTTTCTCATGTACTTTTTATTAGAGGACTGAAACCAGTTATTATTCTGATCATCTGATATCAACATTAACCACAACGTTGCGTACATAAAAATGCCAAAAGCATATAAAGCTTCTACAAGCTATACGCCAAAAAGGATATAATTGCATAATCGGTCAAAATTGAGAGGGTTTTAAAATAGCCTTAGGGGAAAAGTTCTTGAATGGTTGGTGGCACTGGTCTATGTGTTGAACCCGTTGAACGTTGAACCAGTTGAACCTCTAGTTATAAAGCTAGTTGCACACTGGCAACTTTTTAGTCTCGGTGATTAAAATATCTATATAGTCGGTTGAAAGTTGCCCGCTGTTGTTCCAAGCGCCCACTGGCAACTGAATAGTTACTTAACATCAGATTCAAAGTGGATTCCGTCGAGACTGCATGCGTTTGTGCTCGTTTTAAGGAAGAGAAAAAAATACAGAAAATTTTAGGTCCATCCATTGATTAGCACAAGGCTTATAGATGGACAATTTTCCATCCACAACTTTTTTTAAACACTTTTATCTGCATATTATTTTATTTTTGTGTCATACAGCGCGGGGCGTAATTTAACAACTTCTATGTCTAACGGCATGTTGATTTGGGCACGACGAAATTGCAACTGGAAAATCAAGAGCAATTTTTTAATCGCCAGTGTGCGGAGACAGTATGAACATGTACATTCTATTTTGCTGGCAACAATTGAGTTACCAGGAAAATAGAAAATAGAACGTGTTGGGATTTCTTAGTTGCCGCAACCAAATAATTGATGTGTGCGGGTTCTCATAAGAAATAATGTGTTCTATTTTTGTAATTAAAAAGTTGCTTGACTAAAGTTGCCAGTGTGCGGCTAGCCTAATACCTATTAAAATCTTTTCAGTTCATTGATTGGAAGAGAAGAAGAGAAATTTAACCTTAAATCTGTGGACATATTTGTGTAAAAATAATATTGAATTCATTTACCGATCATTGTACTGAAAAATGACGCAGAAATTAAGTGATATTAAAAATCAGTTAAGTAAATCATTACATGATACCTCTAAACCATGGACTTCTGTTTTAGATAAAGCTGAGAGAAAAACAGGCTTAGATAGATTGTATATTTTTATCGGTATTTAATTTCATAAGTATTAATTTTGGTTCTCTGTATCTTTTAATATTTTAGGAATAGTTGCAATTATTGGTCTGTGGCTTATTTTTGGTTATTGTGCTCAGTTGGTATGTAATACTGTTGGATTTCTTTACCCAGCATATGTTTCAATTCACGCTATCGAATCCAAGTCTAAAGATGATGATACAAAATGGTTAACCTATTGGGCGGTTTATGCATTTTTTTCCATAGGTGAATATTTTGCAAATCTCATTGTACACTGGTTTCCTCTATATTGGTTGGCTAAGGTAAGATGCTGAGATATAAAATATAGATTTTATTTAAATTAATTATGTCATCAATAAAAATAAAAGATGCATCACATATTTTATCACACCTTTATGATTACTTCATTTATAAATATTTGGGTAGTCATGTAATTGTATTCGCTATGTGCGCGACATGAACGCCACATAGCGTCCACAACTTTGTAGGCTGTCATGTAGGATGAAGGTTTCATACGGTGTTATGTAGTGCAATCTTTTATTTTGAACATTATTTATAAGTGTTGTATTTGGAAAGTACTGCTGCTGGTAGCAATAATGTGACACATGAAAAACTAAGTTTTACTGGAAAAGATGTAGCCAATTTAATATAGATTTTATGTAGTACCAAATAAATAAGAATAAATATAAATAAAAAAAAAGAAATGTTTATAAAGAATTCTAATTAATGTTGACTATTCATAATAAATGTTTATTTTTTATTATTTCTTTAATTATTGGGGGTGTCAAATTTACCAATACATAACAAATATATACAATGGCATCAACATGGTTAAATAGATAAGTCGGAATTTTATTTAAAATTTGAAAAAGTTATTAGTTTTTGCATTTTTCTTTCAACATGAATTCTGACACGGGCAATATTGTAAATTTCTTGAGTTTCCTCTCTGGAAAATTTACTTTTGTCCTCTAGAAAAGGTGGCATAACTATCCTTACTTGCTTCCACCTTCGTCCAAAACTGGTCGTAGTTCTGGAAATCCTTTGTCCTTCGAAATAATGTCATCTTCTAAATAACTTATTAATTCAGATTCTATTGTCATTTGTGAATTACTTTTCCTTCCACCTGCAACTTTAGACTTAAATGAAATAATGCCTCCAGGAGTAATACCAGTAAGCAACTTCTTAGTAAACGCCTTTTTGTTCATTTCTATCCATTTCTTGCATTGTTCTAATTTCCAAACTGCCGTAGGAAATCGATAAAATTTGCATTTACTATTTGTTGCGGTATTATTGCAATTTATAACACAGCAACTATAATGGCCCATTTTTAGATTTGTTTATGAATTAAGTTTTGTAAATACACATATGGTCTGACAACCCACTTTAATGCAATTTGTGTCTACTGCAAATGCTGCCATCAACTTCTTTACCCTCACCCCATACTTTGTACACAGCGAATACCTACACATTAGTGCAAGTGTACTATGACAACAAAATTAGATCAGTATAGTTTCTTAACGCAGTGGATCAATTATTATATTTTGAAATAGTTTAATACTTGAACAGCAAAAATAACATACAAAAGGTACTTCAACTATATGAATTATGTATTATGAATTATGTACAGCAACTAAGTCATGAAGTCTTAAATATCTGAATCAAATGCTTTTAAATATATATTTTTAATAATAGGGCTGGGTTACTGATATTTATACAATTACTAAATAATACTTTATGCTGTCAAATCTTTAAGATTTTAATTGTCTAAGTATAATCTTACTCTATGATGCTGAAAGCTTTGAACAGAAAGTAGATTACATTTTTTTAAATAACAAGGTTTTGTATAAATATAAGGTGAAAAACTAGAATTAACATCCAAAAATTGAATGATGATAAGTACCATGTTAGACAAGTGTGTTGGTACTTGTCTATTTAAAAAACTAGTCTCCTTGTGTTGATGTGACTGATAATTAGAGAGCGCCCTTTTTTTTCTTATGTGAAGTATTAGAAACTAATATTTTTCATCATATATATATATATATATATATATATATATATATATATATATATATATATATATATATATATGTGATACCACATTATTTTAACACTATAATAAATTTTATGATAAAACAGTAGGTTTAAAAAAGTAGCAATGTGTTACCGAAATATGTTTTAACAATAAAAAAGCAGATTATAGAGCTTTAGTATCTGTAGGCAATTAATTCTGTTTTCTAGTGCGTTTTTATGGTATGGTTAATGATTCCTGTAGAATGCAATGGGTCTCTCGTTATATACCGAAAAATTATTAAGCCATACTTTTTGAAACATCATCAAACTATCGATGAGACACTAAATAAGGTGAAAGATTCAGGTAAGTAATAATTTTCATGTGTTTCTTTGCCACATAGGCTTTATTGTATATAAAAAGCTTATTTGAAATACAGTTTGTAAATGATAATTTACTGACAAAGCTGCTGGCAAAAGGTGTTTTTTTTTTGTACAACTTTTCTTGATAATATAAAATACAGTGTAATTTGGTAAACAAAGAAATTCATAATAAATTAACTGTTACTGAAGTATATATAGTATATGTGAATAGGTAAATTATCTTACGCAAAAGTTTTTTTAAATAGTATGCCATATTTAGAATTAATTTATTATGTTAAATAAATTATTCATTAAAATTTCTGTATCAGTAACTCTCATTGTTCAATATCTTTAAAGTTCAGAATAATTTATGTGATATACAGTCTCCAAATTTACAACAGCTAATAGGGTTATATGTAGGTTAGCTTTCGGTTCCCATCTGGGACAAATGTCGAATCCTACCTGTGGCGGGTTTTATTTTTTGAAAAAAAAATTCATATCAAAATGTTTAACAACTACTGTAAAAGTCGATCGATCGAGGGGAGACACTGATTCATCTACTCACCATCTCCATGTGTACTTATGACTTATGCTACCAAATTTTGAACCAAAGTCGCTGATTGATATGAGAGTGCTTATATGTCAGTGACATACAAACAAGCTCACAATAATACGCTTATGAGAAGAGTATATTTTTTTATCCTACCTTAACATTTTCAAATGTTCAGTGAATTTAATACAAATTATGTACCATACTTATTTCTACTGAATATCATACATAAGAGAAAAGTTTCATGTAATTTATTTCTGATAGGAATATCAGGCACAAGAACTACATATTGTGATTTCATCCTCACTGGGCAATATCAGTGCAGAGTGCTCAATGCCTGATATTCTGCAGCAACTTGCAAGGATCCTGAGATTCAGGATTTACGGACTGTGTTTGACTTTATATATAATGTATTAACTATAATTTTACTCGTTGTTTAAATGTTGAAAACTGAAAAATTAAAAACTATATGTATAAATAAAAGCATTTTTTATATGGATCCGGATTACTGAAACAAAAGAGTAATCAATGACCTACGTCGATGCCTTTAAAAAAAAAAACCTTTCTGATACTGGCAGTACAGTGAATTTAAATATGGTCGGATGTCTTTGGTATGCTGAAAAACCAATGAAGAAAACTGAAATAAGTATCCTCTAAACAAAAGCATGTGGTTCCAGTCAACACCCACTGAATAACAGAGGTGTTGTTGTTCCAGCACATACAATACTGTAGCACATGCATACTTTGAAAAAATGTAGAATACAGGTCGATGTCCATTTTTTAATTTACTTTTTTCCAAAAACTTTCATAATATCCTGCATAATTTTGATGTAGATATATATATATATATATATATATATATATATATATATATATATATATATATATATATATATATATATATATATATATATATATATATATTATGGTTGAATGCAGATAAATTATTTTATATTATATCAGTATAGAAAAATATACATAAATTGAAACTATTATTAATTCCTAATACCAGGCAATGTTTATATGATGATACAACTATAATTCAGTATGTCACTATGGGTCAAAGCTTTTGTGTGGTAATAATTAAGTGTATACTGATAATACTCACCTTAATATAATTAGCTGATAGTAAAAACAAGCTAAAAAATGTTCTCTTGAAAACTAATTTGAGGATAGTAATCACAAAATGTGCACATTAAAATTCTCACGTTTTAATTTGTTTTACCTTTTATGCAAGTTTTTTTTCCATTGTACTGATTGTACCATTTAATTCCCTTATTCCCTAATAACGTATTTTAACGCATAACCCTGTTCATTACCGCACATTGAAGACTAAATTATGTACAATATTTTTAATGGGCTTAAACAAAGATATATTTTGTAGTAAATTAAGTTTAAACTTGATTGATTCAAATAATAAGTATGAAAATTTCATATTTTATACAAACTTGATTTTATTTTCCAGCTAACAAACTTCTTGAGAAAACTGACTAAGTATGGGACTACATGGAATTTTATGCTTTCTAACAGCAGCATTATATATGTAGTGTTATGTAGATATAACATAAAAGTAATATTAATTTAGTTAATATTAATTTGTTGCGCTTATAAACTGGACTGAAGACTCGAATTGTAACTAATATATATTTTTTTGTATAATTAATGTGGCTTGATACAGAAATGATCTAATATATATTAAGAATGAAATTGTGTTAGAGATTTATAAATATGTATTCTTGATTCTTTGGAATTATTTTATATATTTAATATCAATTAACTTCAAACCTAATTAATTTATTAACCTACTAAAATATAAATAGTAATACAAAAATAACATTTAATAAGTAGCCTTTTGTATAACAGATGTTGCAAATTTATCGATTGTTATTTGGTTAACATCTTCCTTTCCCCATTTTCTATTTCTAGTCATGTGTTGGTGACATTCTGTTTATTGTTGAAGCTACAATAATGTGGCTGCAACATTTAAGGCTTTAGTGGTATTTGGATGGAGTAGGGAAGGTGGTGTAGACCAAGCAGTATTCTTCTCTTTATCTTTTGACAATATGGCATTACTGAATATATAATTTATTTGTCCGATGTAATTAAAATATATCTGTTTTGATCTTGTGCAGTATAACCAATTGTCATATAAGAAATTAGTTATAAAAAGTTAGTTACATATATAAAATACCTTTTAAATGTACATATATGAAATTTTTATATTGTTTTTATTAAAAACCCAATTTAGTAAAAAGACGATGGAAAATATATTATTTATATTATAAACTGATGTAGACTGCAGCAGTCTACATCAATTTATAGTAGACTTCATATTGTGTATAAACTGATCTACTTTGAAATATTTCTTTAATTTTATATATTAATAAATATACTGCCTTGAATCTTTTATTATAGTAAAACACTGCTCGAATTGTTGTAAATAACAAAAGCTTAATAAATGTTTTATAATATGTATATTGATTTCTTTTTATGAAATTATTGTAAAATTGACAAACAACGATAACATATTTGTTCATACTCCAACCCATCTACAAATGCTTTATATAATAAGGATTAAACAAATTAGGTCAAAACAGCTATTCTCCTGGCGCTATATTCCGAGCACTGAATAACATGACAAAATTTGTCGTATTTATGTCTAATAGAGTTGGCACTAAAAATACAGTGATTGTTCTAAAAATCTAAAACCACCAAGACGCAAAGTGTCACCTATCTCAGGATATCGTTAACTGCAGACCGGTTTCGACCTTTCTATCTTGGATCTCGTCAGTGCAGTGTAAACGAGTATACCTACGACAGATAAAGCTCACATCTAGTAGACGTTGCTACGTTCCACTGCAGTAGAACGTACCAAACGCCATCTCTTGGTAGTTTCGAACAATCTAAATCACAGTAAAAACTTGAGATCATCAATATAACGCAAAGTTTTACTATTAGAGGGCAACATTCAAACTACAGAAATAAGGAGTTTATATGCCAACCCATCTGCAAATGCCTTATATAATGACTAAACACACGTTTAGTCCTTATTATATAAGCACTATTTCTGTAGTTTGAATGTTACCCTCTGATAGTAAAACTTTGCATTATATTTGTTCATGTTCAAATCTTTGTTGAACTAGTTTGTGTTTTATGTCAAGTTTTAAATGTATTTTATATCCAATAACTAATATATGAATATTTTTCCTTTTGTGTTATGGGTTGCTGAATGTATTTTTGTAATATATGAGCATTACTTCTTAATATAAATTTTGTATCCGACCCTATGATCTGATACGAATGATTTCTAAGTACTAGTTATAAATCCTAAACTACTCAGAAAAAGTATTTGAAATACTTTATTTTTACCTAAGATAATTTCTGAGACTTTTTTATGAAAATATATGTGTATGTGAATGAATTATTACTTTATTGAAACTTAAAAATATTTGGTGAAACAATATATTAATTTAATTTTGAATTTAGAAATTTCGATTTCCATATGTTTTTGTATACTAGAAATACTATATACTATAGTATATATAATATATATACTATAGTATAGTGTTATTTCAGATTAGACGGAGTTGATATTATGGACTGTCACTATGGATATGTCATCTAACTAACAGTTAATTAACTGCCATTCAAAACGTTAAACTAAATTTATCACTTCTTAAGTTGCCAAAGTCGTAATCCTTAAAATATCTTGTAATTTGAATTTGTGTTCATTTAAAACACATGAAGATTCAATAACTTCATCTAAAAAAATTTCAATTTTTGTAATATAATTAACATTTTCCATAAACTTCGATCAAATATCTATTTTCAAGAAGTCAAGAAAAATTAGTTTTCTGTTATACAAGATGATAGTTATTAAATTTCTATCCAAATACATGTTTTATGCAAAAATGAGTTTATCTTTTTAAAAATGTTCCAACGGTTTCTATCACATTTGTAATTTTTATTAACAAGGAATAGCTCAGTGAGTATTTTCTTCATTTGTAAATATTCTGAATGTCTGTATTATTTATTGAAACAAATGTTACATTATGTGGTTTTTGCATTTTGTGGATACCGTCTTATGAAATGTCCTAAAATAGAATTTTTATAATTTCTATTTATATAAACAATGTGTATCATATTTTGTTGTATTACAATTTTTTTAATATAAAATGAATTTATTTTTGTACATTGCCTTTTGCAAGGCTTGTATATATATTAATATTCTAAATTGGGATGCTAGACTTTTGTAATAGCCCAAGTAGGTTTTGTCATTTGAGATGTATTTTTCTGTATCTATATTATAAGTTGATATCCTTTGGTAATTGGTACTATACTACTTGTATATCTCCCTGTTAGAATACCTGGTTGAGTACTAGCTATTAGCACATGTATACTTATACATGTGCCTAGGATAGACAACTCAATTCATTCTAAAATTGGAAAATACATAACAGACCCCTACACTCTCAATTGAGGTACCAATAATCCAACTGGTATTGGAATCCTCTTAACACTTATATGACCATGTGTACCAATTCGGCCACAGTGAAACTTTTTCGGCCGCATTTGGGCACATGTTTTGGTGTTGTATTTTCGACTGTGGCCATATGAGATGCACTGTTACATTGAAATTGAAAAGGCGTTGGAGAACGATCCCCGTCCGGTCCCGGGTAAACACTTTTTTGCATCAGGTCAGGTTTTCCTCCGACTAGGCGAATTTTTAGATTAGGAATATATGTCAATTTTTATGCTGCATGTACGGCAACGTGATTTTTTTTAAACTTTGTTTTTAAGTGTAATACCGATTTAATGTCGAAAAAGAGCTTAACAGAGGCAGAATTACAACACATGTTAGAGAAAAGTGATTTTTTCGATAGTGATGACAGTTTATACGATAAAAATTGCGAACCTTTGGAAGTGGATGAAAGTAGCTGTGATTCTGTTTCTGATAATGCTACTAGAGTTATAAATAAAAGGAAAATCACTAAAGAAGAATCACGTAAGCCTAAAAAGTTAAAATTGTCTGGTAATATAGCATCATTTGAGGCAATCCCTCTACAAGTACACACGAAGTTTATGTCAGAAGACTTTAACTCTAGTTATGTGGAATCAGATAGTAGTTCTGATTTAGCTGATAATATTCCTCAAATTACACCAAGTACAAAAAGTGAGTGGGATATTCCTGATAGCGATAAACTTAACGAATTTACATTTAATCCTCCACCAGATAATATAAGTCAGAACCTAATAACATGTACTACACCAGCAGACTTTTATTTTCTATTCGTTGATCAAGATGTTATCGATTTACTTGCTAGAGAGTCAAACAAATATTTTGAGCAAAAACTAATTGAGGGCATCGTTGAAGAAAAAATTAAACCGAACTCTTTGGTCGCGAACTGGAAAGATGTGTCTTCTAGTGACCTAAAATGTTCTTTAGGGCTGATTCTCTGGATGGGTTTACATAAAAAGCCAACGTTGCGCGATTATTGGAGCAATAATCTTTGCTATAAAAATTTTGTTAGCACAAAATGTGGAATGAGCAGAAATAGGTTTGAATCTATTTTGCATTTTCTTCATGTTGCCGACAATGAGAACCATGATAAAGAACATAAGTTATACAAAATAAGTCCATTGGTGGAACTAACGAATACAATATTTCAAAAATGGTGTATTCCACAAGAAAATGTATGTGTTGATGAAACCACGATACCATTTCGGGGTAGGCTTGGATTCCGGCAGTATATCCCCAACAAACGCCACAAATATGGACTTAAAATGTTCAAATTATGTCCTATGGGTGGATATACTTATGCAGTAAAATTGTATGGTGGAAAGTCGACCAGACCAGGAAATTGCTACAGATATAGTGTTAACAGCTTATGGCACCTCTACTAAATAGTAGAAGAACATTAGTAACGGATAATTTTTATACCAGCATTCCATTAGCTCAACAATTAAATGCAACTAGTACACATTTGATTGGAACTCTACGTTCCACAAGGAAATTGAACCCAAAGCCTGTTTTATGTGCCACAATAAAAAAAAAAAGGTGAAATGACAGCATTGCAAAGCAATTCAAAAGTAATTGTAGGAAAATGGAAGGACAAACTGGACATTTTATTTCTGACGACTAAAAGTGTCCCAGAAATGCAAGATGTAGTTACTAAAAGGGGCACAGTGAGGAAATCTTCCACCATAGTGGAATATAACCAAACTAAATCTTTTATTGATGTGTCTGACCAGAAAGCAGCATATGCATCCACAGTTCTAAAGGGTTTGTGATAGTAAAATAATTTTCTTAAATCAAATAGTAACATCATTTGTTTATTTCTAGGGGTCAAGTGGTACAGAAAAATTATTTTTGAGTTGCTAACAAATACAGCGGTTGTAAATGCCCATGTCCTTTTTACTCAGGTTACTAACAAAAAAGTATCTATTACACAATTTCGTGAATAGTTGGTACTGTCTTTACTTCAATTCGACATGAATGAAAAGAGAGTGGGAACGGAACGAATTGGACCACTGTTTCACCGACAAAAAAAACACGTGGAAGATGTTCATCTCGTTACAGAGGCATTGCCAAAAAATATGGACGTGCACAAGCTATAAAATGTATGAAGAAAATGTCTACAACATGCATGGCATGCACTCAGACAAATCTCTATCTTTGTCACAATTTTTTTTCTACCCATGTTGTTTTGCTGAAAAGTGATGATGTCCAAATTTGGTACACACGGTCTTGTATATAGCAAAAGCACCTTGGTCTTCATACCGGACCGTGTGTATCAAACTTGAACACACTGTAAATTGATAATAAAATGTATTGTATTTTACTAAAAAGTGATTTTTTGTATCCCACACATTACAATATAAACATTATTGACACAAAATGTACATGGACCGGCAGTAAAGGTTTGTTATATTGGCCTGGTCATTAAAGTGTTAATGAAATTTTGTAACTTATATCATTATTTAATACGAAATAATATCAATAAGCTATGAAAATGGTTAAATATATCTGTATTTATTAACAACTATAAATACGCAGTTATTTCTAAGTTTCAACTTTTTCTGTAGCCTCTAACTCTGTTGACTTCCTATTTCTCCAGGCTGTCATGTAACTTGTAGGGTGTATAGGAAAAAAGCCAGCTAAACCTTAAAATGGTAGTAAAACAATATATAATAATAATTATGTATATCTAAAAGTACCTAATAACTGCTCTACGGGTTTTGAAACGATAGCACCATTTCCTATCCAGTGTCTAATACGTTCATAATTTAATGAGGTTAATTTTTCATTCCATTGATTTGGTAAAGGATCATATGTGCCTAATTGTTCTATTGGTGGTCGGTGAATACCTTTTCGCCTCTAAAATTGAGTTGTCACTGTTATGAGATCAGGAATTTAAAAAAAACTGAAATTTTACCCCAATAACTACTATATGGAAAAATGGTCTATTAGTACATCCTTTTCGAACAAATCTTATAATTTTTGTCGGTTTAATTGAAAACACACGAGTTCCATTGGCTGGAGAAACCATTATTTATAAAAAATGTTATATTTTTGAGTTAACTTATATATTATCGATGTTTAAGGTTATAATCATATAATTGTTTGACATGTGGTATGATTTGATGTCGATAAAGAAGGTAGTATTTAATTGTAATTTCTTTAAAGTAACTTTACATTACTTATTTTTATTTAAAAAAATAACATTTTAGATAGAAAAATTGTGTATTCCATATAAACAGAAGAATTTTAAAAATTCGTATGTTCATATCAGGCAAAGTGAAAGGTCAGCTATTTATTTGAAAAAAAAAAAATTCAAATTCAAGTCTCGGTAGATAAATATGCCGCGTTCAAATATGGTGACGGAGGCCATTTTACATGGTCACGTGATTTATAGTGCGTTGTGGGTTTGCAGAATTATTCAGGTATGGTTAACGGCCTCCGTTTTTAGTAATTAAAAAACCTAGTGTTAGTGAAAGTGGCTGGAAGTATTTATTAATTAATTTTGTATGTTACTAAGCTCCGTTCAGAAGATATTTGAGTTGATAAAGTTTTTAGTAATTTTATTTAAAACGATGTAGTTGTCAATACACAGATTAACTTTACAAACCTTGAAATGGCGTCTATCCACATGGTGATAAAAATGGTTTAATAGTACAGTAATATAAAAATTAAGTTTTCTGTGAGAGAAATCCCGTCGATACTTTGAAAGTTTGGAAAATTCGTGCAAATTATCCTCGTATGGCATAATAACAATTGGATTCTTTGTATGACGGCATTTTACAGTGTTGCCATTGTTACAATAACATCTAAACGGTTTAATTTGGAAAGAACAATTTTTCTACAATATTATTAATTATATTCTAAAATATATTTTCATTTAAGACATGCATATACTGTGAAATGTTAATGACTGGCTTAAAAAAAGATTATGTATATCATAAAATAGCAGCCGATTGTTTCCTTTTAATTAATGTTTGGGATCTTTGTTTTGGAATCACATTACATATATGACACTGACAATTTATTTCTTTATTTCAGATAGTTTGTAAATAGTATATCTGTACATACTGTACAAAAAAGATGAGTTCGAGCAATCGAACCACCTCTAAAGGTGGCAAAGGGGCGAAGGTTGATAAACCTCATAAATCAGACAAATCAGAAAGTGGTAAGAGCAAAATTTAATATGTTAAAATGTTTAATTTCTTCATAATTTATAGGAAAAGGTAGTGGTGACAAGCAACAAAATAGAGATGTAAATTCTAAAGGTGAGGATCCCAGTATTAAAGATAAAGTTAAACAGCTGATTGAAATGTCGCAGAGGTCTGAGGAAGAAGTATGTTTGGCTCTTCATGAATGTGACAATGATGTGCATCTGGCTATTAACATGTTATTTGAAAATATGGGAACTGTAAGTATTTCTTCCTGTTAGTACATAATGTCAAATATTCCTAAGTCATAATTGTCTATTTAAAAATTATAATTGTAAATTTCCTATTTGATGAAACAGAAAAACAGTTCAGTTTTTGATTTATTACACAACCTTTAAATATGTTTATATTTTTTTGGTGCCTTTCAGGGATTTATTCATTATTTGAACAAAGACATTGAGATTTGGTAATTGTACAGAAGTGATAAAGTCTCGAAAATGCTTACCAAGCTTTTCCTACCCCTCTATTTTCGAGGGTGCTGAACACGAATCTGGTTTCAGTTTCATCCGCTCGGACATAGTTTTCGAGGAAATGGATTTTCCACTTTTCCTCAATACATGCCATTTTCCTTATCAAATAAGTTTCACTTCGCTCTACGTAGATAGCTCATATTAATACCAGTAGATGCTACAACACTTCCTTTATACATATCATATATTAAACCGTCAGAAAACCTATTATTCATTACCATTTTCTTAATTTCCTTCAAATGTTTACAATTCCGATACAATTGTCGTTCATTGTAATATTTTTAATCGTACGCCCTCTATATGAAACCACATGTGCTGATTAGTATACAGGGCGCTCCAAAAGATAACTATGAATATTAACTGAACTAAATACGCTGTTATTTTGAAGGAACCTAACTTAACCTAACCATAATAAGTAGACAGGTTAGGTTAGGTTCCTTCAAAATAACAGTGTATTTAGTTGTTAATATTCATAATTAACTTTTGGAGTTTCCCGTATACTAATCAGTACATGTGGTTTCATATAGAGGGCGTACGATTAAAAATATTACAATGGACGACAATTGTATCGAAATTGTAATCATTTGAAGGAAATTAAGAAAATCGTAATTAATAATAGGTTTTACGACGGATTAATATATGATACGTATAAAGGAAGTGTTGTAGCATCTACTGGTATTAATATCAGCTACCTATGTAGTGTGAAGTGAAAATTATTTGATAAGGAAAGTGGTAAGTATTGCGGAAAGTGGAAAATCCATTTTCTCGAAAACTGTGTCCAAGCGGATGAAACTAAAACCAGATTCGTGTTCAGTACCCTCGAAAATAGGGGGGTAGGAAAAGAAAAATTTGGTAAGCATTTTCAAAACTTTATCACTTCTGTACAATTACCTAAGACTTTTATCAATACACTGATTTGATGATAAATTTTATTAATCATATCACTATATACACAAAGTTTATGTGTATACTTTAATTTGAATAGTTAGCATAATATATATTGGATAAATGATGGTAAGTTTAGAATTAGTAATCTGGAATTTGTTACGTCCCTCAGATTACGAAAACGATTTCAGAGCCTGATATTATGTTTTCACAATCCATTTTTGTAAACCTTTAAAAGTTACTCTCCAAGTGACGAGTTGCATATAATTCATTAATTTAATAAACTACCAAGTAACGTTATTTGCACCTTGTAATAATCAATTAAGGTTCATATTTCTCTATTTACTAAACGGCTGTTTTCGTGTCACGAAATTTTTAGGTCAATGTATGAAATGCTTTTCGCTTGAATTTTGGCATTTTGACGAAATCAATACAGTAAATCGACCCTTGCGAATAACGTAACTTTTGTTTTTTGATCCGAATGCTCTAGAGGCATGCTCCCAAGGCTCCTTCGATATGAACGAGGGAGTGGCGCAATATTATTGCGATTTGCTTACTCGTTTAAATTATTAAATCATTGTTTTGAAAATAATATGCATAATATAATAGCAAAAATAATAAAAATATATATTGTCACTTAAGTGTAAAGACCGGCACCAGATCAACAATCCAGATCTTAGATTGTGAATCTGACGATTTTAATTGATCCAGCGTATAATTTCAAACCAGAATATAAAAAAAAATAATCAATATAATCAAAAACTGAGATAGACGGTGTTTACGTTTAAGCGACGATATATATAATGTTATGGTAATTTTTTATAGAATTTATATTAATACATAATATAATAAAGACTGTATTGATATATATTGTTTATAGAATTTGTATAAACACTTATAACAGTATTTAACATTTGGGTAAATGCGCTCAAGAATTTGTTGTTAATTTGCAACTGATTAAAACATGGTGGTATACATCCATTCATCCATCTATTGAGTTATCAAAAGCATTCATATTTAATATAACATTTAATATTAATATTTGTTGAAGGATATTAAAATATATAATAGTTATATTTCAAAGCTGGAAATTATGTATGTTCATTAAAGGACAACAATTTATCAACCAATTTCCTGCTTGATAAATTTCTTGGATGAATGTATCACAAATTGAGGTGTATTTAATTTTTTTAACTATAATATAAATATTGCTTATAATAAATAAACATTAATAAGTTCATCACAAAATATAATACTATCAATAAAACATTTGACTTCATTGCACATCCGCAAAGGCCTTATGTTATAGTAACATTTGGTAATTTGTTATTTTATATAAGAATTTATATAAAATAAATAAAAAAAAAATTACATGTAACATATATATGTACGTCATTGCCAGAATTTATGCAGGATTCATTCAAAATTGATATGACTTGTTATAGTCCAATATGTCTACAAGTTTGGAGATTAATCTTAATTTCATAATTTATTTTTCCAAAACAATAGTTTAGGCAATATCTAGTTCAACTGTAAGTTCATAGTGTTAATTTTTAATGGATTTATTAGGTCCTATATCTCACAATCTGTTCTATTGTGCTCTATTCTATTGTAAAGAAAATACAATTTTTCTATGAACACCGATATAAGTTGCTAGGATGTGTGTTTCGTCTACCAAGTTTGCATTATCAGGAAATGAGTATGTCGGTTTTAATTATCTGATTTATAATAATGTTTAGTTTTAATCATATTCTGATGAAGCCAATAACTTGATTAGTTAAACGTGTGAAATAATGTGATAGTTCGACGTTCATGTAAAGCAGGTCCGCTTCCTATTTTTTTGACGCGTTGAAGGTCTCAGCCATCTTCAGGGAATATTCTATTGTTCTATTGTGATAACTATTTACCCTGTGACTGTCATTCTAAATTTATTAAAAAGTGGGTATTATGAACTTACATTTGTTATTAATATGTACAAGCCTCACATACCAGGTTGTTTTGAAAGTTTCCGAAATAAAAAATATACACAAGTGATGAGCAATATATATGTATAAATAGAAATCATTTTATAGTGTTTTAAAGGTGCGTGCCCATTATGTTTGCACTCCAATGGTGCTCCGCGCATCTGCAACTGCTCCAGTAGTGGATACATTCACACTTCCGAAGCGTGCAACGGTGTGCGCTCCATGGTAAGTGCTCTGCAGGCTGGCGGTTTTTTGGCGGACATAAAGGGGAGCTCAGTTTGTTCATGGATCTGGAAGTAATCACATCTTTAGTGTATACGTGTTGCGCATCACGCTCCGCGCTCCTATAAACTAAAAATGGAGTGGTCAGATGAGAAATGCTTGCGCTTATGGAATTATACAAAAATTTTCAATGTTCGGCCGATATAGCTTTATGAAATGTTGTGCCTTTTTTTATCACTGGTTCTACAATATTAAACAAATATTCAAAATCAGTAGAAGACATTCGCAAGAAATTTCTATAATGTCCACTCAATTCTTGTGATTTGAGATCCAATAAAAATTTATTTTTGCGTCTAATAAAGATTGGTCTCCCAAAACCGAGGAAGCATTCAACAATCTTCTACAAGATAATGAAAGTAAAATGTATGCTCCACTAGCAACTGATGCTGGGGACACCGTGTTCACTCGATGTTTGAATGAAAACTGGAGCAGAGATGTTTGTTGTAGGTTCGCCGCAGCGTCTATACTGGACCAGTTGGAGATGCGCGGAGCATTGTTGGAGCGCGAACATAGTGGATACGCACCTTAACGGTAGTAATTAATGTCTGAAAATGCTTTTATCTTATCCTCGAAAGCACATATCTCCCCTATACAAATAGAGTATAAACTGCCAAAATGTGTTATTAATGAATAACCTTTTGTATGCAACAATGGCATATACACATATTAGTTGTTTGAATTTTTCGGCATAATAAAGTTTATGGGCGAGGATTTTCGTGCTATGATGTGCGATTTAAAAAAAGTGGAAAGTTAAAAACTGTGTTTGACAATAAGAGTCGTGCTCAAACAACAGTATACTGGCGGTACAGTGAATTTTATAGTCGGGTGTCTTTGATATATGAGTGGGCATCCGTAAGTGCGGATTCTCAAGAAATTATCGATTTTGTCAAAAATAGCATATAAACCATAAATGGCGGATCTGTTAGGGCCGATGACGGTAGAAAAATTGCCCGAACATGCTCAAGAATTTTAAAAATAGCGAATCAAAATGAGAAGTGTTATTATTTGATATCATTATTGATTATGAAACTTGGATGTCAATTTGATCTGAACTAAACTAACAGTTTAAACAGTGTATGTTTAAGTTTTAAGAAAAGCCAACATATCAAAGGCACAATGGTGATAAACATTTTTTTTTTTTAAGTAGGTATCTAGTATCCGTTTATGAACACAAAGGACCACTATTTCTGCATGGTATATAAACTTCTTTTCTTATCTGATGTGTTTACAGCAATTAAAGGAACATTGCAAAAAATATGTTTGCATGGGATGCAGCTTCATGATGACAACGTGCCCACTTACTGTATCACTCACTCTCTTAACTTTTGCTGGGATACTCTGGTATCGACAGTTACTCATCTTGTGACTTCCTTTTGTTTCTCGAAATAAAGACAAAATTAAAAACATAATTTTTTGTTGTCATGTGCTGCATGTGCAAAGAGCATAGTTACCAGGCATAGTTATGACACATGTAATGCTGAATAGAGGCGACATACATTGACAAAATATTATATTAATCTTTTAGTTTCATTCTGGACCCTTCATCAGAAGACCTTCAATACAATATATAGGCCTTAGAATACATACAGCCACACGATGATAATTAAATAAATATAAGATTTTCCATTAAGAGGTTTTATTTTACATTTGGTGACTGACTGCCAAGTGTTGTTGTCATTTGT
The DNA here is from genome assembly GCA_037954035.1 of Rosalia funebris. Classification (NCBI taxonomy): domain Eukaryota; kingdom Metazoa; phylum Arthropoda; class Insecta; order Coleoptera; family Cerambycidae; genus Rosalia; species Rosalia funebris. The sequence goes on along the minus strand of JAZFAV010000026.1, from coordinate 17,387,271 downwards.
TGATAGTGATCACGTGATAAAAGATAAAAACTGTATGATAAGAAAATGTAATGATATGTCCTCTCTTGAGGTGTAGAAATATTGAAAATTTACTAAAAATATGGCGAACCAATTTACAGAGATACATTTATATTGTGATCTAAACTAATTGCTAATGATGGCATGGGATAATTTTTGCGCAAGAGAGCTTATTATTTTCATTAAAACAGACATTTATTCATACCTACATGTATTCTGCATGAGTTTTGAATATCTGCAATTAAAGTACTTTACAAAGAAATACTGACTTATTTTATACAAACTTTACAATAATTAAGCATGTGCTTGATGCAGATAAATGTGTATTGCCTTGCGCAAAAGTCTAAATTAAAATTTATATGATTACAAGATTTGTTTTCTGATGTATTTGGAACACAAATTATTATTTACGGATTATACACTCCTTTCTTAGTTTAGTACCATATGTTCGGTTTAACTGCAAGCATCATACGGAGAAACTGGAAAGAGTATTATGACATGCAAAAATACAAATTTTAACACTAAACATAGCAGTTGTCAATCTGAAGACTATTAAATTTGATTTTACAAATGTCCTAATAGATTAAAATTTTCTATACAAGGCATTCCAAACATTCTAAACAAACCACATAAATTTCCTCAGAAAAGAAAACGCAAGAATACATCAGCAAGGCTACAATATAAGGCTACAATATAATAATAGTATACAAGGCTATATGCATGATACAATAATTAATAGTTACATCAATGGACTAACAAAACCCATTAAATATCAACAGAAGAATTATTAATAGCTTTGTAAATGGTTTATAAATAACAACAGAGTGGGCACAATGGTGGTGTTTACTGGAAACAAAGTATACTCATATTTGATATTGAATTCCAGGATTATACATCACCCACAGAACCAATAAGTCTCTGGTTAACACTTAATGCGAATGTCCCATATTAACATCCTATATTCAAATATTAACAGTTGTACTAAAAAGAAATGTGGTACAGAACCATATTGAAAGAGACAACGTCAATGGAGCTATGCTCATAAAATCTAAGACCAACAAAAACATCAGCTTCAAAAATTGAGGTAGATGTACATATTACGGTATAATGGCCACCAATTACACCATATAAGAGGTGAAAGTTTAGTTCAAATGTAACCAGATTTGAGGACTGGAAAAGCAAATGCTCCAAATGGATATTCCAATATGCGTTCATATTTTATTCCACTTTTAAATGATAAGCTTCATAGATTTCTTGTATGTATACACCCCCCTCCCCAGAATAAAAGAAAATATTTTTGTCAAAAGTACACTTTTTAAATATTCTCTAATAGTAGATGACTTTAATACCAATAGTAATAGATCAAAAAAAACCAGTTGAATTATTTCATTAGGAATACTAATTTAATCAAATACGATGCCACAAAACTATTTCTCTATCGCCACTCAGTTGTCTGAGTGTGTATAAAGCAAAATGTATATTGTGTTGAAGTAATAACCAGACCTATATGTAAAATATCCGAGCTTCAATATCAAGATCGATTACGAATAAACATTCTCGAGAATAAAACTTTGCTTTAATCTCAATAAAACCAACATATTGAAATTAAGAAGATTAGAGAGACCTCTTTAACCTCCTTGATTGAAACTAAACACAATCATGTAACTTACCATAAGTAACTTTAAATGACACCTGTCTCAAATAGTCTGAAAATACCCCCAAAACAGAAATAAGGTATTACACATAAGAGTTACCGCCATTCATAATTTGATTGATAAAAAATAGCGCAGAATGTACAAGGAACATAGGAGTAAGGGCAATCTTGAAAACAACTTAATAAAAATAATATTCAGACACTTATTAAGGAATATAAACACCAATGGATCAGTATATCTCATGAATCATAAAAAAGGAAAATTATTTTGGTATGACATTAAGAAATTATCGAAATATAAGAATAAGTATATGACTTCAGAAACACTAAATGAAAACAGTCCCCATTAGTCAGGAGAAAACATTTTAAAGGTCTACAAGCAAACAATGAAATAATGACCATATATATATATATATATATATATATATATATATATATATATATATATATATATATATATATATATATATATATCGGTGAGAATGGATTATGGTGTTTCGAGCTGTTTTTCGAAAATTTAATAACCCGGAATTGGTGAGAATATACCAAAGAGATGGTTGGCGAAACTTGGGTTGAGCACTTCAGGAAGACAACTATCTTAAATGTCCAAGTCATCTGTACAGAAAGGAAAAGGAAGAACGAAAAAGTTAAAACACTTGATTGTTCCTCAAAGTCTCCCAACGTCAGTCCCAAGGAAAATGCATGGGATTTCATAAAGTTTAACTTGCAAGGTACCTGCATTTTTAATATAAGGGAGCTATCTTTTAAAAAATTTCAACCATGGAAATTATTTTTGACTATCAAAATTAATTTATTTACCATGTACTAATTTCTGTTTACTATCAAAGTAGTAATTGATAACGAGGATGGCTGGACCATATATTAAGTAAATTCATCATAGTTCTTAAAGAGCGAAAAAAAATTATGTTTTAGTTATTACAGTGGTGCAGTAATAAAATATTTTCTTGTAGAACAGATCTAGATCATATCTGATATAGATGTGCAGTGTGCTGAAGAAACTACGATTCTTTTCACATTTAGAATATTTTGAAACATTTAAATAATTTTCTAGAAAATCCAAATAAGTAACAAGTCAAATTGCTTCACCAATTAATTCCTCCCTAATTGTATTTTGTGAAGCCCTTTTTTTTGTATCATTTACTGTTTATCAATGATATGTTGTATCCTGATCAGAAACCATAACCATAAACAATTCGAGGAGAATAGTCTTTAGGATTAAAGGCTTGAACATTTTGTGTGTGAGAAATAAGGGAGACTTAAGCAACTATATTTGCTCAATTGTCTAGAAAATATAGAACTTACATGTAAATCATTTTGCAATGTCTAGTATAACTCCCTTGTACAGCATACAATCTAATGACCGATTTAGCATCATATGTGATTTTTCCATGAATTATATAGATTTAAAAACCTAAAGATTTATTGACCATTTTAATCGCTGAGCCAAAAATAATTTGAAGTTGTCTGCAGCAATAACATTTGTAATAAACGAATTGCAGATGTTTTTTTTTTCCAATTTAGATATGACTTACTAGCTATGTGAATTATTTCAAGGAAACAATTATAAGTATACAAATTTTTTGATATAAATAAATGGGGGTTGAATTTTATGTTTAGAATATATGTTTAAGCTATCTACCTGTAATGGGTTCCACTTACACAAAACATTTTCAATACTTACATGTTAATGTGCACTCAAAAGATAACATTACAAAATTAAAGATGCTTGTAAGTAGGTGAAGTGATGAAGGAACAGAAAATTGACCAGAACACAATGTGGCATAAACAACTACAAACAGCACAGTGTGATTTAAATATTAAATAGTAATTTATTAATTTAATTTATGTTGCATGATGCATAAGAAAAACTAAAAGATTTTAATTTTCAAATGGTATATTGTTTTGAAACTGCTAATCAATTTCGTGTTTGACAGATTGTATTTGCTCTTGCAAAGTTGTTTTAAACTTTGTATTAGAAGTATGGTATTTCTTCCAGTGTGTAGAAAAAGCAAAGAATATATAAAAATTTAATATTTTGAAAATAACCTTGTTTAAAAAATGTTCAATTATGAGATATTTTAGATTAGATGAATGTTATTTGATATTATAGATGAATATTATGGAATGTATTAATATATGAGGAAATAGTTTTTTGTTAAGTATTGAGATTAATTTTTATTTCAAACAATTTTATCACATTCTATTTTGAATGTAGGTATTATTATTATAATGATTATTCACCCAAGAATGTTGAACACATAAAATATAACATTCACAGGAAGTTAAATTATAAATTAATTATGCATTAGGTCTTGTATTCAGAGGAAAAGTAAATATGTAGTTTTTTGTTTTTCTATATATATTATATTTAATCATAAGTCATACAGAGCTGGCAGCTCCAAATTTTAAATGGACTTCTTATGTGTGGTAGAAAAGAAATGGAAAAACTCAAATTCTAGAAAGAAACAGCCTTTATCTACATTGTTGTCACTAACGGCTTTCACCTAGATGATACCAAGAAGCTAATTTCTAAATAATAGAGCTGCGGGGATGCATACGGTAACCGCGGGACTGGTTATAAAGTTATGGGATTGGCTGCAATTTAAGATATGTAGTGTTATATTTGTATAACACTAAATATTATTTTTTATTGTACGTTTGTGTTGGTGAGGCAAATTAATGCTCAACTGGGTTTGCAAACTTTTTTAAACAACGGAGGAGAGAGCACAGTTTATTAAGTGGTAGTTTATACAACCCAGGAGAGAGCACAGATTATTAAGTGGTACTATGGAAATAATACTGTTTTGGAAATTGTCACGTGATTTACATTTGAATCTTTGGAATGCGTGACGTCTAGAAATTCCCCAATCATATTATAAGTGGAAAAGGTTTAATTAAAAGGCCTCCAAGATCCCTGACAGCCTTAAATGATTTTTTTTTATGAGAATATACAAAAATGAAAACTTATGGACATGAACATCAAAGAGCTTATAACCTTAATGAATTAAGTTCTAGAATTGCCCTAGAAAGTGTGGTGATAGAGAAACGTTAGAAAATAATTCTTTGATCCTTTAGGATATTGTCTAGTGCAACAAGGATACATTTTTGAGGCTCCTATAAAATAAAATTCTGCAAGAATTTGCATATTTTTTGTAGTTTGTTTATTTTCTGAAGTATTTATATACATTCTTAGGACACTTTGTTTCATTTATTTACAACTTCTTAAAACATACTATATATTCTAGGACGAAGTTGACATAGCTTACTGATAGTAAGGCTATGTCATAGAAGGTGCTAGTCTTCTCAAAGAAGTAATAAGAATGGAGGGGCATAACTAGGGGCGTAAAATGAAATAAAAACACCTAATCGAAAAATGCATTTATTTAGTTATGGTTAACTTTGGCATCATGGCCATAGTCTCATGGTTGGCTCGTATAGCGTACATGGGCTTGCTATTTCTCTTCTTTTCTGTCACGCAGAAATAATCCATTTAAGATTTGGAGATACCAGTCCTGTATATATACATACATATATATGCTCTTATTAGTAATATTAAAAAAAGTTAATAATAGCAGCATGCAACTTGTGTGTATTGCTGTGGACTGATTGAACTAAAGAAGGTAGACAATGTAAAATATGTAAACAATAGCAAAGACTGATTAAAGGGTGCAATGGTACAAATCCTACAAAAATATATACATAAAAGGCTAGCAATAAAAATATGTATGTATATAACAACATAAACTTATTAATTATGAAAACAATAAACTGGTAAATAATTACATTATGCCTATAAATAGTGCTTTCTTACAATTGTTTAACCATTTGTATAATAGTTGTAAAGATGTATCAGACACTTTCTGAATGAAACACAAAATAATTACTGACACATTTTTAAAATGTAGTAATTATTATACATTAATATATAAATTATACATATAAAAATATATTATACATATTAAAATATATTAATTATACATAAAATTCCAGCCACTTCTAGTAGTATAATTACTAGAATTTTATGTACAATAGAACTTCGGTAATCCGGGCAGATATAGTTTAGGTATTCGTCCGGATTACCGTAGTTCGATGAACATCTTTGATTAACATTTATGAAGTCAAGTTTATTTACTCCAATATTAACTCAAATGTTTTACAAATCGACATATTCTAAATGTACAGACACAAATATGTACATATACTCGTACATACGTATGAAACTGGCGAAAAGGAATATTTCAAGTCAAAAAGCCAAATTTTTTTTTGAGTAATATTCTCGTTGTGAGGCTTTCTTGCTAGTTCTATATTTATTTCATTAAGAGAACTTCTTGCTAATTCAATTTGTTTTCTTCCGCCTATTGCACACATTTTGAAAAACACTACTGTTTCTGAATGTTTGATTTTTGTTGCAATTTCAATAATATCCTCTGCTTCATCATTTGTGTTTTATTGTACCATTTCAATTATGTCTTCGTCGCCAACATTATCAGCAACTACTTCGTCCCTTCCTGTCGCCCAATTTGTAATTTCTTCATCAGTCAGTTTACTTTTCGGATCTATAACTCTTAACATTTTTTTCCAAGTCATCCATTTTCGTAGCTTCTTCAAGTAGGAGTATTTTTCTTAGATCGGCCAGCGAAATATCTTCTTCATCTGACACCAACTGAGCTTTGTAGCCAGTGTCCGGATTACAGAGGTAAAAATTTGAATGTGTCCGAATTGTAACCGGTGTCCGATTGACTGGAGTGTCCAAATTGCCGAAGTTGCACTGTTATATAGTTATAAATAAAATTCTAGTAATTGATTCATTTTGTTATAATTGGTATTGTGATATTTGGTAATGAAGGTAACCACATTAGTCCATTTATTACTTTATGTAAGTAACAAACTTTCTTTTCTTGTATGCTCCAATGTATTTAATCTAAGATTATTAAGCATACACTCATAAGTATAATTTTCTCTTTGCTAACCCAACTTAAATGCACAGCATCTAATATATAAATTTTAGTATTATAACAGTATTCTGAAAGTGAGCGGAGTACTGAACAATATATTTTAAGATGTTAATTAGACCCAATGAGAATAACAAGACCAAACATTTATAAAGATCTAGATACTGTTCTTTTTGTGAGTGTTAAATATCATTTTATAATCAACATTTATCCCCAATATGGCATATTTGGAACCTCTTCTAATATTGTCATTAATTTTATACTAGCTACTTAAAGATTACTGATTTTTGGAAATGTTATTTTGAGATACTTTTTCAAATTTAATTGTAGGAATTTGTCATTACATCATTTTGTCAAATATCCAAATCACTTTCAAGAAATAATAAGTTTATTAGCAATATGCTCAATATGAAGAATAACATTATGTTACATAAATGGAGTATATGTTTTATTAGCCAAATATCTATATTATCATGTATATATTTACTACATAGGTTCTTAAATATTTGTACATTTTGACTTTATGTCCATGAGTATATTATTATGCTTGATTAAACCATTGATATAAACTATTTTGGTAATTTATTCTCACTGCACGGATTTAAAAATAATTTCTTGATCTTGTCATGTGCTCGTGAGTATTTGATATAAAACTACAATATCTAAAAAAAAAATTAGGTTTAATTATAAGGAACTAAAATCATTCACAAATGAACGATATTAGAATGTTTTTTTTTAATAAGAGCAAAGCACAATAACGTACACCAATAATATTCTTATTATTAATAGCTTTGTAACAGTGGTATAGAACTGTTTGTAAAATACTTTCATAGGAGTTTTGTTTTTGGAAACCTGATTCATATTTGTCAGTAGGTTATTAGATTCACAGTTAACTATTAATTGTTTATTAACTACACTTCCCAATTACATTTCATAATTTGGAACCATATTTAGAGGGTAATCTCCCTCCTTTAATATTGCGAATTTCGGATGGGGGAGGTACGTTAGTCGATCGGTACTATGACATGGAATTTACCAGATTCAAGTCTTGTATTGATGGTTAAGTTATAATGGTAGTAATGTAACCGTTACAACAAATAAGCTGGAATGCCAACAGATTCATAATATAGTTTCTATGGGATTTTCATAATTTGGTGTAATATTTTCAGTATCTATATTATAATTAAAAATATCCATATTTTCAAAATTATATATAGGAACATGAATATTGTTAGTATTAGAATATACTATCGAAGGAAAGTTAGCAAATCAACTTTCTTCGTTATTATTAGAAGTCTGATCACTATATTCAATATTAGATGTTAAATTATAAGATTTATTTCTAGCATCGACATACTTTCAAAAAGACTGGATTGGAAATAATATTTGTCTCATTTAATTAAATGGTTTCTATAGCATTGGTTAATTATGTATGTTATGGTGTTTCTATTATTTTCCTAATTGTGTGAAATAAATGTAATCCTGTCTCCTCTTGTATGTATTGAACTGTTTGTAAACTGATTTTTTTCTGGAATATTAAAATAGCTGGCATTTAATATAATTGCCTACATCATTAGTACAAATAGAAAGGCTCTGCTCTAGTTGATCTTACGTTCTAAAAGGAACAGTACTTTTTAAATTTAAAAAAAACTGTTTTGGATATATTCGAATTTAAAATTTTTTAAAAAGAATGAACAAAATTCAAGATGTTTTTATGTATTTTGGGCATGTAAAATAAATTTTTTTTAATTAGTAATTTTTGATATTCACTTTTTTTAAATTTTTTATATAAAAAATGAGTTACATAGGATGCATAAATTATTCATGCATAATCATGTAATAAATTAATTTAAATTGTACGATATGTCACTGTGTAGATGTATCCTTTCTTCACATTTGAAACGTTTCTTCACGTTTTTTTATTATTCATGAACTTGATATTTAACCTTATATTTTTCTTGCCAGGAATATACCTCTGGCCCATATTCACGCAACTGGATTTGATAATTCTAATTCTTTTGATTTGGTTGATGTTGATAAACCAACTTGAGTAAATTATATGAAAATTGTTTAAAATTAAAATCAGTTTTGAGTAAATAATTTTGATATTGTGAATTTAGAATAAATGTATTTTTGTCTCATTTACATCTAATTTTTTGTAAAATACGAAAAACCTTGGCCTTTTTTGACTTTATTAAATTAAATAAAAACGGAATTATTAATGGAATAAATTATCATGTAAATTATATGCTAGTAATAGATCATCAAACTGAAAGTTATAACCTTTATTGTGCTTCCATTTTATGGAAAAACATTTTTTACAAATACCTACTGGTTAAACTATCTTGGGCAGTTTTGTCATACATGGATAAAAACAAAAGTAATTTTTAGTTTTAAGATAGATTCCTTAATTTGGTTTTTATAATTTCCTAAATATAAAAATATATTTTATAGCTATTAAAAAACAGACATTGTAAAACTAAAAAAAATATGCTACAGTGAAAAATATATCCCTTACATGATTTGATAAAAACAACATATTTTTATGACGTTATTTTGTAGGGTGAGTGGGAAACACGTGTTAAAAAGAAAAAAAACAGACAAGCCTCAACTGGTAAACAAGAGAAGACAGAAGAAAATGCGGAGACAGATCAGTGTAATGGTACAAGTCCCCCAACAGGCGGTGCACCTGACAAAGAGAAATTTCGTAATAAAAGTGGTGGACCACCTCGCTTGTATGGCCGTAATAATGATAATCGTGGATGGCGTGGTCGAGAACGGCAAGAAAATGAACGTAACTTGAATGAAGGTGGACGTCCTGATTTTCAGCGGGATAGAGATCGTCGGGGCAGGCCCGGATCAATAAGGGGTGGTGGTGGTGGAAGAGGTAGAGGTGGTGGCCGAGCTGGTGGACGGTATCCACCCAGAGGCAATAGAAGCAACTCTTACAGCAAGCCTATTGAAACCTGGGATAATACTTGGGATAATAGTACTGCAGTTGCTGCAAACCACAATACAGGTATGTTAATATAATCAAGACTTTTTTTACTATTCGAAAGGTATAATGCAAATGAAAACAATATTAATGGAGACTAAAATCACCTAAATCTAAAATGTTTAGTATAGGACAGACTAAACATTTAGTCATCAATATTACAAACCACATAAATGTATAATATCATCTTAAATTTTGACGTGGCATTAATAATTAACTTTAGAGGCCATTAGAAGTTGAGCTTTTTTTTTGTTTTGAGAATTGTATTCTATGTATTACCTTTTTTAAATCAGTTATAAAATATAAATTTGCATTCTCGTAATTCTCCAAACATAATAAATCACCTTAAATTTAAAATTAGAGATGAGAATGTCAATTTCCATGATAACTGCAAATAAATAAAAATAACTGCATCATGAGATAATTGAGAAATGACAAAAATAATAAATTATAACTACAACCTATACATTTGTAGATCATCTTGGAAAATACTTTTTCTTTCATGTTTAACCTGTGCCTACATCAGTTACAAACTGGTATGAAAAGAAACAAATTAAAATAATAAATAAAAAAGTTGAATTACTGAGACTTAAATAGGTAAGATCACGGATAACAAGAGAAAGAACTTACATGGTCTACTTACTACTAAAAACTAAACACTATAACTGAAGTTAAAAAAAATACCATGAAGTATGTATATTAATATGAAGTGTTAAGAATAGTTGAAGCATTGTAGTTCCTATAACATTCAAAAGGGGTAATTGACCAATGGGCCATAATATATTCCTGGCAAATTGGATAGCTGGGTAACATGCCTGTGCAAATTTTAACTATGCAATAATGGTAATACATTTCTTGAGGCTTCGATATTTTTATATAATGATTTTATCATAGGAAAAATAGTATGGATATTTGTATATTTAATGGTGTTAATAAAACCTGAATGAGTTCATTATTGCCTACATCACAGGTGTTTTATTATACCTTTCTCCATGATACATTTTAATGCTAATGCATCCAGATCTAAAGTAGTGAAAAGAGACTGTTTGATTGTCATTATCTTTGAATATATGAATTTAATATTGGGTTTTTGTATTTGGTAGTGTATTGTATACTACTTATATACAGTTTTGCGTAAGTATTGTGAGTAATATATAGGGACCACATAAAGGTTGGAACAAAGTTGATAAAATCGTTACCGAATGAGTAAAAAAAAAGGTTATGAATAGATCTATTTAATTTTTAGATACACATTTTGTGGTACACGTATATATTTTCTTCACATCATTTTTAAAGGTATAGCTCATCGATAGCCTTTTTTAAATAACAACAAACGCCCTTATCTCATGCTATTAAGGAATAATTCATGACATACAATTTTCTAATAGGTTCAGTATCACCATACATAAAAAATCTCTCTTAAGGGGGACTTCTGTTGTGTCGACCTCAAAAAATTGTTGTTTTTTTTTTCATTTTTCAATACTCTGAAGCCTCTAGAATAGCCCTCAAAAAAACCTTTTTATCGTATCTGCCCTAGAAAATAGAGATGGGCGAACCCGGTCCGGCCCGTTCCAAGTGAACGAATCCGGAGGCGGAACGGGCCAGACTTAATCCACGATGTAGATCAAACCGGGTCTGCGACTTCACGGTCTGAAACGAATCCTGACCTGAGCTGAATGCAATTGAGTTGACTCATTGTCATAAAGTAAATACCTGCAACCTGCATAGGACAAAGGAATGAAAGAAGATTTGCCCCTCTGAGTAGGCTTTGGCTTTTTGGGTGGTTTATATTTATACTTATATGTTTATGTGGTTTATATTGTACATAACAAAATACACATAGCTGAAGTACTACAAATGTACAAACAAATTTAGATTTATACAAACAAACCAATTCCTATCGAAAAATATTTTATTATAGTATAATTTGTCAATAAAATGTGGTAATATAATAATACAGTACATAATAATTTAATTTTATAATAATATTCAAGGGTGAATGATAATAAAAATATCCCTTGAGTTGATATTGATATTATTGATTTTTAACCACCACATAGGTATCTACCTACCTATATAAAAATAATAACAAAAAGTAATTCAATAAATTTTTGTTTCCTACCTAACTAAGTAAACAGTATAGGGAATAATAAATAAGTAAATAAGTACCTACTACCTATAATCTACTTACACCCATTAAGAAAAAAACAATGCAACAACTACAAAATCTAAATAAACATTATTGTTTTCCTTTTATAAAATGATTTATTATTTTCGGCGCTTTTCAGCAACCTAGCATAATGTAAAAAAATGTGGGCACAGGTGGCTCCACATCACCTATTGAATATTAACAGCCCTGGTGGTATTTTTTTTATATAGTAGTTTTAAGTTGTGTAAATACTAGAAAGTAGAAACCCTTATTTAGCTAGTACTCAGAACCAGGGCCCATCCCTTTCTCATGGGTAACAAAAATGCCATTATTACATGTAATAAGTTTTAATGCCCCAGCCACTTGTTAAAACCCTTGAGAGTGGGGTCAATGGTTTATTTTATGACAAGCCTGGCGTCGAAATTAGTTCTTAAGTTAGTGGATTGTGGATTCCCGCATCTCGCCCCTTCAGATCCCTGGGACGAACCCATTGGAACGGGTCCGCACGTCCGCAGCCGGATCGATTCAAAGGAACAGAATCCATCTGCGGAGTCCGCCCATCTCTAATCTCTACTAGAAAATGAGTTACACTGAATTTTATGACGGCCGCTCGGGTCGCGCCGCGGGCGGTCTCAGAGTCGGGCCCCCGCTACCTGAATTTCGGTCCCAACCGGCCTTTGAATAGACCTCCAACAATGAAAGCAGTCCCTTCACAGAATAGATGTTCCTTTGAAAAGAAAACATCTGCTTACCTGGATAGCTGTTTCTCATAGAGGAATGTCGAGTCTGTTTCCAAATTTAGTAGCGTCGAAACTTCCGTTCGCTTCGCGGGTACTTATTCGCCTCAAAAATAAGTTTTTCTGCATCGCCTGAAAGTGAATTTTTATAAAAACAATGGATAGATAAAATCGGTTCTTTTTGGCCTTGTAGAAAAAGGCGCAGAAGTTCTCGTGGGAATCAACATAGTTGCAAACAACATACATCACATCGGCTGCAAAGTTGGACGGTGGCAATTTTGATGTGCTATCAACTTGGAACTCTGGATACTGCATTTTGAACTTTGCACGGTTTTTTCAACTATCGCGGAGAACATGAAATGCAAAGTTTGTGACAATGCTATCACATCCAAACAAAATTCTATGCGTGGTTTTGAATTTTATATTTTGCAAGGTTAAGTGCGGAATCATATAAATATGTATCTACCTTCCTGACTCCAAGTACAGAATGCGTTTGAGGTAAATGAACGCATGGTGTTGATTATGCGTTTTTTGTGGGTAGGCTTGTCTGGTATAAATTTATTTGCTGGACTTATGGATATATTTACTGGCTTTTGCTAACTATATCTACTTATTACGAGTGCATGTATGAGGAGAAAGAAAAGACCAAAGCAGAAGGAGGTGACGAACATGAGTTGGCAGTATCAGGTGATGGTACATGGAAGAAAAGAGGATTCCATTCTCTTTTAGGAGTCACTTCACTTTCTCTTTTAAGAGTCGGACGCAATTACAGAGATGTTCACTTGCTCTTTGGAGTGTTATGGTGTTGTGAATTTCAAGTATATGAGGGATGGTGATAGAGACATTCAAAGCAATTTTAGATTCCGATTCGTACAATTAGTGTTACAACCAGTGATAAAGAAGAAAGAATGTGTAGGCCCTGTAGAGAAACACATGGGGATGAGGCTGATAACTGCAAAGAAGACTATATAAAGACATCGGGGACAAGGGCGTTGGCAAGTTTTGATAAAATGATAGGAGAGCTTACTAAATTTGATGGATTGGCCATTAGAAGGAATGCAAATTCGTCTGTTGAAGAAATAAAAAAGGTAATCTGGGCCATGTATTACCATAAAAGTTGAACAGATAAAAAGTCACAATCTCAGTACTGCTCGCCGGGAGAGATGAGTTGGTGCAAGTGAAGAGTAGCTGAGATGCAAGGTACTCTGGAGACTTTCAGGTATGAAAATCTGCCATTGTGCAATAATGTCAAGCCTGTTTACGAAAATTTGACAAACGAACTTTTGGAGTATTATCTTGGAGCGAAAACATAGAACAGCAACGAATCCCTAAACGCGTTGATTTGAATGTTTAGTCCTAAACACATTCATTCGGGGGAAAAAATAGTGGATATTGCCACTTTTTTGACTGTGTGCGTTTTTAACGATGAATACATCCCTATTTTAATGATTCTCGATGTCATGGGGTGCAAAATCGACAAAGAATCTATTTGCAGGCAGCCGCGACAACCGCATTATCCAAGTCGAGAGACGGGTGTTTGAGGGCTCAAAAAGGGTCAGGCTAGCCAAAAGACAGCAAGAAATGGAACGGTACGCGTTTTTTCGAAGAAGAGGAGGGTACTTTGTAGGGTCCAGGCATTGCATATTAAATGTAAGTTTGAATATTTTGTTGCAAACTATTTTCAAAACTTTAAATGCGTTTTTCTTGAAACCATCTTTATTCAGTTGGCGTGCAGTACTTCGATATAAAAAAATTGTTCCAATATAAAAAATAAAGGCCTTAAATTGTTCGGCAGACATGTCAGTTTTGAATTTCTTGTCATTTGTAGAGTTTTTGGATATTCAACTTGAATGAGGTAGGAATGAATATCACAACCCTCTAGTTTAAGAATCTCATTGATTTTTTAATTTGAGATCACTCAAAGGGGAGATACCCTGCACGTCATGGCGCCGCGGTTTTTTTTTTGGCGGGGCTAATTTAGCGCCTTCATATTTCATCTATCGTAAATAAAAAGATGCAAAAAATCTTTATATTTATTTTACTTTTCCCAGAAAAAAATTGCGAAGTTAGGTATCAAAAATAGGCCATCACACGAGAACTCCCCCTTAAATGGCATGATTAGATAAGGGTGTTGTCTTTAAAAAAACCCGTAGATATCATGACTCCAACAATGATGAATCAAAAAAAATATATAACCTGTTTGAACATTTTTTTCCCACATATATAAAGAGTACTCTATATATTTTACTGTTACCAAATAAAGAATGGGGCTAACTCACGTAATAAAAAACATCACAAATTTCAAAAACATATTTAAAGATCTGTTTATATAGAACATTCCAGTGATTAGTATTTATAGGTTAGGATAAATAGTATTTATAGGTTAGGAGTTGTGATCCTCTGTGAAATAATATATTGTTCATGTAGCCAACTGTCATTGTGGAACATATTTATAGCAGTTATTTTTATTTAATTTTGCATGTATTATTCATTTCATTGCTATTTGCCAAATAAAAAACTCTTATTTTGCCGATAAACAATCTACCTGAGCCTAGCCATAAAAACAAGCCATGGTATGAGATAAGAGCCATTTGGAATTTTTTATTTGGCAAATAGCGATGAAATAAACTATATACCCCGTTATAAATAAAGATAATATACATAATATACTAAAGAATATTGTGAATTTTTAACATATTAAAGTGTACGTATAATCATATCAATCATATTTAAACAGAGGAAACATGGGATGAGTTTCCTGGCGCCGATGAATGGTCAGCTGAAGAATACCAAGGTAGTTTGGCAGACACAAAAGTATTTACGCCCAGTATTCAGCCTACTCTGGACGTAATTTCGGAACCTAGTAACCAACCAGCAATCGAGGCTTCTCTTACGAGCCAGCAGTTGGGGCAGTCTCTCCAGATGGGACAACAATCTGTCCAAATCCCATCTCCAAGTCCTGTGCCTATGGTGGGTACATTGACTGCTGCACAAACCCAGTATTTCTCACAGTTACAGCAAAATAGTGACACTTTGAACAAACAGTATGCTCAGAGTCAGACATACCAGACTCCGACCTATGAAAAGAATCAAACACCTTACAACAGTTCTACTTCACAGCCTTATAGTAATACTCAACAATATGTCAACCAGACAAACACATTTGCTACTAGTGGTTTTCAAGTAGCAAATAGTGGATACAGCAATACACAAGAACAGGCTCCAACTCAACCACCTACAAGGGCAAAAACACAGAGGGCGAGAGTACCACCTCCATCCAAAGTAAGTATATTTGACTGATTGAGGGAGAAAATTAATTGCTATAATTGTTTTTTTTGTAGAATAATCTAGTAGATTATCCCGCATAATGTATAAGGGGTTAACGACTACAGATTTTGTTAGTTGAACTTTCATTAGTAATTATCATTTTAAAATTTTAAACGAATAATAATAGTATCATTGCAAACTTAGGCTTAAACTTTATTCTTCATTGAGTATGTCTTATTACCTTTAAAGTATGAAAAAGAAAAATGGTTTATGAAAAATTGTGGAAAATTTTATAAATGTGATATACATGTTAGCTTTTGTTCGAAAAGTTAATCAAATAATATTCATCGAGTAAATAGTCGTCTAAGCTTGAGAGTATTTGTTTACAATAACTTATAGTTAATGGGGTTGAATGGCATCGTCTAGGTTCAAGTGGCTGCGACGGGACCGCTGAAGGCGGCAGATAAGTTAACATACATTTTTTTTCAATTATTTATACAAGGTGTAGAGAATTATACAGTATTGAATACAAGAATAATAAAAAAAAAATGACAATTTTTGTATACATCCAACCATTCTAATTTATTCTAACACTTTCTAATTTATTCTAACACTTTAATTGAAGTATGATCTTATATACTGATTTACTTTCTTTGAGATTTCTCAAAGATGATAATTTAAAGAAGTTTTGTTTAGTTATTCACATCCATGAATTTAATGTTTGAGGATTCTGAGTTTTTCGAGTTCATTGTTTCATGCATATTTGAAAGTATTAATTTTAACAGAAAAATAAAGGAATATTTTCATAACAGTTTTTAAAGTCTGTTTTGAATAAGATTTTTATTTCTGTAATGTATATCAATGAAGAGAATACTACTTATACGATATCACTGCAGAATATAAACTGCCATGAAAATTAGTCTTTACTAAAAAAATTTATAAAAACTATTTACCACATTAATTTGATATTTTTTGTATTTTGAATATTTTCTCAATGAGTACCTAGTATCTATTTAAATATGTACAGTTAAAATATTAATCTCTTTAAATATCAATATTTACTTTAAATATTTACCACTGGATTTAGGTGAAGTAGAAATTTTTAATTTATTATAATTTTTAATTTCTGCTACTAATAACTAATTTTGAAAAGTTAGTTACGGACTTTGTTCGATGTGAACAATAAGATAACAGCTCCTAATTGGAAAAATTAATTGTTTTCTTAATTTATTGAATAAATAGCAACGTGAAAAAAAATATATATGTATATGTATATGTATGTATATATATATATATATATATATATATATATATATATATATATATATATATATATATGTATATATATATATATGTATATATATATATATATATATGTATATATATATATATATATATATATGTATATATATATATATATATATATATATGTATATATATATATATATATATATATATATATGTATATATATATATATATATATATATATGTATATATATATATATATATATATATATATATGTATATATATATATATATATGTATATATATATATATATATATATATATATATATGTATATATATATATATATATATATATATGTATATATATATATATATATATATATATATATATATATATATATATATATATATATATATATGTATATATATATATATATATATATATATATATATATATGTATATATATATATATATATATATATATATATATATATATATATATATATATATATATATATATACACTATCGGACAAAAGTAAAGCAACACGGTAATGCAACAATAAATAACATTAATTATTTGCGAGCAGTGCATGCAAACTTCAGCATATCGCATTGCCGTAATACGTTGCCATAGATGTGCTTAATAGACATTTGTTTGCTTTGTTTATTTTGACAGTTCATGGTGTTTTACAGAGAATTGTCGAATTGAGCTTATTCACAAGCGACAAAGTAAAGCAACAGTGTCAAACTTTGATCAATAAACAGTGTGTTATCGATTTATTGTGGATTTGTGGGCAGATAACTTTTGACTGCATTAACTTTAGTATGCCTAGTGGAAAACCAACGTCGCTTGATTTAAGGGAGAGTATCTTAAGTGCTTTTCAGAGAGGCACCTCAATGGGTGCCATTTCTAGGCAACTGTCACTATCGAAGTCAACCATATTGAGGATAATATCAAGGTACCATGCAAGAGGACATTTGAATAATAATCCGAAAAGTGGGAGACCCAGTAAAACAACCGTACGTACAGACAGGCTCATAAAAAGAATGAGTGAGAATGACCCTTGGCTGTCTGCCCCTAGGATAAAAAGCCAATTTGATCAATTGAATATCAATATTAGAACCATTCAAAGAAGGTTGGTAGAAGTCAAACTATTTAGTAGAAGACCTGCCAAAAAGCCTCTGATTTCGGCTAGAAATAGAGCGGCCCGGCTAGCATTCTCTTGTGTACACTTGAACTGGACTGCAAATGACTAGTGGAAAGTCTTGTTCAGCGATGAAACGAGATACAATATTTTCAATTCAGACGGAATGAGGCGTGTTTGACGTCCAGTGGATCAGTGATTCAACCCAAAATACACTACGCCTACAGTGAAGCATGGAAAAGAAAACGTCACTCTTTGGGGTTGTTTTTCGATGTCTGGTGTGGGTCCTATCCATTTCATTGAAGGAATAATGGACCGTTTAGTATACAGAGATATTCTTCAAAATGTAATGCTGCCATATGCAGAATGGAATATGCCATTACGGTTCGTGTTTCAACAGGAAAATAATCCGAAACACATCTCATTTGGTAAGAGATTGGTTTCACGACAATCGTATTACAGTTTTAGACTGGCCATCACAATCTCCCGACCTCAACCCAATAGAAAACCTTTAGGAAGAGGTCAAGAGAAGAATAAGAACACAAACGTATTCTAATAAACAAGCTTTAATGGATAACATACAAGAAGTATGGTCCAATCTGCCAGCTTCTGTTATTACAAACTTAATATCGTCTTTGCCCAGAAGGTGTGCCAACGTCATCGCCAATCGAGGCTATCCCATTAACTACGAAATAAATATAAGGTTCAGTTGTATTTTCTTGTATCAGTGTATTGTTAAAATGTTTATATTGAACTGAAATAAAATATTTCTAAGGTGTTGCTTTACTTTTGTCGCATTGAGATTGTACACAATTTTGAAAAAATAGTGTCCATCAGCCACTACCATATCACGAAAAGATAATAATGCACCAAACTTGTAAAAAATAATATCTTACATGTTCTGTTTGTATAGCAGCAACAACATAATCAATAGTCACAGTGACTCACTGAATTCCAAAACACAGCAAGGTGTTGCTTTACTTTTGTCCGATAGTGTATATATATATATATATATATATATATATATATATATATATATATATATATATATATATATATATATATATATATATATATATATATATATATATATATATATATAAATTTTTGAAATTATTGAATTCAGTTAAAGTAACAACTGCAATTGGGCATCAGGTGACATGTGCTCAATTAAAAATAAATACAAATTAGCAAACAGTGGCACCAGATGGAATTCCTACTCTCCTGGTAACTTTGTGGTACTATGATATTAACATAAAAAAATGCAAAACAAATTTCTTAATTTTGAGTATAAGAAAGAAAAGAAAAACAGAAAGATTTAGGTTTAAAAAGTTTTCATTCTTTAATTTGGTTTTACAAGTTATCACTAGCTTAAAATAAATTAAAAAATGTGAAGTGAAAGGTAATAATTTTTGTAATCAATTCTGGTTCGCAAAATGTATATAAAATAAGTTTATATAATGTTTTGACGATAATTTTTAATTAATAACTTGGAAAATAATGAAACGAAAAGATGGCGGCCGACAGTGCGGGTGGCACTTTTCGGCCTGGAAATAAATCGTTTGAGTGCCATAATAAAAAGGCGAGTGGAATTGTTGTGTGTCTAATATGTGAAAGTATATACCATGCTAGTTGTTATGAAAGAATAGACAATGTGAAAACAATAAGTGAAGTGTTCGTTATTTGCCCAAACCATGATGATATAAACATAACCTCAGAATTAGATCGTCAGCTGTTGAGTAGTGAATTGAAAACTGTAATAGCTCAAATAAAGAAAACATCTATTAGTGAAATTAAGGAACAGATACTTAATGAACTCGAAGGGAGTGAAGATGGAGATGAATCTTTATCAGATCATGAAATTCTAAAAATAGAAAACGCAATACTAAAAGATCTAAATAATGAATTAAAAGAAAAGAACCAGCTTCTAAGAGAAAAGATTGACATGGAGAAAATTATTATTCCAACTCTAAAAACAAAAAGTTTTGTTGAAGAAACGTGTGCCCAGAGTTATTGTTAAAAAAACTAAAAAAGAGGAAAAAATTGAAAAAATCACGGATAAGATCAAACAATATTTAATAAAAGACAAAAGAATTAAAACAAAAAATGTTATAAAAAAGAGTGAAGACGAAATAATCATTACTTGTAAGGATGAGGAGAGTGCAGACCAAGCAATAAAAGCAATGGCTAAGCTAACTAGTGTGTGCAATATAAAGAAAGAAGAAATGCTGAATCCGAAAGTAAAAGTAGTAGACATTAACAATTGTGAAAATCTAAGTAAGGAAGCCCTAGAAAACGATATCAATTGTAGGAATCTCAATGACATGAAGAAAAAAAGCACTGTCGTTCACAAATATAAGAATCCTAAAACTAACCTGCAAACGATTATTTTGGAGGTAACTAACGAAATTTACAATAACATTCGAGAAAACAAGAACAGAGTATACATAGGTCATCAAAGCTGCAGAGTCTATGACTACATAAGCGTAAAACCATGCTTCAAGTGTGGCAGATATGGTCATAAAGGGACGAAGTGCCGGAACGAGGTGATATGCCTAAAATGCTACGGTAAACACAATACAAGCGAGTGCAATGAAGGACACTATAAATGTCCAAACTGTTTACATAGCAATATCAACTATAAAACCAAACATAATACGGGACATATAGCATTTGACAGTCTTGAATGTGAAGTGTTAAAATCGAAAATAAGGAAGATGATTGATTCAACGGATTACAGTATTTTTCCTGAAGTACCAAGATACCTCGGTAAAGTAGAGCAACAACAATATCAGGCGACGTCACCACTGGCTCCTGGTTTATCGACGACAAGTCTACATAGCATCAACTCAAGTATATTAAATAAGAATAGAAGACAAGCACAAAATGGAGGAACTTGATTTTGAAGAAATAATTAATAGTGAAATTGAGTTTAGCAATATGCGAACCCTCAATAAAAGTTTCAACGATAATAATAGCAAAAACATTATATTATGTGTAAATGTAAGAAGCCTAAACGCGAACTTTGAAAAATTAAGAGACCTTTATTGAGCGTCTAGCCAGAAAGCCTGTGATAATAGTGTGCACAGAGACATGGTACTTAAAACATCCACAATACTATCACCTAGAAGGCTATAAAAGCTATTATAATGGGAGTGTAATTAATAAATGTGATGGAGTAATGTTATATATAAAAGATAATATATGGGAAAATACTAGTATAGATGAAATAGATAGACTTAAGATAATAAATACTAATATTAAACTAACAACTGGTGAAGCTTTGAAAGTTTCGGCGATTTATAGATCACACGATCTACCAAAAATTGAATTTATACATTGCATTAATAAATTCATGTTAGACCAGAGGAAAACAAAAAACCATTGCATAGTGGGTGATTTCAATGTAGATATACTGGACGGTAATTTCAATACAAAAGATATATGTGAAAAATCTATAAGCCAAGAATATATAAACAATTTTTTAGAATTCAAATATACTCCTTGCTTTACAGAGTTAACGAGACCCTCCACCAACAACGATGGGGGCTCATGCATTGACAATTTTTTCATTAAGTCTAGTAATATTACAATAAACTCATACAAATTAACAAATCATTTCAATGATCACTATCCTCTATTTATAAGTATTGAACAAGAAATTACAAAAATAAATAACCTTACAGATTCTAAATTCATTAGTCACAAAAGACTAAGGAGAAATGCCAGTATACTAGATTGGAATACTATTATGCACTTTAATAACCCAGAATGCGCTGCTGAATCTCTAATTACAATGGTAAAAAATTGTATGGAGAGGCATTCTCCATACAATTTTTTACCATTATTGTAAACAAAACGAAAAAATATAAAAATAAAGATTTTGTACCTCGAAAGAGCTGGATAACAAGCACGATTATGGTCTCATGTAAAACAAAAGAAAACCTTTATAATTTAATGAAGAGCAAACCTACGTGTAACATTTTGAAACAGGAATACAATAATTATCTGAAAGTACTAAACAAAGTAATTACAGATGCTAAGATAAAATTTGATTGCGAAACCATAAAGCGGAACAGTAATAACCCAAAAAAACTGTGGAAAACAATTAAGACTAAAATAGGCAAAACTACTGTACAAAAAAAGGATTCTATAGAATGTATTTATAATAATAATAATGTAAAACTAGAAAACAAAGCAGAAATAGCCAACTCTCTGAATGAGTATTTCTGCACAATAGGAGAAAAATTAAGTAAACAAATTGCTGAACAGAACGAAGTGGATTTAGAACTTCCAGAAAGTAACAAAGAATCGATTTTCATTAGACCAACAGATGCGATAGAGATACATAAAATAATTTGTTCAATGAAAAAAAAAAAAGCTGGCGGAGTTGATGAAATAACTGTTGTTACTTTACAAACTATAGCAGAATTCATTATTAAACCTTTGGAACACATTTTTAACTTATGCATTGAGAAATCGGTATGGCCTTTAGTACTAAAGAGTGCTGTAGTAATAATACCTATCCATAAGGCAGGTACAAAGACTGTTATGTCTAACTACCGGCTGATATCCCTCATTTCAAATATAGCCAAAATTTTGGAAAAAATAATTTTCAACAGACTGTATTCATTTATGGAAAAACATAATATAATATCAGATAAACAATTTGGTTTTGTTAAAAATAAAGGTACCACTGATTGTTTGAACTACGTAACAAACTTAATTTACAGCAATTTAGATAAAAGTAAACCTCTCATAACTGCCTTCTTGGATCTATCTAAAGCTTTTGATACGGTGAACCACAAAATTTTGCTAAAAAAATTAGAAAAATATGGTGTGAGAGGAACTGCTCTAGAATTATTCACTAGCTATCTCGTCGGTAGAAAACAAAAAGTTAAAATTATGAATAATATGAGTGATCACAAGAACGTAACAACTGGAGTTGCTCAAGGAACTATACTAGGACCGTTACTGTTTATAATATACGTGAATGACCTACTGAGAAATATGCCAAATGATACAATACTATCCTATGCTGATGACACCATCGTCATATCGAGTGACGATACGTGGGCGAAGGCTGAGGAAAGGATGAATGGATATCTCAAAACTGTTGCGAATTGGCTAGCTGTAAATAAACTATCTCTAAACGTAGATAAGACAGTTGTTATGACTTATGGAAATTACTGTGATAGTGTGCCAAAAACAATTGATATAAGGTTAGATAATAAATTGTTAAATAGAGTTGAATCTCATAAGTATCTAGGATTAATTTTTGATTATAATATGAAATGGGACCAACACATTGAATATATAATCAAAAAAACCAAATATTTGATTTTTATATTTGCTAAAATTAAGAATATCATGGACACTAAAACACTACTTACTGTTTACTATGCATTTTTAAATAGCATAATTAATTATGGAATAATTGCATGGGGTGGAGCTTATGGTACCTGCATTAAACTAATACAAGGAGTACAAAATAAAATAATGAAAATCATTAGCCAAAACAATTTCATAAATGAAAAATACCCACTCAATGTAAGGCAATTATTCCATTTTCAATCTATATTATATCACCATAAAAATTTAAGAGAAAAATATATTAATTCGACAAGCACAACAAGAAATAAAAACATACAAATACCGAAAATATCGAAAACGATAGCTACAAAAAATAGTTATTATGTAGCATTAAAGATTTTTAACAATCTACCCAACGATTTAAAAGAGTTATGTGGTAGTAAGCAGAAAGTAAAAACAAAACTCAAAGATTATATCAAAGAGAACGCATTAGCCTAATAAGAAAAAAAATTATATAATTGTTGAATAAAAAAAATTATTTGTCATTTTATTATGTAATATTTGTAAATATAGCCATTTAAGAGTGCAAACAAGCACTGATTTGTTTTTAGTTTTAAGTTAGTTTTAAGTTTCTATGTATATTTTCTTTTTCATGTACCATTTCCTATGTACAGGTAATTTTATTTACCTCTATAGGATGCCTGCTCAAAGGCATTGTAAAATGGTTATAATAAATAAATAATTGACAAGATAGATGAGAGGGATTATAAGCTACATGATATACAAGTGAACATGTTTCAGATTTTAAGATATAAACATTTATTCATGAAAATTGTTTTTGTAATGATAAATGGTAAAAGAGAAAGCATGAGTAACATTTAAATGTTATTTAGAAAATAAAACAGCTGTTTTTTTATGTATATTTCATTATGATGAGACGATGACGAGACTGAGTGAGATATTTGTCAAGGCTGTCTGCATTTTCTTTAAGTTTTTTATTGATTTTGCGTGACTGCTTAGACGATTTCTTAACAAAGATGATTTTGGCATCCTGAATTTAAACATTTAAACAAAAATATGCAATAGTAAAAGAGGATGGTACATTTTTCAACTATTGTTTCAGATACCTGCAAGTGCGGTAGAAATGCCTGGTGATTTAAACAGTAGTATGGGTTATTTGGATGTGCAATTTGGGGCTATGGACCTTATTGATAATAATTCATCCTTTGAGAGTAGCATTGATAATAAGTATGGCACTACGCAAAGTAATAATCTTGATGCATCTTCTGCAACAACTACTAGTAATTTGGATCTCAATACATCTAACCAGACTTCCGTTCTTGAAACCTATTCTCCTAAAACTAATACACAAAGCAGTATTAGCTCTGCATTGTCACAGAGCGTGAGTATATATTAACTAAATATTATCTTGTGTATAATAACATTTGATTTTAGCTATCAAACACAGACAGCATTCCACAGTCGACTTCTGAACATTTAACTGGTGCTTACAACACTGCCCCAAGAAGTACGACACAAGGTAGTTCGGCTACAGCTGCCTCTTCGGTAGCAGCATCTGGTTTGGAATTAAATAAACAACCAGAAAGTCACTCCTACTCGCAGTCTTCTTCATATACTTCGTATCCACCAAAGGCAAATACTTACAGTGCATCAAATTATGCTGGCACACAGGTTAGTGTTTGCTATTATGTATTATTAATTTTAATATTTTGTGTTTATTATTCTATCAGCAATATAAATATTACTATAGTTGCCTGAGTGTTGTAGATTTTAAAATTTTGACTATCCACAGAATCTTCCGAGATTTCTGTAATTTCCAGAGAAATTTAAACTGGCTAAACATAAAAAAAATTCGGAAGTAGTTTTAGAAACAACATTAATTAAACTTTAACCATTAATTGATTGTCAGACTTGACAAAAAACTTTTTTTTTTGATATATTTCTAAAGTTTTGTTATATAATTGTTTTGTTTTATACAAAAAGACAAAAATATATAATATTGCAGTTTGAATAAAAGTAAAAAATGGTACAAAATTATACACTCCTATCGAAAATGACAACACTACGTGATCTACTTAGAATTAATTTTTTTCCCCATTGGTGACAATGGTCAGGGGCGGCTGGTGCATAGGTGCTGCAGAGCTGCAGAACTGCCAAAAAAAATTAGATATTTGTATATTTTTACGACTTAATAATTACTAAAATTTATTAATAAAATAATTTGGTTAGTTGGTGCAGCTAACCAAATTATTGCGTTAAGGTCGCATTCTGCCCGCTGCGCCGTCCTCTATTGAGTAGTAGACCAGATGAATCATCTGGGTCTCTACGCGAGCGCGTCGCGGTACATTGAACTGGGCCACACGAGGTAGTTCTCAGCACGGCTCGGCACACCCGTCCTCCCCCTCAACTCCCGCGACAATTCACACTTGGCGTTCGTAAATGCGCGAATTTACACGGTCAGTGAGCTGTATTTTTTCCAGCTAAGGCAACATCAGTGAATGTTTACTCCTTCCTACTCCTCGTACAGTAGGCGGGTGTAAATCGTACCTATTTCGTATTTCGTGTTAATTTGAGATTTTAAATACTGTTTTATGAATTTGTGTATTTATTGTACTAATTATTAATATTTCTATACTGTGATAGTGACAATGAATTTAGTTTATAATTTAGTTCATGTGAGGCGATTTTTTAAATACTCTTATGAAGAAAAAATTTATTTAAAAAACAATGGTAGGCCATTGCCCGATATTGTTATTGAGACTGCAGGTGTTGGCCGCGGAAAAGCATATAAACTTCAATTTAATAGAGACATTTATTCGAAGAACAATTGGATTTGTGGGTGCAACAAAAAAAATGTGTTATTTTGTTTTCCTTGTTTACTTTTTGGCGGTGATAAAGCATGGACGGAGGTAGGGGTGACAGATTCGGTGCACTTAACTGAAAGAATAAAAAAGCACGACAACTCCAAAAGCCTTCTACATAATACAAGGAATTAGCTTTATTAGGAACAGCTAATATTAAAGCGCAGCTAGATTTAGCTTATTGGATAAATGTGCAAAAGCATAATGATAATGTGACAAGAAAGAGATACGTTTTGTCAAAAATTATAAACTGCATAAAGTTTTGTGGGGCCTTTGAACTGGCGCTGCGAGGACATGACGAAGCTGAAACCTCTCAAAACCTGGGGATATTTTGTGGTTTGATAAATTTTTCTGCTGAGCTTGATGTAACTTTAAGCAAGTATCTACAAAATGTTTCAGTATTTAAAGGAACCTCTAAAGAAATACAAAATGATCTTTTAGACTGTATATTAAAAGTATGTCATGAAGAAATAATTAAAGAAATTAACAAACCTTCATTTTTGGCAGTTATGGCAGACGAAACAACTGATGTATCTGCAAAAACTCAGTTAGTGGTAGTTTTAAGATATATTCTCGATGGTGAACCGATTGACCGTTTTTGGACATACCTGAAACCTACAAAATGTGACGCTGAAACTCTTTCGGAAAATATTTTAAATGTTATAGACCCTCTAGTAGAAAATTCACCTTACAAGCCTTTTCTCTTAACCAAAGAATATGATGGCAAACATGAATGTTCTTGAAAAAGGTATTAAATTCCAAAAATGTTTCTTGTGAATGTCTATATTTTTGTATAAACGGATTTTACATAAAAATTCTGAAGTATCAAGAAAACGCGTGACCTTGAAAATTTTTACAGCCCCTACAGCGCCAGTAGTTTGGATACGTTTGAAATTTGCGCGCGGGCGGCCAATACGCTAGGATCGACCCTGTGCAGAACATCCGTTTCATTTCATCACGGGCGGCCACTGCCAATGGTTATCTGTTTAGTTCAGCCTCATGGGATTAGGGAAGGGTGTTTGGCATCAATTTATTAATAAGTTTGATTACTGAAAAGAAAATTGCAATTGAATCTGTCAACTATCATATAACAAATTTGGACAACAGTTTGTAGTATTTATTAAAGATTATTAAACAGTTTAGAAAATGTATGTTAAATCCTAATCGGGAAAAAGGAATAATGCCTACTTAGATTATTCCAAGTGAGGAAATTTTGTACAATAAACTTGTATGTCTAAAAAATTAACAAAACCATGTTGTTAATAAATAGATGTGACTATTTAAAATCTTAAATGGGGGTAACTAAATGTTTGATGACACTTTCTGTTTCAAATGGTATTTCCAGGATCATTATTTTGGTTTGGAACTCTTATTCATGCACAGCCTCTTATCCTCAATACTTTTTGAACTCAGTATAGTTTGCTATGTTAGTGAGATAGTGGCAATAACTTTTTATTTGACATATGTGTTAAAAACCTCTTTTCACAAATATGTAGTTTATACTGCTAGTAAAAGATAAATGCTGTGATTAACTGATCCTATACTGATTAAGTTTGAATTGTACCAAATACATTTTACTTGTTTAATTAATTTAATTTTTTTTTGTTTTCAAATATGTACCTATTTACATTTGTATATTTTTGAAGCTGGTTTAAATTTTTCAAACATGTATTTCTTAATTTTATGGTATTGACAACCAGTTTTTTTTTTAAACTGTTTGAACTTTATTTCTATTCAACATATGGAAGATCCTCAGAAAATTGTTCAATGCAAGATTGTAAGGAATACACCTGTGTTCTACTTGAATTTCGTCAACGGCAATTCTGAAATGCAATATAAGAAGTGAAATATTAGCATAAATGGCACAATGCTAAAATCATAGGTTATAGTGTCAAAGTTTCATATTTATCCAACAATTAGTTGCTGAATTATCAAAATGACTTTGGTAATGTGATTTTTATTAGTGATAAAGATAATAAAGAGCAAAAGGCAACCAATTGGATATTCAACCAATTTCAAAAACTGTTATAATCTTAATGCATAAATTCAATAACCAATAAAATTCGTTATTTTGTTGGTCATGTGGTGTTTGATCATTCTTGATGGCATTGTACGGCCATATATCATGAGTAGAAACTGGAAAACAACTGATTGTTGTTGTGGCTGTTATAATGTAACTAATAGTAAACAGTTCATTGGTTAGGAAAATTTAGTTAATGTATTACAGGTAGTCACATGTGTTTAGAGCAATAGATACTTTTATTAATAATCCAATGCACTTTATAGATGTAACTCTTTTTTTTTTTAATATGAAATATACAGTGTATAATGCACTGTACACTATACACACGGTATCAGTGACCCATTATATGTTCTCAGAAAACTACAAATAATATGAAACCGAAAACTTGTAATAGGGGTAAAACCCCTATTACAAATTTTGTTCTATTTGATAAATATAATGCCACAAATGTGACATTTTGAGTTGTACTGGAGATTGGCATCAACTTCTTTATCTTAGATGCACATTTTTTTTGCTAGAATTTTGCTTACTTTTTGGAGGCGACTTAAAAATAATTTGTCCTCAAAATTATGAGTTTCTGAGCTATTTCAATCAGATAAAATTTCATGGGGAGATTAACTCATAAACGAGTATTAATAACTTCCACTATGATAAAATCCAATAACTATTTTGTTTTCCTTATGTTTATGGGATATAGAACTTGTGTGTAAAAAGCTACAAAAATTTCCAAATGTCTAGGGTGTTCAGAAAAGGAGATTATTAACAATTTTAATTTAACTTAAAGATTAAGGAGATCATTAACTTAAAGGAGATTATTAACAATTAAAAACAATTTTACAAATGAAGGCAAAGTTGGCAATATATCATTTGTAAAAGCTAGATATATTCAGTTATTCATTCTAAGTTATATTGAATAACCATAAAACTAAATCACAGTAGTTGTCAATCGTTGGGCATACCTCTATAATGTGATGCATCTATTGTTAGATTTGGCATTGTAATTTCCAGATAATGATTTACTTTAAAATAATACAATTACTGTCATTAAAAGATTCATGATAATTAACAGTTTTGTGTTTTTTGGGATCAAACACAATGAAGGAAAAATAAAGGTGTGGATTCACCCTTTTAGTGAATGATAGAGATACACACCTAGAATATAACTAATTATTAATACAAAAAAAAATATCACAATATGAGAGAATAATTGTCTGAAATGATTATCGACATTATCTCACATCCAGTATTCTGTAACATTTTTGAATCCTTGCTGCCATATGCTTAAGACAGTACTCTCATCAAATCCATTTTGTCCAATCTGTTTCTCAAAAAGTTTTACAATTTGTTCATATCAGTTTTATAGCATTGAATGTGTTGGTATGGAGGAAGCGGTAAAACAAAATTACCCATTTTTAATTAATACATCAACTGTGTAACAGATTTCTTTTGGTTTTGTTGTCTTACTTTTTTAAGTAAATCACATTTTAATGCATACTTAGGGATATTGATGTTTTTTATTTTTAGAAACTAAATAATTTTCCCTTTAAAATAATGCAAGTTCATGGCAACTCCTAATACAATTGGAAATATATCATATGCAGTATCATTTTCATCAAATACAGCGCCTGTGAAAAGACTTGTGCTAATTTTCATTTTTATATTTGTAATTTTCCAAAAACATTGAATATGCTACTCTGTGATGTACTCCATATTTCCATATTTCATAATGATGAATGCATCTAGCTCTCTACAATTGTTATAAGTAACAAAACAAACAACATTGTATTTTTTTTTATTGTAATGATTTGTTAATTCATTTTGTGCGTTGTTTCCGCCACAATTGCAGGAATATTTTTAATATCCAGCTTAAAATGTACAAAAACTTATGAATAATATTCATGCCACAATCAATAATCCAATAATATATCGTTAACGTTATATAATGGATTTAAACTAAATAGTAGCCAACATTTTTACTAACCTTTGGATCCTTTTGATGAAGTTGACAATGTGAATAGAGTAATATTAAGACAATTTTAAGCTCGATAAGTTCTTACCCTGAAACTAATTATGAAATTTAGTCTTGACATTGATTATTGTCATGTTAATATGAGATTTAATAGGAGTTTTGGGCAACGATTTAAAATGGAGGTATATTTGTAACTAGTGAAGACTATCTGAGGCATTACTATATTTTTTATCTAAACAGTTGTTGGAACACTATATGAATTTTGAAATATATAATACCTGTATATCTTAGGTTAGTGTCATTTTTGATATACTAATGCTCAAGATGCCTAGTGTGTAACTATTAAATTGTAATGTATAGTACATTTTTCTAGACCACTGCTAACTCATATGTCGGAAATCAGTCCAGTTATGTAAATAGTCAGTCAGGCTCATACAATCCTTCAAGTGGGAATAGCTATCCGAATACGTATTCCTCAAACAGTTCGTATCAGTCTAATACAAACTCGGCTGCATTTCCATCTATCAGTCAGGCTAATGCTTATCCTTCGAACAATCAGTCCTACCCTCAAAATACTAGTCAGTCGGTGTATGGTGCTAACACAGGTAAAATATAAAGGAGTTTATGGAAGATAACAGCAATATAATTTGTTATTTTTTTTTTAGGTTTAAATAGTAGTTCGTCTTATGGAAATACATCCACAAGCCAATACAATAGCTACAACTCTGGGAATAATCATAAACTTGTTAAAGATAACACGTACGAAAGTAGTTCAAGTACAGCCAACAGTAGTCAAACGACGACATCTAGTAATGTTACATCGACTGCTGCACTTTCTCTTTCACAAACGACGGTTAGTGGCAGTAAAACTTCCACAACACTAGGTAAGTTTAGTTTAGATCATTTCAATATTGTTTAAATACCCGGGAGATATATAGTTTCTAATTAACAGACATTAACTTAACAATCCTCGTCTATCTATATTTACTAAACGGCTGTTTTTGTATGTCACGAAATTTCTAGGTCGATATATGAAATACTTTTCGTTCGAATTTTGGCATTTTGACATAATCAATATAGTAAATCGACCCTTGCGAAGAACGTGGTAACTTTTGCTTTTTAATCCGAAGCCTCTAGAGGCATTCTCCGGACGTGTCTTCTATATGAGCAAGGGGGCGGCGCAATATTATTGCGATTTGCTTACTCGTTTTCTATTAAACTTATAATTATAATATGAAGTAGTTCATTACAATAGCAACTGTAATAATTTGCAATTTCCTTGTGAATATGTGGTGAAAATATAGCATACTATAAACTAGACTTTATTTTATAGCAGCAAAAAATTCGAGCAGTGTTGTTTCCAATATCCCACCGGGTGTAGCTCCAGTTATGAGTACCCCATATATTATGGGACAAGTACCGTATTTCCAACCGCCAGTATATTCTTATGAGGATATGCAGTTGCTGCAACAGAGGCTTCCACACATGGTAAGTATGATGCTTTATTCGGCTATGGCAATAGTTAAATAGCTCATAACAAATACATATTCTAAGTTAAGATTTATATTAGGACCCTAGCAATATTAGGACCAAGTGTCATAGCAATGAACTGTTATAATAATACCGATATAATTTGTTTTCCATCGATCTTTCAACCACTAAATATGACAATTTGTTTTATGTTTCGACCTTTGTGGGGGGTTTATTGGCGAATAACGAGAATATGGCGAACAAGAATAAATATTTGAATGAATATTAGAAATAAAAATTTAGATGAATTCACTATTTTGTCACAAAACTGTTTTAAATCTTCCATTTATTATGAAATTAACAAATTAATATATCTAGAATAAGTTTGTTATAAAACTGTTATTAAAAAATCAGTAAATAATTTATGCTTTTAGTATGTTGTTTTATTTTAATAATTAGTTGTGTATCAGATTTAATTATTAATAGGACTATATCTAAATACTTCCCTATATTTATATTAATTTATACACCTCTATAAAAAATATACACCAATAAAATTCCTATAAACAAATATTAGTCCTTGCACCCCAGGTCTTTAACACCCGCTAAACTTCCAAAACAAATATAATTCTTTGGCATAGAGAATGTCAAGTTTACTGGTTACAAGATCGATGTTGTCCTCTTTTTTTTTTTTTTCATTTGCCTCTAAATGGGCATTTAACATTTTTTACAATATTTTTCAGATTATCATATGGTACAGATATCAAAAAATAATTTAACACTTGGTTGTCATTAAAAAATAACACCCTCAACATCAAAAAAATGTTTATAATAACATCATATTGTTCAGTAATAAGAATACCGCCTTCATAAATAATTGATGTGTGGTGGCACTTAGTTCCTTTTTTATTATTTTCGGTTGTTTTTATATTATTGTTTGTTTGTCCTAGTTCTGAAATTGTGTTATCCAATTTCTTAACGTAATTTATAATATTCTGCATAACTAGAGTTGTGCAGATCTCCATAATTGCAACATACGGTATATAATTTCTGTGGTTGTTTTATCTGAGGCTTATTCAACTTCAGCTGTTTTATACATATTTAGAAAAGTCTAGTATGGAGATATTAAATACATTTACATCATTACTGGGTTTAGTTCTAATTCACATATTTATAGAATTACTAAGAATAAGTCTGACCAGCTACGAATAAAGTGGATGTGATTACGTGTGAAAATATTAATACACTTCACATAATATAAAATATAATTCCATTAGGTTTCAAAAATCGATTGTATGTCAAAAAGTGCCGCTTATTATGTGTATAGGTTATCCCAAAATTCAATCAATTATCTTCAAAACTAAAGGGTAAAAGGGGGTATACCATGATCCCGTTACACCCGGTATATTGGTTATCAATAACTTCGAAGTTTTTAATTCAGAGATATAATTTGAAGCTGATAAAATGTGCGTCAGCGTTGAAGAAAACTGAAAATGTGCCCAGAAAAAGGATCATGCCTGTTGTTGAATAGCTACTCGTATACAATTTTATTGAAAGTAGCTGTTCACATAAAAAAATATTTATAGGTGTCATTTGCCTTCTCAGGATTGTTATGAATGAGTTTATACATACTCTTATCTTATCCTTTTCATTTTTATTATTATTTTTTTAATATATGCAACATCTTCAATTTGTTATGGTCATAAATAACTGCTTCAATTTGACTAAGAGATAAGTTCCTTACTATCATTGCTCGAAATTGTCAACTTTTTTATGCATGTGTCTGTGTAGAGGAACAACAACCAAAATTAAGTAAGATTTATCAAAGTTATTAAGTAAATATTTATACAATTAGTTTGCAAGTAATTCATGAAAAAATATCTGGTTTTATAATTTTCGAGTAACAGTGTATTGCTATGCATTTTTATTCTCTGGCGGTATTATGCTATGCTTTTAATTGAAATATATATGAAATATGTATTTGACAGTTTGTGAAATCTTAAAAGAACAGCTTGATACCACCTTTCAT
The DNA here is from genome assembly GCA_037954035.1 of Rosalia funebris. Classification (NCBI taxonomy): domain Eukaryota; kingdom Metazoa; phylum Arthropoda; class Insecta; order Coleoptera; family Cerambycidae; genus Rosalia; species Rosalia funebris. The sequence goes on along the minus strand of JAZFAV010000026.1, from coordinate 17,353,398 downwards.
TCTCAAACAGTAACATAGCTTATAACTCACTTCATTGCTATTTGTCAAGGGAAAATATTTTCACATGTACACTATAATTTTTCAACTGTTGCAACATTATTTGCAATATATTATCAGAACTTATAAGAGGAAAAATATATATATTTTTTCGAGATTAACTGAAAATATTTTTATTGATATAAAATTAGTGGCACATGTCTTGAAAAAAAATATTCTATAATTAGCAAATGCATATAACTTCTTTCACTCTCATAAGGTCAAAATGACTCACCCGATCAGAAAGGCATTCATTCATCTATGCGACACCTTAACCCTAACATGTACCTTTGAACCTTGCTTAACACATATAATATGCTGATTGCTTATTGGGTTTTGTCGTTTTGATAATGAGTGACAAGTGCATTTGTGTATTCAGACGACACCCTACTATGACATGAGTTATCAGACTCCAACGACGTTGGCTGCTGTAAGAGATGCTGCCCTAGGAAATGTGGGATACTCGATCTCAGATGGGAGGTTTACTAGAGGTGACAACAACGCATCGCCTGTTCCCTCCACCCTCTCCCAACAAACTAGTACGCTCACACAGGGTCATCAAGCTCAGCCGATTTTAGCAGGAACCGCGCCTCCATATTTCTTTGCCACTGCGTTCAACACGATAGCACCTAATTACCAGTTTGGCACTATGTACACAGTGAGTATTAGGCTTCTTTTTATTACATTTTGTTAATATTTTGCTCCTCTGAAAAAATTTACAAAGCAATTTTTTTTTCTTTTTTATGAAAAGGTAATCTTAGTAAAAGTGATGTCACATTTCATAATTTTAATGAATAGTACTCAATACAGTCAACTTCTGGTTACATGTACACATAAGTTTAAACCCTTCAGAGAATGTTGAAACTCCTGGCATTTATGAGATTGTCTTGAGCGCTACAATCATAATGGTCTTAATCTGTAGAATATTCATGGAATGAGTCGCTCTCATTTAAATTTTTTATTTTGGGGAAGACAAATTGTTACAGGGAATTAAATTGGACGAAATCTGGACAATTAAGAATTTCTTTTTAGGCGAAAAATTGATAAACGGACACCTGTGCAAGGGCAGATTATCGTATAACACTGCTGTTATATGATAGCTAAATATGTATTTCATTATGCAGGATTGGCATTCATGGCATTCTGGCCATTTGGTATGAATTCTTTCATAATAAAAGTAAAGAACTTTTGTAAAACAAACAATTTAGATATTCTCAAGTCCTTGGCCAAGATTTGGCTCCTTGGCCAAAATGTTGTGTCTGTATTCGAAGTTGTCAGGTGTCCACCATGAACATTATCTTCTAACAACTTGATCGTCCTTGCACTGCTGAAGCCAATCATACACTTGTATTTGAGTCATACAATCTTTGCCATATACTTGTACCAAATTATATATCTAGTAAATATTTTGTACAGAAGTTGCTTTATGTGGAATTTAATTGTTTGCATGTTCCTTTATGGCTTTGTCGTAATGACTATTTTGATAGGTATTCCACTGCATGTTACACTAACACTCTACATGTACTGACAGGACCATATTTTTACCAGTTGATAGTGTATACTTCTAATTTTTAAATGTAGTTAATTACACTATTTCTAGAGCAAAACTTTGGTTTCTTTTTAGACAGCTTGTATATATATTAATGATTTAAACTCTAAATTACAGTTGTGATGTGATCATTGTCTTGAAATATTATTTTTAATTGGAACACATTTTTCCTAGAATTTGGTAAAGGTCATTAGGGTGACATACCAAATAATTTGTATTTGATCTACCTTTTTCTGGTAATTGTTTTAAATATATAAGAATTTTTTTTATCTAAAAATGATCATTTAAAAAAGTAAAAGCCCATTAACACATGAATTTTTACATTAAACTGTATTAATGCATGTTTAAAGATTTCTACAGTGTAAGAGAATAAGTCGAAATAAAATTGGATTTATATTTGTGAGACGAAAAACAGTTGTCTCTGTAGAATAGTCCCCAATCATTAAGACTAAAAAAAGTGTGTGTGTGTGTGTGTGTAACACATTTTCTCAGAAAAGTTAATATAATGATAAATGGATAAAAAACTTAGTTATTACATGTATCTAGATAATGAAAATAGTATTAGGTGTTTTTTTAATTCTATAGTTTCATATCATGTAGGTTTCTCGTAAAAAAACCGTTTTAATAATAAACAAAAAATAATATTAATCCCATTAATTATGTAATAATTAGAAATACAACATGCTTATTCCCTTTCATTTTATGTACTTTTTACTTTGGATCTTTAGATTAGATAAATTGAAATAGTTTACTGTAATCTTAGTCGTATTCTGTGTAATCATCATAATTTAATTATATAGTTTTCTTGGTCTTCCAGAAGCCAATAAAATCTTTAAAAAAATATTTTAAAACATTTATGGTATTCTTGTTTATTATTTTCTCGGTGATCATAATTTTTAAACCATATTATAATACACGAAACTGGTTCTTGGAAGTTCTTAAAAAACCGAAATCATGAATTTACCTCATTAATTTGTTTTAATGAATTTTATTTTTATTTACATTTATGTTTTTTGATATTTTTATTGTTTGTATGAATGTTTGTATCGTATTAGTATGTGAGTATTTGTTATATATTACTACATATTTATTATAATTTGAATATTTGTTATATCTATTATTACAAACAATACGTGTATTCCAGGTTTTTATATATTCATGTAAATTTAGCTATAGTATGTTCACAAAGTCCTGAGAGCGTGTCAAAACAAATGCATGCACTGTTCACGTGAACTAACAGATGCTTAATTCACAAGAGCCATCCATGAGTAAAATTATTAGAAATATACTAATAATAATAATTAATGATTTAGTATGATAATAACTATAATTTTGTCTTCTTTTTAAAAAATTTAAAAATTAATTTCAAATACAACCAATGCAGCCACATTTTAAATTAATCATTCTTTAGTAAAGTAGTAAAAGTAACTAATATTCTGGTTTTTGGTAATGCTAAAGATAATGTATAAAAGATTTTCAAATAGTTTTCTATAAAAAAATATTTAGTGAAAACACTGATTTTGTAAAAACTTTTGTGAGAATATGTCAGGTTTACCCCTCTCACCTGTTCTGGTTGCCATATTATGACGTCACTATTAGCTAAATATTTTAATTATCTCAATTCCAAGTTCTTCAACAAAATATGCAATAATGTTTATGTTTATGAGAAAAATGTAAATATATATTTTATATATAGTATATTAAATTTAACAAATAAAATCCAGTGTTATGATCTACTTATAATTAATTGTCTGAAGAAAGATCACAGAATTCATCACTGCCACTTTCACTTTCATTTACATTTTTAATTATCGGCTCTATATCTGATTCAATTATATTCTATAAGTTCCCAAAATGTTTTCTCTACTTTTTCTGTCACATGCAGCACACATTTCTTCCACTTTTCTGCAGTAACTATCTATAGCTTCATTAAAAAGTGGTTTGATGTCTAAAAATTTAAATGAAGTATTCTTTGACACCACATAATTCTTTGTGTCTGCCCATATCATTTCAATTGGATTCAGTTCACAATGATATGGGGGAAGGCGAATAATTGTTTTATTATGCGCCTTAGCCATCTCGTCTACAACATATAAATCATATGCTGGTTTATGCTGTTTAACTATTTGCAATAATTCCTTTTTTAGCATATCTTCTAAGCTAATATTTTTGGATGATAGTCATTCTTTAATTAAGTCTTTTCTCCATGATGTTGTTGGGGTTTTCTCTATTTTTCTCGAGTGGTAGGAAGCATTATTCATTACAATCACGGCATTGTCCTCTAAAAATGGAAGTATATTATTGAACCATTTTTCAAAATTGTCGGCATTCATCTCTTCGTGATAGTCGTTAGTTTTTTTTTGACTTAAAAACCCACAGGCCACCATCAACAAACCCTGTCTCACTTCCAATGTGAGTAATAATAAGGCGTTTGCCTTTACCAGAAGAATTTTTTAATCCTGGTGACAATGCTACAAGAAATGCCTGACGAGAGGATTTTATAGTCTCATCCTTCCACACATGTGAAGTTGTATGTCCTGCATTTACCCATGTTTCGTCAAGGTAATACATTTTTTTGTTTTCATTTCTACATCTCCTTATAGTTCTTAAATAGTCTCTTCTTCAGAGAATTATTTCGTCCCTATCCATCAACGCACTATCGCGACCCCGTTTAACATGCTTGAAATTCAGAGTTTTTATAAGTTTAAAAAAAGTATTCCATTTAAATGATGGCAAGTCTGGATCATCATTGACAACTTTCAAAATTTTGTTGATTGTTGGGATTTCGTTTCGAAGAAAAAAATTCGTGTATTTTTCGTCTAATAGCTGACTGGTCAAAATCATCAACATTATCCAACAACTTTCGTCTAGGTTTTTGTTTTTTTCTGTGACGATAATTGACTGGTAGTTTTATACTCATTATTAATACGATAAACATATGCCTTAGAAACACCAGCACATATAGCAGTTTTCTTAACTATATCAGATATTAAACCATCTGGATTTTCTTTTACTTCTGTTTTGTATATATTTCTTATAACGTTTTTCTCTGCGCTATTTAAAGCACGTTTAAATTTGCGTTTCTTGGGAGGAGAATACTCATTTGACACTTGTAAACTAGAAATTGAAGCTTTCGGGAGTACTATATCACTTTCTGTGGACATTATTCAGAAAGAAATTCATGGGATGAAATACAATAACAATGAAAATAACTATATAACTACTAAAATGAAATAATTTATAGAAGTGGAAGAAATACAAATATACTTTTATGCGAAATGTGTACTACTGAAGGAACGATAGTCTGTAACTGGATGTTAAAAATGCAACCAATGAGGATTGGGCTACATCACGCCCACGTGACAATCACGCACATATGTTTGTTTTGACGTGGTCTCAGAACTCGGCGAATACACTTTTGTGTTCATTAAAATGACGTGCTTATTGGGGAATCGCAAAAATGTTATTGAATTTTGATGTTCTGCGATCACATCTTGCTGTGAGAAGGCGAGATTATTCCATAACCTTCAATCAGAAGGAGGTCATCATAAATCAACTAGAGATACATCTCTCCTCTTCAATTCGATTGATTAAATGCATATTTCTAAGGGATGCATATTTCAAAATTGATTACCAATATACTAAAAATTTTATCAATAAATTTAAGAAAAATATTGATGTTAATTTAACCATTATGAATAACTCAACAAATATATCATTTAGCTATAAATACATTTGTAGTTTACACATATCTTGTTTAAAACCATTTCCATACACCTGACGAAAAACTCATTAATAAACCTATATTAGTTGCAGTAGCAAGTACTTTTAACTACCTAAACACCACTCATTGTTCAAAAGTGGTCAATGTTCCCTGCTTTGAAGGAATTTTTTCAGCAGTCAACAGATCTTAACCCCAAAGAACATCTATGAGACGAATTGAAATGTCGTTTAAAAAAAAACTTTCAGTAAAAAAATTCTTCATGTGTTAAAAATAGTTACAGATTACAGCTTTCCAGCTGTATGAAATTGACCCTTAGGCCTAGCCCACCACAACCTTTTTGGGATCTATTCTGAGTACTTCCACTATCTTGTTACCATCTTAATCTAGTTTTGGCTTTTTTTTTTATCCATAGCCGGTCACGCTGTCACACTGGCATGGCACATGTATTGGAGTTTTTTATTCTCGGCAAAATCTATATGTTGTCTTATCTGTTAGCCTTATCAGGTTTGCATTCCCTTATGAACTGCTTTACTTATCTTTATTGTATTATGTGTCCATAAATTTTACGATATCCTGGTGCATGACTTGGTCATACCACAAAAGGGTTCATATCCTATTAAACACATAGAATGTCCCTTCCTTGGCTAATGCATTGGCTTTTTCGTTAATTGTATGTCTCTCATGTTTCTGAAGTACTTGAAAGTTTTTCTGAAACATCTCATGATATTTAATATATCACCTTTTAAACATACATTATTTTCCTATTATAACTAATGTAGATTTATTAGGAATGATGGTTCCTAATAAGCACAACTTGTATGGCAACTTTTTTGAATAAGTATACATATATTTATGTATATGTATACTTATTTTAAACCACATTACCATATATTATAAACATATGAGAAAAAATAGTTATTGTACTGTCATACTGGAACTTAATAATATTCATCTATGGGTTAGTTTTTCACATAAAATTTAATGAAAATCAAAATATCTTAGAAATTACTGGGTTTATAGATAGGAAATGATATTCAACGGTGAAGTTACCTTCAAATAGCGAATTAAATCTAGTTATATGTCTATTAATGTTAATAGTAGAAATTAATGCTTATTTTCAGTGCAACCAGATGTGTTGCAAATGCGTAATTATTTTTATTAAATAGAGCTTCTATGAGAACTCTTGTCAAATTTTCAATTTCATATTTATAGTCTTCCAAAACCATCTAATATCCTTATATCACTCATCGTAATATACGGATATTAGATCACACATCATGATCCCACTATATATACTGTATAAACTTAAAAGTCGTTCAGCAATTCTATCAGGCTGATAATTAAATAAAAGTTATAATTTGTGTATTGAATGACAGGAATAGCCATCCTAAATAATCCTAAATAATTATCAGCTCGCTTTGAGATAATTGGAATATTCTGAATATTTTAATAATCATACTTCTATAATTTTCATTATAAAAATTCTATAATTAATTTATTCATTGTTGGGTGTTACTTAAATTAGTTTACTTTAATTTTTCCATTTCTACTATATTTCTACCTTTTCATATGGCAATAAAAGCTAAATAAAAGCTACCTAGGTGCTAGATAATCATTTAAAGACAACTTCTAATTTAACAATAGAAAGTGCAGGTCTAATACCACAAGGTAAAATATTGCCTTCTAATTAAATTGAAAATGTGTTATATTTATAGCAACTACCTGCTGCAACCAATGCTCATGGGTCAAGTAATAGTAACCAGTATCCTAAACCAGGTACATATGGTTCTGGATATGGTAGTTATGATGCTTTAAATCAGTCACAAGATTATACAAAAGGAGGTTATGTAGGGAATACACAAGCTCAAAAAGGAACGGGTGCTAATGCATCTTCTACAGGTTCAGCTGGAAATGATTTGTCTGCAATGTATGGAAAATCTCACACAGCTTTAGGAAAGGTTAATGTAAGTTTTTTTATTATGCCATGTTCGAATACGATCATGGCATAGTTTTCAGTTTTGAATATATTAATTAAGATATTTTAATAGGAACATACTTATTTAAAATTAACTTTTTCAGTCATATGAAAAACAAGGGTTTCATTCTGGTACACCTCCTCCCTTTACGGGACCTCTCCATGGTAGTCAGAATGCTGGATTAGCACCTAGCGGTACTGGTTATGCCCCCCAAGTTTATATCCCTACCATGGCGCCACATCAGCAACACCACTCAACACACTTGATGCAACAGCCTCTTCATCAGGTAAGGCATATATATGAAAAGCGAACGTAATATTTTAGGAACTACTGACAAAATATCTCATTGGTAAAATCATTGATGGTGAATTACTTAAATAGTTTTTAACGTGAATTTTTAGTAGAATTTGTTATAATCCTTGGAAAAATCATGGCGTTAAAAAATACTCGAAAAATCAGGGAATTCATGAAAAGAAATCATGAAACTGAATAAATGATATATATAGTTTCCTATTCTGTGTTAATTGACAAATCCTCAGATATCTGCTCTAATCTTGGTAGTTTTATAGGTAGTTATATATGGTCATTTCTGTGCTTCTCTATGGTGCTTATGAATACTAACTACTAAGTATTTAACACTAATCTACATAATAAATTAATCTATTTGTCTAGTTGACACGAAGATTAATCTTGAATTAGTTGTCACTAATGTCCATCCTGCCTCATAAATGTTTCTCATTCACCCCAGTACAGTTCTTTACAATGTACTCTGTCTAAGTTTTAGTTACTCATGAATATCTCACCACTCATCACTGATTATTGTCACTAATCGAATTTTGCAATTGTTTTGTTTCATATCGGAATAATACAGCCTATTATTATGTGGTAGGTAAGATGATACTAAATCAATACATACTTAAAAGGCAGGTCATTTATTTATTATTGAGACCCAATTTATACTTTTAATTTTTTGTCCATAAACCAGTTCCTTTAAAAAAAATTGTATTTTGATTTACTTAGTTTGTCACTCGATTTTTATATTTATACTATTTGCTGTATGTATTCTGTACTTACTTGTCTGTTGTCTGCTCTACCCTTTGTTTTGCACCTTCTTTGTCCTCTTTTATCTTCCTTTTCTATCCCCTAAACATGACTAAATCTAGTTCACATGTCTCTTGCATAGTTTTTATTCTATTTTATTAGATAAGAAGGGTTATTATTATTGATTATTCTCAACTCAATATTAATTTTAACAGTACTAATAAACAGATGAAGATTAGATCTCTTGATGCTTAAAATATATATTATTGTGGAACTGGTCTATGTTTTTAACAAAAATGTACTACTTTTATGCACCTGTTCATTTCTTTAATAAGTTAACGATAAGTTTGTTTTGTAAGAATTGATTAGGTGTTATATTGATGAAGTTTATTAAATAGAAAGTTGAATCGATAACCAAGGATGTTTGAATTAAGAACCTGTTCTGAGTGAATACTTGTTCAAAACTTATTATTCGAAGCTTTTCTTTAATCATTACCAAATATCAATGTAATATTTTGTCATTAGGTACTATCCCACCTGATTAGTTATTGTTTTCGATAGCTTGTGTTTTTCAGTAATATATCTCTCAACAAACAGTTTTTAGATCTTTTGTCTAATAGAGATAATAAATAGATGAATTCACATCATATGGAGCAATTAAAGGAATTAAGCATGTGGTACATTTGCAGCGAAATTAGCATAATTGGAACTTGCTTACAGCCAAATTCTAAAATTTGGCTGTGATAAAGTCACAATGGGAAATAAAACCAATTTTATTTCTATATCTACTTTTAACTTATTTAGGAATTAATTGCGAAAGCAGAGCACCTGGCTGACCCAAGCATGGAATAACTATAAAAATCTGCTTGTGCCCAACATACATTTGTATTGGATAGAGATCTCTTTTGATTAATACATAAAAATAAAAAAAAACCTGTTTACAGTCTTCAATTATGTGCATTTCAATTGCTATTCTACTCTTGAACTGTATGTAATTATAATATTCAGCTCATACATAAAAGAATATAATGTGCCATGCTTTTAGCGACTTAAAAGGAAGTTGGGTTCATGGGTAAGTCCCATATGAAAAATATACCGTATCTTTTTTTTGTTTCTCTTCTGCCAAAACCAAAAATGTATAAATTCTGTCAAAAATATCTGACAGCAGAATACCTGTGTAATTACTTCTTTTTTAATTACTGATTTTAATTTCTGTTTGGTCTCTCGCCTCTATGGGTGTTACAGTATTTGTTAGAAGATAAAAACTGATGTACATAGTGATGTACATGATGTAGTACATAATTTAACAATGAAGATCCATCACATATACTTGGAAGAGTCTATTGTAGTATGTATATCCAGTCCAATTATTTAGTCTTGTATCCATAGATTAAGAGCGCTTCGGAGTAGCTGATATAAGATTTTTGGCATTTTTATTGTAAATGTGACAATTGGAAATTAAAATATACTCAATATATTACCAATTCAAGTAATGATTGCAAGCAATGTCGTTGGGATATAGGTGGGTTTGTTTAGCATGATGATTAGCATAAAAACAAATAATATAAGCATTAAAAAAATTATTGAAAAATCGATGTAAAAAATATGAAAACAATATAGATATCAGTTATTATTTAACATTTTTGTACGATATTTCCCTAAATCCACATTCTATTGCCACAGTAAGCTCTTTACTATCAAATAAATTGGCATTAATTTTGAATATTACTATATTTTGATTTTGAAATTCTGTTATAAAGTTTTTTGAAACTTTCTAAAATTCAGATTTTTCTAAATATAGTTTTTAATTTAATGAAAATAAGTCGGAAAAATAAAAGACCTATCGAATGCCAACTTATTGTATTTATTCTACTGTAATTAACTAATCCTTCGGAACTGTAGGTGTATAGAAAAGTCTTAATTTAATACAAATAATAACTTTATCAAGAGTTTTAAATTTATCGAGAGAGACCCGATCTAGATACTGGTGAATATTATTCCATAATGCAGTATATAATTCGCTCTTATGTAAAAATATATTTTGGGGTTATTATGTATAAATTTACAATATTAGGTATAACTTGGTCACTCAAAACGTTAAATACCTGCATTCAAATTTCATTGTATGAATTATAAACTTATCATTTGTTATATCTATTATTATTTCACGAAACTGCATTCTTGTGTCTAGATCATCGTCATCTAACTCACGTAGATGTGTCTTGAACGACTTGTAGTTATTTGTTTTCAAAATAATAGCTACACCAACTTATAAGACTGACATCTTTATCCAAGCAAGTTGGATCGTTGAATTATCTGGATTATCGAAACCTGCAACCAATACATTTATGGCTTTATGTTAATTAGTCGTCAATTTGAGATATGCTGGTTTTTGGTTTTTGGTCAATTTGAAATCTTTTAACTTGTCTTATGTGTTTCTAAATTTTTTAATCAACATTGAAATGGTATATTGGGTAATTGTCTTTCTCTCTGAATAAACAGTATTACATAAATGACAAACTCTTTGAAGACTACATAACTACACTCTTAGGCTTAACTCAGACGTACCACTTTAAAACGACATTGGAATCACAAAAAAGTCGTCGCTAGTGGAGAGTAGCAAATTAGTATGGAAACGCAGGCTAGTACTCACACGACCGACATTATGTAGTCGATTTCGACGACAGTCGCAACGCGTGGTTGATATCACCCACAAAATTGTCGTAAGTGGTACGTCCGAGTTAAGCCTTGCGACAGCCCAACAACAATTTTGTCATTGTAAAGTGTATGAGTTTAAGCCTTATCCCATAAGAGTGTATAAAAACACATACATAAATACACTCTTACGAATATTATCCTTGTATTCAGTTAGCTTAGACATTCATAAAATAATACCAAAGGAAAAATGTCAGTTTTGACCACTATAAATAGGTATTTAATAAGATTAGGTTACAATAAACCTAACAAATTTGTGTTACCGCAGTTTTATTTTAAAATTAACTGTGTTTATGCCTAAAATTGAGACTTTTTAATCATGCTTTTATGGTTTACAATACAAGAAAAATCCCATTTCAAAATAGTTATTCATTTAGGTGTAGCTTACAAAATGCTTCCAGCCTAATTCACAGGCACTCTTAATACTTCATATCAAACCTCAAGCAAACAACTTCCGATTGCTATGCCTGAGCACAAGACATAAATTTATATTATCAGGTAATAAAAATTTATGTTAACAGCAGTGAAATATTATAGCAGGGGAATGCATGTGTCCATTTCTTATTGCATGCTTTTGTGGTATTTCCATTATTCTATAATACTTACTGTGCCATTTACTGCCACTGGTTGCCTATTATACTTTAAGATCTGCATGTCTGATCTCTTTGGTTATTTAGGTTTTGTTTTGCTTGTAGATGGATGTCAGGCACCAAGGCCGACGCGTGGTAAGTCACTTCCAGACACGCCATTTTAATAGATTCTGTAATTGCTTGCTTGTTTATTTTGAAGATTCTATGACATTTTTCCAGTACTTGCATTTTAATAAGACCAATAATTTTATTGATGTTTATACTTGATATAGGGAATTCATTTTTCTGTATAGTTTTAATTGCCCTATTAAATACAAAGAGGAACCATGGCTCGAGTTTGTTATATATCACTTATATCAGCTTGTGGTACTATACCTAATTCTAGTCACGCAGTGTAAATTGCCATTACTATTCGCAACACTTTTCATACTTGCTGCGAGAGTGGTCAATAAAACCTTTCACTGGTTTTTTATGCTATGTGTATAAGTGGTATGAGTGACTTGTGTAGGAACCCAGCTTATACATTTGTGTTTTGTCCACTGAAAATTGTGGTTGAAAAAATATATAAAGCAAAATAATATTAGAACTGATTGATGGTTTTTTCTTGGTTTTGAAAGTTTTCAAAATGCCATAGAATCTGTATATGTATGACTTGCATTGCTTACTAAAAAATTTTGGTATAAATATTAGTAGAATGTAACAACTGCATGCTTATTTTTATACATGGCTTTCCTTCAGTGACAATATATGTTTCAAATTGATATTGCCTGTAGTAGAATGTGATTATGTATATTTGCACATTTCAAATTTAAATATGGAAAGATATGTACGTGGTCAAGTATTTTCTTTCATTTATCAAATTTTAAATTTTGTACTTGAAAATAAACTTCTTATTACCTATTTAACAAATACTGGATTAGCTGCATTTTGGGGGGAAAAAAAAAGTTTAACGTTGTATAAAGTTTTAGGGTTGTTTAAAATAAGAAAGTATGCATCATAAATTTGCAAGCTGCGCCCTTTCAGCTACTGTTTCTAGTTTCGTCCTGTTGCTGGCAGATTTTATGTAAAGATCAGAAAACGCTGCAAAATCAAATAGGGGCAATTAAAATATAATTTTATGCTGAAATTTTCTTAATGTTCTCTAATCATTAATGGTATAATTTTCATGTTTGTCCTATATTGGGATGTGTCCATAATTGAGAAAGTATTAAACCACTCTTTTCAATTGCCCAGAAAATTGCTTCAAGAAAGTTATTTGCAGTGGATCATGAAACATGGCACCAAATTTCAGTTAGATGAATGGACCATCTGAAAACCAAGGAGATTTCATCAAACCGACCTATAAAAGCTATCTGTTATTATCATTTAATATATTCTTCATTGACATATTATTTGAATGTTGGTTGATGTATTTAATTATAATTTAATTATCCAAAAGAAAATAATATCCGTGGACATTGAAATAGAACTTTTATTGAAAATGCTTTGTAATTTTCTTTACAAAGTTTTTTGTTCGGTGAATTTCATGATAGAGTTTAAAAACATGCATTATAATAAAAAACTATTTTATTTGTTATGAGAACTCTTATCGGCTGTAATTGGTAAACCAGAAATTTCAAATGTAATGAATTGACAGTAATAGGGAGTAGATTTACGTACAATAAATATATCTTCTGGATTTGATAAATCAAAATTAAAATAACTAGACAACATGTGTGTAGAGGGCATATCACTATCTTCATATGCCAAATGATTTGTTGTTTGCACCTAGTTTGAAGCGCTTTCCCAATTTTGCTAAGAATTTTGTATTGTGGTGGTATTAATCTCATTCTCCTAATATATAACGTAAAAATATTCTGTGATTAGTTATTTAATAATTATTAATTATTCTAATATGTCCAATGGCAAATGTGGGTGTACATACAGTACTCTTAGTTAACATAATTCTTGTAATTTGTTATACAGAACAAAATATATGAATTATCAATAAATCCAGCATTACCAAAAGTTTGAAATGATAAAGTACAGCTGGCAGCCGTAACACCATCATTGTTCAATTAACTTTCTAATAATAATATCTATATTTTCACTGGGTTTTCATGCGTATCTGAAATAAACTATTTTGTTTACAGGATTCTGGTAATACTGGTGGACAACGCTCTCAGGCTTCTAATCAAACAAAGTCTGGAGCCAAGCAAGCGTACCAAGCATCCTATTGGAATCAAGCCTAAAATGAATTTTCTGAATGGCTGCTCACAACTTCGCCCCTTTTGCAAAGAAGTAATAAAATTAGTTGATTATTTAGTTGTTACTACTTTAGCTTATAATTGTATTTTATAAAAATGTGTGAAGCGTCATAAATTATTTTCTTTATTGTATTTATTTTAGTCATCAATCTATTGATTGATGACTGTATATTATATTTTTGACTTTATGTGAAATAAATAGAGCCCTGTACGATATTTTTTTACATTGATTTGTCACGTTTTTATTTTGCGTAAAGTCTGTTCTTTTGTGAGGAATCTTCCACAGTTTTTTTTAATAGATTTAGAGAATTTTTTATGTTAAATCTGATGTACGTTATCGTACAGTCTTGGTGCAATTTTATTAAGACTGTGGTTTGTAAAAAAAATTGATTCGCTTTTTCGGCCAGTGGATAATGTTAAATGGTTATGTTTATTCATTATTTGAATATCAATTTCTTCCCCTAAATTACATTATACATTTATTATTATTTTCTTTAATTAAATCTTAGATCTATTTTTTCATACTTTTGTAACCTTCTTAAGGCGAAGTTAATGGGCTGATTGAAACTGCGACAGATAGAAGTCAATTTACAACATTTTTATTAAACGGACCTTCGATACCTGCAATTTCCAAACTGATAGGAATTCATTTTATCATTGTTATTTAAAGGCGTTAATTATTTTTAGAAGAAGCATGACATTTCCATAATGTTTTTATAATCTAACTATAATGTCTTTTAATAGTGAAATGCAAATATATGATTTATACCTTAAGTTTTGATATCGATATAAATGTTATTGATGAAATTTTTATGTTTGAGTTGTATTTATGTATTCTTGCTAAAACTGTTTGTGTAAATGGTAAAAACAGGAAATTGTTGGTGAAAAATTGAAATTGTAAATATGGCTTTAGAGTAAAAAATTTCGTACTGACTCACTGCTGTGTACCTAGTTTTGCCTGTGCATATGCTACATAGAGATAGGTAAATTGACTTACCTACAATGCGCAGTGGCATGACTGATCTCGAGAGGCTTGTCAGTCTTCATTAGATCCTAAGACGGTGCGTTAAGTGCCGCAGTTCTGAGGCAGACTGTGAGGCCTCCTGAGTTTAACCCAGTAATAGTTAGATTTATTGAATAACTAAAATTAAATTATGTACCTATGCTATTTGTATAAATATTCACATATTATTATGTAGACACTGTATATGTGTAGTTTTGTTTTGTATTTGCCGATAACTTGTGAAGTATGGAAAATACACGTGAATATATCTTTAATTTCATTGTGTATCGTTTATTGTATTTTGTATTTCATTTTTCTTTTTTGTAGAAATTGAGGAATGACAGGAGAATAAACTCTAATTTATGTACAGTTTAAATCATTTATTACAATATAAATGGGTAATATGGATATTTTACACAATAAACAAATAAGTATAGATCTGAAACATTTTTCCAGATGTATAATCACTTTATTTTTGTCTCTGACATAGTTTCGACTGTCGATGTACATGTCATTCATTATTGTGCATCATGAAGTTAGCACGTCGTGATGCACAATGAAGTGGCCAAGAAGACTAGAGAACTACTCTCTAGTCTTGGAAGTGGCACATCCATAATCATACCAACATGACCTCTGATGAAAACTGTGGCACTACTGACAACTTGACTAAATACTTGGAATAGTTAATATTCAATAAATATAATTTGCGTGCTGCTCAATAGTCACTTTTAAGTTGCTAAAACAAAATAAAAGTTACGTTATCTATAAGCATAAATGGCATACAATGTTAGTTTATTTTGTGGCAAAATTAGTGCCATTGGTTTAATGCCTTAATATTGTTCTAGAAGGATTTTAGATAGCATTTTATTTATAAGTAGGTCTAAAATTTTTTGGGGTTTTCTATCTGCATGAACTGAGTGTAATGAATATATTCGACTGGGATTTTCTGTTCAATACTTGCAACTATAACTCTTTCGATTTGCAAATTTACTTGTGACAAGTATAGGCTTGGTAAAATACTCAAATTGAGATAATTATAACTGATTAATGGTGATAGATGGTATATTCTGTTAGGTGTAAATAATAAATTAGGTATTATATAGTGCTATTCAAAAGTCCCCTCCCCCCCCCCCCTCTTATCTTTTTAACGATTATATTCAGTTACCAAATTTCACTAGTTTATGTATAATCGTTAAAAAGATAAGAGGGGGGGAGAGGACTTTTGAATAGCACTGTATAAAATACTGATTTATTTGTATCTACATTTGTCCTAATATGCGAAAGTTATACATTTCTTGATATTCCTTATGCTGAATATGATGAAGTATATATCGGTATTGAAGAAAATATCTGAAAATTAGTTTTCACCTTTAAGTAGGTATGTATATATGCTCTTAACTCAATAAGAAATTTGTACATAGGGGAAATTATTTTGTAATCTACTTGAGGAAAATACTTTGAGCAGAGATAGAACTTTTCTACATAGATTTTATTAAGATTCATCCATTTATTTCAGTGTTTTTTCAACAATGTACCCTTTGAGAATAATCCGTTTTCAGAAGAAAAATATCAACTCAAGAAAATTTATTTTTTTCAAAAGAAATAGTTTCAAGGTACCATAAGGTGGATGTCTCACTTCAAAACTGCATTTGCATCCTTAAATTGTTTTACAGTAATTTGACTTCGCCCGTGATTGTTTCTTTCTGATGGGTTTTAAATTTTTTTTATCGCCAATTAGAATTTTATAAAAAAAATTGAAGAAAAGATTATCTGGAGCAGCCTTATAATTCAGTATGACATTTTATTCATCCTTGATGACTTCATCTAAAACGTTTGTTGGTGATTTCTCATATTAATAGATACACTCGGTTTGCTAAGACTTCCACCATTTCGATAAATTTTCTTTTCAAATAAATGTATTTTTGCTTCCAACTCCCCAACATTTTGGATAATTTTAAACCAATTTTCTCCCCCATTTAAACTGCTTGGAGAATTTTATTTCACAGGCAATAATAATTTTCCTGTGGATATATTTTAGATATTACTTTTTTTAGTTGAGAGCTTTATAACACTTCGGTGTTTTGTACAACATTATTTCACTCGATAAAAAAATTATATAAACAACTTGCGACTGAAAAAGTAGTGTAAGATAACACATTGGTAAATAAAAATATAATTAGGTTATGTAATGTTAATTCTCCCTTTTATAATTGTTTTATTAATAAAATTCAGTTTTACTTTAATAATTTTTTATCAATCAGCAATATATGTTACACTTTTTTTAGGTTTTAAGTATTCTTGATGGTGGTGTGGATGGCTTATGTAAAAACAACACAAGCTCAAAGTAAAAAGCATATATGTTAATCACCATATCCAGTAACTGCAAATATATAATCAGTCTGTAAATAAATTCCTAAGCCTGTGTAGAGGTTTCATTACTAAGAGATGCAGCATATTACTTGTTCCCATATTTAATAATTCCATATAAAACAGGAAAATAGTGTTTATATAAAGGTTTTAGTTTAATGATAGACCTAGAAAATTAATTCACATAGATTATATGAAGTAGAAAAGGCATTGAAATTTATATTAAGTTATTTTGATGTTGATGTCTACTGTTAAAGACATCAGATTACTCGATTAGGAGGGGGAAAAGGAAGTTGTGATAATACTCTGTAAAAATATCGGTAATAGTTACTAATTAAAAAAACAAATGTAACTAATAACCTTTATATCTTTAAGTGTTGTATGTTTTTACAATTTCGGGTGGTTTCCATTTTAACATTATTTTCTATTTCACACATGGGAAGGATACTGAGATTACTGAGTCTTATGTGCTTGTTATAATAAGAGGAGGGCATTTGTGGGAAAGCATTGTAATTACCAAACAAAAAATTACAGCTTCTTTTGTCTTTGTCTCTTAATTTAATAACGTGTCTTTAACTATGAAGGATTTTCAGTAGGAACTAGAAGTAACAATATCAAGGGCTTTATTTTGTTTTTATAAAAAATAGATCAACGCATAAGAATACATCATTGATGTAATCTTGATGTAATGGTGCCTATAAAGCATATCCATTTGACTACAAGTAATGAAAAAGTAATTACTCTTAAGTATCAACTCATCTTACTGTATAAAACAAATTTTATTGAGATCAGAGTTTTTAATTAGGAACAATGGGCATTTTTCGATTTGTAGATCGCAGGTATGATTTATATTTTACTTGTCAATTTCCTATAATTTTGGCGAAATTAAAATGCAAGATGAGTGAAGTAACTAGGAACAGTAATAAAATTTTGTTAGTTTCATACAGATTCAGAATAAGAGAATATTTTAAACCTCTACATATATCTGATTCATTTAAGGTCAATACCCTTAAGTTTTTAGTAAATATGTGGTCATTTTTGACCAATAAATTCGAAGACTACTTATAACGAGATTTGGCTTATAATTGACAATATTAATTTACCTAAATTGATCATACTATAATACTTTCAATGCTATTAAAACTCTGTTTCAGTAAAGAAAATTCATACAGAATGTGTAAATAAAATAAAATATACAATTTGATATTACTTTACATCTTTCAATTGAAATAAGGTCAAAAGTTCTTTTAAACTTAATAAGCAATGTAAATATTAATTGTGAAGTTGCAAATAATTTTTGTAATTTTTAAATAACCCCTGTATTAATCTTAAGGAAAGTGTTCTGTATAGACGTTGTTGTTGTGCATTGTAAACCACCGAATTCTTCATACAGTCAAGGAATAAGATCTTGGCTTCAAAATGAATATATGAAGGAAGATCTATAGAGTTATAATGGTAATTACAGCTTGTCAAGAATAGGAACAAATTTCAAAACTGCGATATCGGACCGCCCGCGAGGTTCGTAGCAAATAGCCTGGCCTTTACTCATTATCACTGAGACCTTTGCAGAGTGAATATCGGGTATGTATGAATGTACACAGAGTTCGATCTAGCCGAGTGTAAAGTATATCCTTTTCTCTCCGAATGCTGTCGCACTCTTTCTTCTACGCAACACAGATAATCACACTTTTTCCTATTTTTGACAAGCTGTACTAATTGTACTTATGAACATTTCGGTGAATCACCGCTATACCACTTACACTATAATGACAGTGACTATCAAATCCTACGAACAAAGAGACAGATTTGCTCGTAGATCAAATCACTGCGACTTTTAACCGCGACCTGGGCTGCTGTTTGAATCTACAGTACATATTAACGAAATCGAGCTTATTCGAATGCACGTTCGTTTATGAAACAAATCGATATTATCAACAGTATCAACAAATTTTATAAGAATAAGAAAAAGCTATTATTATTTTATTAAAGGTTTTGCATAGAAAAGTTATTTTGTCCATGTCCAGTAATTGTTTTAATTTTTATTTTATGTACATATTTCATTTTTATGGATAATATATGACACATTTTTTGCAGTTTTAGTATACTACAAATGCGAACTTTGTTTAATTTAATTTGTTTAAGCGCATCTTATTTCGACTAAATCATGACGAAATATCGAGACGAAATTATTCTAATTATTGTATTGTAACTATTAGAGATACAATACGTTGTATCTCTAATAGTTACAATCAAGAAGACTAGAGAGTTCTCTAGTCTTCTTGGTTACAATCTACGAGCAAAAAGTGCTCGTAGATCTTCTTTGCTCGTAGGTTACAATACATAGAATTTGATTCCTGTTACATCGATTTCAAGACTCACTGGCTAATGGCTGTTGACAGAGCTTCGTTGTTAGAAACAAACGCTGTAAATTGGTATTCGTAATTCGATTGTGCAAAGTATTATAAAGTTAAAGTAGCTATATGTCGGAGTTACCAGATAGGTTCTGATATTTCGATTTGTCATTGGTATCGAAATTTTGGCGTTCTGTTGTTAATACGGTTACTTTAATAGCGTTCTGTTAAATAGTCACTATTTACTGGTGTTGGTTTGTGGTCACTTCAGAAACAGCCAGATAGGGGGCGATTATAAATTCGGGCCAAGCGTTTGTATTTTCGACCATTTCGAATTCGAACAATATATCTGCAATATTATAAAAATTAATGAAATTAATATTTCCAGTATGAATGGAAATATTACTTTCTTAAACGAGATTCGGTTAAAACATGAGTATGAATAAATTGCAATTGGTAGGGATATTGACTATTATGAAAATTGTACTGTTTCAAATTGACATTTCATTGCTAAATGCTTTTCAAAATGGTGGATGTTTGTCATTTTGTTATATGTACCATTTAATAAAACTTAAATATACCTAATTCATAATAAACGTATTGCCATCTTATTATAAGTCAAATTGCAATGAAAAATACATGATATATTATTTGCTTTACTTTTAATCATGTGTGATGCATGTTCAGATTTTTTACAACTGCTAGTCTCATGTAAGTTTTGTAATTTACCATAACTTCCCACTAGGGATTATATGGGGAACTCTCTATGGAAGATTATGTATGATTTATCAGTTTCACTCCTTTTGCTATCGCATGTTTGGTAATATAGTTTAAGAATATATAGGTTTTAAATTTTCAGATGAGTCTCAAGTTTGCAGAGATACAAATGAACAACCAGTATTAACAAAGCGAGATGTAGATGTTGTTTTTGTTTATGTTCAAACTTGGCCTGCTAGGTATGTTTATATTAGATTGTTAATGTTAGATTGATTATGTGTCCTCAATTTATATAATTTTAGGCAGTGCATGTGTTGCTACAGAGATCCCAAAAATTTGGAACGTTTTAGTTATGTTACACAGGGTCTTATTTATATGGCAGCTACTCAGTTAAAAAAATTAGCAGATAAATGTTCAGAAACTGATGAGTCCAAAGAAGAGAGGAAGATTAAACAAGAAAAAAATGAGAAAAACCAAGAAGAAGAAAAGGATAATGTTGAAATACTAGAAAGGGACAAATTGTTGATATTAGTCTCCAAGATATTCTTGCTTAACTTCCCTCTATATGTAGCATACAAACACACTATACAAGCTAAACTGGATGAACTTACTCAGCAAGAAATGCAAAATTTAAATTTATTTTGTGATTTACATGATTCTGAAATACCAATCTATTTATTAAAAAATGTTAGTTGGTTCTGTAAAATGGGAGGACTTTTGGCTATGACGACCTGTTTTACACAGCTTTCTCCAGAACTATTACCCGTTTCTACTGCTCATGCTATGATATCTATTGGTAAGATACCCGATAATAAGTATGCTAATACTGAACATGAAAGAAATGAACAATTTAAACACTTCAACAAAGTTTAATGTCGTTATTAAAAAGGATATGCTTAAAGACTTTATTATTATTATTTTCATGTTAGATGTTCTTATCAAATATCAATATTTATTTTTTCCATCCTTTAAAAATCATATATACAAAATTTCAGGTAATTTCTTTTTGCTTTTAGTACTCAAAAAGTACTACTAAAAGAGAGTAAAAAAAGTAAATAAACAAATACGAGATAAAATATTGGATATAGTAAATTAACACTATACGAAGAAAATGTAATACAAGAGTTTTATATTGAACAATGATGAAATAGCAGAATAAATATTTCTTTTCTTTTTTTAAATACATAATTTATAACTGATAGTTATTTTATAATACTACAAATATATGGAGTGATGAATCTAATATTACTTTCGTAAATTATAATAATTTATAAAAATATGCATACATTGTAATGATTATAGTGTTTTTTTTAGTGTGCAATTTAAAGTTGTGGATGAATTACAAAAGCATGGTATCTATGTTGGTACCTTTAAGATCCTGTGTTTTACGTTATATGTGTAAACTCTCTGATCAAGATTTACGAACTCCCACAATAAAAAGCATGGCAGGTAAATATTCATGTACCTTACAAATGTGTTATTTTGTATATGTTTATATATTTTTAATAGATTTTATGTGGAATGCCATAAAAGATCCATTAGATTCTCCAGTGGCATTTGATATTGATGGATTAGATTTGGCATTTAAATATTTCACATCTAGTACTCTTACTATGCGTTTGGCTGGCATTACGCAAATTAATAATCAGATTGGGGTACTCGCAGAAATTTGCGTTGGGGAATCTCTTCCAGAAGCTGAAGCTGCTCCTAGACACATGGCAGATTGGCTTATAAATAATAATATCATTTCCCATATTTTTGGCCCTAACTTACATGTAGAGGTAAGTCAATATTAAATGAAATAATTCAGTAATATTGTTTAGCTGGTTTTGTTTTTATAATATTTATTTTTTCCTAATTACAAAATTAGTTTTGTCCATGCATTTGTGAAATAATTTTAGGTAATAAAACAGAGCCACATCATTTTAAATTTTCTTGCAATGGAGGGCAGAATAACATGCGAACATATGGACATTATTTGGGCTGCTGCACAATTAAAGCATTGTTCAAAACCTGTGCATGATTTGTTACCTGGTCTTGTTAAGCATCTAGCAACTTCTCCTACTTTACATTTGTACAATTTGCTCACCAAATTAGAGCCCAAGGAACACACCGAACAGGTAAATGACTGTATTATCGATTTCTGGTTACAAATTCATTGGATTTTTATGAAACTCTACATCTATATGTATTGAGATAACATTGAGTTTAAATTTTCGCTGTATTTTGTCAACATGACATGTATTTCACCAATGGAGTTTTTTTTTTGTTTTGTTATATATTTGCCGCCGAAGACAAGAAAATTAAATCTCATGATTATTGGCTTTGATAATGATAATTTTAATGATAATAAATTTTAGTTTAATGATTATAAATTAATATAAATTTTAAGGCCAAAATTTAGGCATTAACCAGGCAACTAATAAATAATATGTATTGGCTATATGTGCTTCTGTGTTTGCTTAAGCTAAAACTTGTGTTGTAATGTTGTACTTACTTTTATTAATGTAAAATCTACATTTGGTTTTGTTTATTGTTGTAATATTATTGTGTTAATAATGTTTTTGATTATTGTATTGAAATTTGAGTGCAATAATGGAGAAATTTTATTGGTACCACCTACATTCATGTCAGTGTCATTATGACAAAATAAATCAAAAATCTGAAATTAACTTCTTTAGTTCCTATAAATATTATTTATATAAGCTACCGTAACATATTTTTAATATTCCAATTATTGAATAATTGGAATAATTTACATTTTAATAGTTTATTCATATTTTAGACATTGTATCTTGCATCTGCTTTGATAAAAGCTGTTTGGTCCAGAAGTGGAGGAGCACCAGAAATTGGATTGATCAATGTGGCTGCATCAAATGCAGGTATTGCTTTACATAAGTGCCCAACATCATCTGAAAATAGTGTCAGCCTGGATCCTAGTAATTCTGAAGAAGAACATGTGGGTTGATTTTTTTACAAATATTTCTGTTATTATGTTTAAGTGGTTATACAACAAATTTTAGGGTGAGAGTTCTGGTCAATCAGAGAGTCATAAAAGTGATAGTGAGGAGTTAGACGCAGTGGAAATTGATGAGGAAGAAGCTGGACAAGTAATTATGGACACTAATGGCCCACCACCCTGTAAACTTGCAAGGAAACAAGTCATAGAAAGAGTTCATTGTGAAGGAAGTAGTACAGATACTGAAATAGATGGTAATATTTTCATTGAGTATTATTATTATATTACAAAGTAAACTAATTTGTTTATGTAGGTATTCCTATTAAAACACCAAAAGTTAAATGGACCTCAGGGTCAGCAAAATCAAAATCTGATAAGCGAGCACATGTACGGAAGAAAATTTTAACTAGTCTAAATGTTTTGCCAGATGGAGTTGAAGCTATTGCATCTAGTACTTCACAAGATGAAGCTGATGTCGAAGAAACATCGAAATTAAGGAAAAGGAGAAAACTTCTTAGGAAAACGAGGGTTAAGAGGCAAAAAGGTTGTTATTTATTTAAGAAATATTAAATTTTCGATTTTAATGTGGTGAATGGAATATGGTTTACATTTTGAAAATATAGATTTCATTTTTATGTTCTTTAAAAGGCTTTCTTGAATTATGGTACGATAAAATTAAACAGAAATCTATAACCTGTGGGGAAGTATCTTTCAAATTACAAAATAGATATTGAACCTTAAGATCTAGTAATTCTGATTCTGGTTTTAAAACATACATTTCTTTTTAAAATTAAAAATAACATATTAATTTTTAGGGAATCATAAGCGAATAACTAGGATAACAGGAATTGAAGCACTTAGTGAAGTCGACGTTGATAGTGACCGCGATATTAAAAATGCCCTTAAGGGTGTTACTACTGCAGCTTTGGTATTGCCATCGCAAATAAATAGCTTAGCTGATGCGTAAGTTGATTTTTTATCATATTTTAACGTTCCTTTAATTACACAAAACTGATGGTAATATTCACATCGGGGTATAATTGATATATCGCGTGTACTTGAAATGACCCACACAACATAATCTATATTATATTATACAATATAATCTGTATTATATTGTGTGTAATGTATAATAATATATATGTGTAATTATATTATCATATAGCAACTATCTAACATAAGTATTCCTTAATTAATAAAATAAGTAATTCTGTAACTTAAACGGCAAAATTTTAAAAGTAAATTAAATTTTAGAAGTAACCATGATATATAAATTTAAGTATATAAAACAATAGTAAACTTAAGCTGAAATGCCAACCATCTATCATTTATATCATTCCTTATTCTAATTATAAGTTCAATTTATAGACTCTTAGGATGGGACGGTTTACTTAACAGACCCAAAAAAATAGAAGTAATGAAAATAATGTTTTTAAATATATTATTACTTATTAGGTATACACATTCTGTTGCCCGATATGGGGTGTGGTGCAAAATATATTATTTTGTCGACTAGGGAAGTTTCTTTTCTATATATGCTGCTAAAGCTTTTGACTTCGAGCCATCTCTGATTAAATTGTGTACCACTTCAATTTAATATTGGGAAAATACCTTTTTTAATACCTCAAATTATAAATTTCAATTGTCATTTGATCTCATGAAATTTAGTATTCAGATGAGTTCTATAAGGAGGTAAATGTATTTCATCTAAGGAAAACTTACTTTTTCAAAGCCGTCTTACAGCAACATATGTCATCTAAGATTTAAGGGGTACAAATACCTCATAAGACAATACTTTAACAGTTGGTCTCATGGTTTCAAAGATTGATCCCAAGTTCAAAAAACATTGAAATTTATATTTAACTGATATGAGTTATTGATAAATTATAGAGAGCTAGTGTAGAAGAACCAAGTAATATTTAAAATTAGTTGTTTTAAATGGAAACTACAAAAAACTATAATGAAAAAAAAAACAATAGTAAAAAATATACTAAGGTCTCAACTTAGATTGGTCATACACTACGTTGCAGTTCAACTAATGAACTGATCTTCTGTAAATTATTATTGTTTGTACATTCTATTTGTATTTCATATTGTGACTATAATACGAAGTACAACATTTAAAGTACAATAAATAAACTACGAACAGCTTCGCCTTTGTAGTTTCCTTCTTAGTTTATTTATACTGTTTGTAAGTCATTTAATTTACATAAAACATGTATTTAGAATTTGTATGAATAAATATTATTACTGTTATTGGAAGCAGGACTCTAACTTCTTACTGCTCATCATTCTGGTGTACTAGTGTATACAAAGTGAAAAAGTTTATAGAATGATGCATTACTTGGCTGTTCCTTTTAATGGGTCCTTAATCTCGAATGACATATATGAGGTCTGTCGGAAAGTATCCGGCCTTGTGCTGCAGCAGGGGAAAGCTAAATGTGATCAATGACGTCGATGTCCCCTTCAAAGTACCCCCCTTTTAGAAGCTACAATCTTCTTCCAGCGATCTTCCCACTTTGAGAAACACTTCTGTATTCAGCTCTCGGAGTAGCTAACGGCAGCTTCATTTCGTTCCTTTTTATTTCCTCCATGGCCTCGAATCTTCTTCCCTTAAAAGGATTTTTCAATTTGGGAAACAGCTAGGAATCACAGGGAGCCAGATCAGGATTGTATGGGGACTGATGAAGTTGAACAATGCCATATTTCACAAGAAATTGCTAGATAAGTTACGATGCTCGGGCAGGTATGTTGTCGTGGTGCAGCACTTATTCCACATTTTCAGAAGTTTTAGCCATTAGGAGCCTGCCAGAATGAGGGTCGCTTGAAACTGATGCACGACCATTTTTAAATTTCTTAAACCATTCTTTAATCTGTGTATCATTCATGGATTCATTGCTATATACTTTACAAGTCATGTGGATGGTCTCCGAATATGAATGGCCAAGATTTTGCCAATATTTAATGCACAGTTTTTGTTCAATGCGTTCAGTCATCGTGAAATGCGACGCGCACAAAATTAAATGCTTACTAAACAGAGTACCGTTTTCGGCTGAAGACTTGAAAAGCCATGCTACCGTGCTCATAAAGGTCCCCCCTAAATGATGAATAGCTATTTTTAACAATAGCACATCCAGGTACAAGGTTAGAGCATAAGGTCAGATACTTTTCGGATAGACTTTGTATATCTAAATAAACAATTCTATATCAAAAAATATATTATCATATATGTGAAAAATAATGCCATTTTTGGCAATACCTGTATTAGATAAGTGAATATATCAATTATATATATATATATATATATATATATATATATATATATATATATATATATATATATATATATATATATATATATATATATATTTTTTTTTTTTTTTTTTATGTAATTTTAAAGATGGTGGAATATTTTCGTAATTGTTTACTATATTTTACTCCTATGAAGCGGCTGTGCATTAATATGGTATCAAGCATTTTTTTACCATTTTACTTTTAAATTATGGTCTATAATATTTTTTGTATTCTATAACATTCCAAGTAAGGAAATTACTTTTTAGTTTATATATTAGTTGATATAGATTTTTGTAATATCATGCAGTAGATAATATTTAGTAGAACAATTAATGAATGACGATTTTTTCTTTTCATTAAGAAATATTAAATCTACTGTGTACTTGGAGGAAAGTTCTTCTTGCAGTGAGCTTGGCAAGGAATCCGTTACATTAGAAGGCCACGAAGGAGCTTGTGCTAATTTTCTAACTTTACATACAAGGACGGGGTAAGAATAAAAACATTGTTTCATTTCTAAATATATTTACTCCAAGAGTATAAACATTGGAATAATATTGATAATAATTATCAATATATTTGATAAGAATGATACTATAAAAAATATAGTATTTATCATTATAAAATTGTCGACCAAGATATATTGTTGATAAAAAGTAGGTTAGTATATAATGGAATTAATTTTATTATATAATATCTAAAGAATGGAAAATGTTCTGATCCTAATGCTTTAATCCTACAGTATGGACAAATTTGTTTCATCATATATAAACTCTGTTTTTCTTCTGCGAACCGATGTATGCTGACCTGAAATCTGATTTTTTTAACCAAATGCTTTCAATTATATGTGATAGACGATGCCTAAAATCTCTAGGGTTGTGTAATTTTGATACAATAGTATTTATTTCAATACTATTTTATTATAGCAATAGGTAAACTACTACTTTTCTCTAGTGTTACTATGGTAAATTTGACCGTGATTAGCATGTCAATCTGTTTTTTTATAAATTGCAACTATTGGTGTATCCCGGAGGACAATAGACTTTTAAATTCTCGAATATTCTGAGTATTAAATTGTGAGTTTGCCAAATTGTTTTAAAATTATCAGTAACCATGTAACCAACTGATATGTAACCATGTTCTCCATTTTTCCTGTGTATGGATTAATAAAGAAGTCTACATACATTAAGTAATCTATTCATATAAGCAATTAATAAATTTTCAAATTTCATAAAATGCAATGCTCTATGACATTTAATACAATACATTTCCTAACCATTGAAAATTATTAAATTCGGACCAGTTCCGTCCGGTTTTACCTATCCTTGACGAGATTTGTGACTAGGCTACTCACGGCATAGTTCACTATTCGTACAGTACTGTATATTGCTTACGCAATATTTCTATGCACCTACTAATGCAACACCATTTTAAAAGACACACAACAACTTTTGTCATATAAAGATAAATTTTATACGAATGAATTTGTACACCACTGAGTTTGTACACCACTGAATTTTGTTTACTTAATATTTGTTTCATAATCGAATTGTAATTGGTATATAAAAATATTTTATACAGTTTATAAAATATTTTGTATAAATTACAATTGAAGCATTATCCATATGTCAGGAGGACAATATTTAAATCCTATTGTAGGAAATTTGAAGTATTGAAGGATGTAATAGAAATGTGGATAATATTAAATATATAAATCTCAAGAGAATTTTGTTGAGGAAGTGTCTATTTGGATGTCTTTGTGCGGGTTTGTGCCTTTCGTACTTGATTGACTACCCTTGGTAGGGAATGACGAGACGAGACGTAAATGAACAATCTGCTTTATTTGATACCATTTACAATTGTGGTGGGCGAGCGTGTACAATTTGACTTATAATGTCGAATCTAACGAGAACTCTTTTTTTTTTTAATACAAAGACGTCGTAAAAATATAAGGGTTAAATTCCTACATATACGCCGCCCACCTTGAAAGGTTATCTTTCAACAAAAAATAATTTTCATAAATATTGACATAACTGATACATTTATAGATATGAATGACATTAATTAACATAATATCTTTTACTGAGAGTTTGAGTCATTAATTGTATTTATCTCTATGGGTAAAATGCAAATCCTTTTTAAAGAGCGTCTGAAAACACTACCACTTGCTGTCTTCACTGTCACCACACGAACTACACTATCAGCTCCAGGGTGTAATTCAGTCACTCTGGCCATGGGCCAATGAAGAAGTGGAACGTTATCTTCAATTAAGACGACGAGCGAACCCACCTTTAAGTGAACGTCGGTTTTTGTTTTCCATTTCGGACGCTTTTGAAACTGCGCCAAATATTCTCTTGACCATCAGCTCCAGAATTGTTAAACTAGCTGTTGCATGCGTTGGTATAGGGACAATCAGTTTGGGATAACATTTTGAACATCAACTTAAGGCGAAGCAGCCAGAGAGTCGCCAATTAAAAAATGGGAAGGAGTTAACGGTGAAAAATCATTTGGGTCAGTGGAAAGAGGTGTCAAGGGATGGGAATTCAAACAGGCCTCGATTTGCGTTAAAATCGTATACATTTCATCATAACAAACAGAAGCGTCACCGAGAATTCGTCGCAAATGAAACTTGGTCGACTTTACTGCAGCCTCCCAGAGCCCCCCACATGAGGTGCCCTTGGTGGAATAAAATGCCATTTTATTTGATCTTTGGCTAGAAAATTGGATACTGTCTCGTTATTTGTTTGATTAGAGAGCAAATTGTACAACTCAAGAAAATGATTATTAGTGCCATTAAAATTTGAACCATTATCAGAGAATATATCACTTGGCTTACTGTGTCGAGATATGAACCTTTTGAGAGCATTTAAGAAACTGTCAGTAGTTAAGTCTACAACTAATTCTATGTGTACTGCGCGAATTGCAAAGCATACAAAAACACAGATATAAGTCTTTACTAGTTGGTACTTGCGTAATGTACCGTCTTTCACCAGGATAGGCCCGGCGTAATCTATTCCACATTTTGAAAAGGGTCTACTAGGAGACACTCTTGGTTCGGGTAATTCTCCCATAAGAAAACTACCAGGTTCTGGTTTTGTTCTAAAACATTTTATACAAGTACGAATAACCGATTTCACCTCGTTTTTTCCGTTTATGGGCCAATAGTTTAGATGAATGATTAATAGTAAATTTTGTGCACCTGCTTGTAAGTGCTTCAAATGTGCATCTTTGACAATTAAAAGGGTAAGTTTGTGTTGATTGGATAGTATTATAGGGTGTTTTTGTGCAAATTCTAATGAAGAGTTTGCTAATCGCCCGCCTACTCTAAGTAGACCGCTGCTATCAAGAAAAGGATGTAAATTGAGAATTTTGCTGTCATGTTTTAGCTTTTGTGACTTACTTAATGCGTTAATTTCGGAAGTAAACATTTCACGCTGAGACAACCTTATTAATAATCTAATTGACTCTTGTAATTCGTCTACTGATAAAATACTAGAGGTTATCGGTTATTTCTTCAAAGTACGATTTCTGAATCTGCAAATAAATGCTACTACTGTTTGTAGTTTATTTAATGGTTAATATTTTTCAAAAATATTTAACTCTATATGTTGTTTTACAACTAATACTACGGGAGCTATTTTTATTTCAGGAATAAATTCTACAGGTTCACGTATTGGTTCACTAATTACTTCATTATCGCCGTTAACATTAAGAAGAAACGAGGGTCCATGCCACCAACCTCTTAAGATAATTAATTCTTCTGGATTTATTCCGTGGGAAATTATGTCGGCAGCATTAATCAGTAACATATAAGTCGGAATCAGTACAATCGTAGAATCCGAATAATAAACTGTTCTTGAAATATTAATATTAAGCGCTTGCAGAACGGTATGAACTAATCGTGCGAGTAAAACAGCTGCTAAAAGTTCGAGACGAGGTAAAGTGACCTTTTTTAGAGGTGCAACTATCGATTTTGCGCATAACAGATTTGAATACCGCTTTCCATTTGAGTCGACGGAATATAAATATATACATGCGCCGTATGCCCTTTCGCTAGAATCGCTAAAGCCATGTAATTCTACCCTTGTAGGACTACTGCAAACTACTTGCCGGTTAATACTAATGTTATTGAGACAGTGAATCTGCTTTACGAAATTCGACGATAAAATTTGTAATTCTTCGGGTATGGGTTCATCCCAATCTATGCGTAGCTGCCATAAATGTTGCATCAAAATTTTAGCTTTGATTATGGCAGGACCTATTAAGCCAAGTGGATCGTATATTTGTGAAATTATTGATAAGACTGAACGTTTCATAATCGGGTAATTATTTTTCATGACATTTACTGAGTAATTTAATGTGTCTGCGTTACTATCCCAAGCAATTCCTAATGTAGTCAATTCTTTACTGTCATGAATTAAAATCAAATTATCATCATTTATTTTATTTTCTTAACTGAAACCCAGTCGTTAGTAATATTTCCGTAATTTCGTGATAAACTTCCAGAGCTTCATCAACTTAGTCTAAACTTACGAGTAAATCATCCATATAAAAGGAATCTTTAATTATTTCACATGTGCGAGGATATCATTGTTCATTTTCAAATGCTAATTGTTGAAGACACCGAGTTGCAAGAAATGGTGCACTTGACGTGCCATAGGTAACACTGTTGAGTTCATAAATTTTTTTCGGTTCTTCCTTGTCATATCTCCACAAAATTCGTTGATATTTACGATCTTCTGAATGTACTAATATCTGTCGATACATCATCTTTATGTCAGCATTTAACACATATTTACGTAGTCTTAACCTTAAAACAATAGAAAACAATTCATCTTGAACTGTAGGACCGACGAGTAATAAGTCATTTAATGATACGTTTGTGCTAGATTTAGCCGAGGCATCGAATAAGATTCGACACTTTGTCGTGGTACTAGACTGTCGAAAAACTGCATGGTGCGGAAGAAAATAAGACATTGTTTCGAGAAAATTGTTGTCATCGAAGTTACATTTGAAGGACGTGATTTAAAGTTTCGTATTCTCGCATAAATTCTACATAATCGCGTTTTAATTCGTCATTTCTTTGTAAACGAGACTCTATCCCATGAAACCGTTTTAACGTGGTTGATTTGGAATCACCGAGATTCGTTGACGTTGTTTCACTGAAAGGTAAACGCACGACGAATCGACCGTCAGCGTTACGTGTTGTTGTTTCTTTAAAATACCTTTCACAAATTTGATTTTCACGAGACATGATTTGGTTTTGAGGCAATTCTTTAATTTGTCAAAACCTTGTTAAACTTTGACTTAAAATTTCATTTGAGATATTAGTGCTTAAATTACAAATAGTTTTGTTATTCGTGTTTCCATTTAAATCCATCGTTCCCGTACACATCCAACCGAAACGTGTTTCTTGCAAAACAGGCATATTTTTTCCTAATCTCAATTTACCGTTACGTAGAAGTTCATAAAAAATATTTGCCCCTAATAGTACGTCAATGGTTTTCGGTACATTAAAATGTCTATCTGCCAAATTTATATTTTTCGGATAGTTAATAATGCTGCTTTCAAATCCCATTATCGGTAGTTTTTCTGTGATTATTGGTAGTGCAAAAAATGTTAACTTGACTTTAAATGAATTAAATAAAGATCTTATTGTAGTAGTAGTTTTTTGTTTAATTTCAGTAACCTTTTTATTTACGCCGGCGATCGACATACAAATGTTTTTACAATTTAAATTTAACTTATCGCATAACTGTTGAGTTATTAAATTAGACTGACTCCCTGAATCTAATAAAGCATTTATGTGAGTTTCCAAAACAATCATCTATTAAAATTGTTATGGTGGATAAAAATACTTGATCAGCACAAGATGTGTTATAAACTTGTTGAAACTTATTTGAAACTAACTCCCTTGAAAATGAACGTGTAGTAGATTTATTTGTATTACTATATACCGTGTGATAATTTACCGATGGGTATACCCTAGATTGAGGTTGATCATCGGTTTGACCTAGAGTGTCTCTTTCTTGTGTCACAGCAGCGTGAACCGTTTCTGTTTTCGAGCTAATTTGAGGTTGTACTTCAATATCATGCAAATTTTGATTACTCAAAGAAACTGTATTTGATCGATAATCATCACTGTGCAATAATGTATTATGTTTTAATGAATATTTCTTGCAGTGACTCGAGTTACATTTCAATTTAAAATGTCCGGAACGGAGACAATTACTGCATAATTTTAATTTTCTAATTTTCTTGTATTTATCAAGTGATAATTTCGATAATTCTGGACAATTATAAATAAAATGAGAATTATTACTGCAAAGGGCACAAGAAACTTTTTGTGTAGTTGTATATACTTGTATATTTGATTGTTTTAAACCATAAGAATTATTACTCGATATTCTATTTGCGTTTGCTTCGCGATTGTTTTTATTATACGTGCGATGTGTTTTTTGCGTGTCAGCAAAAATCGCTTCTAAAGTGAAACACTTTTTCGATAGAAAATCTGTTTTAAAGTAGGTAAAATACCTTCTTGTTTATTTTTCCATTCGCGTTTTGTGCTGTCATTTAGTTTACGTAATATTATAGGAATTAATAACTTATTCCAATGTGCGGTAGGTAATTTTAATTTTGTTAAGGCATTTAAATGTTGCAAAACCATATCTAATAATTTTCTTAAAGAAGTATGTGAATCTTTTCATCATTAACGTGATGATTTACAATTGCGCGTTTGTTTTCATATCTTTTCTTTAGCAACGAGCGCTGTTCCATAATTATCAGCAGTTACTTCTAGTGACTCAATTAATCGAAGTGCATCTTGTTTACAACAAACCTTTAAATAAAGAAATTTTTGAATATCTGATAAACCTGGACGATCATGGACAACAGACTTAAATATATCATAAAAACTTAACCAAGTATCATAAGTACCATAAAAATTCTGCAAACCTATATCTGGTAATTTTGTAAAATTGCTACTTTCTAACTGATATTCTTTCTTAAAAGATCTCTCTGTTACTGAATTCGCTAAATTTTGTGCAATGTCTACTTGAGCCTAAATATATTTTCTCGAATTACTTATAACGCCATAAAATCTATTCTCAATTTGTTTGCGTTCTTCAATAGCATTTTCATCGAGAAACTCTAATTCGCCTTGTACTTAATTAAACCGAACTAAATTTGTTTCTATGTCCTTTAATCTTATCTCGAGCTGAACAATATTACTTTGATTTTCTGGCAACGTTAAATAAATTTCAAAACGAGTTAATTTTGCCTTAATTATATCGTGATGATGACGCAACCGTTTAATTTCTGCTTTTGTTTGTTTATCCGCCATCTTAACTACTTAGAAATAATAGTTCGAAAAACAAATCGAGCAATGTTTAAATAAATGAAAGTGGAAATGAAATTTGTACAAACGAAAAATTAAACGGATTCACTTTCTCCTGTTAGGCTGCGTGGCAACGTGTGTTGCGTTTCTGTTGATACGTGACTGCTAGCTGACGAGAATGGCGTGACCTTGTTGTAGGTTAACTTCTCCTTTTCGTGAAATAACCTTTCGAGCACCAGCTTTGTGTCCTATTCTATTCTTCCATAAATCACTGCTTCCAATCGGGCTCGAAGGACCAAAATTATGTGCGGGTTCGTGCCTTTCGTACCTGAAGGACCACCCTTGGTAGGGAATGACGAGACGAGACGTAAATGAACAATCTGCTTTATTTGATGTACAATCTGACTTATAATGTCGAACCTAACAAGCACTCTTTTTTTTTTTTAATACAGGGACGTCGTAAAAATATAAGGGTTAAATTCCTACAGTCTTTGAATTCATTCAAAGTGTGACAGGAGAGCAGTTACTAATAATTTTTCAATACTTGTTTCAGTTAATTAGGAACAATTCAAATATATAACTTTATACTTAGAAAATGATTTTTACATAAACATAAGTTCACAACAATAATTCCTTTTTCTTAAAATAAATTGTAATTTTTGTGTAATACCAATATGAGTACTATGACGATATTTGTACACAGCAAATGCGTTTTTGATGCTATAACCTTTAGAGAGCATGCAATGAAATGCATTTATTTTCTAAAGGCACGACAGTCATTCTAGTAACTAAATGTGGATAACAAACTCTAATACTAAAGTATTACTCTACACTACATTCAATTTGTCCACTATTGTTCCTATGTCACTAACAATTTAATAATCTTGGGCATAACGTTGACTGGATTAATGATTTCAGAATCATGTGGGTCTAACAAGTTCAGTGCGGGGCCCGATTGCAAATCTTACCCCCAAGGACAGCAGATTTTTTTTCTCCGTTACTCACATGTATTTTGTATTTAGAATTAGAAAAAAAATAGTTATAGAATTATAAAACTATGGTAAATGTATTTTTTTTGCGTGAGGTATATCAATATCATGCCATGGCGTAAGTCGCCTAGGCAATCCCGCGCAACTTGCTAGGCAACCTCGTGCATCTCTCCACTCCACTTCGTTACAGCCCTGTGTTTTATTAACATTTTATAAACATATTACGTAAAAACGAGAGGGGATGGTCCCTATGAGGTTCCATGACATCACCTGTCCTAGCGAAAGTCCAAAATGACGGTTATGAACCCCATCCACATTGAAAGTGTTAAAGTCAAAATATACCTTTTTGTTTTCAGTTGAAATAATTGTTGAAAATTTTAGTAAATTGCTTTTTGTTTTCCTGTGATACCTGGTGGAGATCATGAACCAAGAAAGTTACATTAATTATATGAGAACACTTTTTTTTTTTACTTTATTCTGCTCCAGAATTTTTCATGTAGTCCCAGGTAGTTACATCTGTCACACACCAAAATACTTATTCAGCACATGTTTAAGAGATCATTCTGTCAGATAAACTGTGCTTTTGGGTGTAATTAATACATTTGTCATACATATCAGGTATCAGGGGCAATACACCGTTTACTCTTAATATCAGAGCAGTTACCACTTAATTTAATAGTTGGTGAGTTGTTTGATCCACATTAACTTATTTAATCATGAGTTCATATTATCCATTATTGTATTGTACACCTATAGTAGAAGTGTTTTGTGAATATAACTTGAACTAGGCAGTGTCCATTGAGGTACAATATTTCTTCAAAGACTTGAATTTTGGATTCTGGATAATTAAAACGCAAAACTGCAAGCAAAGAGCCCACATGAATCATGGTGACATTGGGATACTGACTATCACACTGTTTAAAGTCCTCATTTTCATATTACTTAAGTACTGTTCATCAAGGATAGGAAAAAGTTTGAGATTCTCTAGGTACGAGTAGAAGAAAGATTGAGGCAGCATCAAACTCTGTGTACATTCACATTCAATATATATTCATCGATATTCACTTTGCAAAGGTCTCAATTCGACGGAGTAAAAACCAGGCTATTTACTGCGCACCTCGTGGATGGTCCCATATCGCAGTTTTGAGACTTGTTTCTATTCTTGATGAGCTGTACGTTGTGGAATGTTGTTTCGGTTGCATATCAAACGGAAACACGACTATGTGCATTACTTGTTCTATGACTTTAATTTCTAATTACCTACTAGATCAATAATAACCAGATAATTTTTAATTACCTTACCTGTTCCTTTCAAATATACCAGCTCTGTTTTTAAAGAATATATTCTCACTCTAGTATATATTGTACATTTCTGATTAGAATTAGATAACTTATTTCAATATGCAGCAATGGTTATGTTTTTTATAAATAATTAGAACATGGTGTTTTTATATCAGTGCCAACTATATAGTTGTGTGAATACAGTTTTCATGCACTTGATGTCAAGTAGGCACACCTAACCTAACATTATTTTTGCTTCTAGGGGACTCTAGTCCTGTAACTCTGGTTTTGGGATTGGTATTAGGATAAGTGATATATTTTATTTTAAGGCAATTTTTAATTATCATGTTCCAGCAAGTGTTTACTTGTGTTCAACATTCATATTCAGGCTAAAATCATCTGAATGCATGGATGCAGTTTTAAAACATGGCTTACATTATGAAACATCAGCCAAGGAACTAATAAAATATTGGATGTAGTAATCATAAGTAAAAATATGAGTTTTATTATCTTTAAAGTTGACAATCCGTCAAAATTCACCACCATCTGATCTCATATTTTGAAAATGTCTTTTTCACTGTATTTAATGTAATAAATTGAATCATATATATTGTTAATATATATTCGACAAAGAAAAACAAAAGCCATTATTGCATACAAAAGATAAACATTAATATATATTATAATATGAAAAAATATGAATTTAATATGTAATTTAATGAATTTTATATGTATTGCTTTTAGTTGAGTATAGATAGTGATATAATATAAAATTATCTTTAAATAGATTTATTTCTAGACATATTTTGGAAATGTTAAGTGGTGAGGAGGCTGAGGTAGAAGGAGATGCAGAGGGCAGTTATTCTTCAAGAATGAGTAATAAATCTGAAAAAAACATGGCTGATTTCGATGGAGAGGACTCAGTTTGTGAAGAAGAACTCGCTAGATTAACTGATCATGTATGTTTCATATTTGATAAATAATTTTTTTTCTAATTATAGTACTTCCCAGTGAATAGCATAACATTATAAACTCATATAGTTTCTACTTATAATATTTCATAATACTATTAGTTACCAGTTCTAACTAGTAATGTAGTAAAATTAACGAAACCAAAGGGTTTTTTTTTTTTTTTTTGGTTAATTAACATATTTCCCAGTTTATACATTTGGACAAGACACAATATTTAAAGATAAGATATAATAATTACAGAATGAATAATTTTATAAATAATTTTTAGGCAAACATGAATCTTCATGTTCTGGCGCATTCTCCTGAAAAATCTCCAATACGTGTGGATCATAGACTTTCGGCATGTTTTAAAGCAGATAATGTATGTCAACCTGGTAACACCTTGTTGTGGGACTTGTTACAAGATGATAAAATTGTAAGTGTTATCACATACTTGAATACATTGCTTGTCTGCATAAAATAGATTTTATGGCTCACAAATAATAACGTGTAAAGTAAAATAATGTAACGAATTTACTAGAAAGTTCTTTATTTCTCGAACACTTATTTACAACTCAACTATTCACAAATCAAACTAACTAACTAACTTTCTTTCTACTTTAACTTTATTTTATTTTAATTTTATTGCCTGTGTGAAATTAATACTTGATCAAGTATAGTATAGCATCTATATAAGTTGTACTCATTATTCTGTATTAAATCGTCAGTTGGTTTGGTGATATTAAAAAAAATCAAATATATTCAATTATTGTTCTCATGGTACAATTTCATAACCATGCAGCAAATTTTAGATTTTTTTCTAGTTACTTGTGTATATATTCCCATTAAATACCAAACTATTTGTCTGATAAACTTTGGGGTCTAAAGTTATATCAGTTGCCTATATTATAGAATTGCGATAAACACATTTTTGAAAAAACTTTATAAGAAATAGGAAAGTGCTTTGTAAATGAGTTCAATTATCAATTTCATTATTTTTTAATTACAATATTCATGTTTATTTCTTTTAAGATTAACATAATTATTGTGACTGACTCCATTGGAGCTCAAACTGCATCTGCAGGTGCAGTTTGAGGTTCCATAAGATGTATTCTTGAAGAACATTTTAGATGTTTTACTTGCGTAATATAGTTATTTTTTTTTTTAGTGTCAGTTAGGTGAAGGTTTGGCTTTGGAAGCAGAGAAGACCCTTTGTAATTTAATTTGTTATACACCAGACAAAGAAATTAGAATGAAATTTATTGAGGGTTGTTTAAATAATTTAGCTAATAATGCGTAAGTATATTCTTCTTTAAATTTATAATATTAGATTTTTAAAATTTTAGTTGTAAATTTAGTTTGTAGAGTTTTTAATACCAACATTAAAATGAGTTCGATACACTCAACTTTGATCTGCTCCCTTTTTGATAATATTTAAACAAACGCCAGGAAAGTATATATTTAGGGATTTTCAATAAAGTAATTTAAAGAAGTCTTCAATTTCTATTTTCCGTGGTAACATTACAAATGTTCTTATCTAAGTTTAGCAGTAATTATATGTAAAATTAGAGATAGACTCGAATTATGAATGACTTCAGGTAAAGTGAAGTCCATGCTATCAGATGTTGGTTAACCCTTTCTTATATATGACGGTACTTTCCAATTAGACATATGCCTGTACACAACTTTTTTTATTTGTCGTATATACACGATACTTGTATTTCAAATTCGAATTTGTTGTAAGTAAATCATGTTCAGTATCTTCCTGATCATAATCAAGTTCCTCGGTATCAAAATGTTGTTCATTAAGTTGCTCTTGTTTATTATTTATTGTCATATCTTGTAATGTCTCCCTGTCCTCACTTTCTCCACTACTAAGTACATCATCTGAATTATTATCATCATCCAAAAATAAATTATTTGCTATCTCTTCTAATTGTTTTGCGGTTAGGAACTGGCGAGACATGCTTACTTCACTGAAATACTCAACAGAATGAAGCACATGATTCTAGAGATTCCAGTACCTGCGCCAATACAACCAGTGACTGTATTGCGCCGCTACAATGTTTTCAAGGTTATTCTTTATAGTGTGTTATTAGCCGTATCCATAAGACAGTCGTAAAGTGGCCTATATCAATTTAAAATTATACGTCCCCCTATTCAAAAGGTGCTGCGTATACATTCGTCAGTCATATAGAAAGGGTTAAAAGATGACATGAAAAAAATTTGAGTGGCGATTTTTAATTGCTAATGGCCAGGGTTGGTATATATTGCTTTCAGTGGTGGCTTATCAGGGTAGGCAGCAAGGGAGCAAGGTATTACACCAATAAGAACAGAACAGAAAACAGAGTACGAAATTTTTGTTTACTTGGTTTATTGTTTTAATACTTAGTTTTAATTACTTTGATCATAATTGAATAAGTAATTCTACTATCCATAATTACCATTCACAATTTAATATCTTAATATTTTAATAATAAAGTACCAAATTGATATAATCTGGTACAGAGAATGATTTAGCAATTTTAGCAACATTTAAATATTATTGTTTTAGGAAAAGAAAATATTGCAAATCTTATACGTTCAAATATTTTGTTGACTAAGCAGTCACTTAAAAATGACCCACTAAAGTTTTTGATTATGAGCCACCCCTGGTTGAAATATAAGCCACTTCTATGAAATCATAAATATAACCTTTCAGTCATCATCTGATCTTGTGGAAACTAATTTATATCATGTGGAGATGGTGTATTATTGGAATATGCTTTCACAAAAGCAGCAACTATATTTATGAGGCAAAATATTTGTTTTCTAATACAAAATTATATGCTTATTGTAGCAAACTATATTACATACTTTAGCACACACTTTGAGACAATAATTGCATTATTAAAATTAAATTGAACCTACTATGCAGTGTATTTATGTGTCTGTGGACAATAATTTTTGAAGATCTCTTTTCATTTAGAGGTTATAAGTAATATGCAGACATACGGTACACATTTCCCTGGTGCAATATCACACAGCGTATTCATAGCGTTGCTTTCTGTGCAACTGCCTACGTAACGCTTACCTGATTGACAATGAAATGCAATCACGCCCATTGGCATAATTTCTTAGATATACACTTGCACCACATTAACCATGTCCCAGTGCATCGGTTGATGCTTTAATTCCACTTGCAAGTGCATCATAGAGCATATGTTTCCAGCAAGTCAAATTATGAGGTTTCCAATGAAATTTCACTAAATATATTGTTTACAGCATATTTTGAACACCAATTAAATGTTTTTCTAAAGTATATGAAATGAATTTTAGTTTGAAATAATCCACAAATGTATTTAAAAAAAAATAGGCGGTGATGTTACTTAGGGTAAATTGCTATATGTGGACCGTTATTGGTCAACGGTTTCCTAAAATGGTTTTTATGGTTGTCGAAAGGACAGACAAAGCAGTCATAGTATGTATTGCACAGTCATCCCCTCTGTTCACATCTTCTACAGAAGAGTGTAACATTTAATTTTATATTATGAAAATGTTTCTTCATCTGACAGTGTCTAGTTAAATTTCCTGTCACAAGATATAAGGTCTTCCTAGACATTGCCAAGAAAGTCAGTGTTCTACTTCAGCTAGGGTACCTTAAGAATTCGCTAGTAAACTGACATCTTTCTGTTTCATCAGACAATCTCTTAAATTTCTCATGCATATTATATTTACTTGTCTTATTGATCAGATCGATAGTGTATTCGATGGTGTATGAACAGTATTCAGACTAGCAGCCCTCCTAGCCAATCTATCAACTTGTTTACTTCTTTCGCACTGTTGTATGTGCCTTGACATAGCACATAAAAATACTGTTGTACACATATTGATTTTGTTTTTATTCTCTGATTTTGCAGGATCCTCAAGATGTTATCTGGATGTTTGTCTACTCTCTATGTGTAGATTTTAGTTGTTTGCCTATCTGTGTACACTATGGTGGCATAACTAATTTAAAGGCTACTTACATTAAATATGCTGCCACCTTAAGTATACTCTGCATCCTGTTCCTTCTTAGAGCTGCGAGTGAGAACTGTTGACTGTCTAGGATCTGTCATAAATGAATTAGAGCCTATTGTCTTAGATACATATCTAGTAGTGGCAAATATATCATTTGTCAACCTTTATTGCTCTTGTCGATGTTGTGCACATCACTTTAGCTGTTTTCATTTTGTCATTGCTTGTTATCATCTACCAGGCAATGGCTCCATAGACAATTTTGGGTTTCATTCCCTAGGTTTTCTGTACTGTTCTGGGGTGCTGCACATCATAGGT
The DNA here is from genome assembly GCA_037954035.1 of Rosalia funebris. Taxonomy (NCBI): domain Eukaryota; kingdom Metazoa; phylum Arthropoda; class Insecta; order Coleoptera; family Cerambycidae; genus Rosalia; species Rosalia funebris. The sequence continues at coordinate 17,311,962 of JAZFAV010000026.1, read as the reverse complement.
GACATGAGCCCATGTTAGTCTCCTTTGAAGACAGAGGTTTCAAATGAATTTGGTATTGATTATTATACAAAGATATTGTACTTGCAATGTTAATAGAGAACACACCATTTTTTTTATTATTCTGAGAACTCTGACTTAGTTTTCTACAAAACACCAAAACGCTATACACTACACTCGATGCGCATTTCGCCAACAAAGTTGACATCATCTGGAGATGATTAGAACTCAACTCTACTCCAGTAAAGTTAGTAGAGAACACACCATTTTTTTTATTATCCTGAGGACTGTCCGCATTCATGTTCATAGAGTATTCTTTTGAATTTACGACCAAGCAGTATTGGTATATCCACATATGCAGTGGTGTAGAAGCTTTCAGAATTGAGATGGCACAAGTAGATATCAAGAATTGATAGCTTCTAGGCTTTTTTACAGGTTTTACAGCTGTGGTAACACACCGTCCTGCGAACAGCCTAACATGATCATTCCTTGTACCGAAATATTTTCCACATTATCTTCTTCCTTCTAGTAGAGGGCTCACTAGCCATAATTCCTGTTAAAAATGAAATGTGTGGGGGTTTTGAAAGTAAAAGCTGCCACTGGTCTTATTTAATAGTTCATAATTTATTATCGGTCTGTGTGAAGTTGGCCAAAAATTGTCATGGGAAAAAGGGCGTTATTCAAAATTTTCGAGTCATTGACACTACATGATTGTCACAGTTGACATAAATACTGTAGCGTAAAAATAATCCCAGTCTGTAGCTTCTGTAGCGTCTGTTGCTTCAAAAAAAAAAAAAAAAATTAAACGAAAAAGCATTGACGCATATGGCGATTCAAAACTTTGAGCGTCTATATCTCGGCTTGAGAACCTTTAAAAATTGTAATTTTTCGATGCATTTTGGTATTTATCAACCGATATTTCGAAAAAGCGATCTTAAATCAAAAAATACCTCTCTTGCAATACTGTGCACTGAACCTTTGCGATTCCAACGGTATGTCCCTTATAATTTTCTGATGTCGGATAGCTGAGAAATTTAAATAAATGTAAAGCAAATCGCAGATTTATTTTCGCTACGATAGCCGGCCGTCGATCACCCGCCTGTACGTTGCGCGTCCCGCGCGCTGCATTTGTCCACATTTTGCGGAGAGAAATAATTATAATTTAACTTGCGTTTAACGCTGTTTCTTTCACTTTATATGAATTATAAAACCATATAAGTCACATTATGATGAATATTATAAAAATCATTAGCATAGTATTCATCGTACAGATAGTAACAACTTAAATTATGTATGTACATTAAACGTACATCGGAACATAGCAGCCATTTCACACCAGGAATAAATATTTTTATAAAAAATTCTTAACTATTTCATGATCCCTTATTGACGTATTCTTAAATAAACATATAAATAGTAAGTACCAAAGAGGACGAGGGAAAAGAAAGAATTTCAAGCAATATGGACATAGTATATTTTATGAAAGGGCTGTTTTATCAGTTCTAAATAGGCTTTTCTGTAGCAAAGTGACTGAGATTCCGTGTCTGTCATTTTTGTTTTTAGTTTATAGTAAAGTACCTACATACATATTTCCAGTTAGTGCCGAGGTAGGTCTATGTCCATTGTTGAAAACTTAAGAATGATATTAAAAACAACATAACAGACATCGTTTGAATACAGCCTGCCATAAAGAAAACTGAAAATGGATCAAAGTGGAAGTTCAACGTCTGAAAGTGAGATCGAGTCAACTTTCCACGTTTTACAAACAAAACGTATTAAAAAATGTTTAATTTGTGGGAAGTCTTCCGGGAATTTTGCAAAGGGTTCTGATAAAACGTTAAGAACTATAAAGCAAACGCTACAAATTAGAGACAGTATTTGTAAATCTGCTAGCACCCAATCGTTGCATTAAAATATTGCCAGCATTGAAAGTGGGGACAAGAAATTGTTAATTTGGCATAAGTCTTGTTATTGCAGTTACATTAGCAAAGAAAGTATTGAGTTTTTACGTCGCAAATCAGAAAATATGCATGCGGAAGAATCGAACATTTCTGAAATCGGACCTTCGGTAATACTACGAAAAGAAAAATTTAGTATAAACAAGTGCGTATTTTGTCAAAAAAGGTGTAATTAAAAATTATCGCAAGTGGAAACTACGAAATATTGAAACCAAGATAAAAATAATAGCCCAAAATGATAGCTCCATTATGAAACGTATCGGCGAAAATGATTTGATTGCCATGGAAGTAAAACATCATGCGATGTGTTTTTTAAATTTTTGGAGGGTATTAAAAAATGTAGGGATCCCCAAGTACCTTCTAAAGTGGAAGGCGAATATGTAGATCCTGTAGAAGCTTTGCTTTATCAAGAATTAATTGCTGGATTTGAAAAAAAGTAAGGATTTTCTGTTTCGTCAGATATACAGATATGATGATATACAGATCTTGGAGGAATATTATCTAAATGACAGTTAATCGAAAAAGTAAAAGTTCATTTTGGTGATGACACTCAGATCATCAAGTCTAAAAAGACTAACAGATCAGACGTTATGTCCTTGAAATATTCATCAAAAGATGAAATTTTACATTCATTTATGGATACTTCCGAGGAAGATGCTAATCCACCACAAATATTTACGGGATCGTGGGAATATTCCGTTCTGTATAGTGTTATTAACAATATTATGCTGGATATGGACAAAATTCCCGATATTGACAATTTAAAAAATTTGGACTTAAACATCTATCGAAAATATATTCATGAAGCTTTAGTGTGGCTCATCACTCTTGTAATATCGTCTGAAAATCATCAAGCTACTGAAATACAGATTTTGTCTTTTTGCCAAGACATAATGTTTGCATAAATTTACCAGTGTTTCATGCTTTTACCGGATGCGATACAAGTCAATTTGCCGGCTTAGACAAAAAATGTTGGAAAATTTATTTAAATTCTCACTACCTGCTAGATGATTTGGGCGTAACATTTAATGACAAAACCTTTACAAATATTCACCGTTTTACTCTGCAACTCTATACGAATAACAAAGACATCGCTTCTATCGATTACCTTCGTGGCCTATTGGCTATTTCGAAAACAGTAGACAAATTACTACCTTCAGAAGATAGTTTACGACAACATTTTTTACGAGCACACTATCAGACCCACATTTGGCTTAACGCTTTAACACCGAAGCCAGTTTTTTTTTAAATACTGTGACTATGGTTGGAAACTTGAAAATTCGGATGTATTTCCTGTTTTACAAACTCTTCCCTCAATACCAACAGATTTGACAATTTTGACATCTTGTGGATGTAAGAAAGGTACTCTCACTTAAATTTTATTTTAAGACCAAATTACACATACCTGACGTCTTTTCAGATTGCCGAGCACAATGGTGTACTTGCAGAAAGAATGGTATTTCTTGCACATGATCATGTACGTGTTTGGGACAAAAATCCTGCCACAATGTAAAAACACCGGTAATGCCTTCTGTTTCCACAGATCTTATAGACAATGATGGCGAACCCGAATCTGACGACGAGTAAATTTTGCCATTTAATTTATTAGGTATTGATTGAAATTCTTTCTTTTCCCTCATCCTCTTTGGTACTTATTTTTTATACGTTTATTTAAGAATACGTCAATAATGGATCATGAAATAGTTAAAATTTTTTTATAAAAATATTTATTCCTGGTGTGAAATGGCTGCTATGTTCCGATGTACGTTTAATGTACGTACACAATTTAAGTTGTTACTATCTGTACGATGAATACTATGCTAATGATTTTTATAATATTCATCATAATGTGACTTATATGGTTCTATAATTCATATAAAGTGATATTGTTGTTAACAAAATGAAAGATGCAAAGAAACAGCTTTAAACGCAAGTTAAATTATAATTATTTCTCTCCGCAAAATGTGGACAAATGCAGCGCTCAGGACGCGTAACGTACGGGCGGGTGATCGACGGCCGGCTGTCGTAGCGAAAATAAATCTGCGATTTGATTTACATTTAAGTAAATTTCTCAGCTATCCGACATCAGAAAATTATAAGGGACATACCGTTGGAGTCACAAAGGTTCAGTTCACAGTATTGCAAGAGAGGTATTTTTTGATTTAAGATCGCGTTTTCGAAATATCGGTTGATAAATACCAAAATGCATCGAAAAATTACAATTTTTAAAGGTTCTCAAACCGAGATATAGACGTTCAAAGTTTTGAATCGTCATATGCGTCAATGTTTTTTCGGTTGTTAATTTTTTTTTTTTTTAAGCAACGGCTACAGACTGGGATTATTTTTGCGCTACAATATTTATGTCAACTGTGACAATCATGTAGTGTCAATAACTCGAAAATTTTGAATAACGCCCTTTGTCCCATGACAATTTTCGGCCAACTTCACACAGACAGATAATAAATTATGAACTATTAAATAAGACCAGTGGTAGCTTTTACGTTCAAACCCCCACGGGGTGACACATTTTCGGCGACGAAGCTCTCTACTGTTCTGTACAACTCTTTTTGAGATTATGAGACTTCATCTTGTATGATTTACTTTAAGTATAAATTACATTGTGTTTCCATAAGTAAGAATAATGTTAGGTTTCTGAGGTGGTATGCTTTGGGGATGATGTAGTTCATCTTCCCTGTTTTGTTTGTAATATTCACTTAATATATGAATTATTTATTACAATTCTATAGTTACTATTAGCATCGTAGTTCAATATCTTTGTTTCCATTTTCCATTGTGTAAATGTAAAAATATTGTGTAAATAGAAATGTAATGTGTGTGCTTTTGATTTTTTTTTTCAGTTCGGTCGTGGTATCATTAAGAATGCTGCCAAAGTTATTAACATCATTTAGGGGACTAGACATGCATCACGTTACTCACTGGGCTGACCGACAACATCATATGATGACTCATTTTTTTAACAATCTTAAAACTTACACGGCTAATCCGAACAAGTCTATACCTCTCTACACACATCAAATGCAAGTTCAAGTCCGACTCCACTTTTTATCTGCAGTTTTTTCACCCATAGTTTCACCAAATACTTTTAAGTAAGTGAAAGTAAAACAAGTAAAAATTATAATTTTTTGGATTGACTCTATTTAAATAAATTTACAGGTTAAGTATAGAACAAGTGGATGTTCTTTGGGAATGTCTGGCAAATGATCCTGAGTGTTCTGATGAGTTATTTAGTTGGCTATTATCTCAAACTAAAACAACTGAATTACATGCCCTCAAAATAGACGCTCTTCGCAGACTATATACTCATCATTTGCCTAGCTTGCCACCAGAAAAGTTCAGCATGATTTGCCTTAGTTTATTTCAACAACTTTGTGGGTTAAATAATTTATTAACAACAAACATGGAAGGAGATGGTAATAAAGATAACCAGAATGTTGGAATGGATCACATGTGGAAAATTGCATTAAGAGCTTGTAATACAGGTTAGCTAATATATAATATTAAGACGGGGTGCTTTCCAGAAATTCTGAAAGTAGGTGTTATAAAATCTCTTTATAAGAATGTAAATAAATTATATGTAATTAATTATTACCCCATTTTGATAATATGAAACATAATTAAAATTATGGAAAATATTTTGAAAGCTAGAATTACTAATTTTCTGAATAAATATAATATCATATCAGATATTAATATGATTTATATAGGCAGAAAATCAACCGATGATGCTATACATATACATCATTTAATATGATTCATACAATACATTAGTTAAGCAAACTCTTTTTTTTTTGCATTTTTGTTGATTTTTCTGAAGATATGATTTGCCATAAAAAATTATTGGGAAAAAATAGATGTTATGGGTTGCGAGGTAATGTGTATACATTTTAAAAAGTTATTTGTTAAATATGAAGCAGTTTGGTATTGATGGAGTTTCTAGACATCCTGAGAACTGTTACCTATGAAGTTCCACAGTGTACAATCCTATATAGGACCATTGATGTTTGCTATCTACATAAACAACATTTTTTCTCTAAATACTAATGGTACAGTTCTCAGTTTTGTCTATAACACACCAATATTCTATCAGGCAAATACGCGGACAAAATTTAAAATTAATGCAGAAGCTGATTCTAAAATTATAAGTAATTACTTTTCTTACAATAATCTAATATTAAACACAAAGAAAACTAAATACCTACCATTTACATCCTATACATCTAAAGTAATTAATACATATGCCAAAAGCTGGCTTTATGAAATATCTGGGCATAATTACCCACATGTCGATATCTGACTGCAACGTTTGAAATATTTAAGGAAAAACTTTGATCTAACTTCAAAATCATTTATTATTCTTTATTCTCAACTGTTATCCTATTATAAGATGGGGAGGTGTTTATGATTGTCACTTAAAAAATTTAAACACTATAGACATTGATAATTAAAATAATACACAACAAAAATATCATATCCAAGTGACATTTTATTCGAAGAAAGTTTGCTTCTTAATATAAGACCATTATTTTACTTCTTGATCCTTGACATTAAGAATAAAAAATATGATGTGAGAATATCGACCTGTGAAAAATGACATGGGTAGTGGCAGTATAACTACATTGCACTAAAGCTTTATAACACACTGCCTGATAAGATTAAATCTGAAAGACAAATTAAGACATAAATCAAAGGTAAAAACTTGAGTTAATCAGCATAGCTGTTATTGTTAAACAGAATATGCAAATTAAATAACCCTATTAGTGTGTAGCTCCTATATTACTTGTTTCTGTCTATAAACATTTTAACTATAATATTATTTAATTTTAACTTATAGTTATTTTGATTAATGTACAAAAGAAAAACAAACCTTTTGCCAAGTATGATATACCTGATGGCACAAGTTACCTGACTCATCTACAGTACAGTTTTTGGTATTGTAGTGTAATCAAAGTTTACAGAAATACCAAGTTACCTCACTCCCCGTCGGCACTTTCAAGTTACGGAATCAAAAGCGAGCCGCCGATCAAATGCGAGCCGCAGTGTTCACTACAGATGTGCATGGTTACCAAGCAATATGGTCGGCTCGATGCCAACTAAGAGCTAGAAGGGTAACAGAAACGATGAATCGTGCCGAGCTTGAGAGTGCAGTAACATGTTATAAATTCTGTAAACTTGTTAAACTACATTTTGTACTTATTGCCCTTTACTGTTAATTATCCAGTGTTTTATTTAAATTGTCTAAACAATTGTAAATAAACATTATTATCATTATGATGGAATCAAGATTAAATTAATATAAATAGTTAAATTAATAGTTTAACTATTGTAGATGTAAGCATGGCAGCCATTCAATATATAAACAGTTATTATATGGGTCACAATTTACAAAATGAGAGCCAATTTGTGTGGCAGTGTATGACACATTTAAAAGCAGCTTCCGATGATTTGACCACGAGTATCTCTGGGGTGGAAGAAGCATCTTTATTGTGTATTCAACGAGCTTTACTTTTAATGAAAACCCATATTGAAACATTTCGCAGGAGGTAAATATTGACTTACTCTTTGACTTTATAATCGTGTAATATATAAATCACTAACATTTTTTCTAGGTATGCATATCATTTGAGAAAATGGGCTTTGGAAGGTAAAGGAATTGGCAGTCATTCTGCAGCATTAGGTGACAGATCTAGCGCACCTATTCGGTTAATAGTTCAGTCGGGTAGCTCTTCTGAACGTTGCTTTTTGGACATGTTGAATACCGATTATGTTGCAGACCTTAGAGCTGAAATTGTAAAATGGTGTGAGGGTTTGCAACAGGTAATAAGGTTAATTAAAACAAATATTGTCTAAGGTTTCAAAACGTTCTTTTATTGTAGATGAAAAATGATGAAAATGACACAGGCAAACCTGCAACCAAGGGTGATACATGGATTAGAATTATTACACAAGGTCAAGAGCTAACTATAGATTGTGATGAAAAAACTCTGGCTGAAATGGGTTTTAAAGATAATCAGGTATCAGTTAATATTTTTATCAAATATCTGAATATAGTAAAAAATGTATACTACATACCATATTACTTGGAAATATTTCAGTAATATAAATAAATATTTCTTATAAATGTATATCACACAGTTTGTGCTATATATTTGTTTTCAAAGACCAAAGTCTGCGGAATACTATTATAATATATATTTACTAAACGGCTGTTTTCGTGTGTGTGTCACGAAATTTTTATGTCAATGTAAGAAATGCTTTTCGTTCGAATTTTGGCATTTTGACAAAATCTATATAGTAAATCGACCCTTGCGATCAACGTGGTAACTTTTGTTTTTTGATCCGAAGCCTCTAGAGGCATGCTTCGGAGGTGTTTTTGATATGAGCGAGGAGGCGGCGCAATATTCTTGCGATTTGCATACTTGTACTATTACTTGTATTATGGTTCAGTGCTCAAATAGTATGGAGTGATTCATATGTAATATGTCATCATATGCAGCGTTCTAAGTGTCTCTGATCATGTAATTCTGTGAGTACCAGGTGCTGCTTTAGAAGTATAATAGGCAGAGCAATCAGTAAGTTGCTTGGTAAAATAGAAATTTCCAGATGACTTCTGTCTTTCATTAACCTATTTCAAAAATAAATAAACAGTTTTAAAACCTTAAAACGGACTTTTCCACATGTAGAACATCTCTATCGCGAAATTGAGTGGCTGAGAAAAATAAACCAACACAAATGCAGAATGTGTTTTGTGAGTTTTACTTTTTTCAAATAGTCCACCATCGTGCTTTCTCATAACCAATGAGCAGGGTGGGGTGTGTCCTATCTACCTCAAAATCAATAGATCTCGTCTGGTAGACGTCCCTAATCAGAATCAGTCGAAACCCGATCGATCCGACACAATTTAATTGAGTGATCGTGCTAATAAAAAAAAATTCTCAAATAGTTCACTATTGTGCTTTCTCATGACCTATGAGCATGGTAAAGTGTGTTCTATCCACGTCAAAATCAATAGGTGTTGTCTGGGAGATGCCCCCGATCAGAATCAGTCAAAACCCAATCGATTAGCCACGATTTAGTTGAGCTATCGTGCTAACAAGAATAAATGCCGACGACAACGATGACGACGACAACGACACATACACACACACAACAACATAATTTAAAAACAATTTTTTTTAGGCCGAAAAACGAAAAATAAACCCTAGAAAAAAAATTTTTACACGATTACATTACTTTTCCGCATATAGTGGAGTGCGGAAAAGTAATATGGACAAAGGTATACAAATCGTAACAAACATTTACATGTAATCTTGGTAACAAAATGTATCCTATATATTATTAGATCACAAAATCAATGTTGTTAATGAAGAACAGTTAATTTTTTTATCTGTACATACATTAACTGTTAAATATCTTATGTGAACTATTCATGATATCAGTTATTTAAAGTAAAATTAAGAGTCTTCACAGAAAAAAAAAATTGAGATGTATTTTCATGACAAAATTATTTAGAAAAGCTAAGAGAATAGCATAATTCTTATAAGAATATATATTTTTTTTCTGGATGAAACAGGGATGAATGAAGGCCACAGGTGACAAGAATAAAGGTTTACCTGTCACCTTTATTCTTGTTCTTTCAGAAGGTTTCTCAGGGCAGGTGGGATTAAAGGCAATGTATATAAGAGGACAAATGGGAAGTAAATGAGATTTTTTATACAATGGTTTCAGTTGACTCGAATTGCGATAAACAAGGGATTATCCAGGGATTATCAACAAGGGAGGTTTTAATGTAAAATATTTTGCCACTATATTGTGTTACATGGTACCAGGTGCAATTCTCGTAATATATAATGCATCTTACTGGTGTCCAGGATAAGAAAAGTTACTAACATTAGCACAATGTTAAAATATTAAATATTGTGCAATGGGGAAAAAAAGACAATACATTAAATATGTACTGAGTAAAATGGCTAAAGCTTGTTATGTAACAATACTTAGTTTACCTACGGAACGTTGCAAACTGAATCCTAGAGAACTAGACTGGATGCAAATAAAAAGACTGTAGCATAAAATAATACCATTTTTAAATTAGGTGCGTGAAATTATTGCTAAACAAAGCCTCCAATCAAGTTACTGCCGAAACAGTCAAATTAATTTGCGAAGAGCTGAGATTTTTATTGATCTAATTATTATATGTAAAAGGTGATTGTAGCCTCAATGATAGTAATCATTATTCTATTTTTAATGCATAGACCTACCTTATGGGAAACTAAAGCTGTAATAAAATAATTTAAAAACGTTTTAGAATCACTTTGTAGATATTTTGTATTGTGGTTTTTTAATATTCTTACCTTTTGATGTAACACATCTATGTATAGCCTCCTTTGTACAACAAATGTGTCTAACCTATCTGCATGCTGGCAATGAATCACTTCAAATTGTTTTGACACTACTATAGTGTGTGGCGATACTTGTTTCTATCAAAGTTAGTAGATCAACTTTAGTGATTTTGAATTTATGTCACTGCAATATTTATAATTAATTATTTGTTTTATACTTTAAATGTTGAGTGTTGTGCGTTATCACAGGTTATTTGAAATTAAATCCATATATTTTTGAGCCAGAATACAAAGATTGATGTGGAGATTTGGCAATTGTATATGCTACAGGAATGTTATCGTTTGAGTTATATACTTAATCTAGTAGATTAAGTCATATTGTACTTGATCTACTAGATCAGCGGTTCTCAAAATATGAAGCAAATATTTCCAAGTAGTTAAAATACAATAACATCGTTAATAATCATATAATCACTTATCGTATTGTTACAGATGGTTTACATTTCAATAGGAATGTCAAGGAACATGAAGAAAAGAGATTGTATAGATGCTCCTTCTTTGCAACCAGCACCACCCAGAGAATCTCTCCCAACTTTACTTCTTCTTCAACCAAATTATTTTGAACAATTATTTTCATTGATGCATAATCTTAGTTCTATGAAAATTCAGATAAAGGGAGGCGTAAGTTAATGAGATAAGTAACTATGACTAACTAATTTAATTAAATTTAATTTTATAGCGCCAGTTGCCACACACTAAAGCCCAAGTCCTTAGTAGGAGGGTGTGGGATATCTTAAGTTTAATGCCTACAAGTCCAAAGCTATTACAAGGATTTAAGCATTTAGATATACCTTTGCTAGAGTTATTAGATCCTTCTAGTGCTCAAAAACTTATGTATTCACTCTATATTGTAGAATCTCTTAGTGTTAAGGCCTGTCAAAATAAATATCCTGATGAGGAAGAGAAAGAGGAGCCTTGGATCAGAACATTTGTACAACATGGAGGATTAAGGCATTTGTTTGATATCTTCATGTCGGGTAGGTCGAGTTAAGTAATAAATAAGATTTTATGATCAAGATTTTTGTTGTAATTTTTAAATGACTTTTAATAATTTACCTCATATATTTTGTTATCATGTACTTCTTTATTGCTATCTTAAAATTTTGCAGTAAATTTTATTCTATAGACTAGAAGTGTTCATAAAAAAGATTTGTTTTTTAATTTTACAATTTATTGCATTTATTTTCAAACTATGAATCTGGTAATAATTTTTAATATCACCTTAATGATCATAATCTTTATAAATACTAGGTGTTCTTCAAAGAGATGGTGGTGATGGTAGTGACTGGCAGCAAGATTGTTTGGCATCACTGTTAAAAGTTCTTTGTCATCTTGGCGTTGAACCTCTCTCCCAAGAATCTCGCCCATCTCGAAATGATAAGATTGTTATTCCTAATCTAAATGAAGCAATGCTAGCCCTAATAGATGTTAAAAGTACAATGTCTCAACTTACCAGTATTCTAGAGGAAGCATCTATGCCGAAGGATCCAAATCATTATAAAACAGGATTTTGGGGAAGGGCACAAGTGGTTCATTATGCAATGGCACTATTAGTATCATGGTTACATTGTCGGGAAGAAGCAAGACTAGAATTATTTCAGTCACCGAATTTTTCTGAGTGGTTGCGTAGATTGGTGAGTCTTGTTGGGATTATATGCTGGTAACTTTGGTATACATTAATTTTCGTAGGTGTTGGAAGACCCAGAACCAGCTGTACGACGTGAAGTGTGTTCTGCAATCTATAGGCTTTGTTTGGGGGTCTCAGCAAGAGGAGAACCAATGGAAAGTACTTTGGTAGCTCCTATGCTGTCTCAGTTGCTATTATATTTGGAAAAAGCCGAGAGCATGCAACCGCAAAAAATTGAGGTTAGTATTACGGAACTCTACATTACAAAGAATATTCATTATAATATTTATACATGCTTTTTGTTATGAGTTTTTATTAATATGATGTATTTTCTTATGGAGATAATAATTTTTAGAAATTAGATAAATGTCTAGAATTACAAGGTATTCAACCAAAAGGCAAATAATTTGATATTTTATATACAATTTTTATTTCATTATTCCTAGAAGGATGAGACTTATGACGATTAGACTTATTTATTACAAATTGCTTAAACTTAAGGGCAACACATTTTTGCTCAATTTAAAATATTACTACAGAGAGATCCGGAATGATTGAATGTGCCACTTCCTAAATATTTTGTATGTACCGCTCACATGGTTTGTAATGCCTACTAACATTTTAGAGTCATACAGTTTACAACAATGATTTAGATTGACATATAAGATAATCTGTAAATTTCAATTCACATAATGAGCAGAAAAAGAAACATGTTTAAGTACACATTTTATAGTAACTCTTTTTTTATTACAAAGACTTTATTTATAAACCTCTATAAATTTTATAAGAGTGATATTTTAAATGTGTATGGTAAAGTTAGTGACTTAATTGGATTTTTTTTTTGAATAATGGAGTAAGGATTTTTTTAACATATACCACAAAAACTGCTCTTTATTCTTGTCAAACAGACCAGTAATATTTTCATCAAAAACAAATTTAAAAATGGCAACACAAAGTATGGTATACCCCATATACCATTATCATTTACTATTAACATTTCATTAGATAAAATGCTCATAATGTTTGCCCTCATTTAATAAATAGAGATATATTCATCTTTTTAAATTATCAAAAACATTAGGTAATTAATTTTTTGTAATGTTCTTATTTTGTTAGAAATGAATCTCTTCTTCTTTCTCTTAAATATTAAGTGCATAAATGATTTGCATAAAAAATTGTTTAATGACCTAAATAAATAAAAATCTGATGGTATCAAAATTATTGTGGAAGCTACAGGTTTAGGCTCAGGCTAATTATTCAGTCATCATAAAATTATTGAAGACTTGTAAAGTTGTTGGACTAGTGATACCTGTTGTACCGTCGTGTTGAAAATAATCCTCTTGCAGTTGATTATCATACAGTTGTTCTATAGAAGGTTCTACATATCTAGAATGTTTGTTCAATACTGATCAGCATTTATGGTATTATGAAAAAAAAATCAGCCCAATTATTCTGTGGTAAGATACATCCATTCAAACTGCACTTTAATAGGATGTAAACTTAATTTTTTTTAAATGTTAGGGTTCTTTATATGTATGATTTGTTTGTGAATTTATACCACTAAAATGCCAATTCCTTCATCAGTAAAAAACAGTGTTCCCGTATCTTAAAGTCAAGGGGTAAAATAACTCTTGCACTACAATGACTTTATATGAATTTTGTGACTTTATTTTTCACTCGTAATGTGATTTATACTTTATGATGAATAGTAGTTATAATATCCCTAAAAATATTGTTTTCACTTTAGTTTAAGGGATATGTTAGATAAAACTATTTATCTCTATGAGCAGCAAGCTGACATAAAGGTTTAGTGGGACTATCGGTTATATGTTTATGAATATCTTCAGTAGTTTCTTCTGACAAAACTGTCTTTCTCTTGGGCAATTTATCTTTTATAAAATAAACCTCAAGTATAAATTTATTGAGAACCTTCAGGGATCTCAAGAGAAAACATTTTTAAGCTTAAATATTGTCAATTATAGCATATGTACATACAAAATTCTTTATTAACTTACCGCACAATTGACAGTCAATTGCCCTTTAATATTGAAAAATACTGACTGATTTTAAAAGATGGTGTTTAATGAGAAATCGAATAAAGTATGAAATACAGGCCAAGGACATTTGTAATTGACAACGCTTGAACTGACATGGTCAGTGTTTGTAACTAATATGACAGACAAGTTATCAAGTATCAATAAACTTCCAAATATGCCTAGGTAACACACTAATTACTTTTATTGTTAAATTGTTACCATTTATACAGATAAACTATGTGAACCTATCATATTTATTGTTTTCTGGAAGTGTATGCACTTCTATCTTCACGAATTTACAATTTGTCTGCTTTAAGTAAAAACCTTACAATGCTTTAGAAATACCTGAAATCTAGCAATTGCTACTATACGAAAGTAGTTTTAATAGAACAAAAATTAATTTTAATTACTAGTGTATTTATTTTCTAAGTGACGGCACCTTCAATCGATCTGGAACACTCTGTTGTTATGTTGATTAAAATATAACTTTTCACATACACCTCTTCTTACATAAGGATGAAAAAAAAAAAACTGACAGAAGGATAGCATTTTTAATCAGAAAAAACATACTTATTCAGGTGATAACTCGTATTTTTAAATTTATATAATATTTCGATAGTAATACACTTCAGGCTTTACCTATTCATTTACTAATAATCTTCTACTCATGTACTAATAATTATCTGTAACTATTAAACTCTTCATTTTTAGGCTATGCAGGTACCAGAAGAAGGCAAAGAACCGTATGGTCCCGCTTGTCGGGATTACTTCTGGCTCGTTTCCCGTCTTGTTGATAGTCTTCCTGATGAACTGGTAAAAGAGAGTTTGGAAGAACCTCAAAATTGTTTAATTGATATCAACGAACTAGCAAATAAAATTGCTCAGTCGATTTTAACAAGGGAGTATCTTGAAACTAGGCATCGAACTGTAGATGATGATGGTCTGATTGGTTTATTGAACCTTTTAACAAATCTGCTGAAACATCGTCCACCCTTTCAAACGGAGAAAGGAGGTCAAGAATTCTTGGTTGAAGTGTTTAATTTCTTATTTGCTTTGCCCAATCCAAAATTGAGGCATGTACCGAAATGTAAATCTCCCAGATCAAGAACAGCTGCTTTTGATCTTCTCGTAGAACTTGTTAAAGGTTCACCACAGAATTATGCTGTCTTGCATGTGAAGTTATTAAAACAGCATCAACCAGGACCGAACTCACCATATCCTTGGGATTATTGGCCTCATGAAGATGGACGGTCTGAATGTGGTTATGTAGGTCTTACAAATCTCGGTGCTACTTGTTATATGGCATCTTGTATGCAACATTTGTATATGATGCCACAAGCAAGGGCCTCCATTTTAGCAGCTAATACTGTGGATGCAAAACACGAGCCTACATTAAAAGAGTTACAAAGGATGTTTGCCTATTTATTAGAAAGTGAAAGAAAAGCTTATAATCCTCGTAGTTTTTGTAAGGTGTATACTATGGATCATCAGCCATTAAATACAGCTGAACAGAAAGACATGGCTGAGTTTTTTATAGATTTAGTTAGTAAGTTAGAAGAAATGACACCTGCGTTGAAGGAGGTTATCAAAAAACTATTTTGTGGAGTGATAAGCAACAATGTTGTTTCGTTAGACTGTGATCATGTTAGTCGTACCTTAGAAGAATTTTATACCGTGCGGTGCCAGGTGGCAGATATGCGTAATCTGTATGAATCTCTAGATGAGGTTACTGTCAAAGATACTCTTGAGGGTGATAACATGTATACTTGTTCTCAGTGCGGAAAGAAAGTTAGAGCTGAAAAAAGGGCATGTTTTAAAAAATTACCCCATATTCTTTGTTTTAATACAATGCGATACACATTTAATATGTTAACTATGTTAAAAGAAAAAGTCAATACACATTTTTCTTTTCCTTTGAGGCTAAGCATGGCTGGGTATGTTGAACGACAATTGATGCCTCAACATTACCAAGAAGAAAAACTGAAACTTACCGACCCGGAAAGTGAGCAGTTAGAATATGATTTAATTGGTGTCACTGTACACACTGGAACTGCCGATGGAGGACATTACTACAGCTTTATTAAAGACCGAACAGCAGGATCAAGAGACAAGTGGTTTCTCTTCAATGATGCTGAAGTGAAGCCATTTGATCCTAATCAAATAGCAGCTGAATGCTTTGGAGGAGAAATGACAAGTAAAACTTATGACAGTGTTACAGACAAGTTTATGGACTTTAGCTTTGAAAAGACTAATAGCGCCTACATGCTTTTTTATGAACGCTGTCCAATAATTACCTCTGATAATACAGAGAGCTCATCTACTACTCTAGAAGCTGGTGATAGCTTATTGAATGCACCTGCACCACAGCCAAATGCCACTATGACATTTGAACTTAGTAAAGAGCTGGAAGATTGGATATGGCAAGATAACATGCATTTCATTCAAGATAAAAATATTTTCGAACATAGTTATTTTAATTTCATGTGGCAAATATGTGGTTACATTCCTCAAACTATTCTTCCCGTCCAACCAAATGTGACACAGAAGGCCACTCAATTGTCTACTTCCTTTTTTATTGAGACTTTCATCCATGCAAAAGAGAAACCTACTATGGTACAATGGGTGGAGTTGGTTACAAAACAGTTTAACGCTTGTCAAGAAGCATGTATTTGGTTTCTTGAACATATGGCGCAGGATACATGGTGGCCAGTACAAGTATTACTTAAATGTCCTAACCAGATGGTCAGGCAGATGTTTCAAAGGCTGTGCATACATGTGATACAACGACTGAAGCAGTCACATTCTAGTTTATACTTACAAGTAGATGGAGATAACTCACATGAGGTAAAAGATGAAAAGAAAACAGTCGATCCTTCCAAAATTGGCAATGCCTCGTGTGTAACAAAATTTATTAAAACACTACTTTCCTTAATGGAACATGGAGCAAAGGCTCATTTAAAACACTTGACAGAGTATTTTGGATTTCTTTACGAGTTTAGTAAAATGGGGGAAGACGAATCAAAGTTTTTATTAGCCGTTGGTGCCATTAACACAATGGTTCATTTTTATTTAGGTCAGAAAGTTAATGATTTTGTCGATGTCAGTGAAGGGGAAGAAGAAGAAGAAGTGGTTGCACTGCCAACTGATAAATACAAACCTGCTTCACTAGATAAAATGATAACTTTGGTTGCAACATTGGTTGAGAAAAGTAGAGATTCTAATATGAAGTTACAGTTAAGTGAAAAGGATTATAATGCTGTAGCAGGAGGGAAAGGTTTTGCATTTTTGTATCAACAAATTAAAGACAATATTAATTTGCAACAGACTAGAAATTTAATTCATTCTCTTTGTCGTGGCAATAATCAGTTAGCACAGGCAATTATTTGTATGATATCTCAGGCGATCTCCAGACATTCCGAGGTAAGAAAATATAAAACCTATGAATAGAAATTATATAAACATATTCAATTGATGCCAGAAGAAGGTGTGATGCTTTGGTATTTATGATTTAGTTAACTCATATCATCAATATAAATCCACAGTAACTAACTTTTCAATTCAGTCCTTAAAAAATTAGTGTATCATTCGGATTTAGATTAACTAAACTCCAAATTAATAAGGTAAGTAAGAGCATCAAATGACATTAAACAGTTGCTAAATCATAAATAAATGTATCAATTATTTGTGTACATATAGATATAGTCTTTGTGGTATTATGGTTAATTATAATGCGATATTAAAGTAATATTCCTTCTAAAAGTAAAAGAAAAACATATAAAATAAATCAAGGATAAGAACCGATGATAATCTTGTTTATATTAGGATTATAATTTGGATATATGAAGATATACATATATTAGGAGATAATTTGGGTTAGTTGCGTCTATATAAGATGAATCTTAAGTTGTACATATATTTTTACCAGGGGTATATTTGAGCCTATAGAATGTCATTATGACATTTTTTTTTAATAAAAATTGGTTTTAAAAAACTTGCATGTTGGTCAACACGTGGCCATTGCTGTTTACATTTTATCAGAGAAATGCACTGTTACTTTATTACAGATTTGCAGAGTTAGACAAAGCATTTACATGGCATATTTTTATTTTTAAAATACCAAAATATGTTTTTTAATTTTTCTTTGAAGTTATTTTTTTATTGTCTATAAGCTTATTACCTTACTGCACATTAAAAAAGAAAAATACAAATGGCATTCTAAATACAAGAAACTGTTATTTTCAGTTACAATGAAACAAAAACATAATTAATATCCCACATTAAAAATAGAAACATTTTTGTGAATTAAAAACAATATTAACAAAATAGAATAATAAATAGAATAGTTAGGCAAATAAAATTCTTGTTATCAGGGAAAAATTAAAGGACTTTACATTTTACTTCACCTTGAAGATCAGGCATGTCAGATATTACTTAAAATCACTGAAACATGGATGGCCCATATTGGATTAGATCCATATCCAATATTCAACTTTCTCTTTCGTGAATCTCACATCATCACTCCTAAAATGTCTTTAAACAATTTGGATTCTCTCATTGCCTGTACCTATTCACAAAAATATCGTGGTAAATTTGGTGCGAGGAAAGCTTGAACCTTCTGCATGAGACAAATATGTAGTTAGGCACTCATATCCAGGATCTTCTTAAAATTGTATTAAAAAAACTGGTGTTGCAGTTCTTCTGAATTCGCTCATTGCAATTCTCATGGATATATCGTTTTGTGTTCAGTTTTGGTATAAATTTCTATTTTGTTTGTGGGTAGACATATTGATAGTGGAGGTATCCTTTTAAAACTCAAATGAATAATATTTTGTGGTTTTTCATTGTAATACTAATCATCGAAGCCTAATAGTGTTTCTGTTGAATAATACAAGGCAGTGGTGAGTTGTGTATAAGGTAGAGATGCAGAAGCCATTGAATTTTAGGTTAACAAATTATTTGGGCATTTTTTTTGTGACTGCAAATTTAAAAGTGAATACGTTGTTTTGTATCTCAGGTGTCTTTTGATGTACACTATTCTTAAGTAGGTTAACGTTTGTAGAAGTTATGTGTATTTACATAAGTCCGCTAAGGTGCTTTCACAATAAAATAAATTAGTTTTTTTTTTTATCTTGGAAATATTTCACATTTATGGTGTAATAATAAATGTATCTGTACTCCCTTAATTTGATGTTCCCTCTGTAGAGAGATGTGTCTGCGAGGTAAGAAATTAAAAATAGCTTTGTTTCAGTATTTCAGAGTTCAGAACATAAATTAAATACAAAATATCTTCAAGGTGAACATTTTAACTATTAGGACTGTGGTCCATATTTTAGCTTTCACAGTTATTTGAAATAAAATTAATTTTCAAGTAAAGCATGAAACTGCAACGTGGATATTTGGCAAAAGTGGATAATATATATATATATATATATATATATATATATATATATATATATATATATATATATATTATCCATATATTATTATAGTAAAGCATGAAACTGCAACGTGGATATTTGGCAAAAGTGGATAATATATATATATATATATATATATATATATATATATATATATATATATATATATATATATATATATATATATATATATATATATATATATATATATATATTATCCACTTTTGCCAAATATCCACGTTGCAGTTTCATGCTTTACTTGAAAATTAATTTTATTTCAAATAACTGTGAAAGCTGTATATATATATATATATATATATATATATATATATATATATATATATATATATATATATATATATATATATATATATATAGAGTGAATAATATATTTGTTATAATATAGCAAAAAAGTGTATACATATAAATTTTCTGGTATAATCGTAAAAATGCTTGGTTTTTACATTTTTAATATTTGTATGTAAATAAATCATATACTCATTTATTTAAAAGTGCAATATCATAATCTACTTGTAAATTAGATGAATCTATTTTATATATTGAATTTGGTGTAAATTATTTTACGTTATTATTCGAAGTATGCCACTATTCATGTAAGATAAATCTAAAAAACTGGAGAATAACATGTATTTCTTACTGTATTTTCTTGGAGTATTTTTTTTCCATTAAACACACTTAACTGACATAATTTAAAATTGTTTTTTTACAATAATGGTTTCTAAACTTTGATCTATTATTTGTTAAAATCTATCAACATACAGCATAGAAAGACTAAGAAAACATAATTTGCAGGACAACATTTTTGTAAATTATTTCCATGTTCCATGATTTAAATGAAACAATATTTTTCTTTAATGTATTGTTTTCTATTTTTTAATATAGAATTACAATAATAAATTAAGTAGTATTTACAAATAAATATCAGTGAAACAGTTCAAAATATTCATATTATTTTCATAAATTCAGTTTATTCATAACACTTTTTGAGAATAAGGTGGGCATTATTCAGTGCTCGGCACACAGATAATAAAAGTCAAGCAATTCTTAAGCTTGGAAAGTAAATGGGTGACTTGTGTACTGTCCTAGAAGACACCTGGTGAAAACACCTTTTCTAGAAGTGAGTAACGTCATTTGTACTATGACTAATTATGGCAAATTAAGTCTATTGTTGGGTGTCACTGTGTGTTTATATTTGACGGTAATATTTTTATTTTGGTAGGTTTAATAGCATCGAGACTGTAACTATACCAAATTATATATCAAATTAACTATTTTCATAATCAGTTAAAAATGAAGACAGTATAAAAATCTAAATATTACAACTAATACAGAAATATATCACCGAAAATGATATTACCACATTACCTTAAAACGAGAACATTACATTGCACTTAAATTAAACATTAACCTATTTGTTTCTATTTCAGGGATGTCAACCTTTCTTTAAAATCTTAACATTACTAACAGAAAGTACTAGTCAAAGTTCAAGCGGTTCTTCATCTCAGCCTTGTTTCACACAGTTAGTATTACAGAAAGTATGGGATGCAGCAGAGTGCTGTCCATATTCTGCATTGGACTGGTTAGCATTACAAGTAACTAGAAATAGGCTAGTTCATTCATGGGTTTTGAGCTCTATGGATTCTTGGCTGGAACATTTTCTTATAGGTCATAGTAATCAAAGGGTCAGAAACAGTATGTCGTGCCCGAAAAATCAATGCAAAATTATGATGTAATATATTGTTAATTTTTAGCTGCTGGCTACCTTTTAGTTTCGCTTGTTCCAAGTAGCCCTTTCAGGCAAGGCTTTCGAGCAACTCACCGATTGAATCGAGAACCACAGTTATCATCAGAAGCTCAAGTTGTACTGCATCAGATATATACAGCTCTATTAAGGTTGCTTTCAGCTGCAAAACATTACACCGATATGCAGCAACATGGTACCATGAAACTGACAACTTATTTTGCATTATTGATGTACTGTTGCATTTCCAGAACTGAAAAATTGATGGTATAAGATATACTATATATGTAAAAATCAAATATTTGAAATTGTATTTTTTAGTTTGGACAATATTTTATACAGTTGTGGCACTTATTCCATCCGAAGTTATCAGAACCTTCAATTCCTGCTTACCATAATAAACAAGCACTTCTTGCTTTTTGGAATCATGTTTGTACAGATTGTCCAGAGAATGTTCAGTTAATGCTCCAGAATGCTCACGTCACAAAAAATATTGCATTTAATTACATACTGTAAGTAAACTAGATTTGTAATTCTATTTCAAACATCATAGTAATGAAGTTATTTAAGAGGGTCGTTCTGTAATTAATTTATGTGGCTATAAAAGTTCAGATTAGATAATGAAGAAGTTTAAGATCAAACATAACATTTAGCAGAAAATTTAGAGGTTTTAATATAGTTAAGTTTGCGTTATGTATGGTATCAAGAGTACTTCATTATTTAAATTGGACAACTAAAAACTTAGTTCATTCAGTACTTCATTCTGAAATATAATATATGATATGAAACTTCATTATTACCTAATGTAAACTTTTATGTAACCATGTAAATTAACATTATACTTGTAAAAATATTTTAATGTCGAAAACTGTTCTCAAAAATAGATTTTCATCTTACCATATTCAGAACGCCCTTCTTAATATTATTTTTCTTTTTTATTAATATGCAATGCTAAATATAGAAAACATTTTTTGCTATAGAGCTTTAGAATGGTATTTACATAATTAGTTTGATCGGTAACTGTGATTCTCTGAAAAATAATTTTTAATGTTTATTTTTAACGTAAGAAAATATCGAAGAAAGTATTAATAGAAAATTGTATTATTCTAAGATACTGACACTAGGAATATAATATTTTGTGTCTTGAAATAAAATGAAATACAGGGTTCGGCAGGGAGGTATGGAAGATTTGAAAAAACTGCAACTCACTCATTTTTTACCTAAACTCAAATTTTATTTTTTGAATGTGTACCTTAGATGTTGCCATTACAAAACCAGTTAAGAGTAAGAAAAAAAAATTGATTAGGTACGAAAAATAACGTCAGTTAAGGGCCGTCCATTTTTGTCGAAACACTCCTGAAGACGTTGTAAGAAGTTCTGCATACTCCTCTGAAGCATTTCACATGAAACTGCTCGAATCTCTTGGGTTATTGTCTCACTTAGGGATTCGAGTGTACGTGGTTTGTTTATGTACACTCGTGGTTTGAGATAACCCCATAAAAAGTAATCACATGGTGACAGGTCCGGTGATCGAGGGGGCCACTCCACATCTCCTCGCAATGAAATCAGACGTCCAGGGAATGTGTTCCTTAAAAAACCCATTGTTGCTCTTGATGTATGGCAAGTCGCCCCATCTTGTTGAAACCATACAGGATTCAGGTTGATACGTCGTCTTCCCAGTTCTGGCAGAAAATAATCACGGCAACATCTGTAGGTAACGATCTGTGTTGACAGTGGCGGTCCGACCGTTTTCATGAAAAAACTTCGGACCAATAATGAACCCATGAAGTTTCGACTAATGCCACACCAAACAGTTACCCTTTCGCTGTGGAGAGGTCGTTCATGGAGCTCTTGCGGGTTTTCAGAGGCCCAATAACGGAAGTTTTGTTTATTAACCACCCCTGATAAATGAAAGTGGGCTTCATCACTCATTATCAAAACAATGTCATCTGTCAAGATTTGCAACATCGCTTCTGCAAACCTCATCCATCTGCCGTAGTCGTTTTGTTGCAATTCTTGAACAACCATCATCTTATACGGATGAAAATGCAAGTCGAGGTGTAAAATTCGGCGAACTGAGCGGTCTGACATCCGTAGAGCCCGAGCGTGACGTATGGCTGATCGACGAGGGCTAGCTTCAACTGCTTGATGCACCCTTTCAATGTTTTCCGGGGTCCTTACCGTTCGATCACCTCCTCGCGCAGTTCCAGGTCTCAAAGATCCAGTTCTTTGAAAGCTATTCACCCACTTCACGATCGCTTCAAACTTCGGAACATGACCGTGACGGTCAACGTTAAAATGATTTCGGAATCGTCTCTGTGTTTGAATGACAGAACGACCCGTTTCAATGAAAGTGTTGTAAACAAACACACGATGCTCAATAGACCACGGCTCCATGGCAACTAAAATGGCATCTCGTGACCAGTAGATACCACCTATTCCGAAAACATTAGGTTCACCCCACCTTGCTTGGCGCCCCGTTCAAATCTTCCATACGTCCCTGCCGGACCCTGTATATGAAATTTTGGTTAGATCTCGCACTGTTCAGACAGTTCTACATACTTTTGTCAATATAATTGACGGAATTAATAATTCACAAACTACTTAAGATCTTTGATAATGTAAAAAAGTATAATCGATACTTGATCAATTTTTAAGGAATGAATATAAAAGATTTAGTATTAGACACATGCATTCAGTTATTAAAAATATCTTTTTGTGAGATTAACACATGATGAGGTATAACACAGTGTGATTGCAAAATTCAAGGTAATAATGATAATTTGCAGTTACATGATGTTGAATATAAATGGTTTCCTATTTTTTTGACATCGGAGTCTTCACATTTGACTGATGATTTTTTAGACAATCATTAAGATTATTCACTGTGCGATTAAATTTATGAAAATATTTTCTTATCAAAAATACATTTTTAAGCACAAATATAAAATATATTTTTTTAAAATCTTTTTTTTTTTAATTTGAAACTTTTTTTAATACATCATGCCTAGATTTTGATAGTTCATAGCTGTTTTTTGATTTTTTAATTCTTTTGTACTATAGATAGTTTATTCTCCTTACTAAGTTCGATATGGTTATTTATTTTTTTTTTTACAAAATTTTGTATAAATTATTTGTTTTATATATTATTGTATTCTCATCTTTATATGATGATTATATCTATTAATTTATTTTTAGTGCTGATCATGACGATCAAGAAATTGTCATGTATAATCGTGCCATGTTACCAGCTTATTATGGATTGCTAAGAATGATGTGTCAACAGTCACGGGTTTTCACTCGTAACCTTTCGTTGCATCAAAATTTACAGTGGGCATTTAAAAATATCACTCCTCACCCTACGCAATACCCACAGGTATATATTTTACCTTACATTTTCTTAGAAAATAAGGGCTGTAGTGTATTAAAGGAAGTATACTTATTTTATACTTATAGGCTGTTGAGGAACTATTTAAATTGATGCAGCTTATGGTTATGAAACATTCAGATGCAACTGAATCGGAACAGAGAGACATATACACTTTTAGAAAAACAACTTTGATGACTTATTTACAGGTGAGTATAAAAATAATCAAACTTTACTAGCAATATATTTATTTTATCTTTCACATTATCTATTAATATAATTAGTGTACTTTATTCAAATAAATAAAACAAATGACACTTTTTTATTGAGATATTATTATGTTGGTCAAAGGTGATCATGAATTGGGCAATGTTTGTTCCAATTTATAATTCTGTCAAAGTTTGTCAAGTTACGTGTTATACTGACACCATCAATAACATGCTAATCTATAATTAATTTTAGAGATAAAAGAATAATGAACTACTTTAATTAAATGAACTGTTTGAACATCCCAAATCTTATGCTATCAAATGCATTTTGCAGAATTTCTAGCATTATGGATGCACATTCTTTAATAATTATTTGTTTCCGATCTTGAAAATATCGAAAATTCTATTTTTTAAATAAGCACAAAATAGTTCATAATGGTCAAACAAGGAGACTGAGTAGCCTTAACTTGTGTATGCCAACTTATATTGTCTAAACTATAATGTCTTAGATTGTATGTGCATTTGCACCCTCTTACTGAAAATGGGCATGCCAAAGTTCATTATCATGTAGTTCTTACACAATTTCAGTCAAAATATTGTTTCTGTATTGCTCTATATTAACTGTGGTGTTAAAAAACATGCCCAATTATTCAGTGAGATACTGCCATCCAAACACCAAATTTGTGAGTTTGTAGTAGATTCAACAAAAATATGGGGGGATTATCAGTGGTCCACATTTGCATGTTTTTAAAGTTGATGTACTCCAAAAGATGAAATCATGCTTCATCAGAAAGTTATGTTTAACAGATCATTATCAGATAGCAGTATGCAAGATATATGGAGTGGTCTGCCAGTAAAAGGGGCTTGATATAATTGAATTCTCAATGAATACACGTCCAAGTTCAGCTTCATAAGTCCAATTTCTTAAAACAAACGTTTTAAAGGTTTTGCAAGCTCTTGTTTCATATGTTCTGTACGAACATATATGTTTCAACTTCTGTATGAACGATTCGTCTGCCTGTATTTCTTATAAGTCATAAAGCCAGTTTTGTGAAGCACACCAACAGAATTTTTAAAACACATAAAAATCATTTGGCATTATTGCCAAACCTAAGAAATGCTCATAACAGTTGTTTAAACACAAACATTGATTGTATTCTCAAATTTTATTAGCTGGCACACCAGTTGGAAAATAGACTTCAATCATATAAATTCTGTGCTTTGTATTAAAAACCATAATTCAAAAACTGTTTGTGATTGCAATAGCAAGAAAACTTTATATCACAATTGCTTGACAAATTTTAACAATTGAAAAATAATTGTCATAATTGCACGATGCTCCGACAATTATTTTAAAACTCAACCAAGATAATTTTTGATATAGTATATTTCCATTGTAATTATGGAGTTTGTAAATAATTATTATGAGCTCAAGGTGAGTTCATTTTATTTTCAGTTACAATTATAGTTTATAATACAACTTATTATATAATAGAGAAATTCGTGTATATTAGATTTTCTCTCTTTTGAATCAAACTAGTAAATGGTAGAGAGGATCTTATACATTTCACTTTGTCGTTAAGTTTTTAATAAGTATAACACACTATTTTGGAAGTAATTAAAGTATCAGTAAATAAGCTATGGCTAGCAACATTTGTTACTTGTATTGAATTTTATATGCAGGAAAGAGAAATAATTTTAATGGGAATACTGAATTTTTATTACTTAATAATTTTTGTGATCTTGATGCTGAAACAGTTCAATTAGTTTGCAGTAATGCATGTCAGGGCATAGTTCTATGGCAAGGCTAAACATTAAAAGGGAGGCTATTACCCAAGCTCACATTTCTTATTTGTTTAATAAAGTTATTTAACTCATATTTTGCAGTTGTGGATTTAGCATAGTATACTGTTCTTCGATTTGGATATGGTCTGTGTTTGTATATTTCTCTTCTGTCTAGAGAGGCTTGTTCCAACAGAAGATCAAAAATGGTGTGATGAACTTTTTTCTATACATGTGCAGTTAAAAATTAATACGAGATGATCGGTAACTTATTGTTGCTGGAATACCAAATATGGACTTTTTTAATTCAATTAAAAATCTCTGGGTTTGACTTTTCTCTCTGTAGTAACTTCTAATCTTGCAATTCTAGAATAAAATGTATAAAGCTATATATTAATATAATTGACATATTTACTATTGCTAAGATGTTTGCTCAAGTATCTCATATAATAATTATATGAAATTGTCTTCATCACTACACGAGAATTATGAATTCGGGACACCAAAGTCTCCAGTAGAATCAATTCTAACTTCAATATATACATAAAATAAGTGTTTCACATATATCGTAGACAATCTTTGTCTGTAAAACATCTCATTTTAAATTTAAATTTCATCCACAGTACGTATGCTTGTCAGAATTTGTGAATAATCCATAAATTGTGTAGACTACTTTGTATCGATTTAAAAGGATAATAAAAATCTCCCGGAATGCTCGATTGCCAATGAGAATTATGTATATTTATCTGCTGAAACTAGATTTTATTATGTGCATATCTTTAACAACTTATTAACAGTTTGAACTGTTGGAATAAACTGTTATAATATAGCACTTAATTTTCATAGATTTCGGAATTTAAAAAATGTTTATTTTAAAATTTTTTCCCATGTTGCAATTGAATGCAACATGGGAAAAACAATAGAATGGTAGATCAAAAGAGGTAGTTCAAGTAGTGTAAAAGTAGGGCGAGAAGGTATTTTTTTACTTTTCCGCACTCCACTATACATGGAAAAGTAATGTAATCGTGTAAAAAAAATGTTTATTTTTCGTTTTTCGATTTAAAAACAAAAAAAAAAATGGGTTTTAAAACATTTTGTGTGTGTCTGTGTGTCGTTGTTGTTGTCGTCGTCGTCGGCATTGTCATCGGCATTTATTCTTGTTGGCACGATAACTGAACTAAATCATGTCGGATCGATCGGGTTTTGACTGATTTTGATAGGGGAAGTCTCCCAGACGACACCTATTGATTTTGAGGTGGATAGAACACACTTTACCATGTTCATGGATCATGAGAAAGCACAATGGTGGACTATTTGAGAAATTGTGTTTGTTAGCACGATCACTTAATTACATCATATTGGATCGCGCTGGTTTCGACAGATTCTGATTAGGGACGTCTACCAGAAATCTATTGATTTTGAGGTGGATAGGACACACCCCACCCTGTTCATTGGTCATGAGAAAGCACAATGGTGGACTATTTGAGAAAAATTGAAAACAGTAAAACTGTCGCATAAAACACATATTCTGCTTTTATGTGTTGGTTTATTTTTTTCTCGGCCACTCAATTTCGAGATCGAGATATTCTACGCGCGGAAAAGTCTCTTTTAAGGATAAAACTTTAAAACTTTATTTTGGTTACGTTTTCTTAGTAGGGTCATATATTATACTGTTGTATATATTTTAATTTATGCAGTGTATATTTAATTTAATAAGTAATTACAAGTACATCTCAGTATTAATAGGAATATTTCAGGAATTGGTAATTCTACTCTGTCTAATTTTACTACATACAAAAAACTTAAAAGTAACTGTCTTGGTTATCACTATTATTTTTTTATATTCGGATCAACCTAAGGTAGATCTATTCTTATATGTTACTGTTCTTTTAAGTAAAGGCCCTAAACCAAGGAAACTGTCATTTAGTAAATTGAGCTGAGGTTTTCTTATCTTTTATGGGCTTATTAATTAAAATTTTGATTTTAATTAATTCTGAATTAAGTTGTTTAATAGTGATGTTTTTAACTGAATTGATTCGTTTTTTGCTGAAATAGATATTAATAATGATAAAGAATTAAAAAAAATTGCTAAACCATTACAAATCTTGATAATAAAATTTACTTTTATAGTATTTATATATACTATATAAAGTATATATTGAAGGGTGAAGGGAAACAACAAGGAATGTCCCAAAATATTTATTTTGAGCTACATTTTAAGTACTAATAACTTAATTACTTTTAAAATTCTGGCATGGGAACAACTAACATCAATTGAAATGACACAAATAACTATATTTATTTCTTATCTGTAAATAAACTTAAATGCATTTATTTATATCAGAGATAACACTAAGAGATTACTTTAAATACAAATAAAAATGGTAAAAAACGAGGAAGGTCCATTCATGTTATTAAATAACAAGTGCCTATTAACTTCTGCCAATGCTAAGTTTTTAAGTATGAGGCAAATTGGTGTAAAAAATTTGGGCAGGCAGTTTACAGAATCTTTTCAGTTTCATTAAGTTTTGATATTTTTCTGCAGTAATTTGCAGTAAGTCTGAAAAAAAAAGTTGTTGATCAGTTAAAGTGAACTTTTTTTCAATCTAAAAAAAAATTACCTTGATGTGCTGGTAAAGGGAGGGTGAATTCTCCTTCTCGTAAATTAGTCTTGTCGACAGCATGTCTTTTGGGATTGGCTATGGCGGGAGCTTGTTCCCATGCACCATGGAAACTAGTTTTGTAGCTAATTAATCTCGAATGTTCTTTAAATGACCCTGTTTCTTTAAGCTTTTGTATTGGGAATGGATACCTTTTTACGTATTTGTCCTCAAAAAATATATTCCATCTTTTTACCATTTCTTGCGTAAATACTACCACCTCGAAAGGTGACGGTCTAGACCCTGAGGACCTTAAAAGGTCATACTAGTCAGTAGGTAATTCTATATGAGTTTTCAAATTTATCAGACCCATGTTCTTATCACACTCCAAGTAAGAGTGTCCTCTTTCAGGAAACGTGATTCGTATTGAGTCCAAATAATGTGTTTTATGAAATATGTAATGCATAAATCTAAACATAGAGAAACTTTTGTTTTGTCGACCGGCAGAATCATAAAATATATAAAGATTATTCGCCATACCATTCATATAATTGACGATAATATGGAATAGGAAGGACATCACTTCATTGGGTCCCTTCTGAGCGATTGTTTGCGGATATGTATAAAAAATAGGCTGTCCTATTGCAAGAACATGTCTATTAAAATTATATATAGATAATTGTCTTACATAATACACATAGTTCGTTGTGACATTTGATAGAAAGACATTTTTTTTATAGTTAAGTGCTATTGCAGCAAAGTCTTATATATGATGGTATAAAATCACAAAAACGTGACAATTGTGACATTCCCTGTTGTTTCCATTCACCCCTCAATACACATATAAAAAAAATACAAAATTTAGGACTTGATTCATGTGTAATTTAAATTATCTTCAAAGCATATTTAGAATTGTTAACTTCTATTAGCGTTAAATTTAATTAAAACATGTAACAACCTTTATTAGCAAAAGAAATTGCATATAAATTGAATAAAATCAAAAAAATGATATATACATGCAAGGTATACTGATTCAGTGACATGCGTTAATTTTCAACAGCTACCTTATTTTTGGAGATCTGACTTCATCTTCAGTTCTTTAAATGAATGACCCTGTATATTTTTACATTTGTGGACAGACACTTTTTCAATAATTACAAGGATATGGGGTTTGGTTTTCTTGGCGGTTTTCTAAATGTTAAATAAAATAAGTAGTATTAAATAATTATTATTGAAAATTATATTTATTAACAAAATATTGATCATATTAATATCGAGGAATAGGAAAATAAATGTTGTAATTGTAAGTAATTGTAAATAACGATTTGAAGTTTTCTTCAAGAAAAAATGGTGCATTGATATTTGCTCTGATTATCGTCATTTAGATACATTTAATTTTTAAGGGTATTGGATGTTTATTAGAAACTTTCTTCTACTCAGTTAAGATTTTGATATGCCCAATATCGACAGTTATGTCAATTTATGAAATTATTTAGGCAAAATATCGATTCATCGAAAAATACTAGAAAAATACTATGTTGTTGAGAATGTTATAATTAATTTCAATGTTATGCATCGCTTCTTAACAAAACCAGTATCCTTCTATTAAAATCATCCTCATTTAATTGTACTAAATGTACTTTATATGGATGTAATTTATTTTCAGACTCGTCCTTATCGATCTTTTGCTAATAGTGTGGTATAAGACTAGTTTGTAAGAGGATATGTAAGAGAAAATAAGTTATGATGTATAAATGACAAAAAAATATATAAAACCATTTTATTGCATAGTTCGTGTTTTATATGGTTCTGTTTATTTACAATCCAATATGTTATTATAAAATTTTCAGAAATATTCTTTACCAACCATACTAAAAGACATATTATAAGCGTTATACACAACCACCAAGTTCAGTAATAAGTTTGACTATGGTAATAATTGTACAAACCACTGTTCTGAATGATTGAATTGCTTTGAATCGGAATTCATTGGAGACATATGTTCATTAAAAGCCTTCTTCACGCTGTATAGCGGCTATATGTAATCATATTAAAAAATTATATACCTTGCTAATCTTTAATGTGTTATAAACAAAACTGCGATTTGCCAGTTATACTTGACAAGGTGCATAATTTTTTAATATGATTATATTTCAAC
Source organism: Rosalia funebris (assembly GCA_037954035.1). NCBI lineage: Eukaryota > Metazoa > Arthropoda > Insecta > Coleoptera > Cerambycidae > Rosalia > Rosalia funebris. The sequence continues at coordinate 17,280,632 of JAZFAV010000026.1, read as the reverse complement.
AATAAGTCATATAAGTAGCATTCAAGAAAATAAGAACATCCTCGTTGTTAATTGTTAATTGTGATTACATTTCCATTATTTTTTCTAAGATATATACCAAATCATTTAACACCAGACGTTGATTTTCTAGTGTCTTGATGGACGAACAAGTTGGGGTACTTTAATATCAGCATTTAGGATATTATTGGAGACAAATGATGATAAGTTGTATGTTGTATATAATGGTGGTTTACAGATAGTATTTGAGGTAACGTGTTATAATTAAAATATGTGTATAATGATATTAACCAGCAGTTTTCTAGAGTTTCCAAAATCTGCATGTTATGCTTCATGAGGCAACAGCTTGTCATGTTTGTGGTGATATGTTAGATATTCTTACAATTATGCAGGATTTAATGCAGTGTATTCGTATGTACAGAGATAATAAAGATGCACGGGGAATCTTATTAGCAACAAAAGACTGGCTAGAAGTATTGAGAAAATTAGCAACCTTATTAAATACTTATAATCCACCAGAAATGAGGTCATTGTGTATTGGTAATGAGTGTAGGAATTATAATGAGAACAATGGATTAATTTATTTATTGTAGATGTACTTAAAGAATTTATAGTCATAATGACGCCAGAGGCTATGCAAATACTGGTACCTCTTTTATCTCACTGCCATTCTGCCTTTCAAGATAGTCAGGATGCTGTTCCTTTGGGACCTTATTTTCCAAGAAGAGGACATTCAATGCCCGTTGTCGCGAATAAAGGTGTTGCGAGGCCGCTCAGACCTATGGTTCAAATGACTGTACCACACAATCAGTTAGAATGCAGTAGGGTAAGGATGTTAAAATATACTATAATTTTATACTATATATTTTTTTTGCACTTAAAGGTGTAATATTTATATATATTATAACGAGGAATATAAAGTTTGTTTTGCAAAACTATCAGTGATTTTTCCATTTATAATTAGTCATTTAAATTGGTTCTCGTTTATTGTCTTTTGTCATAGATTAGATGTAAAAGACTTTACGCTGACTAAAAATTTTCAATTTTAAAATAGGCTGGTTAGAACTAATAATTTCTATTAAAAGATGGTCCAACCAAAACGCACGATGTTAATTGTAAATAAAACAAAAAGTTTTCAGAGAATTATCTTAATATTTTTTATTATGATAGAAGGATCCATGACAATTATGTGTGAAACAAAATATCGGCCAAATGCTCGCCACGGCTTCGGTGGCATACCTCTATCCGATGGTCCATATTTTCAATGACTCTGAGACATAATTGAGGTTCAATGTCGTTAATGTGCCAAATTATCTCATCCTTTAGCTCTTGAATTGTTCTTGGCTTATTGACGTACACTTTTTCTTTTAAATATCCCCAAAGAAAGAAGTCCAACGGTGTCAAATCACATGATCGTTGCGGTTAATTAACATCGCCACGACGTGAGATAACACGGCCATTGAATTTCTCGCGCAAAAGTGCCATTGTTTCGTTGGCTGTGTGGCAATTGAACCTTGTAAGCGTGTAAATTCAAATCTTTATTCAAAATTCGCATCAGTGATCGTGAGATGTTCAATTGTTGGACACGACGACGAGTCGAGGTTGACGGCTCTTCTGCTACACTATCGCGAACAACAGCAATGTTTTCCGCAGAACGAACTGGGCGAGCATGCACAGGTGTTTTCACATTTCCTACAGACCCGGTTTGCTGAAATTTGCGCACAATTCTCCCATTTGTGGACACATTTGGTCGATTATGCTGACCAAAAAAGTCACGAAGTGCACGAAATGCATTTTGATTTGAACGCCCATTTTCGTAAAAGGCTTCAACAATCTTAACGCGCTGCTCAATTCACCTCTCCATGGTTGAATTTGTCAAACACTGAAACAAAGAAATGTCAAATTAAGTTGGGCAAAAAACTTGACGCTAAGGTGTGACTCACAATTAACATCGTGCATTATGGTTGCACCACCCTTTATATATTGCAAAATATGTTGAATAAAATGATGCAAAATTAGATTTATCAGGCTTTCATTGATTACTTTTGGTAATCTATCAAAAACTATCGTCTAATTTATTAATCCACCAAATTATGATGGAAGTATGACCATTGCAAACTACTCTATATTTGTTAACAATTCAGTCCCCTTTGCATATCATTACGTATTTTTTAGGGCGTGGATCAAGAATATGATTTAGCATTGGATAAGTTTTATACTCCATATCATGATTTCATAGACATGATGTTTAGATTAGCAGTAAATAATGATTCCGTTCCTGAAGTTTTAATAAATCTGAGTGCTGTTGTTGGTTTTGAGGCAGTCCCTCTTCATTCAACTTACTTTCCAAAATTGTGGTTGGATATTTTGAAAGCTCAGGTTTGTTAGATTATTAAAACAAACAAATCATATTTGTTTCTGACGTTGGGATTTTTTTTTCAGCACATTGATAGAAAGTATATTAACATGTTAACAACTTGCAACTATTTTGTTGATTATGTTGATGCTGTGCTCTTAGATGAAAGATCTGCATTAATTGTTGATATAATTTATGAATTTCTTACTGAATTTTTTCCAAAGGTAAATAAATAATGTCATATAATTCTCTTTCTATCTAAAGAAATTATTTTAGGTTTCAGCGCATGTATTGTCTGAACAAACCTTAACAATGATAGACAATACCGTTGTCTCACTTAGTGAACAAATCACATCATTTGATGTTATAAAAATGGCAAAAAGATTAGCAGGAGATCTACGGGCATTAATTTTAGTGTATAGCAGTCCAGAGGCAGTACCACCACCACTATTGCAAAGTACACTTTCACAACTACAAAGTAAAGTGCAGTTAGAAATGAGTAAATTGGATGCCAAAAAAGGTATGGTTATGATGATGGTTTTCTTATACATTTTTATACTTCTGCACACATTTTGTTAGTAAAACATTTTATACAAATACCAAAAATATATAAACCCAGATAACTTAGTTTAATAAATTGTAACTATATAGCATGAATACTGACAGAATTTTAAACTAAAAATTCCAAATAATTCAAACTGCAAAGCAATATAATTTTGACATGTTTATAATTCTTGCACCTAATTATATTTGCCTATTAAACAAAACATAAAATTTATAATATTTATTTATATAGTTTGCATAAATGTACAGAATTATACAGAACTGATTTTGCTATTTACCTAAAAAGAACTGCAATACAAAGCGAGTAAAATAGAGCTACGTAATCGTTATTGTCAATCAGATGTACTGCTATTAGTAAAATGTATATCAATACAGGACACTTAGACAGTTCCTATTAAAGTTCAGATTCATAAGTAAAAAACATGAACATTTATGTATGTTTTTGAAATTAAACCACAGTATAGACAACTCCTCTGGCAATCTTAGATGTGGCTACATATCAACTAGTGCCATTGAAACTTGAAAGAAGTTTATTACGGATATGAGACCAAAATGAGGAATAATTTTTCCATAGCTGTTATGTTACTCCAACTAATCAGTTATAAGAGTGTTTATATCGTAATTATCGAATGACTACCATGCGGCGTAGGCACCACGACTTTAATGAAACTTCTTTCGACTATTGTTCTAGCTCTGTCTTCGTTTTGTACATCCTAAAGTTACTGTCACTTTCTCGTATATGAATGCTATGTCAGCATGTTAATACTTTCCCTACTATATAGTTTTTATTAATACCTACAGTGTTACAGATATATGCAACATTATATATATATATATATATATATATATATATATATATATATATATATATATATATATATATATATATATATATAAATATAAATATAAATATAAATATAAATATATATTACTATTTCAGCATTATCGATGTACAAAAATTAAAATCTTCACAATTTTTTGAAACGTAATAATGATAAAAGAAAAATAATGAAGCCCTGGATTAAAACATGATTTTTTAACAAAAACTTCTTAAAAATAACAAGCATGAAAATAAAACAAATTATTTAAATAGTATATTAAATATTGCTATTAATTAAATAAGTATATTTACGCATTAGCATTTTGAAGAATTGTTTATGGGTCACGAAATCATAATTTTCTACTTTGGAACTATGTCAAAACTCAAAATACTTGTAAATGATAAATAATTAACACCACATGGTTGTTGTGGTACTTTTGTATTTGACCTAATTGTTCTAATAAACAATTTGATTTGGTGACGAGAATATATTATTTAAGATATTTCAAAAGTTCCTTATAAGTAATAAAACTATATGGTTCCAGTGGGCAGTGAATAAAACTATAAAACTGGTACAATGTTCTGGTTTAAAGTTATTTTAACTGTAATATTGCATATTTAGTACAAATCATATAATAATAACTACCGACTGGTAGTTCCGATTTCAGTTGGAACCACTTACAATTAGATGTTGCCGGAGTAGATACTCATATCTACAACCATCATACTGTAGTATGTAGGACACAATTTCATCATCAGAATATGTATAATAGAATATGTATCTTGTTGGTAATAAATTATTGCTAGATAAACAGAAATATATAATATGAAACCAGTATCATTGGCATTATTTCCTAATTGATGAAATTATATCAATTATAAATGTAAATTATATATATTTTTTAAATTTAATGTCTAAATGTATATATTTATACAAATTTCGAATACAGCACATGTATACCTGTTTTCTTTTATTATAGATAATACTGATGAAAAGAAAGTTTCCAAGGCTGAATCTAAAGGTGAAGAGTATCCGAGTTCCTCAAAATCATCGGAATTGCCAACTGAAATAAAGCCTGCGCTGAAATGTGACAGTGATTCAGAGACACAGAGTACTTCGTGTAGTGATGAGAGTCTTAATCAGAAAAAAGAAAAACGAACTGAGCCTCTTGATGATTTGAAACTATTAGAAAGAACAGTAAATGAGCTTATCGAAGTTGTTAATAAGAACGCATGATCTTTTATCTCTAAAAAACGACCAATGTCCTGCTTTGTATATCGGTCATCCTTGATTTCTGAGGAATTTATTTATAATAATAGTTTTTATATATATAAAATGTATGATTATTGTACATTAAACAGCTTTAAATTTAATTGACTCAAATAATATTAGGTAATATAGAAGCAGGGTTTCTGTAATTATTTTATTAGTTGTAAATTTTTAATTTAAATCATGTAATAAAACAAAATAAATATGTTAACTGCTTTTTAATTTTTTTGTATTAATTATTTTTCAAAGACTGTTATAAATAAAAATTCCTTTTCTTTATTAAAGTTTATTTATGTAATCCACCCTGTGCTTGGTACAAATTCACATTTAAATTCCTCTTGTTTCACTTCTAGTTATTAGTTAATAACAAGAATAACAAGTTCAGTAGATTGACTAACATATATTGTGGTGTTTGTTAGTGTTGTAATAGAATACCTTTTTTGACTTGGTGTTATTTTTATTGTATTAAAATTGGTCTGCATTTCTCTGGAGGGTACGTTAGGTATAAGTTATAGTCTGTAGCATTTCGAAGGGTATTTTTTTTATTTGTCTTTATTTTTACAGAATCGAACTTTAGCCTCAGTTATTCTTTAACTTAATTCCCAGAGAATCACAAGAATGCATACACAAGAATACACAAACCTCAAAAGCATGCATGCAAAAGCGTACATAGAGATAGTAGTACACATGGTAGAGATGTTTCAAAACCTTATGAGCTTTGACCTTCATATGCACAGAAACATAATTACGGCCGGTGCCTGTTTTTACAATAGACTTACATACATACTTGTCGTAGAGTAATGGGGATAGCCCCGTTTTTCGCGCATTTCGCGGCCCAAGGTTTTTTTTTAATGATATATTGAAGAACTGGACTGGACTGATGAAAAAATTATATTTCCATTTTGATTTTTTCATCGTATCAGCTGTGATGATATAAACTCTTTTAAGTCGAGCCATTTTAAATTGATTTTTTTTTAACAAAAATGTATTCCCCAGTACAACGGTATCCCATATTAGAGGCTTCCCGTTTACTGTTTATAATACATTTAGAAGGCGCTTTTTGAGAAAAATATAAATAAAGTTGTGATAAAGTTGTCTTTCATTTGGACTCGAATTCTTTGCTTCAGATGTTGTAAATTATTTGGCCTATTAAAATAGACCCGATTTAAGTAACCCCACAAAAATCCAAGGAGCTCAAACCAGGCGAACTGGTTATTCAGCTGGTCCTCGTTTCAAACCTGTACCAGGGAAAATTTGTTAAGAAATTATTGGACATCAACACCAAAATGAGAAAAAAATTTATCTTAGTGAAGTAAAGTTTTTGGTAGAATTTAATTTTTTCGATGAACTGTCAAAGCTGGAATTAAGAATTTCATCATAATATAGAAATTTTAAATATCTAGCAGCAGTAAAGTTTTGTTCAAAGAAGTAAAGTCATTAAACCTGATTTTTCATCTCTCCAGCCATTCATTTACTTTTCTTTGATGCTGGTATGTGATTCTTGAGTTCAATGAGGATTCTCTTAAGACTAATATCTGCACTTATGACAATGTGCTGTCAATGACGATGTACATTCAAGAAAAAAGTGGTCAGAAAAGACAAGAAACTTTTAAAAGTTGAGATCTCTGCTATGAGATGCCTTTGTGGCTGTAAAATATTTTTATTTTTCAATATAATTGTATTTCACAGTATATAGTTTAGCATCTTCCATTTTATAAATGTTAATTAGGAAGCCTGTTCTAAATACAACATATGAGATACCGGTGTACTTGAAAACAACTGATTCCATTTTATAAATGTTATGAAAAATATCAAATTTGTATAGGACCTTTCAATAAAAACGTTCGATTTTTAAACGTAAATAAAACAAGTTGTGTGTGAAATATCCACTCATTCTTTTTTTAATTGAAATAATATTTTATGGCAATTTAAATATGGAATATAACTTCGTTCAAATGTTCGCCGCGGCTTTGCTTGGTGGTACGTATTCGAGGTCCAATTTTCGATAACTTTGTCGCATAAATCTGTCTGAATTTTCTGGATGGCGTTCGTTATGTCGACTTTGATGACATCAATTGTTTGCGGTTTATTCGTATAGATCTGCGATTTAAAATACCCCCAAAGGAAGAAGTCTAAAGGCGTTAAATTGCGCGATATCGGTGGCCAGTTCACATCGCCGCTACGCGAGATAACCATACCCTCAAATCGCTCGTGCAGAATGTCCATCGTGACATGCGCTGTTTCGCACGTAGTGCTATCCTGTTGCAACCGCATGTCGGTATCCATATCATCCAGTTTACGGCACAAGAAGTTGCTTATCATCGATCTGTAGCACTCTCCGTTGAGGGTTATGGTAATGCCAGTTTCGTTTTGGAAGAAGTACGGACTGATGATTTCGTCAGATCAAAATTCGCACCAAACAGTGACTTTCTCCGGATTCATTTGCTTGTTCACATATTCATTCATCCAAAAATGGGCCTCATCGCTAAAGATAATTTTCTTGGCGAAATTTGGGTCAACTCCAACTTTCCAGAGCCTAATCAATCAGCGAATACACGGCGTAGTTTATGGTCGTTTACCTTAATTAAGTTCCTGGGTTAGTTGGGTTTTATACGGGTGCAGACCCAAGACCCAACGCAATATTCGCCAAGTTGAAGTTGCATAAAGGCCAAGTTCTTGTGAATGACGAGAAATTGATTGCATCGGGTTATTCCGTACAGGTCCACGCACAGCATCGATGTTTTCAGCAGAACTTGCGTTCTGGTGACGTTGGCTGATTATTGATCAAATTGGTTGACTCGATTTTGGCCACCAAACGTCGAATAGTCGACTCGGTGAGACGGTTGTGGCGAGGATAAAAATCACGCAATGCGTGGAACGTTTCTCAAACGGAGCAGTGATTTTGAAAATAAAATTTGATGATTTGCACACGTGATTGAACGCTATAACCTTCCACTGTGATTTGGCATACACTACTGAATAATTCACAATAAATTTGACAGATGGTGCTTTTACAACATGGCCGCAATAACCTAACAAATTTCGATCCTTGTTATTGAGAGACCTTTATATTAGTCAATGGCTTAAAAAATAAGGTTTTATGTTTGATAATTTTTACACCAGGTTGGCTAAAGCACATCTATAATGTTTCCTAGAGTGATGATAACTTCAACATCGAATTTCTGGGAAGTTTCTGCATGTATGACGTGATTGGCATTATGTATGTATGACCGTTATGATAGTTACACTTTGGTGCAAATCCAAGCATCAGCACTGGCAATGTGGGAATATTATTCGCGTCTACTCAATGTGTATCCTCCTCTTAAACAGCTTCTGCTTTAGGTTTGTGGGATTGTCTGACTTACGTGCTGATGTTACGGTCTACGTAAATTTTATAATTAGCATATCAGAAGTCTGTACTTAAGTTTAATACACTCGGTTTCGACATAATATTATTCTCTAATCGATATTTCAATAAGCTGTTTGTTTCGTAAAATTGAAAAAGACATTCAAATAAGGAACTACGTTTTACTTATTAAGATATTATTAGGCGATATACTATTTCTGGAAATAAATGAATACATTCTTGCTTAGAGGCACATAGTTTTCCCAAATAATTAAAGGCGATATTAATAAGGCGTTTATATTTAGGAACATCTAATATTGTCTAGATTCCGCGAAGGTACGGGTTATACAGATTACCATAAATATTCGTACTCTGGGAACGTCTCCATTTTACTTAGAGAATGCAGATAATATGGGGGAGAGTTTTCTTGATCACGGTATTTAATTTCTAATAGTAAACTTTATATCAAATATACTTGCCTTGTAGGCGTTTTACCATAAATTACAGTTGATCACAACCGTATCCTCCTATCTCAAAGTTGGGTTAAACGCAGGCAGCATCATTTATTTCATCCTGAAACATTTGGTAGGGATAGTAAAATGAGCAGTGAACAATTTTTCATATTTCCCTCCGAATCTTACCGCAGGCATATATATATATATATATATATATATATATATATATATATATATATATATATATATATATATATATATATATATCTACGACACCGAGCCTTATCAGGTTTATAAGTACTGCGTAGCGGAATTAGCGTCACGTTTTCCATTTATATTTGTATATGGTGGTGCCAATAATATAAATTTTAAATCGTTTATTATTAATCAATAATAACGTCAGTATTCACAGTTAGTGTGATTTAGTAGAACTTTAGAATCGTGTGGATTAATGTGGGCGCCCTTATAGACATTAAGTATTTAAGTTGCATAAAAAATCTAGATTTTTAGATGGTATAGGGCCTAGATATATATTTTTCCTGTAATTTTTAACGTAATAAATTACATACTACCTATCTATGTTAAATACATTAGATACAAGATATTTAGGATATATTTATTAATTTAAGGGGTGAAATATATGCACCATAATATGCATGTCCTTATGTAACAAAAACAATTTTTTTTTTCAACATATTGCCCTATCAATATATGACAAAATTATATGTTGTTAGATGGATTCAATTTTGTTCCTAAATTAAATGCTATACTCACTGAAACCATAAGCTAGTGAGACACACACATTACAGAACATGTTACAGATTATACCTAGAAAATATAGACATTAAAAAGTAAAGAATAGAAGACCAATAAGTACCAATGACCTATCGCGTACTTGGAAAAGAAAATAAATTAATACCAATTCCAATTTGTTGTTTATAAAAACGAATTTGTATATGTCTTTGATTTACTCATCCACAGACTAACCAAACAATTAGCAGCAACTAACGTCAAACACTTAATCTCTTACACCTGGAACTCTGTTTATGTCATTGACCATTTTTTTCAAATCTTCAAACATGCAGTTGTGAAAATTATTAAAAAAAACAAGTTTACTGCCACACAAAGTAGAATAAGGTTTTTAGGTTTAGGTTTTTTACTGTTACATATTGACAATGATGTGTTTTGTCGTTATCATAGAAGACACATTATTTCAGTAACATTTTGGAACCCATTTTAAAGTCACACAGGCTTCCCTATTATTTTGAAAATACTCTGTATATTTCTCAGAATACCCTATTTGTATGTACATTCGAGTATATAATATATATATATATATATATATATATATATATATATATATATATATATATATATATATATATATATATATATATATATATATATATATATATATATATATATATATATATATATATATTGTTAGAAATACTAGAGAAATAAAACAATATTGTTCGACAAAATATTATTCCGTAATACTTTATTTGGGCAACTAGGTACACCTACAGTGCATGTGCTAAGTCGTACAGCGCGCTGACGAGTCTCGAGCTTTCGCCGCAGGCCACGGGTATCGGGTCCGCCTGCCAGCTCAGCGTTCCCCTCCACGCTCTCGCCTCGCCTGGAACTCAGTATGACATACAGAGTGTTCCAAGAATGCGCTCGATTCTAACGATGCTAACAGTCGGCCTTTCCTGACCCAAAGAGTGTCCTCACTCTTGTAATTTTGAAGCAACTGAAAGTCGAAAGGACATTTCAATAAATTATCCTAACTAATGAGAAATAGAAAGTAATTAAAATTAGATCATAAGTTTCACTCTTCATTGGTTCCTCGCTACGTAGTAGACCTAACCTAAAGTAATGAACTTGGCGCCAAGCTTATTAGTAACTAATACGTAATAATCAATTCAATATATAAGGCTTAAGACTAGGTATAATAATAAAAAAACGAAAACACTTATGCTATATTAACCTAATGGCCACCTAGTACCCTGCTAGCCCTGTACCACCGGTGACCCCAGGGAGTAATATCTGAGCAATACCGCCTTGTATCCAGGAAATAGGGAAACCCTTCAGTAGCCGATCCTCCATATTCTACCTACGCTAATTGTACCCCTACCTCCAACAAGAACCCGCTCAGACACCACCCCTGATTGCAACCTACCCCAGGGAGTAATATCTGATCGATACCGCCTTGTATCCAGGAAATAGGGAAACCCTTCAGTAGCCGATCCTCCATATGCTACCTACGCTAATTGTATCCCTACTTCCAACAAGAACCCGCTCAGACACCACCCCTGATTACAGCCCTTCCTTGACCTAGCGTTTCCGCTAGACCTAGCTCTTCGCTAGTCTTCACAGTGGATCCATGGCCTCATGTTGTCCACTCCAGCTACCCCATTATACTGAATCTGAAACCGGGTGCTGCCGGGAATATCCGCCACCTGGTAACGATCATGATCTAGGATTTTCAGGATTTTGAATGGTCCTCGCCACTTAGGAAGCAACTTCTGACTTTTACCGGTCGCCTGTCGACTCGTAATCCGTAGCAATTCCAAGTCGCCCTCAGAATACGGGTGTGCGGCTATCCGTGTTCTATCAAACCGCTGCTTTTGTTGGGCTTGGTATTTCTCGACTATATGTCTCCATGCGAGATCGAAAATCAGCTCACTGATGATCACTAGCGTGCCCGTCTCTCTCTAATTACCTATTTGTGAGAAAAATACAGTGAGTGCCTTATCCCAACTAAACCTTGCAACAAGCAAGCTCAAAACAACTCGTCCATGACAGAGGTTATTGCTAATAATATTTAGATCGTTTCTCGTCTTCAAAATAACGAGCTGAAACTATCTGATCTTCATCAAAATCACCTGAACATTAATCGTACGCACTCAGGGCCTCGCCCCTACCCAATCAAGGCCACCCGCCAAGATCTACACCGTTTGTGAGCCCCGCTCGCAAACGATTCAGCTAAGGCCATTCCTCGCCAAAGCCTACCCGTACGATTAAGGTCCACCCTGTATACAACATTAACAACGATCCAAATACCTCTTAGCCTCACACATCCTCAACAACCTGCATTTTCACCACATTCCGTTGGGCTTTGAATAGAATTTATATTAATGAGTTGTTCATTGCTTTCAAAAAACGTTAATTTATTGCCTACGCGGCTATATTGAAGATCGCATAGTTCAGTGAAGTTTTGACCAACTAGTAATTCTACACCCATGACACATCGATCGATAACGTAATAGTCGATAAGGCGAGTGATTCCGTCTATTATCGTTTCAGCGCGGCAGTTAAATTTCGGCCTAATACTAGGGCCAGATAGCGTGTTTAAAATAACATTATTTTCAAGTGGTACCTTTCGTAAACATAAACGTTGGGCAGCACGTGCTGTAATAAGTGAGCCCTCACTGCCGAGGTCAATGAAGCATTTAATATTTTGTTTGTTTATAGTCACTAGCTTAAAGAATTTTTCATTAGTATTTAACCCTAAATAGTTTATGTTTACATATCCGAGAGCGATACACTTTGATTGTCATTGAGAAAACCGATTAGGACAGGCGCGTTTATAATGACCTGTCTGTGTACACTTGAAGCAACGTGGAGCGTTCTCTGTCTCGGCCGAGTTTATATTTATTTTTGAAGTTAAGATTTTAGTAACATTTTGTTTATTTGTTTCTGCTTTATTTGTCACTGAACTGGCTCTTTGTTCATCAAGAGTTTTAAAATGTACAGCTAATAAACTGGGATTTGAAATTCCCGACGTGGCCACTGAAAATTGGATTTGATTATCAGATATGGTACCCATAATTAAATCTACCTTATCTTCCTCAGTGAATGGAATTTTTAGTTTATTTATTAATGCCAGTTTCTCAAAAGTATATTCATATAAACCTTGATTTGGTTTTGGTGCGCAATTTAACATAGTTTTAAGTAAGTTATGCAAATTTCTTTTTGGTTTGAAGTTTTCTAGTAGCATTTGTTTCCACTCATCCCAACGAAAGATACGGGTAGGCAGACCATGATACCAAACTTCAGCTGGACCTCGTAATTTGCTTAAGGCTAAATGACAAATAGTTTTGTCATTCCAGTGATAGATATATGCAAGTTCGTCAATCATTTGCAACCACTCATTCAAGTTTTGATGCAGGGGATTAAACTCATAAATCAAATTATTAGTAATTGAATTTACACTTACCAACTGGTTTGTATTTTTTTTGTCTAGATTGCGGACTATTCGCCCCATACCTTTTACGATGGCATCACTTAACTGAGTGACTTCACTCCTGTGGGTATGTCTTGAGGTGCTCCTAGAACCTCTGTCCATTCCATGCCCTGAATTAGGGGCACGACTTCGGCTATTTGAATTGGAACGCCTACGTCGACTAGAACGGCTACCCTGACTACGTGTCCACCTCGGATTCTCCCTTGGAATCACGTTGTCCTTTCTTGTAGGAGTTCGGTCTGCATCACGACGTCGACTACGGCTTTCCTGTGACGGATTTCTGCGGTCACGGCTGCGACTGCGACTCCAACCTTCGCGTAAAGATGTATAGAAACTTCTATCACCTCCTTCCCGTGACATTTTGATCAAATACTTTACTATCACTTTTCGTAACTAAAACTTCACAGTAAACGTTGAAACACAAGATCACAAAGGTCCTTTATCCCACTTCTGATGTTAGAAATACTAGAGAAATAAAACAATATTGTTCGACAAAATATTATTCCGTAATACTTTATTTGGGCAACTAGGTACACCTACAGTGCATGTGCTAAGTCGTACAGCGCGCTGACGAGTCTCGAGCTTTCGCCGCAGGCCACGGGTATCGGGTCCGCCTGCCAGCTCAGCGTTCCCCTCCACGCTCTCGCCTCGCCTGGAACTCAGTATGACATACAGAGTGTTCCAAGAATGCGCTCGATTCTAACGATGCTAACAATATATATATATATATATATATATATATATATATATATATATATATATATATATATATATATATATATATATATATATATATATATATATATATTGTTAGGTGCTCTCCTCAGTGAGCAGATTTTCGAGGACCCTGTATGACATATTTTATTTCGTGTGTTTACATAAGCCATTCAATAGACATAACAATAAAAGCGCTGTAGCGGCCAACGCTTGGTTGGGAAAGATTAAGATTATTATTATTGGTGCGGGCTCGGAGATGATTGATCTTGAGCTGTATTTGCTTTTCATAGTTTTCATTAAATGTGAAATACGACATTAATTTGTGTTATTCTTGCGTTCATCCTAACATTTCCGAAGCGGGATAGTTACCTGTGTGCCTGACATTTTTACGAGTGCACATTTTATTGTATGTGAACTTGACCCTCCTATCGGACTTCGGTGAGTCATTTTGATTAAACAATTTGCCTATTTAACTTTACTTATTCTACCTGCTGCACGTGCTATGTGCTCTGATCTTGTCTATTTATCTATCACTTTGATTGTGCAATAACTAATTGTTTTTCGTCGTTATGGATAATTCGCGGTCACATCATCGTGGATCTCGCTCTCGCAAACAAAATAGCCATAGTAAGCGACAATCGTACCGTGAACGCGCCCAAAGTATAAATAATCGCAGTGTTAGCTCAAATCGAAATGAAACTGATACACAACTATTGGAACAGAGACTTGTTGCTTTGGAAAGTTTATTTAATAGCCGATATCAAAATATGTCTGAAAATTCACGGCGTTCGCCGGCACCGATCCGTTCGCGGAGTCCACCAGCTGCGGAGCCGGAATCGATAAATATAAATAAACAGCGATTCGCTGGCCGTACGGAATTAATTCCTAAGTTCGACGGCACTTCTGATTCACTAACTATAAAATAATGGTTAAAAAAAATAATCAGTGTTGGACAACTTTATAATTGGAACGACCGTGCTAAAATTTTTGCTGTAATTGACCGATTGAGCGGCAACGCTAAATCATGGTATGACGTGCAAGATATGGATTTACTTATTGGGCGAACCTATACTGAAACGCCTAACCTGTTAGTAATTAAAACCAATGAAAAGCTACAATTCCAAAATAAAGATAAAAACTTGTGACGATTACCGTTAATAGATGGTGAACCTTTTGAGAAATACCCTATTATTGCTGAGAAAACGACAGAACTTTATCCTGGAATTAATAAAATCGAAATCGCTTCTGGTATTCATTTTGGAGAACTTATTTCAAAAGAATCAGAACAACAACGTCATGGTTGTCATCTTATTATACCATTGTCACCAGTACAGATACATAACGGTACGGGAATTCTAACTGTATATAATCTGAGTAAAGTGAAAACGTCCTACAGAAAGGGTGAATGCGTGGTGCGAGGAATCCTTTCGGGGCAGTCTATCATGACTGAAGTACTTGCAAAACCAGACACCCTACCAAGAGACGTTGATCAGCGATTACAAAAGTTATTGGAAGACTACAAAGACTGTTTTGCCGATAATAATTCTGAACTGGGTAATACTGGGATTGAAATGAAAATAGAGCTCACAAATTCTCAACCTATTTGTTATAGACCATACAGATTATCATACCATGAAAGACAAATTGTAAGGGAGATTGTTGATAATCTTTTAGAAAACGATATAATTGAGAATAGTACATCATCATATGCTAGTCCTATTCTCCTAGTCAAAAAGAAAACTGGCGATATTCGAATGTGCGTGGACTATCGTAAGTTAAATGCCTTAACTATCAAGGACAAATATCCTTTACCAAGGATAGAAGACCAACTCGAGAGACTAGCGGGCAACGATTGTTTTACTACCCTGGACTTAAAGTCAGGATATCATCAGTTGAAAGTTGCGACGAAAAGCAGACATTATACCGCCTTCGTGACACCTGATGGGCATTTTCAATATAAAAGAATTCCATTTGGATTGACAAATGCCCCAGCCGTGTTTCAAAGGGCCATTAATGAAATATTAGGACCGCTCCGATTTTCCTATGCCCTGGCATATTTAGACGATATACTTATCATATCGAAGGGACTGGAACAAGGACTGGAACGGTTTGAAAGTATTTTCAAAATATTTAGGAAAGTAGGGTTAACATTAAATCGAGATAAATGCCTATTTTTAAAACCTGAAGTCGAGTATCTTGGATCGGTAATCAGCAAAGGTGAAATCCGACCTTCACCCAATAAAGTAGCAGCTGATCTGTCAAACATGTTGTCAAGTGTTTAGATCTGTCGATTAAAATGTTTGGTGTGCCTGAAAGGTTGATTTCAGACAGAGGAAAGTGTTTTACTAGCAAGGAAATGAAGACCTTTTGCAACAAAAACGGAATAAAACATGTTTTAAATGACGTTGCTTCTCCCCGAAGCAATGGACAAGTAGAAAGATTCAACTCCACAATTTTGCAAGCATTGATGACTGTAATTGGAGATGATCACAGTTCTTGGGAATCGAAAGTTACGGAAATTCAATTAAGTATCAATGGTACTGTAAATGCGACCACTGGTTACGCTCCTTCCGAACTTTTATATGGATTTAGACCGAAACTTAGGTTTGACGCGAGTTTGTGCACTTATGTAGACAATGATCAGCCCCGGGTAGAGCAGGTAGAGAGGGTTGATAGACAAAGTAAATTAAATCTTGTGCGCGCTAAAGCCGCGGATAAAATAAATAAAAATGCAATCGCGATGAAAAGGTGTTACGACAAAAATCGCGATCCACCAATCAAATACCAAGTTGGAAATATGGTAATGATCGAGAAAACACCTATTGTCAAAGGTTTGACGAGTGGAAAACTTGTCCAGAGGTATATTGGACCAGTGATGGTGAAACAAGTTCTTCCCAATGACCGGTACAAGGTAGAGAGCCTATCAAGAGATAGACGACGTTTCCGTGGAGTAGTAGCCAGCGATAAGATGAAGCTATTCCGGAGGTAAACTGTCGATTAAAGGTGAGGTAGATTGTATTTGTTAAAAAAAAAAAAAATGGGTTACCACTGGTCCTAACCAGTATCTTTTGCATATGATATTATTTAATAAATGTTTCAAATTATTTAGTTTAAAAATTTTAATATTGAATATTGTGATGTGTGCGAATGAGATTCTATATTTGTTACTCCTTATGATAACGACTTTTACAGTTGAATGAAGTCATGTACTACAAGGTGTGTGACGCCTATGTATACCGCTGAACTTCTTGGTGGTGGTTGAGTCATGTATATTTAAGGTGTGTGACGCCTATGTATACCTCTGAATCACTTTGTGGTGTTTAAAGTTACATTCTGCTGTGTATTTTGAGCACTCCGAGCCCTTGTAAGCCGCAAGTGGTTCCCTTTGCGTGCTTCAATTATCCTTTCCGTTGAGTTCTCTAGTGTGTGCACTCCGAAAGGCAGTTCGTTGAGTCCATTATGCATATGTTCTGTGCTACCATTGTGGCCACCTCGTTGAGTTCTCTTGTGTGTGTACTCCAGATGAATAAACCATTGAGTCCAATGAGACATGTGCCTTTTTGCGTACTCCTAGCAATCTTGTTGAGTCCTCTTGTGTGCGTACTCCAAAAATCGACTGGTAGAGTTCATGGGGAAACCATGATTCATTGCGCACTCTGGACGTTCCTTCTGTTGAGTCCTCTTGCATGTGCACTCCGACTAGGTAGAATGATAATATTTGCTAATCAAACTAGGATGTACTTTGTAAGTCTAGAACAATTTACTGTGCAAAGCTTTTCTGGTTACAGGTGGATTGGCCCGAGGATGGACCAAGTCAGGATGGCCGAATGTTAGGTGCTCTCCTCAGTGAGCAGATTTTCGAGGACCCTGTATGACATATTTTATTTCGTGTGTTTACATAAGCCATTCAATAGACATAACAATAAAAGCGCTGTAGCGGCCAACGCTTGGTTGGGAAAGATTAAGATTATTATTATTGGTGCGGGCTCGGAGATGATTGATCTTGAGCTGTATTTGTTTTTCATAGTTTTCATTAAATGTGAAATACGGCATTAATTTGTGTTATTCTTGCGTTCACCCTAACAATATATATATATATATATATATATATATATATATATATATATATATATATATATATATATATATTATATACTCGAATGTACATACAAATAGGGTATTCTGAGAAATATACAGAGTATTTTCAAAATAATAGGGAAGCCTGTGTGACTAAAATGGGTTCCAAAATGTCCATACAAATGTATGTATGTATGTACATATTATGTGTAAGCGGTTTTCTATTGTTTATGATATATTAACTGTACATTTGTTATTGGCGCATTCACCATTTATTAAAATGGTTTGGTTGTTTGGCT
Source organism: Rosalia funebris (assembly GCA_037954035.1). Taxonomy (NCBI): domain Eukaryota; kingdom Metazoa; phylum Arthropoda; class Insecta; order Coleoptera; family Cerambycidae; genus Rosalia; species Rosalia funebris. The sequence continues at coordinate 17,262,482 of JAZFAV010000026.1, read as the reverse complement.
GACAAAATAAAGAAAACATACCTGTTTTCTTGATATGTTTTCTTAATAGGTACTATTTACAGTAGTATCAAGGAGACCGTCAGAATAAGTAATATTATCGTTTTTATCTTCATATTTAGGTTCATTATTTAACTTGAGAACTAAAAAATGTCCTATGAAAATATAAAATGTCAGGATGTTTTATTAAAAGTAATTATGTTTAGTAATCTAAGTATTACAAATAGGGTTCTTGTGATGTTTGAAAGAAAAACAACAAAACAAAAGTAAATGTTGGTTACCAAAGTGTGTTAGGTGTCTGCAGTGGAGTAAAGGTTATGTAAAGTATATCTGGCACAATTCTTGTACCTCACTATTAATTTATTTTGTCTTCTGGTGTATTAGCTGAACAACCGAAAGAAAATTGAGAAAATATCTGTAAATTGCACATACTTCGAATGTAGTTGATCACAAAATAAATTCATAACTCTGTCATGTTAGCCTTCCTCAGTTTTTTCTTTCTTATGTAGAAATAGCGACTAATGGATAATCGAGATAAGCAGATAAGAAGGCAAACCTTATATGTACATACATATATATTTTATGATATTTTAAATTAACAAGGCTAAATCAAAGTAATAAATTAAATAACAATCACGAATCAAAATAAATATATAAATACACCAACCAAGACAAAAATATATATGAATACATTTTTTTAAAATTATTAAAACATCGATCAGACAATACAAATATCTGCTGTATCTATTGGACTGTTGGTACGCGAAGATCGTTGTTTATCATTTGGTTTGTCACGTACCATGGCGCATCAGCTATGGCCCTGAGGATTTTAGATTGTGCCCGTTGTAAAATCGATGCGCTAATTTACTAGCGCAGTCCCATAGTTCTATGCCGTACGACCATATTGGTTGGATAACAGTTTTGTATATTATTTATTTTCTAATGACATTCTTGATTTTCTTCCCAATAACCAGTATAGTTCCTTCATTTTTAGGCCAGTCTGCTTTCTCCTTTCTTGAATGTGATATTTCTAAAGAAGTTTGCTGTCGAGGTGAACACCTAAATATTTCACGCCTGTTGATTTTGGTATTTCTACATTATTCATAAATACTGGTGCGCTTTGTTCTTTCCTTATGGTAAATGTTATGTGTAGTGATTTGGTTTAATTAATTTTGGTTTTACATTTCTTAAGCCACTTTTTTGTTGAAAAAGTTGGTCCTAGAGGTTTGCAGAGGCAGTTATTGTGTCTTCCTCTATAGACAAGAATGCTGTGTTGTCTGCAAACGTGCCGGTGATAACGAAGTGAGATATTGGGAGATTTGAAGTGTAGATTAGATATAAGATGGGCCTGAGAACGCTTCTCTGGGGAACACCAGTTTTGATGGGGTTGATCTGCGCCTCCGCCAAATATCACGTAGATAACCGGCTGTATCTCAGGAGATATAATAGAATAAATACTGGTTGAAATTATGGGAATGATACCGTTAATAAAATTAAGATAGGAAATTAAGTAAGAATGTTTAATTATGGAGGATTATCCAATATATATCATTACTATTGGTCAAATTACGCTATTGAAGAGATACCATCTCTTGAATAGTGTAATTTGAGAAGTTATTTCAAAGAGTTGATCATCGATATGAAGTAAAATTTCATATATATCTAATGAAACCTGTTGCAGTAATATAATATTAATTATTTTATTTTAAACATGCAACAAAAAATAAATTTAGATTCCTTCTGCAAAATGTTGCATTGTATATATATATGTACATATGTACAATTTTACATCTCATCACACAGCCTAAACTTATTAAGAAATAATAAGTCTAATATCTCTTTAAGAAGTATAATTTGAATTGACTCACTGGGTAATTACTAGTTACTCATAATAGTTTATTGTCTATGTTTTAAATTATGAAGTACAAATTAACAACGTGCAAGGTAAGTTAAATAAATATACTAATTATGAAACTGGATTATTACTGGCTTCATCATACCTGAATTGGTTGTCAAATCTACTATATTAAATATTGAGGTTTCCTCAGACGAAATTATATTTTTCAAACGAGAAAACAGGTTTTGTTCAGATGTATGACCTTTTTCTGGAATAATCTTCAAAAATTCTTTAATCATAAACCACTAAAAACCATCATGAAGAAAATGGCCATCTGGATTATATCAACCACATCTGTAGATTCATTAAGTTACAGTATTTAAAAAATATTACGCATTAATTCTTCGATTTGATGGCAGACATTATCATATTTATTTTTAAGGTTGGAAAATAATGAAGCAGCAGTTTTTACAAAGGCATGTTTTATCAATTATTCATCTTCAAAAGGTTTCTTATTTTTTGAAATTATCTACCACATACGGTAGGATGCCTCAGTCGTAGGTTTATTTTTATCAACTGTTTCTAAAAATGTTCTCGTACCAAAGGCTGGTTGTCGCTTGATCCATAATCTTAACCTTACCAGAGGTAAGGTAAGAGTTTATCAAAGAGAGTCTCGCACAAAATTATAATGAAAGGGAGTCATATATAGATTGATTCGATACATATTAATACGCGGGTTCAATCGTGCAATGCTCTTACTTGAAACTAAGAAATGGAAATTGATTCGATACATATTAATACGTGGGTTCAATCATGAAATGCTCTTACTTGAAATTAAGAAATGGAAATTGTTTCTTACCTAACATCTGCCTCTCGTCGTTGGTACTAATTATTCTGACTCCATATCAGAACAGATACTCACGTGGTTCACCTTAATTACTCGTTATGTTCAAGTTACCTCAGAAATACTTAACACTAGCCAACGAGAGAAAAACTCTGATTTAATTAACAAGGGAAACGTTTAATTTAATAATAAATAAACAACAAGTAATTAAAAAGACATAAAATGAGAAAAATGAAAAAAGTACAAAATAATATTAACTTACGCAAATAAAGTAATGTAAAGTTCCATAGTTCTCTACGGAGGTAACCCGAAACTAGCAACAAAATTTAGAAAAGTAATTGCAATGATTAAAATATTTACTGAAAGAAGACCGAAACATAACTCTGCTTTCCTAATATTGAAAAATGTTATTTAGAATAAAGAGCTTAATGGTAACCATATGTTCACAAATCTATTAATTTGCCTGAAGGGATACTATACAGGGGGTTTCAACAATAAGAAGAATGCACCATTGTCATTTTGTTACATTCTGTTATCAAATTAAGTATTTTTTTTATCGTCTCAGCGTTTACTTTCCAGTGGCAGAATGTAAAGAGTAGAATATAAATTCTTCAAAAGTCAGATGGACAGTTTCTTCAGTATATCAATTTTACGCAACGGAGACAGAAGCACTTTTTGTCTTTAGTTTCTGTAAAGAAGTATTGTTATTACTTCGGTTTTACTTTTTTACTATTACTTGCCATAATTTCTGTGATTATATTAGCTATTTGCAGCTATCTCTGGCTATTTGTAGGCCAACTTTAAATCAATCGACTATGCAAGTTCAAACTGAGCGGAACATCGTTGCGCAAGCCTATATATCCCCTGGCATATATATATATATATATATATATATATATATATATATATATATATATATATATATATGTATATATATATATATATATATATATATATATATATATATATATATATATATATATATATATATATATATATATATATATTTTTTTTTTTTTTTTTTTTTCGCAGTGCTAATTTTCTTTGCGAAAAGAAAAAATAGTTCCTTCACATTTTAAAACAAAGGCTTGAGACTGTATGCTGAACTGTTTTAATCTGAGATTAATTTAATCGATGTTACTATCCTGACAGCATGTCTGCGTATTACTAATGAGTAAAGTCTGCTATTATTAGTATTGTTAAGCTTGATAATCTTATGATAACACCTGTGGTTATCGTACTCGATTTATTTTCGGGAATTCGGGATGAACACGATACTATACGATCCCACATGACATAAATAATGTAACCTGTTCACTACGTGAACAGTCGGCGAACTAAATTTTCCTTTATGAAACCATATTTTGAATCAAAATTTACAATTTGATGAGCTGTTTTGTTAATTAAGAGACTTGGAATGAAGTCTCATTTAGATATGTCCTAGTAACGCTTCGCCAGCGAGGAACACTCCCACATCTTATTAAGGTCCATTAGCCCCTTCCTCTTAAGTCTTATATCATTATTTTCTTGAACAAGTGGTGTTAACTAGTTGCTTGTGTGGATTTCCAATCGTTGGTGATGGTTCTGTGTTTAATCATTTCTTGGACTGTTGCATCATGACGGAGGTCATGATGCAACGTCTGATTGGTAACATACCATGGGGCGCCTACCACTGCGTGACAATAGTAGACAATATGGTGTAAGAAATGTGTGTTTGATATTGTGTAAGAAACCATCATGCCAAACCTTATCAAATGCCTGGCCGATGTATAAAAAGATAGCAGAGTAAAACTTTTCCTCCTCTACCGCTTCATTGATTTTATGTATGGTGCGGTAGCCTTGGATTTAGATTTTCTTGGAAAGTATGGTCTGAAGTGTCATTGAGTGGAGTAAATACTTTAACTAGATGTTGTGCAGAGAGCTCCACCTTTTCCTTATTGCTTCTGGCCCAGATTGTCCTGTTTGCTGTCTTAATGCATATAGGAGATGACATTGTTACAGGTTCTTTGGATGATTTAATTGGTCTCCATATTGAGTGATAATAATGATTAAGATTCGAAATGTACTGTGAATAGGTTTGGTCACGCATTTGTTTCAAATTTGATTTGAGAGTATTGCTTAGTCTACTGTATGCTGTTTTGTTTTTAGGGTTATGGGTACGCTGCTATTCCTTTCTTGCTTTTCGTTTTTAGGCTACGAGTTTCTCTATTTTAATTGGAATATTAACAATCTGGCTTTCTGCACCTAAGCGAGGAGTTGCTTTATTAGAAGCTTCTTGTAGGGCTAAGATAAAGTTGTCGGTTGCTTCATCTATTTAATCTGGATTTTTTTAATTGTATTTGTAATTTCTGTCTTGCGTGTATTCCAATTTGTTTTTATACTGCACAGTTTGTGTCATATTTGTGTTTTGCTTATTACTGCAGTGGCTATGATTGGGGTAGTAGCTATGGGGTATAGTAGCTATGGTTGGGGTGTGATCTGAAGATAGGTTATAACTGGGTGTTAAATCAGTGTAGTATGATGCTATGCCATTTACAACAAAAAAGTTCAGATCCACAAAAAAGTTACAACAAAAAAGATCTGGCTACTGATTAGGGTCACTTAGCCAGTAACCCGTTGGGAGGAATGATTATTTGTTTTCAGTTAGAATATATGATAAATCTCTTTCTTCGGTTGTTGTTATTCTGGAGCCTCCCATCTTATGTTTACTGTTGTGGTGGGTGAACAATAAACTGCTGAAATTGTTAGATCATACATGGTTTGAAGATGGTCTTTTCTATAGCTTGGGAGCTCATGGTGATTTATTGTTAATTTTATTAGAATAGCTTTTCCAGCGTGAGCTGTGTTGTCTGGATAGTTGGTGATGGATGGAGAAGGATGTTAATTATGAATTTGGTTACTTCGTGCAGCTCTTTCTTTTTACCTGAGGTACCTATGGTATGTATATGTTGAGTATGCTATTATGAATGTTACCATTATATAGAGGAGATGCAGAAGGATGTTAATTACTTTATGGGGTACTTTAATTTTTTTTAGTTGTCTAATTATTTGAGATTAGTATATATAAAGTTATGCTAGAAACTATCCTGAATATATTTTATATATTCAGTATATATAAGTGAATTGTTATAAATGATTAGACAAATAAAATTAGTTTTAATGATGAAATAGATCTACTTACCAGTTTATGAGAGTACAGAAATCCCAAACAACAAACCCAAATTATATTTTCTGGATAAGAAATTAAATTTATATATTAAAATTATTAGTGGACACCTTTATTATAATTTTTAAATCCCACATGTTTTTAATTTTGTCCAGAACTAATAGTGAAATGTTTACAGTAGTTGATTTACAAATAAAAGAGTACATGTTTGCGTTGTTACGTAAGACACAATAACAATACGTAGATATTGTTTATATTAGTAACAATCTTTAGTGTTCAGACCATACACCAAAGTAGAGATTATGGATAGATCTTGACTATGCAGAAACCTCTAAGAATATTCAACAAACTGAAGCAATTAGTAACTCTAACACATAACGACAACATTTTACCAGGAAAGTTGCTTCACAAATAAGTTTCTCTCTGTAACAAGTAAGTTTTGTTATATCATGTAGTATATGACAAAAAAGTGCTCGAAAACTTGTGGGAAGGATGCTTTGTATACTATTCCCTTTGAGTAAAATATGGTTTCTATTCAATGTTATTTTATATCGTTGCTGAGATATGACCAAATATTCGTTTCTGAGGGATGACCTCGCTGCTTTCACCCCTTAATTCGTTTATTGGCAGGTACAAAAAATGTTTTTTACTTCTTTTAAATCTTATGTAAAACTTTAAACAAGTCTAATTTTATTAGCTTCTTTAAAGAAAATCGAAAATTGGTAAATTGGAGATATTGCCAATTAATTTAAGATTAGAAAACAACATTTGTACCGTATTTTGGGATTAACCAAAAGTTTTGCTATTCACATTGTTGACACTTTCTAATTGCTTTCATAAAAAATTGTATTTGCTATATGGATATAAATGGCTCAGTCGCCTAGATGCAAAACCCGACAAGTCCAGACAAACATAATGTGAGATAATTAATAAAAACATTTTTATTCAATTGAATGCAGTGACCAAATTTCGTAAAATGGGTTATTATTGTTTTTAAATGATAACAAATCACAGTTTAGATATCCGAAGTATCCATAGGACCCTCAAAATTGGGAAATAAAATGGACATGTCGATTTTTGCACCTAATTCTGTTTGAAATGTTCCAAAGAAATGTGTGTAACTTTTGAAAATTTTATTTCTCATGATTATCGAACAACACAAAATACATTTTCAAATACCAATATTAATGTTTCTTCTTCGCAGTTGTTCTCTTCGACTGATTGTCCTCCACTTAAAACATTTTGGAAATTTTCTCGAAAAAAAATTAAGACATCTTTTTCCCATTCCTTTCCATAGTGTTTCTCTAATAGTTTCGCTATACTTTTTTCTTGTCTTTATTAATCAGAACTCCAATTTTCAATTCTTTTGGTCCCATCTGCGACATGTTTTTCCTCTTTTACATAAGCTTTTGAATGTTCTCATAATATTTTCATTCATGTAAAATGCTTCGCCGCTTACAAGAGGTGTGTTAATTAAAGTTAAGTTATTTTTTTTTAACAATGATTATCTTTTTGCAGGTCGAAATTTAAAGTGTCAATATCCTGGTTGTTTTAAAACATTTTGAGTTTCATGTCTCCAATCCCTGATTACAAAGTCTTCTCCAATTTCGTGAACAGTAGCAAACTTTTTGATCATACTGATGTACTGTTTTGGATGAACAACTTCCATTTTCTTCTTATAGATTTTTTCAATTTGACCAAAAACGCGATCGGGGGGAACATAAGAATGCCCAACAACCGGAAAGAGCTACTCTATTTTCTCTACATGTGGAGGAGCTTGAAATTGTAACCAATAACTCAACATACCAATGATAGTAGAATTTTTATTTTGTACCCCATATCCATCACACACATGTTATTCAAAATCTACAAATTAAACTACATCACGTGATGAAATATTTAGCTCGTATTGGTTCATTAGAAATGTCTGCCTTTGCATCTAAGACCGCCAGGGATATGTCGGGTTTTACATCTGAGATGAAATTTTAAACTCAAATAACTTTTGAATTGTTGGCATTTTTTGTAAAAATTCCCTTGGACCATGTCGGCATTTACATTTTTAATCTATTGCCATAACAATCTCATTTTTGAGGAAAGGTTGACTTGTCGGGTTTTACATCTAGGTGACTGATGTATAAAAATATATATTTTTTCGAATAGAAATTTTAATTTATTTTCACAAATTCCAAATTAGTCACTAACTCTAAATTAGTTACTAATTCCACAGTAATTACTGTAAATTGTAATTACTGTGGAATTACGATACTTAATCGATTGACGATTTATTAGTTGTGTACGATCAGGTAATTAGTTGTGCAACTTAAATGAATAGGTAATAAATTACTGGTTAAAACTGAAGTTGTCAATCATATAACTAAATTATTTACCCAAACGAAACTTCAGAACTTCACCTAATTCACTTTTTATGTATCTCATTCAAAGGACCCTCTGTTGCTCTGGCAACGTACTTCGTAATTTTCTTATTCTGACTCTTTCTGGCGCTTGACGTTTTTCCACTCTAAATCCAAATCACGATGTTATTCTACATAAAACATTTCAGAAATGAAACAGCGTTCAAGGTTTAGCAGCATTAGTGATTCCAGTTTAAATGTTTTTTGCAATGAATTTTAATTTGTAATCGTATATTGAAAAATCCTTTTGTTTAACCATTTGGTAAGGATATCTGGGGTATTCTGGAGCAGTAAAATTGTTAATATCAATTTTATTCCTTTATAATAATCTGTATTCATTTCTAAAATAATTTTTTTCTATATATCTACTACTCGTAGGTGAGTAATTGTTAAACGCTTTAATAATAACGATTCGGAGAGGCAATACAATATTCCAAGTTCCCTAGACTGATACAGGATAATATAACGATGCCAATGGCTTCGAACTGACCTAGATTTTCGGCTCGACGTAATCCGGGCGTGGGTTCGATTCCTACAACAGTCGACTGGGTGTGTTTGTGTGAATGTCCGGGGGTTAGGTAGAGGAATAGAACTAAGCTATACATTAATAAAAATTAAAAAAATATATATTCTGTATTTTGATTTCTAATTCGTTATTTCAGATCCTCTGGCCCATTAAAATAGACCCGCAGTTTTAAGTAACACCACAAATGGTCATTAACTTGGTTTTCGTTGCCCTTGTGGGAAAATATTGTCAAAAAATAATAGGTATACCAACGCCAAAACGAGCAGAAGTTTTCTCTGGTTGAATTCTTTGGTGGGTAACATCGTCATCTTTATTGTTTAGATACAGAGTTACTAAAACTAGAACTAATTTAAAACGTCGATTAAAAAATACAAATGAAGTACATGTGGCTTTGTTTTCGATAGAAATTTTAAAGTTATTTAAAATGTCCCCTCCAATAACAATTTGGCATTGGCCGACATGCATGTAAATACTTTTCATTAAACGTCCAATAATTTCTATATTGATATTTAGTTGGTCAGTCAAGTAGTGTAGTCGACAAAACTTCGGCTTTTCGCGACGACATCTCGGGTTTAACGCTGAGTGACGACAAGAATTACTCGGTTTTTTGTTCACATGACCACTTGGCTCGAATCCAAATATTGACATAGATGTTTATAGGTATGGCCAGATCGTCTGAGGGTAAATTATTCCATAATTACTTCGCAGTATGTTCCCTGGATTAATCTAGGGTAATTATGCTAACCGATTAGAGCTGGACTAGATTGCGGGCTCGGAGCGATCTGGGCGTGGGTTCGATTCCCACAACAGTGCGCCCATATTAATGTCTGGGAATTAGCCGGAAGAATAGCACTAAGTTAATTCTCGCCTTCGTAAAAAAACCTATATAGGCATAAAATATTTAATTACTTAAGATAATTAATTTCCGAACACAAACATTTAAAGAAAGTACGTGCTGTAAACTTGAAGATAAGAGAGGAACTTAAAAAGACAGAGTAAGACAATATTATTATATTATATTGGAAGTTGAATCAAATATTACTCTTTTACAATATCTTATACATACATTTAAATACTTACTTGAAGTTAGTGTAACACAGACTCACTTTTCAAAACATTTTTCATTTGCATCATTAGCAAATGAAAAACGTTTCAAAAATGTATTAAAAGGTACCCAAATATTATTGCACAAGACTTGTGTCCTGAAGGCCTCTAGGAGCAAAATACTTTACGAGAATATTTAATTTTCATCGAACTAAAAAATTGTATTGCCAAGAAGTTAATATACATATTTTCAAAATGCTAAAATACTAAATGTATGAAATTCAAATTGACTAAAAGGAATATTGCATCTATAGTTTGATTTGATTTTTTTTAATTGTTTCATTTTTTACTATTTCGTTTATACCCAAAAACTATTCACTTGAAAAACAATAGCAGAAATTGTTCATCTGAATATTGTTATTGTTGTTATTTTGCTTGTTCATGTTATTTAATTGCAGAAGTAATAAGAAAATTGACCAAAACATTTACATTCTGGTACTGCTTTATCCTTGATTTTTTTATTCTATATTCAGACAAATTATCGGAAAAAGTAAAGTACGTATAGTCCACGTTAATAACATAACTTATATCAAGGTGATTTATGTATACCAATATTCTTATGGAACTTATATCAAGTCAAAATTTTGAAAATGTTCAAGGTCACGCGTTTTCCTGATACTTCAGAATTTTTATGTAAAATCCATTTATACAAAAATATAGACTTTCACAAGAAATATCTTTGGAATTTAATTCCTTTTTGAAGAACATTCATGTTTGCCGTCATATTCTTTGATTAAGAGAAAAGGCTTGTAAGGTGAATTTTCTACTAGAGGGTGTATAACACTTAAAATATTTTCCGAAAGAGTTTCAGCGTCACATTTTGTAGGTTTCAGGTATGTCCAAAAACATTCAATCGGTTCACCATCGAGAATATATCTTAAAACTACCACTAACTGAGTTTTTGCAGATACGTCAGTTGTTTCGTCTGCCATAACTGCCAAAAATGAAGGTTTGTTAATTTCTTTAATTATTTCTTCATGACATACTTTTAATATACAGTCTAAAAGATCATTTTGTATTTCTTTAGAGGATCCTTTAAACACTGAAGCATTTTGTAGATGCTCGCTTAAAGTTACATCAAGCTCAGCAGAAAAATTTATCAAACCACGAAATATCCCCGGGTTTTGAGAGGCTTCAGCTTCGTCATGTCCTCGCAGCGCCAGTTCAAAGGCCCCACAAAACTTTATGCAGTTTATAATTTTTGACAAAACGTATCTCTTTTTTGTCACATTATCATTATGCTTTTGCACATTTATCCAATAAGCTGAATCTAGCTGCGCTTTAATATTAGTTGTTCCTAATAAAGCTAATTCCATTGTATTATGTAGATGGCTTTTGGAGTTGTCGTGCTTTTTTATTTTTGCAGTTAAGTGCACCAAATCTGTCACCCCTACCTCCGTCCATGCTTAATCACCGCCAAAAAGTAAACAAGGAAAACAAAATAACGTATTTTTTTTGTTGCACCCACAAATCCAATTGTTCTTCGAATAAATGTCTCTATTAAATTGACGTTTATATGCTTTTCCGCGGCTAACACCTGCAGTCTCAATAACAATATCGGGCAATAGCCTACCATTGTTTTTTAAATCAATTTTTTCTTCATAAGAGTATTTAAAAAATCGCTTCACATGAACTAAATTATAAACTAAATCCATTGTCACTATCACAGTATATAAATATTAATAATTAGTACAATAAATCACTACACAAATTCAAAACAGTATTTAAAATCTCACATTAACACGAAATACGAAATAGGTACGATTTACACCCGCCTACTGTACGAGGAGTAGGAAGGAGTAAACATTCACTGATGTTGCCTTAGCTGGAAAAAATACAGCTCACTGACCGTGTAAATTCGCGCATTTACGAACGCCAAGTGTAGATTGTCGCGGGAGTTGAGGGGGAGGACGGGTGTGCCGAGCCGTGCTGAGAACTACCTCGTGTGGCCCAGTTCAATGTACCGCGACGCGCTCGCGTAGAAACCCAGATAATTCATCTGGTCTACTACTCAATAGAGGACGGCGGGCAGAATGCGACTTTAACGCAATAATTTGGTTAGCTGCACCAACTAACCAAATTATTTTATTAATAAATTTTAGTAATTATTATGTCGTGAAAATATACAAATATCTAATTTTTTTGGCAGTTCTGCAGCTCTACAGCACCTATACACCAGACGCCCCTGCCATGTGGTGGTTCTAAGTCAGGGTATGATGAAATATATTTGCATAATTCCATAAATATTTTGGATAGATATATCTGATAAATATTATCTATCTTTATAAATTAGATAAATATTGTTTTATAAATGCCCAATATTATAATTATTAATTTAATCATTCCACTATTGCCATGTTGATGTTTATTACCTATTTGAAATTGATTACATCCTCATGCATATACAGGGTATCCTAACACCACATCGGCCGATATGAGATGTAGCCCTCATTTTGTTGCCAGAAAAATATATGAAATATTAATATTAATACAGGGTGTTCCATTTAACGAAACATCCAGAATAACTCTTGAAATAATTTTTATAGCAAAATGTCATAACCCGATGAATTCGCATTTCCAGAAGGACATTTTTTCACATAAAATTCTTACTGTTACTGATACTCTCTCCTGTCACTGTCACTGCCCCCTTAAAATTTTCAAATGTGTTGATAGTCGAATATAAGTCAAGTCAAATAGGCCCATAGAGATATTTGATAGGAGCTGTTCCAAAAATGCATCTGTTTCATATGGGTCTTCTAGAACTAGTTTAATAATCTTGAATGTAGATGATAATTGAATTTCATTTTTTAATCTTTAAGGATAGAACAACATAAAGAAAAAAATGTAAAAATGAAAATCAAAACTTATCGTGGGCATAAAAACAGTGTAGTTTTTATCATAAAAAAATAAACCAGTCTCTTTAATAGACCGATAGTCGATTTAATTAGTTTATTACTCGTCATCCAGAAATTGTATTACATATCTCAATAAAGATTACGTTAGAAGAATTCTTTGCAATTTGAACGTTTTCAAAGATAATAACGTTTAGATAATAACACTCAAGTTATGTATATAATTGAACTGGTGAGAATATTTGATGAAACTGGTTCACTCGAAAAAAAAAAAAAAACGTTAAATCGGTGTATTTCGACATATAAAAGATCGAACTCACAATCAGTGTAAAAGCATTATACGGCTGACTCAGGAATCTGAAGTGTCCAGGTATTTCGTTCATAGAATTAGTTTTTTAACATGAACGAAATGACTATGACTCGGATGATACGATGTTTTTGACAACAGCTGTCAATAGAACATAGCTGGAGGTGTACAGTTAAAGACAGCATCATACGCGAAGCGACAATACGAGAAAAACTTAATATCTGGGTGGGCATTTTGGAAGATCATATCGCTTTTTATGCGGGGATTTTTTCATATATAATAATTTATTAAACGCCAATCAGAATTTATAATTCTATGAGCTATTTTATTAATTAAGAGACTTGGAATGTAGTATCATACATGTCCTTATGAGGTTTCTCCAGCGACTAAGCCTCCTACACCTTATTTAAGGTCTATTGGTCATTAAGTCTTCTGTCATTATTTTCTTCGATAAGCGGTATTAAACAGCTGTTTGTGTGGATTTACAATCATTAGCGATGTTTCTGGCTTCTGTCTTTGATCATTTCTTGGACTGTTAGGATTCAGGGGTTATGATGCAACGTCTGATTGGTGACATACCACGGGGCGTGTACCCGATCACATTTTTGATTGTGATCGCTGTATGATAGCTATGTTGGACTTACTGGCACAATCCCACAGATCAACGGAAGAAGACAGTAAATTGTAAATTAAAATGTTGTTTTCTAGACACATTTGTGATGTCCTTCCAAGTAGCCAGTTTAGCTCCCTCATCTTCATGTCCACCTGTTTGCGTTTTTTGAAATATGTTATTTCTAATTGAATTTGGAACCAAGATGGAGACCTAAGGATTTTGCCTTTGATGTTTATGGTACGATTGTCTCATTTATAAATGCTGATGGACATTGGGCTTTTCTAAGTATGAAAGCCACATGTTGAGATTTATTTTCATCGATTTTGATTTTTTATCTTTTGAGACAATCTCTTATGTGAAAGAGGCGATCTTGGAGATTTCCGGATGCTTATTACTGGGTCTTCATGAATCGCCAGAATGACAGTGTCATCGGGAAATGTAGCAGTTATAGTATAGTCTGAGGTTGGGAAGTCTGCAGTGTAAATTATATATAAAATTGATCCTAAAACGCTACCCCGTGGGATTCCAGATATGACGAGTTGAAAGCGAAAAGTTTTGTAACTTACTTTTGTCCTAAAATATCTATCTGTTAGATACGACTTAATTAGTAGATAATATGGTGTAGGAATGGAGTGTTTGACTTTGTGTTTAACCAACATGCCAAACATTATCAATAGTCTAAAAAGATCGCAGAGCAAAACTTTTTCTTCTCTACCGCTTCATTGATTTTATGTACTATGTGGTGGCCTTGTTGAGTTGTTGAGTACTTTTGGCGGAAACCAAATGAGTATTCTAGAATCACATCTAAGATAGGATTAATGCGTTGTAGAATTAGCTTTTCAAATAATTTAGAGACGGAAGACCACAGACTTATTGGTCTATAGGAGGTTACGTCAGTTCGTTCCTTTCCAGGCTTTAGTATTAGAATGATCTCCAAAGTATTTAATGCTTTAGGCCAGTACTGAAGCCTTTAGATAGCTTTAGAAATGTAGACCAACATATCTATTCACTTCCTGGGTAGTTCTTTTAGCATCTCTGCTATTATAAAGTCAATTCCTGGGGATTTATTGTTATTTAGTAGGGATATGTTATCTTTGAGGGGAGATTGGACTTATGTTTGTGTTTTGTTCCGCCTCTGTTGTGTTGAAACTTCTCTTGGAAAGTATGGTCTGCAGTGTCATTGAGTGGAGTATTAAAGCGGGAAAATTTAAAGGAAGAAATTTATCTTGATTTATTAGAGAATACGAGTACGATAGACCCTATGTATAGAACTGAATAACGATAACAATCTGAAGGAATGTTGTTCTTCCAACAGAATGGAGCTCCTCCACATTATGATGTGTGAGTAAAGGAATTTTTGGATCACAGACTCACTGGATCTGAGCTATTGATCGGACGAAGAAGTCCAATGGAGCGGCTGGCTAGACGGCCACATCATCAGATCTGACATACATCCACAGGAACACTTGAAATTAAAAGTTCAGTTTTAGTATTCTACTAAAGGTGGTAATTTAAAGGAGTTAAAGAGTACGTGCGCGTCCATCCCTGACGCTGGATGATCACCTGAGATAAGTGGATGTTGGGACGAGCGATGCCAACCGCTATTTACCTGACAGAGGAGTGCACGAATTATATACGAATTAAGATGTTCCAAATAGTTCGTGTTCAGTTCGAACAATGATTTATTCAGTGGTGGATCTTCATTTATAGAGGCCCCAGGCGCAACCTGATTTGGAGGCCCCTATTAATTCTACTTAGAATTGGATGGTTCACTAAAATGAACAATGCAGAAAATCATAACGTTTTTTATTTTTGGAATAAACAACGACATAAGGAAATTAAGAACACATAATAAACACATAAAGAAATAATCGCATTCCCATTTAAAAGAAAAAAAAACATTCTCAGGGAAAAAAATCACAATAAAATACTGCAAATAGCAATTTAGTATTACTGCTTAACAAAGATGAACAGTGTTCCAATTTAAATGAGTGGCACTGGTTTAACGTAGAACTTTTCTTGCCTTCATTCTTGTGAACTTATTAATATTAATAGATTCATAATTTAACAATTGACCAATATCATTTTGTATAAATATGAGTGACAAATTGCTCAAATGAAATTGCCTTAATGAATTACGTAAATAATTATTAAGTACGGAGAATGAACGTTCATCGCTTGCATTGTAGAAAGGGATTGTCAAAAACATTCTCAAAATGGTTTGTACATTAGGAAATGTAGACTGCAGTCCGTCATTTAATAATTTATATACATCGACAAGATAGGATACGCTTTCTTCCTTAGCATGTTTGATGAAATAGAGAATTTCATTTTTAAAATATTAAATGTAGATATCAGTGTTACATTTCAACCATAATCTATTTACACATTCAGTAAATTCATCCCTACTCATTTTTTTATTGAAAAACCTGAAAATCATTCAAAATATATCTGTAAGCAGTGGATCTCCTGAATATCTCAGATATGAGTACATTATATAACAACACATTATGTATGTTAACTATAAAAATTTGCCTACCATCGAAACGTATGTCATAATTGGATGTTTCTCCAAACAGCAATTTTCTTTTCCTTATTCTGCCATCACTGTTTTTACAGCTTCTATTCTTTGTTAGGAAATTTGCTTTGTTCGCAATATCTTCAAATTTGTTTTTTACATCCTTCAGAAAGAGATTTGTGAAGATTTTCCCCATGGAGTAAATTCAACTGCACGTCTTGTAATGGTTTGTTTGTAGTATCTGCTGTTAAATGCATTGGCCGTGATAGATGCGATATGAGAAAACTCACATATTTTCACCTTTTCACGGGGTGAAGAATCTCACATGATTCCTTACCCCGCCAAACGCGCTGGGCGGGAGACGAGAAGTACATCGGTTTGTAGTGCACGGTAATCAGATGCAAGCAAGGTTGCAAGTTTTGATGATTTAGAATCAAGTTGGCTATCTTTTTTGTTTAATTTATCATGTTTCTTTTTAATTGGCATTAATGGCTATTACTCAATACCCACTATGAAAATAGGTTTTAGAAGATATTAAAATTTGCCTACAATTATTATTTTGTAATTCCCATATTAATAGATAATTAAAATTTAAATTTGGTTTTTGAGGATAAGGCACCCACCCACCACCCAACGATTCTGGGTCCCCTTAACCACTGCTGTTATCAGGGGTTAAGAGACCTTTCAAATGATATATCACTCGGAATATACTCCTATTTAGTATTTTAAGGGGGTAATTATTTGTGGAAGGGATGTCAGTGGCAGTAATAGTTTTTATATTAATATATATCCCCCTGATAACAAAAATTAACGTGTTCCGATATTTTCCTATAAAAAAATTATTTCAATAGTTATTCCGAGTATTTTGTGGGATAATCTGTATTAATATTAACACTTCATGTGTTTTTCTGATAATAGAATGAAGGTTAACCTTAATTAAATTACATATTAATAGTAAAATAATTGTTTAAAACAGTGGCGGTGCTAGCATTGATTTGCCGTTGGGCGAAAATAGGCAGGTAATATATAGGGTGGGCGAGGGCGTTAAATATATTATTTTTATGTGCGAATGTGATATAGTGGTGTTATAAGAAGTTGGGCGACTGGTTGGGCGAAAAGGATTTTGCCTGGGTCCTCGCCCACCCGTACCCACCCCTGGCGCCACCACTAGTTTAAAATAAAAGGTTCTTGCTGTCTGGACGAAACGATTACAATCTAGCTGTTCCTTTGTTGTCACTCTATTTTTAGATCTAAGTACTACAGGACTATGAATTAAAAATATATGAATGCCTATTAGCAGATAGTAACGAAAGTAAACCCTGTATATAGCATTAGTTTTAATATGAATACTAATTGCTTTATTAAAATGGAATCAAATTCATATACGTAATTGACGATATACCATGATTAATATACCTTTTAATAGGTATTTTATGTCATTGACATGTAATTTTTTTAATGTATAAAACATTTAATTTAATTATTATTCCAACATTAAATTTATGTTCCCTTGCTAGAAAAATAGTGGTATTTAGTTGTTGGCGCCCGCTTAATGACACAAAAAATAATTCTCTCATTTGATGACGTAATTGCTTCTATATTCGGATTTTTCAACTATCTTAATCCTAGCTTTCAAGAAATTGTGCAGTGTAATTTTACATTTGAATTAACAGAATACCCTTATGTTGTGTTGTACTTAAGGTACTTACTTAAGTTTAGGGAATATACAATAGTCACAAACAAAGGAACCGAATTCTTAAATATTATACTTGAAGTACTATTAGCCTTTATTTAATCGAGTTTCTTATTTACATTTTCTAATTCAATCGTGCTGTTGCTAATGTTTTTCCGGATTTAGTACACGGCAACAAAAGTTTATTTCGTATAATAATACGCGTTTAATATTCAACATAAACATCTTAAACCGTGGTTAAGTAATGTTACTCTAAAACGATGGCAAGTTTAATCATCAATATATTCTATATTTCGGCAAATCTTATGTATAAAATATGTATTTTTTCATTGCAAAATAATTACTTACCATAATTAGAACATTGTTATTCTTTTTAGTAGTTTTACCATTTATTATCGTATATAAGTCTTTTTTTGGAAACACAAAATGTAACGTTACTTTTAACAAATCCTTTTGATACTATTGCGAATGACATGGTTGCATATAGCTATATAGGAGAGTATGTTAGGTTACTTATCCACATTCAGAAAGTGTTAACCAATTGAACTTGTTGAACGTGTTGGTCTAGTAACGGGTAGATTTACAGTCGACAAATTGATAGTAGACTATACTAATAATTAAATGCCTGACAAAATGTTGTTTGTTTAGAAGTAGCAGCCTAATAACGTTTATTGCAATGATATAAATGAGTTTATTGCACTAATATTGTTTGTTGCATTAGTTTAACAACGATTTTGTTGTTTGCCAGTATATATTTTTACAATGGTTTCGTCCGCTTCTTTCCGGATTTCAAGTCGAAGGTCTAAATTTGTCTAAATTTCAGAAATGGTTGGTCCACTTCTCAAATTTATAATTTGAGGGATGACTGAGGCATTTTATTGATTCCTTCTTGTTTATTAAAAGTATTGAAGACCCACTTTAAGATGTTCTTATTTAGTATCTTCGGTTTATCTATTACTATATAAAATCTTATCGAAATCGAGGACGGCCTATCCACTTAGGATGGATTTTTTAAGGTTTGTTTTTGGAGTGATACATTTTCATTCTACTCTTTAAATGGAACTGCGACATGATATAAACGAGAAGTTAATTTAATATGTTAAATGTATATATATGCTATATTCACCATTTTTTACTAGCGTCTATGTTTTTAAGATGAGCATCTGCTTATGGTTTGGGGTGTAACATTGATACCACGTTTCACCCCTTCAATGGCCTTAAGAGTAGATATAAAATACATGTTTCTAATTCCGTTCTTACTCCCTGTTAGTATTGTTATCTTATGATAAAATAACAAAAATGTGGGTACAGATTTCAAACATAGTAAAAAGCTAATATAACTAATGACAGCATATGTATGGTACTGCTCATCAAAAATAAGAAAAAGTGTGAGTTTATAGGTATGCGTAGAAGAAAGAGTGAGGCAGCATTCGCAGGGAAAAGGATGCACTTTACGCGCGACCAGATCGAACTCTGTGTACATTCACATTTATATATATATATATATATATATATATATATATATATATATATATATATATATATATATATATATATATATATATATATATATATATATATATATATATATACTCATCGATATTCGCTCTGCAAAGGTATCAATTCGGCTGAGTAAAGACTATCTATTGTGCACCTCGTGGGCGGTCCGATATTGCAGTTTTGAGACTTATTCCCATTCTTGATGAGCTGTATAGTACGTGATCGCCCTACTCTCCATGCATCGAAGAAAAACTAAAAAATCTACTCTTCTGCGCCGAGATTGTCTTGTAATTTTTTAACGTATAATGTTTTTGAGGTTTTGTTTATTACATGGAAAAAGCAGAAAATACTTTTAGAAACTTATATTACTTCTAGTCCTTTGTAAATAAAACTAATAGTTTGATATTTGATTGATTATTGATTAAAAATATACTTAACATATTATAAAATTAACGTATAAAGTTTTGTCACATCGTCATCATTACATTACAATAACAACTTAAAAGTTCTGCCTGCAAATACAGCTCAGTCTAATATATCCCACCTTGTATAAGACCCTCAGTGTTTTTCCGCACTTATCTTTTATACTTTCCAACTGGAAAATGGTAATGACCCACCTTCACATAGAATTTAATTAAGTAAAACAATTAAAGAGAGATTTTTTCTTGCGACGTAGCTGTGTTACCCGCAGATACTTCGTTTAATTAGGATAACCATTATCATCACGAAATCGTTTAATCGTCAATTTGCTTTAACAAACTACCAAATATTTTAAATATATTTAAAAAACAACTATATCCTGTTCACTTCCTGTTACTTTAAAAATAATAATCGGCAAACTGTTTTCTTTACAAGTTATGTATTTTCTTTTACTAAAGCATAAATTGATTTATGCATTTCATATTTAGCATTCCATTAGCTGTAATTAGGTAAATACAGATTGACGAATATTTGTCTAATCACAGTCGTAGGTCATTATGAAAATTAATTAATTCCTTATTAGACTTTTAAATTAATTTATTAAATCTTTATTAGACTTTGAAAGTTCAGAATAATGGACTTTTAATTCATCTACAATTATCCAACAGACTATTAAATATATCATAATGTTTTAATCTTTATATAACTTATCTTATTGTTGTGAAGATTATGAAATATAAAAAAGAGGATACATGACATTGCAGTATATTTTCTCTATATAGTGGCTCTATACCATACGTTCAGAATTCTGTATCAAAAGGGCTTCAATAAATTGGAAAAGTCCAATGTTAAGGGTTTATTTTCCTTTGAAGGGCCTGATAGTTTGTATTGACGGTGAACAGTTTTGTCTCTGCATAGTTTTTTTCTCTTTTAAAGGCATTAACTTTAAAGGTCATTGCCCTATGCGTCCCTATATACTATTTCTTTGCTCTATTAATCTGCTGGCACATTTCAGGTGGGCAGTGAGTAGATTGAAGGGTAGAGGATAGGGGTTAGTGGGCACAGTGTGGATATATCTTGGCCGCGCTGCACTATGAGCTAAGCAACAGCGCTATCATCCAGTGTATATAACCTTCTTGACTATTTGTTAAATATATAAACTTTTCCAAAAAAATTCTGCGCCATAGTTCTTACTTCAGACAAATTTGGGTAAAGAAAAAATACTTAATTATCAGTTAAGAGCTTAGTAAACAATAAATAAATGATAAATAATATATTTTACTATAAATAAATGAAACATAAGCATATAAGGTACCTCTCTTATATACTATAATAAAATCACTCTCAAAAAGGTTATAGGGGTGAACAACATATAAGAATCACCCGGTATATGTAATTAGTTATCTAATATAAAACATATTGACATAGTATTGGGTGAAAATAAAATAAATTGACTGCAGTGAGTTTATCAAGTAATGTTGCAGTAATGATGATTATAAAATTATAGGATTATGTAATGTATATCCAGCAGTCATATTATTGCAAACATCGATTGAGCTTTTCTTAAAATGTGTAATAACTAAAATATGACAGTAAAAGCCTTATACAGTAAACTAAAAGACATCTGTCTATCCCTAAGAATAAATCGTCTTTGAAAATATACCCACTTTAGCTTAATGTTCAAATAATATAAAAAGATCAAACAAAAAGGTAACATATCAAGGAAGTATATTATGATGAACGAATATATCAACTTAAGATGATTATAAATATTAAGTCGATTATAAATTAAGTAATTTAATGTTATATATTTAAAGTTGATTACAAATATTTCAATATTAAAGATATAAAGTTATTATAAATATTTAGGATCTGAGATAAAACGTGAAATTAATTAGTCAAAGTGTATTTATATAAATGATAATCAAGTTAATCCAAATAAATTTTTAAATAACAAAATAAAAACATATGTACAAACGATACTAACATATAATGGTCAAATTGTTGAACATCCTAAAACGATTGTCAATAGTTACAACCTTCTTTCGTGACTTATACCTTGTCAATTATCTCTAATAATATATTATATATGATAGTAATAATAATACAATCATAACAACAGCGTTCACGTGAGATTGCTGCATTAATATTGTTGAAACCAAACTTCGATATAGAGCCTGATTTAATATCGCATCTTTGATTAGGGATTATGGATTTATTATGACTGCTCCATTAAATCTTATTTTTCATTTTATATTAAAAACGGCACAGTAAATCAATGGACTGTGTACGATATGTTGAAAAAAAGGGTAATAAGAATGAAATAACCAATTAAAGGTATATCATAATAATTTGCAACTTTTCCAAGGGCTTAGAACTATTATGGCACATCTCTCTGTATCATGTATAGGGTTATGTTATGTAAGCAGCATAGTTTTACGAAAGGGAGGTGAATAGTGCAGAATTTTGTGCGTAAAACTGAAGTTGTTTGCGAAAAATTGGACGAAATGAGTCAGATCGATGGAATATATCTGACATCGAATTGACGAAGGCATTTGACAGGCTTAACCATTGTATATTGCGACATAAATCAATGTTTGGCACTTCGCTCCGTTATTTCAGATCTTCGACTCGCATTTGCAGAACACATTTACATCAATATATACGAGTACAATACCGAGGTGTGAGACACTTTTTCAGCCATATGGAGTACCACAAGGTTGGTACTTGGACCCTCGTTTTTATCATGTTTATGAATAATTATGTCTTGCCTGACACAAACGTGCATTATTTGATTTATGCAGATGATCTTAAATTCCTAAGTGTGAAGGAAATATTACTGCTGGTTACTATATATTACATACCACTAAGTGCATCGAAGTGTAATGCCATGATCTTTAGTAGGAAGCAAAATACAATGAATTTTACTTATTATTATTAATTAAATTATGCAACACTTTGCATAATGAGCTATATAAAATACCTTGGGAGTAATTTTTTATTCTAAATTAATAAAATTTTGTAACACTTAGAAACTACAAATAATGTCAGCATAAAAGTTTAGGCTGTATTATAAGAAATTCAAAAGAGTTCATAAATTCATGTACTGTTTTAATATCCTATGTATTGTTTTCCGCTCTAAGTTAGAATATGCTTCAGTTCTGTGGAGTTGTATCATAACATATGTTACCCCTTTAGAGAAAATACAAAACCTACAAAAATATAAAGCCAATTTCTAAAATCTGCTGTATATAGTGGATAGTACAGTGTACAGTGGCGGCTCGTGATGAAATGAAACGGGTGTTCTGCACAGGGCCGATCCTAGGGTATTGGCCGCCCGCGTGCAAATTTCAAACGTATCCAAATTACTGGCACCGTAGGAGCCGCAAAAAAATTGCACCGCAGACAAATTTAATACCTTTTTGAAGAACATTCATGTTTGTCGTCATATTCTTTGGTTAAGAGAAAAGGCTTGTAAGATGAATTTTCTACTAGAGGGTCTATATAAAATATTTTCCGAAAGAGTTTCAGCGTCACATTTTGTAGGTTTTAGGTATGTCCAAAAACGGTCAATCGGTTCACCATCGAGAATATATCTTAAAACTACCACTAACTGAGTTTTTGCAGATACATCAGTTGTTTCGTCTGCTATATCTGCCAAAAATGAAGGTTTGTTAATTTCTTTAATTATTTCTTCATGACATACTTTTAATATACAGTCTAAAAGATCATTTTGTATTTCTTTAGAGGTTCCTTTAAATACTGAAGCATTTTTTAGATGCTCGCTTAAAGTTTTGAGAGGTTTCAGCTTTGTCATGTCCTCGCAGCGCCAGTTCAAAGGCCCCACAAAACTTTATGCAGTTATTGCAGTTTATAATTTTTGACAAAACGTATCTCTTTTTTGTCACATTATCATTATGCTTTTGCACATTTATCCAATAAGCTGAATCTAGCTGCGGTTTAATATTAGTTGTTCCTAATAAAGCTAATTCCATTGTATTATGTAGATGGCTTTTGGAGTTGTCGTGCTTTTTTATTTTTTCAGTTAAGTGCACCAAATCTATCACCCCTACCTCCATCCACGCTTTATCACCGTCAGAAAGTAAACAAGGAAAACAAAATAACGCATTTTTTTTGTTGCACCCACAAATCCAATTGTTCTTAGAATAAATGTCTCTATTAAATTAAGGTTTATATGCTTTTCTGCGGCTAACACCTGCAGTCTCAATAACAATATCGGGTAATGGCCTACCATTGTTTTTTAAATAATTTTTTTCTTCATAAGAGTATTGAAAAAATCGCTTCACATGAACTAAATTATAAACTAAATCCATTGTCACTATCACAGTATATAAATATTAATAATTAGTACAATAAATCACTACACAAATTCACAAAACAGTATTTAAAATCTCAAATTAACACGAAATACGAAATAGGTACGATTTACGCCCGCCAATTGTACGACGAGTAGGAAGGAGTAAACATTCACTGATGTTGCCTTAGCTGGAAAAAATACAGCTCACTGACTGTGTAAATTCGCGCATTTACGAGCGCCAAGTGTGGATTGTCGCGGGAGTTGAGGGGGAGGACGGGTGTGCCGAGCCGTGCTGAGAACTACCTCGTGTGGCCCAGTTCAATGTACCGCGACGCGCTCGCGTAGAGACCCAGATAATTCATCTGGTCTACTACTCAATAGAGGACGGCGGGCGGAATGCGACTTTAACGCAATAATTTGGTTAGCTGCACCAATTAACTAAATTATTTTATTAATAAATTTTAGTAATTATTATGTCGCGACAATATACAAATATCTAATTTTTTTGGCAGCTCTGCAGCACCTATATACCAGCCGCCCCTGACAGTGTATCATATATACCATCCATTATTATACACCACTGTATATTTGTGAGGTTCTCATACGTTTCACTGTTTAAACTCTTTAGTCTTCACGAGCTCACAGAATGGAGGTCCATTGGTCAAATTACCTTCTTAAATAATTTAAAATTATCTGCTTGGATCCAGTATTGGGGTGTTATTGCATGCTTGGGATCACTTGGTACCGTTCCCTGAGTATGGGTATGTTTATTCTCGTCTCTATGTATAACCATCCACTCTATAGCCTAAGGATTTAGGGTAAGGAAGTCGTGGATTTCTGTGGTTTTAAACTTTCCCATCTACGGTGACGATGTTAACGAATTTGTTAGAACTTTTATGATCTCATTGTATATCTAAAACTATTCAATGAGATGTCATCCCCTTTACTGAAATTTAGAAAAATACTTACACCGTGTAAAGTTAAATTGATTGTTGTAAATTTTGTGCATAATATTCTTAAAAATGTTTTACCCTCTGTTTTAAAAAGTTATTAAAAGTTAAAAGTATATTATAGCTTACCAGTATAGTAGGCATACACATATTATTTAATGGTATTGGTTTTCTTCGTTCTTAATACATTAGTTGGAATATTTTATTTAAATTTAGACGACAGGGAAAAATGAATGATGTGGTAAATAAAGTACAACATAACGAAAATTAATTATTCCATCTATTAAAACAATTAAATTAAATAAAACAAACAACTCAATAAAGAATACAACAATATTTAAGTAGTAAAAAGACCGTAGAATAAAAACATGAAAATACGAAATAAAAAATATATTCAATAAAATTTCGAACTTATCAAAATATTCAAATTGGATAAACAATATTTTAATTTCAAACATGCATTAGATGAGCATTTTCCTTTTTTAATATCATTTGTTACGTAACTAAATAACAAATATTTGACTTTAATTAATGTGTTGTTTGCAAGACTATTTTCCATCCGTTAGTGATTATCCTTAACTAATTAATGCAATAGCTATCCGAAGCACTTTGGGGAATTCTGAAAATTACTTTCTACCTTTAAACACTACCTTCTTCTAAATTACTGTTCTAAATTACCTTATACCTTTAAACTCGTATAAATACAAAGATAAAATCATCTTTGTTATAAATATTTCTTCAGAAAACACTACTCGGTATTCTTTTACAAATTAATTTTACTTCCTTACCGTAATTCCTCCCAAACCTGTAATAATGATTGGCCAAAAAAAGGGTCAAAAATATCTAGATGGAGAATGTCCTTGTAGTACACATGCACAAGTGTACTACACATGTAATGAGAAAACAGAATTTATTCAAGAGGATTGTATTTCCTCAATCATATATGACCCATAGCCATCAAATTGCCAATTTTCCAGAACCAGAATCATGCAATCTATCATGACCCAAGTTGCTTCAAACCAAATACTTCTCATTCCTCTGAGAGACCCTATTGCCAAACTCGAATGCGATACTAATGGAGCTGAGAGAAGAAATTCTCCAACCCTGATTACCATTAATGGTACCTGTAAAATCTGGATCAACAGTAATTCGTTCCCATTATCTTTCAATCCAACTATTAACGTAGGAACAGGAGTTTCATTGCCACCCTTACCTAATCGTGTCAATATCTTAAATAAGGTACCACATACTTTAAAAATAAATGCTATTCACTTTGAAGAGATTAATAGAATACTTCAATATAGTCATCATTTATCTTATGTTAACCATATTGAATCAATTCCTGAGGGCCAATCCAATTTATTATGGGTAATCGACGATAATTTTAATTTACGATTATAAATTAAAATCATCGTCGATTATCAGAAAAATAGTAACATAAATGGTAAAATAAATAGAGTTAACAGTGTCCCTAGCACCATTTGAAAAAGTATATTTATAGTCACCTAACTGTTTACCAAAGACGACTTAACCTCGGGAGACTTTAGATGTCCAATGTATATGTATAAAGCTGCCTACCGTGGGTGCTGCATTGGTAGTGTACACTAGACTTGAGATTCATATATTTAAATCGATGTAGGTACAAGCCTTTCAGTTTAGCTTTCTCATCGTGTTTATCACCTGTTGTCTTTTTACATATTATATAAATTATTATAACGTACACGTACTTGCTTATATACAGCGCCGTCACTGATAAGGCTTTCAAGTAGACAGCTCCATTTATATCACATACCGGTATATGTTGTCATTAAAAATATTCGTCCTCTAATATTCTGATTGTCGCCTTGATTGCGGTCATTTGTTCAATGTATGAAATACAAAATTGGGACTTCATAACATTTTGATAAACCTGACGCGTACAGCAAATTGTAAATATAATAATACGCATATTGGTCACGATGGATATGAATGCGTTGAAATGATTTATCGTTCTAAAAATAACAAATTCTCATGCTACAGTAAGCACCGATTTAACTTGTTCGTTATTTATCACTTTTATCAGATTTTGCTAACCAGAGTACGATCGACTGCATTTATTTGTAATTAATTTTTCTGTCGCATATATTTCTCATTATGTTAGTTAGTGTCACAAAAAAAAAATGATAGCAAAGACATCACGTAGTTGTACAAAATTAAAAGTTGTTAATGATGACTATATTTTTTTAATTTTTTACTTTTCCGCACTTCCACTATACGCGGAAAAGTAATTTAATCGTGTAAAGAAAACGTGAAAAAACAAATTTTTTTTTTTAATTTTTTGCTGTGTGTGTGTCGTCATTATCGTCGTTGTCGTCGGCATTTATTCTTGTTAGCACGATAACTCAACTATGTAAATCGTGTCGGATCGATTGGGTTTCTACTAATTCTGATTAGGGACGTCTACCAGAGGACATCTATTGATTTTGAGATGGACAGGACACACCCCCACCCTGTCCATGAGTCATGAGAAAACACGATGGTGGACTATTTGAAAAAAAGTAAAACTGTCGCATAAAACACATATTCTGAATTTATGTGTTGGTTTATTTTTTCTCGGCCACTCAATTTTGAGATAGAGATGTTCTAGGTGCGGAAAAGTCCGTTTTAAGGTTTTAAAACTGTTTATTTATATTCTGTATCAAATTGTTGCCTGGGTAATATTGGAGTGTGAACAAACATTCATAGTTCAATGTTTTTCTTATGTGACTTTTTGTTGAGCTATTTCGAAATATATGTATATGTTTTTTCAATGGATCATTCCATTCTCTAGTCGCCATCTACAAGTGATGGCAGTTAAATTAAATTGAGCTATCACTTTAAATGCGTATACAATATGTATCAAAAGATGACATCGCTCGCTTTGCTTATATTACACATGCTCCGTCGCTGTTAATTGCCTAGATTTTGAAGCTTCGATGCATTTTAACGCAAATATTGTAATATTATTATCTTGATATTTTTTATTGAATATTGTAAAACTCTACTTGATCTCTGAAAATTAATTTAAAACGCGCTTAATTATTTTGACTGATTATTAAATGAAATGAAAATAATTTAGGTAATATTTTAGATGCCAAATTATTTTAATAGTGTTACGAAAAATTGAAAAACACCGCGTGATCTTATAGCCTAGGTAAGGGACGTTTAAATACCATTATAGTAATATTATTATTTGGCAGTTTAATACTCAGAAGAACCTCCTATGTGAGGGCCTAAATAATGCAAACAGTTTCTAACTGCACCCAAGTTAATTAAAATTAGAAATGAGAATAGAGATAATATAAATAAATGTAAAATGAAATTGAGATATTAAAAAATAAAGGGTAAGAAAAATATCATGTCAGATGCCTACAAAATATATTTTGTTCGTTCTGTAAATAACTTATAAGTCGGAAATCGAGAAAGGAACCACCAAACCGCCAAGCGGCTATCAAAGTAGTTCCCGAATAGCAAAGCTATTACATAATCGCTCTAGGAAACAATTACTCCTCGGGCTAAAGCCCCGGCAGGCATTGAATTATACCCAGAAGCGATCCTCGACCCCTTTCTCGTGTGTCTGCACGATCAGATAAGGTTTCAAAAAATAAAACCAGCCCCACAGGTAGGATTGACATTTGTCCCGGATCGGAACCGAACGACATACAGCTGTTTCGAACTTGTTAGTTCTCATCAGTGCCGCATACGGTACGCCGATTCAGGACAAATGCCGAATGAACTTTATGGCCTATACATCTTTATCGATACGATCTCTGTCAGTAACTTATAAGTCGGAAATCGAGAAAGGAACCACCAAACCGCCAAGCGGCTATCAAAGTAGTTCCCGAATAGCAAAGCTATTACATAATCGCTCTAGGAAACAACTACTCCTTGGGCTAAAGCCCCGGCAGGCATTGAATTATACCCAGAAGCGATCCTCGACCCCTTTCTCGTGTTTCTGCACGATCAGATAAGGTTTCAAAAAATAAAACCAGCCACAGGTAGGATTCGACATTTGTCCCGGATCGGAACCGAACGACATACAGCTGTTTCGAACTTGTTAGTTCTCATCAGTGCCGCATACGGTACGCCGATTCAGGACAAATGCCGAATGAACTTTATGGCCTATACATCTTTATCGATATGATCTCCGTCAGTAACTTATAAGTCGGAAATCGAGAAAGGAACCACCAAACCGCCAAGCGGTTATCAAAGTAGTTCCCGAATAGCAAGGCTATTACATAATCGCTCTAGGAAACAACTACTCCTCGGGCTAAAGCCCCGCCAGGCATTGAATTATACCCAGAAGCGATCCTCGACCCCTTTCTCGTGTTTCTGCACGATCAGATAAGGTTTCAAAAAATAAAACCAGCCCCACAGGTAGGATTGACATTTGTCCCGGATCGGAACCGAACGACATACAGCTGAATGAACTTTATGGCCTATACATCTTTATCGATACGATCTCTGTCAGTAACTTATAAGTCGGAAATCGAGAAAGGAACCACCAAACCATAAAGTTCATTCGGCATTTGTCCTGAATCGGCGTACCGTATGCGGCACTGATGAGAACTAACAAGTTCGAAACAGCTGTATGTCGTTCGGTTCCGATCCGGGACAAATGTCGAATCCTACCTGTGGCGGGTTTTATTTTTTGAAACCTTATCTGATCGTGCAGAAACACGAGAAAGGGGTCGAGGATCGCTTCTGGGTATAATTCAATGCCTGCCGGGGCTTTAGCCCAAGGAGTAGTTGTTTCCTAGAGCGATTATGTAATAGCTTTGCTATTCGGGAACTACTTTGATAGCCGCTTGGCGGTTTGGTGGTTCCTTTCTCGATTTCCGACTTATAAGTTACTGACAGAGATCGTATCGATAAAGATGTATAGGCCATAAAGTTCATTCGGCATTTGTCCTGAATCGGCGTACCGTATGCGGCACTGATGAGAACTAACAAGTTCGAAACAGCTGTATGTCGTTCGGTTCCGATCCGGGACAAATGTCGAATCCTACCTGTGGCTGGTTTTATTTTTTGAAATCGTTCTGTAAAGTAAGATAATTTGCACATAGGAGGAGGTATTTCAGCTCACCGACGCTATATTTTGTCGCCTTTTCACAATTATCTAGGTATTATATTGGATATATGCCCACTACTCCAGAAGTCATTGTGTTTAATTAATTAGTGCTAGACGAATATACAGTGTTATCAAAATTATAGTGTAAACATTTGCTTATGAAAATTATTAATTATCTCCATATGATTTAATGATACAAAATTATATAATATCGTGACATATTTTTTCAATCGGTTTGACATGAAAATATGCTTTACCACTACTGAAACTGAGTTAATATCAATTTTATCATTTTCATTACACTTCACATAAATTTACGACTTCGCTTATTAACAGCTATCAAAAATAAACATGGTAAACACATTAATTTTTGTTACGTACCCATCATTTTGAATAGGTATTATACTAAGTGATATAGACAATGCAACACCTAGAAGTAGTTTCTTGATATTTATAATCATTTTTCCGTAATTACTGGATAGAAATATTAATGTTTATTGATGAAACTCTTTTGAATTTTGAAGGCAACTGTGAAAATAGTTGGTACTTTTCACTATCGCCTGTATTTCACTTAACTCTTAAGCTACATCCAAACATGCAACAAAAAAGCGTAACGTAACGCCGCCCTGTGATATATTTAAAGGACACACGGCGAAACATCGTATCGTCGTCGCGCAACATCAGAGCGTTCCGTAGCGTGTCGGTTTTTCTGCGTCACATCAAAGGCTTGTACCGCCTAACGGTGGCGTTACGCACAGTAACGCCGCCAGGATTTCTAAAATAGGTGGGCACAAACTGGTACAAAATTTTTGGGTTAAGCACATATTTGGGATGTGTGTCGGAGGAGGGGGGGGGGTGTTCATTTATTATCAATACAATCAATACAAAAATATAAACATATTAACATAAACACAATTTACGAAAGAAATTAGTAGTACATTAGGTAATAAAGTTAAAATATTAATAAAATTATTTCAGTTTTGTTGCAAATTGCTCAACAATTTTATCTAAATCCAAGCTTTTAGCTATTTTTTCTCTATATTTAGTACAGCCAAGTTACTTAATCTCTCGTGTTTCATTTTATTTCCTAAATACTTTTTTAACCATTTCAGACGTGGAAAGGTTCTTTCACATGCCGCACTTGATACAGGAATTGTGATACATATTGAACATAATTTATAAATCTCATTGAATGTCAATCTGTATTTATTCAGCATGTCAAATAGCTGTAAAATATTGTTGATTTTAACACTGTTCGTTTTCAAATTTTGAAATAGTAATAGTCAAAATTTTATATTTATATTTTGTTTTATATTATAATTTTGTAGATAGTAAATGTTTTGGGTGGGCACTTGGGTGGGCACTGTTACTGATTGGGTGGGCACGCGTCCACCCAGGCCCCCACCTGGCGCCGTCACTGGTTACCCATCCCGCTTCCATGTCTGGACGGGACTACAACGACCACGATGGACCGAATTACGAAACTGTTTAATTTAGTGAGCTTGAAAGAAGTCGCATCATTTGATTTAAGTGAAATGGATATGTGTTCAATAACATTATCTTTTATATTACAATTATGTTGAAATCTAATTGGGTGTGTTTCGAGGAAGATGGAACATGAATATTTAGAAGTAGCGGTAGCCAAAATAGTAGTGTAGTGTAGAATGTCAAGATCGTCGTGGATTATCAGCTGTAAGACCTCGGTTTACGTCTACTCGAGCTATTGCAAATTAATGGTTTGGTGAAGAAGGTAGATCAATTACGATGTGAACAGTATACCGAATACCGAAGATTAAAGGTAATGGTATAATAACACGAGACGGAGAAAGACGACATACCCAGTTTATGATAGCAGGTCGTGGTTGGTTTTCATTTGAGGAAATATGAAACCCAGCACCATAGACATGATATTCTAGAACTAGCAATTTCTCCATTTCTCAGAACGTTACTCAACACTGCTTTTCAGCACGATTATATGTGGTAATGCTAGATTTCCTGGAAGATTCCCACGTCAATGTTTCATGCCCAGCAGTCTCCTCCGACTTACCTCTAATTGAACACTTTTCTTTGTTTTACTTTTATTATGCAATATGTCTATAAAACTACAAAGAGTAAACAATAAGCATATATGTTGAAGTTGAAGTTAATGTCATGATAGAGAATTATTCAAATGAATAAAAGTCTGCGGCATGTATCACAAAGTTCTTATCTTAAAGCAACTGATAGTATTCTTTCAGTTTCTAAATGGTAAATCCAGTGGCGTGCTGCGCTTGAGTCTTCTTGTTTGTGCACTATTGTCCAAAAAATTTAATGCTAGGGCATTTGGGTGACAATTTAAACG
Organism: Rosalia funebris; assembly: GCA_037954035.1. Classification (NCBI taxonomy): domain Eukaryota; kingdom Metazoa; phylum Arthropoda; class Insecta; order Coleoptera; family Cerambycidae; genus Rosalia; species Rosalia funebris. The sequence goes on along the minus strand of JAZFAV010000026.1, from coordinate 17,229,996 downwards.
TTTTATATATTTGTCACTACTTGCAACAATTGTTTCTTTTAGAGTAAGCATCTCTGTGACGAAGTATGGAGTATCAACTATTGAGCATAAAACTTTTGCTTCAAATCTCTCAAACGGATCCAAACGGGTTTTAAGATAACACTATAAACTAGGAGCTTGTTTCGAAGTGAAAGTTGTGATTTACTTCCCATTAGGTAATAATGTTTACAAAATTTGGTGTCTAATTGTTTTCTCTTCATCCATATATGTTCCTTCCATGTGAGTATATTATCTAGACGTAACCTTAAATATTTAATGCAGTTTGTAGTAGTGATGGTTTTACTGTTAATTCTTACTTGTGGTGACTCTCTGTGACATTTGGTAAATACTATATGTTGTGACTTATCCCTATTAAATTTAATACGCCATGTCTTAGCCCAATCATTTATTTGATCTAAATTATCTTGTAGTTTTATTGCTGTTATTCTCGGGTCTGGGTCTTCAGCTAGAATCACTGTATCATCTGCAAAGGTTGAAGTGATGATATTTTGACTAGTTGATATGTCTGCAGTGAAAATTAAATATAAAATAGGTCTCAAAACATTTCCTTGGGGGACACCAGATCTTAAAGGATGAAGCTGCGTTATTTCCGATTTGTATCTTACTCTAAGGAATCTGTCTTCTACGTATAACTTTAGGAGAATAAACAAATTGCCAGGTATGTTTTGTTTTAGCTTATAGAGTAATTTCTGGTGCCACTTCTTATTAAAAGTTTGGCTAATGTCAAGGAAGGTTGCTGTACAATAGATTTCTTTTCGAAAGTAAGTAGTCCACAATCGTTTGAGTTTGTTCAATGGTGGATTGCTTACTTCTGAACCCGAACTGGTGGTCTAGGATTTTTTGCTGAAATTATATCGATTAATCTCTTGGCCAACAATTTCTCTAGAACCGTTGACAATTGAATATGTTTGGGATGTTATGGATAGAAGATTGCTAAATTTGACAGGTTCCCGAAAATATTGCAGATTGAATGTTATAAGTGATAATACAATATTATTATAATTTACGACAGAAGTTTCTAATTATATTCTTACTTCGATTTATATTTTACTTCAAGAATTGAGACGTGTCATGATTGTACGAGGTCCATATTCAGGTAAAACTCTGGTAGGTTAATTTATTTAAATTTGAGAACTGAAAATTTAATAACTGAAAGAAAGAAAGGTAAATATTAAAAAAATAATTATCCACACGTTTGGGCGATGTGCCGTTGCTGATAAGAAATAATTTTAGTTTTCAATAAAATATAATTTTCTTGATAGTTAAGTTAAATTGGAAATGAATAATATCTAGCTTGGCAAATTAAATATTGTAAAACTATTTTTTTTTGACTTGCAGTTTTTAATTTGTTTGAATTAGAAAAACAAAATGTACAAGACAAATAAAATCGGAAAAAATGCTTCCACTAATGTATCACCTTATGTACGTTAACATAAACAACAAAAAGAGCACATTGTATTGTGTTGTGCTGCTTAAATTGTTTAACTGTTTTAGTCCTTTTTGTAGTTTATCTAACAATAAGTACTTAGATACGTAAGCCAGTTTTCAGAGCATCTTTATTTCTTTCTGTTTACAAGTTGTGGGGAGACTTTAAAGAATCACATACATACAATTCAATAAAGAGAATTTCTATCAATGATTTGTTAATTCATTTACTTAATTATGGTCTATCTTGTATAATGTGGTATTAATATAATGCCTTATCCTTTTAGGCTGAAATGTACGTGTCTATATTAAGGCACGTACTATTTATTACATGGAAGTATTATTTTCTTTTCATCGGATTATTTTGGTTCCTTCATACAGAATTAAACACTATAGAATCATTACTACTATTAACCCTGAGATTATCAATTTATTTATAATATTTACATAAATACTACGAATTTCTTAAAATGGGAATTTTTGTGTGGTTACAGAGCCCTAACGGAATGAAAGAGCCTAATGGAATTTATGAAATATATCCATCATTAGGAAGCACATGCATTAAAAATAAATATTTCCAATTTCTCATAAACCCTAGTATTTATAAAGATACAAGTTACTAGTTTAATTTTTAGTGAAACTTTATTATAAATATGTATCAGGTAAAGTCGATTTGTATCTAATATTAATTCTTTTAATGTAATATTATAGTTTCGTCTTAAAAGCACCGTATCAAAATATATCTTTTAAAAAGTACGATGAAACGTCGCCACCGAATATTCCATTAACATACTTCTTCATCACACAGAGGCCCCCATATTTAATATCAATATTTGTTATGTGGCTATTTTCTGTTAACAAAACGTTCGCTTTAAAAATATTTACGACCAAGATTGAAATGAAAAAGGAATAAATATGCGTGAGAAAGGGACATTCTTCTTAAGATAAATGTTCGACAATGATGTTGTTTCTCATAGGGTTATTAATTATTTCTAACTTATTAACTATTATTACAAATTATTAACTATTTTTTACAAGAAATTTGGAACCTTAATCACTAAGAGAATTAATATGTGTTAACTAAAAAGATATACATTGTTATGTTTCACGTATAAAAATAATAAGAGAGAGCTGTACTTAGTTTTTTTCATATGCTCATTTTCTGCATAGTGTCAGTATTATTTTGTACAGTACAGTAAGTATTATTTTTGTAGAGATAGCTTTGCCAAAATTAATAGATATGCAAGATGAATATATGCTTTTAAAATAGAGTAATCTCTTTTGTATATGTATCAGTCAAACATACACAACTGAAAACAGAAAAATATATGTTTCAGGTTTTAGATTTCAGTTTAGGTTCCAAATTTGCATTAAAACCTATAAAACGATTCATAAAATTGTAAACTATAAAATCGACAAAAATAGGCAAATTCAGATTATACACTAATTGCGCGTTTTCTAAATCAAGTTTAAACGCTAATGGAATCACCGCTACCATTATCATTTACTGTCTAAATTTAGAATAAGGGGAGCTAACGCGTTCTCAAATATAACTTCTCGGTTCTACCAGCGTTGTATTTTTTCTTTAGTATGTCGTATTGTCCTACCCCATGTTTCAGGTGATGCTTTTTCTAAAGCCCGTTTCACCGTAGTCAGTAATTTTGCAGCTGAATTACAGTTATTGCGCATTATCTTTGTAATAACTGTTAATTATACACTACTATTGGCTCTGAATTATTCCTAAACATTTTAAATGTCTTTGACAGCTATATTAAATCCAATAGATTAGTAATACAATAGTTTTCAGATAAGTATCTGCAAAATTCGTGTTATTATTTATCAATAACCTTTAGATGCCATTAGTAATTTGTTAATAAAAGTGCTATGATAACTAGTAATATCCTTTTAGAAGAAAGCTGTCAGCTATCTATTGGGAATAAATATGTTATTATTTATCAATAATCTTTAGATGCCATTAGTAATTTGTTAATAAAAGTGCTATGATAACTAGTAATATCCTTTTAAAAGAAAGCTGTCAGCTATCTATTGGGAATAAATATGTTGTAGCGACGCGTTAAAATTGGCGCATTAGCAAGGATAATGAGTGTGCCTCGATAGCTCAGCGGTCAGAGCAACCAACCGGAAATTGGGAGAGCCGGGTTCGATTCCCGGTCGAGGCAAATGCACTTTTATCCATGCTATCGCCAAAGTAGTGACCCCGACGTGATGTGATTCGCTCCAGTACATCCAACATCCCTTACATCTCAAATTCGCGGATTCGATTTCCGTCCTATCCATCGCCCTATAGTCTCGGGGTTACCGAACAACGGTTCGTAAGAATGGCGAACGCGGTCACATTCCGTTAATTGTATCGAGACAAACCATGTTTCTAGGGAGGGAGTACTGTAGCGACGCGTTAAATTCGTGCATTAGCAGGGACAATGAGTGTGCCTCGATAGCTCAGCGGTCAGAGCAACCAACCGGCAATTTGGAGAGCCGGGTTCGATTCCCGCTCAAGGCATAAGCACTTTTATCCTTGCTATCGCTAAAATGTTATTATTTATCAATAATCTTTAGATGCCATTAGTAACTTGTTAATAAAAGTGCTATGCTAACTAGTAATATCCTTTTAGAAGAAAGCTATCAGCTATCTATTGGAAATAAATCCTGTAGAGCCATCAAGCTGGAGGCTTGAATCACCAGGGTCACTACTCCTAATCATTAAATTTATCTGGAATCATTAAATTTACCTTGCATCACAAACTTTTTCACATTTTTAGTAGATACTAGATTCTTGACAAGAACAGTCGATAATATCATTTTAAAATCCGTTTCAGCGAGAGAAATAAATTGATATAAACTTTCACTTTTCGGTTCAATGTATTTGTGAAAAACCATATATTTTATCGCAATAGTAAATAACTCAGTTAATCCTCGTCGTGGATGATGTTTAGATATTAGAAATAAATATTTTTGTATAACTTTTTTTTTACAACTACTAGTTTTTTGTAATGTTATGCAACCAGAGAAGATTTTATCAGCCAGAGAAACCTTTTAGGAGTTACATGCTTCTCTGAAAATTACTTATGATAAATTAACGAGTGCAGACACTATTTATGTTGAGAGTGTCGGGCAATTCATTAGAATGTGTTCCACAGCCTTACCTTTGGAATTGCACCCCCGACCTGTAGGATATTTATTCTGTGAATGTACGAATTAACTTTATAATTAGTCATTCCACTGGTCACCCTATAATGTTCTCATAACATAAGCTGGGAATACTGTGTGGACATCCAGTGATTCATTAATTTGAATGTTTAGAATTTTTAGAGAATATCCCATATCCTTCTATCATTGTAGATTGAAATACTGCTTCATTAGAAGAGAGGGGTACTTGTCTGTCCTATAGTAAATTGTGCCATATCACGTTGCTAACCTTCTTAGAAGAGATAATCGTGACAACATCCTTGGCGGAGTTTGGTCTCTGTAACCTTCAGAAGTGAAGCTAACCTAAAGTTAAGTTAATTTGTCTTTCAGAAATTACACCTAAATTGTCTCCAGTAATGCTCAAAAGAAGAAAGGACTCTCCTTCATTCTGTTGTGAAAACTGAGCCAGGATTATATCCGGACCTAGGGGTTCTACGCGTTCAATCATAATGTGAGCTTATCTTAGAGCTTATCTGCCGATTTATTTGGAATGAACAATATAATAGTGAGCTATATTGTTCCTCGCTCTAGATGGAGCGTATCCACCTAGAACACTTTTAAATAAACTTATCACATCACTTTTGTTTGTCGCCTTATTTTAACATATTTCGAACTTGCATCTTAGAACTTGCAAATGACACCCAATTGTTTATTTTTTATAGATAAAAGCGGAATTCAATTATTTGATGATTAGAAACATGCAATAACTTTCCAGTGTGTGCAGAATTATAAAAGTGTTTGGTTATCCGTCGAATCTCGAGTTGTTTTAGTTTTGAGAATACCTGTATTTTAGCTGGGTTTTATGAACTTAATGTTTTATATACCTCCTCAGAGAAACTTCAAATGGCTTTAAATCTGGAACGGCCATCATTAGAAACCAACCACCTCACATGTTTCCTGGGCAAGTGACTTTACGACAGGGCAATATTGAGTATCCTGTGTTCTCGCCCGATTTAACCTTGATTATTGGTTGTGGAGTACTTTAAAAGTAAAGAGTATTCTCTTAGGTCAGTTAATCTTGATGATTTGAAACAAGGATTAAAAGACAACATTGCTATAATTTGTTATAAATGATCACAAGAGTATTAACAAATCTTCAAACTCACTTGGAGCAATATGTACGTAACGGTGGTGTTCATCAATACGACGTTTTATTCAAAAAGAAAAAGTACGACGTCCTTTAGAAAATTAAATGACAGATAAGTATCTTTGTTGTGATATACAGACAGTTATAATATATAGAAATCTTTAATTAACAAATAAAATGTTCTCCGTCCTGAATAATTAAATATTTGAGTTAAAATTGTATATGAGAACTTTATTTTATCAAAGGAAAAGCAAAAGCAAACAATTTACTGACGATTGACTTGTTTTGAAAGCAAAAAAATGATACATTTACAATTTAATACCGTAGGGTATTAGGTAATTTATGATTTGGAATACGGAGAATCTAACATCAGCACGTTGAAATAAAATCAAGAAATTCTTTATATAAAGAAAAGTAAAAAATCGTTTATATAATTTTAATTATTAATTATGCATATGTTATATATACAATTTTTTGTGACATGTTTGTTTCGATTACCACATGCGTTTGATTAAACTATCCCATTATTAATATTATTCTTTCTGAAATTTGTTCTAGTTTCTTAAAATTGATATGCCTCTTAAAATATATTTCACAAAGTGACCATAAATAATACGGTTACGTACTGGTGGATCTTAGACACAAACATTTTTGTCATTTGGAAACAATGTTATTGCGTTTCCTTGAAGAAAACATTTTCACCATTTAATGCTATATCCCAAAAATATGCTATTCACAATTCAAGTCTACAAATTTAACTTTTTGTGGAAACTGAATTGTGGAGCTTCCAAGTTACAATGGTGGAATTTCAGGATTGAACTCCTGGAATATATAATTCTGCTTATTTAGAAAGGCGGTTTAAATACAAAATAACCTCATCAGAGAAAACTTATATTTGCCATGGAAATAAATGTTCAGGTTCAGGGAAAGTTCTAATATAATTTGTATCTTACGAAGAAATATATGAAAAGTTTAAAGGTCGAGTTTAAGTAAGACTCAATTAAATGTTTTCATTAATTTTATTTCCTATCAGGAATTTTACAGGGTAGATCTTTTTCGTGAGGGCGAGGCGAATTATAGCGATACAAAACATGTTATTCTACTTTTGTATGCAAATTGTATAGTGATAGATACTATATTATTTTATTCGAAGTAAATATGAACTGTAAACTTTATCTCATAGAATTATATATAACCGAACACACATTGTATATAAACAAACAAAAAATAATGATCGTGTACTTTTCTAAAGGTAGTATTGTGTATCCAGAAATTTATTAGTTTTTTTTTGGAGAATATGATGGGAATTCAGGTCAGTTGCCTTGTATGGAGCCATAAAAGTGCAGCACTTTGTCACAGCTTGTATTGAGTAAGCTGTGACTTTGTTCCGCAGTCACTACATGAATGAGTGACCTATCGTATCATTCGATAGATGGCTGCAACAATGCCATTCGTATTGTGCTCCGGGATAGCGGACTGGACAAATAATTGAGGGTTTCATTGTTGCTTGGGTTTGAGTGGCAACGGGGAGAGTTTCCTTCCTCTGAGCCTGGATATGTTTGCTCTCACCTTTACTTAAAAAGAAATATGTATCTTATATGGGGAAGTATATTAGTTATATTACTTATTTCGGTATAAAAATGAAAATGTAGATCTAAATACCTATTACAGACAGCGTCTAAGAATGTAATATGTATTACTTATGTATGTAAATTGTATTATATATGTAAATGTTAGGCTTTCCTGTTGCATTTTTACCATACGCATTTATTTCCCTTACTCGCAACTCATATTGTAATTCATAAGAAAGAATTGGTTTCATATTACGTGGTTCCATGTTTCTCATAATTTACTGAGGTTCAATACACTAAAATAATTCTAGTTTTACTGAAGAGTATGCGTTCTTAAATATTTTGTTATACTGTGTTACATAATGGAAATTACCTGTAAACATAAATAATAAACAATGTAAAAATAATCACCAAAATATACCACAAAATTCCCTATGAAAAAATATTTAAAATATGTACTCCACAATAATTTAAAAATCAGGCATCCACAAGGGTTGTATAAAAATTGCTGATAGAGACAAGTACCAGAATGTTAAAAAAATCAAGCGCCTTAAGCATTTCATAAACATCTGAATTTGTTTGCTTTTCTCATAAGCCCCCTACTTTTTCTTTATACATCCATCTTAAAACCCTCCTCTTCAAAATTTATATTTTCGTCTGTTTATTAACATCAATATTTCACAGCCATCTATCAGCTTAATAATTCTATTCAACCCTTTTATACATTTGTTTACTTTGATAGTCTTTGGTTGATTTCGGTCTTCTCTTACATCTAGTGTTTAATACTACTTGAGGTAAAGATATATGCAGTCATTTATTTCTTAAATTTCTACAGCCTCTCACCACTTTGTGTTTGTAATTTTTCATTTAGAGTTGACTCCTGTCTTGCTTTTAATTACCATATATTTAGTTTTACTACGTCGCGTCGTCTGTATATGCAATAGACTGGTGGCTGTCATTAAATAATACTCATGTTCCATTTATTCTATTATTTATTATTAATTCCTCTAAGACCAAATTAAATAGTACTATAGAGAGATGGTCAATTTTTTTGATTCTGAACTTCTCAGAATTTGCTGTTCTAACAGCTCGTGTTAGTCGTTTTGTAGTCGACATTTTATGCAACTCATAGTGCATAAAACAAATTTTGTCGACAAATCGATTTTAAATTATAACAGGGTTTCTCTTGACAAGCAGTTAGTATAATACCAAAATTTATCAATAATAGTTCATCCTGACTAAAAGGTTTTATTTATTTTGTTTTCATTACGCGTAGAAGGTAGTAAGTAACAGTGGTTTATACAATTATGTTTATGAGATATTTACATAATTTCCACAAAACTAAATATTTCAAAATTTAGTTAAATAACTCCTCACATAATACATTTGTTTGGCTTTGGGAGGTGAGAGAAATATTTTTATGAACAACGTAGCACATGTTTTCATAATACTACAGTGTTTTGATTAGAATAGATTATAACGTACAATGTATTTATATTTATTAATTAAGCACCGTGGGTCAGTGTAAGGCTGTAAGTTTTCGGGTAACTATTAGTGACTTTTTAACTACAATCATACTTGCTAATTATATTTTCGATAGGGATATTCCATTATAATGGAACTTATAAATCGCTTTCATCTCTTCGCGTTGTTACTATAAACGAAGTAATTCAAAGTAATTTGTTTATTTATAAACCACCTGTGGTGCTTTACATGTAGGCGTTCATTAACAAATTTCTAAGACATGCCAACCTTATTTTTTAAAAAGCCACTTACTGATGAAAAAAGTATATATGTTATATCAGCATGTTATATCAATGATAGTTTAAACGTGTGCTACATATTTCTTTGAAAGAAAACATTCAAGTCGGTCTATTCGTTTTGAAGAAGTATTATTATTCAAAAGATTACGAGGCATTATTAAAGAACTTATAGTTAAAATTTAGCAGAATTGTAAGAGAGATCATAAAAATTTTTGGTCTTATGTTCAAAGTAAGAATAGTTTAACGCGTATTCCAGCAACGGTTTTCTTCGATGAGGAACCATTTGATGCTCTAAACAAAATTGTTAATGAATTGGCTAGATATTTTTTTAGTGCCTTTTCTACTGACGATGTGCAGGTTATAAACTCTAGTTCTCGTAGCCTGTATCAATATAGTACAATTTACAGAAGCGGATATTCGTCAGTCTTTATCTAAACTTAAGAATAAAATGACCAGGGACATTAATAGAGCCAATTCTCATATCGTTTAATCTAATACTCTCTACTCACACTTTTCTTGAGGTTTTGAAAGTAACAAGGTCTGCCCTATATTAAAAAGTGGCAATCCATCTGACATAAAAAATAATCATCCAATTACTAGTCGCAAATCACGTCAAATCTCGCAAAGGTTTTTGGAAATGTCATTATACTCGTACACCCACATTTATCTTGGTGTGCAACCCGTTTTATCCCCCAATCAACATGAGTTCGTAGCAAAACGCTCAACTGTCACAAATTTAGCAGAATTTATCCAGATAATTGCAAATCACATAGATAATAAAGGTAAAATCGATGTGGAGTATACTGATTTTTCGAAGGCCTTTGACAAAGTGAATCATAATATATTAATCTGAAAACTAGAATTATATGGGTTCAGTTGTACCCTTCTTTACTTAGTAAAATCATATTTATCTAGACGTACTTTATACATTGTACTATCATATAATGGATTTAATTCCGAGACCTTCTAGTATCCTCTGGAGTACCTCAAGGTTCAAATTTAAGACCATTTTTCTTTATCTTATTTATTAATGATTTGTCTCAAATGCTTATATCGTATCATCTTCTTTTTGTCGATGATTTAAGATTATTTTAAATATAACCTGCTTAGATGATCGATTGAAGTTGCAAAAATGCATGATATTGTTGTATCATGATGTTCTAAGAATAAACTATCAATGAACATAGATAAATCTAAAGTTTGCTGAAGCAATCACTAATATTTGACTATTCTTTTGGTGGTTTTAACACGTTCCGAAGATATAAAGGATCTTGGTGTATACTTTCATGATAAATTATTATTCTCTAGGCATATCAATTATGTGACTGTTAATGAATATCAAACTCTTCGTTTTGAATTAGAAACACGACATTATTTAATTACAGTGATACCTTAAAATCATTATATTTTGCGTTAGTTCGTTCAAAATTAGAATACTGTAATCTTATTTGACATCCTCGATATCTAAATCACATCAATCAACTTGAAAATATTCAACGGCGTTTCTTAATGTATCTATCATTTCGCATAGACAATTATTATCCAGTAAAAGGTTACGACCGAACTCTGCTCCTGCAATGATTTGATATCCAGTCACTAAACACTAGAAGGGTGATTACTAGCCTCTCATTTTTATTCAAAATGTTCCACAACAGTATAGATGCACCCCCCTGTCTGTAGGGAAACAACTTTTTACTCTCCTGTAAATTATATGCTACTGAAGTAATCGATTGTTTATTTGTATTATGAAATTAAGTTATTTATATCTTAACCCTTTGTTATTTATTTTTCTTTCACTTTTTTCTTTAGTTATATACTGCACACATATGTATTTATTTATATTTTCTGTCCTAAAAAAAGGATTTACCTGTTGGGCCATAAAGGAATTATTATTATTATTATTATTATTATTATTATTATTATTTTTTTTTTTTACTAAAAGCCAGTCACCCCTTTCTGTGGCTCCGAGTCACACAGAAGGTGCGCTGGTAATACCAGCAATCACTCCTCGCGTCCGCTCGGTTAGTGATTACTGGGCCGAGTCGTGTGCCCTGAGTAGACGTAGCGAGCCGAGAATTACGGCCTTCTGCATGCGACCGGCTAAGATTTCTGCCGAGTTTCGGCATGCCGGTATGCTCTTTAATTCAGAAAGCAGTGTATCTCTCGTTCCACCAAGGGCTCCTATAATCAGTACCTTCAATTTAACAGTATGGTTTGGATAGAGTCTACGGAGTTCGAAGATTAAATCTCGATATTTTGTCCGTTTCTCCTTCTCTTTCAAAACAATGTTACCATCACTGGGTGCCGAGAACTCGATGACGAACATTGTCCTGATTTGGTGGTCGAGGAGGACTACGTCAGGCTTGTTGGCTTGTATTTGCCTGACGGTGGAAAACGAATAGTTCCAATATATTCGGCACTTCTCGTTTTCCACAACGGACTCAATATCCCCCGGAGCGTAAGGCAGCACTGGTGTCTCGTCTATCTGATACGAGTGCCTTAAATGATAATAAAGCACCCGCAACGCTGAGTTGTGTCTATGGATATAGGCCGAGACTGCATATACCGAGCAAGCCGCCAGTAAATGCATCAATGTCTCCGGCGCCCTACGGCAGGCCCTGCAGCTGACATCAGGGACCTCCATACCCATGACACGACTCCGATAGACGAGCGTGTTAAATACACCATCTTGGCAAGCCATGATGAATCCCTCGGTCTCTGAATTTAGCCCGGCTGACCTTAAGAAAGCAAAGGTCAGCCTTTCGGATAAGCCCAGGGCTTCCATATTCCTATAGAAGACCCCGTGCATGGGCTTATCCTTGTGAATTTGCAGAGCTCTTAAATGCTCTGTAGCTTTTACTTGGGCTTTTAACTGAACGGGTTCCAACTCGGTGACAGAGTTGTAATTGGCCCGTTCGGTATCGAAGACGAGACCAAGATCATCGGCTGCTCTACGTGCTGCCTTAATTAAAAATGCTCCTATCCCTGCATGTTCGTGATCTCGGACAATGCAGAGAAGGGGATCTGAACTCCTGACAACTTTACAGGCTCCGTCCAGAACCATCCTGTTATGAAGACACTCCAAACTCAAGAGTCCACGGCCTCCGCGATGTCGTGGGAGATATAGCCGTGGAACGGATGATCTGGGATGCAAACTCCTACTGAGATGCATCCTCTTTCGGGTTACTACGTCGAGTTGTCGCAGCTCCTCCTGTGTCCATTTGACTACTCCGAAGGAGTAGACAAGGATCGGAACGGCAAGCATGTTTGTTGCAGACACCTTGTTCTTCCCCGACAGTTCTGAACACCAGATCTGTCGGAGGCGGTGCTGATACTTGCCGCGGAGAGCGTTTTTTACGGCACCTAACTCTTGGGTGGAGCGTTGCTTAACAGTAGGCGTACGACTCTCCGGAATCTAAGTGATGTAAGATGCTTCCGTCTACGAGCTGCGCATCCTCTGCGTATTCCCGGCTTCGTCCTCTCTTGAGATGAACCAGTGCACATTTGTCCAACCCCAACTCCATCCCGATGGCCTGCGTGTACTCCTGCACCACCCTCAGGGACTGGCGTAATTCCCTTTCTCCGGAGGCATAAAGTTTTAGGTCATCCATGTAAAATAGATGGGTGCCGCATCTATAGCCACGGGTCTTCCTGAGGGACACGGACAACGGCAACAGTGAGATGCAAAACAGAAGGGGGCTAAGGGAGTCTCCCTGAAACACGCCCCTTCTGAACGACACCGGCTCTGTCCGGACTCTAGTATCACCCGATGTTATGGCAAACCGAGTCCTCCAGAGCGGCATCAGTTCTTGAATGCATCTCACTATAGGACCGGGCACCACAAGGCATTGGAGCAAGTGAATTATTAGCTCATGTGATGTCATATCGAATGCCTTGCGGTAGTCGATCCAGGCCATGGAAAGGTTTCGCCTGTACTGCACGGAGTCCTGCGTGATACATCTGTCAATCAACAGATTCTTCTTGCAGCCAGCGACACCCCTCTTAGACCCTCGTTGTTCGTATATCCCCTCGAAAACCGGCTCAACTGCTAGGAGTACTCGCATGTACAAGATGCGTATAAACACCTTGTAACAGGTGTTTAAGCAGGTTATCGGTCGGTAGTTCTTTGGATTGGACAAATCTCCGGTCTTCGGGATTAGCACGGTTCGCCCCTCGACAACCCAACAAGGAATTTGCTGCTCCCCATTTAGCCAGGCGGTAAAAATTCTGGCTAAATGGCGGTGGATACTAGGTAATTTTTTCCATCAGAAGTTATTTATCCCGTCGGGACCTGGAGCAGCAAAGTTCTTAGAGCCCGCAAGAGCCCTTTCGAACCTCTTCAGGGGTTATCGGGTGGCACACTTCTTCTGGTCGCTGAAGACCTTCGCAAAAGTCTTCAAAGTGTGCCAGGGCTGGAGTGTCTCTTTGGAGTGGGAGCTTCTGCTCGTACAGCGCCTTCCAAAAGTTTTCCACCTGATCTACAGTCGGTGGATTTTCGACAACAGGTTGAGGCGGTTGAGGTTGAGGGTTTTTGGCGGAACAAATTATTTTCCGCCAGTCTTCGCGCCCGCCTCACTAGTGACATGCACTTTTTGCATGTCACTAGCATCCGTATCCTATCAAGGCAGTGCTGTTTGATGGTACGCAGCACCACCTCATTAAGTGTGTGATGGACGAATCTTTAATTAGCGGCGATTCGCCGTAATTTTTGCGTGAAAGGCCTATTGGCCGCCATATAGTCCATCACACATTGGATATGAGATACCTGTTGTCTTGCCGACTGGATCTTGGCCTCCATCTTCCGTACACGCCACTCCGCTCTCTCTCGCGGAGAGGAAGAGTTGTTCGCCCTCTCCATATGAGAGAAGCTCTCGGCGGCAGTGTACAGGGCACAATTTATGTGCCAGATGTCGGCCCCTTCTGGAAGCGATGCTTGAACTTCAGCATCCACTCTGGCCAGGTCTTGTGGCCTAGGGGGTCTTATGCGATGTAACCCCCTTCTGGTACTGAGGCCCTCTACTATTGGTGGAACGGTGAAGACCGCATCCTCAACTGGTTCATTAGGCAGCCTTTCAGCTACCTCATTCGCCAATCGGGGCGCAGTTCTGATATAGCCCTTTCTACGAAGATAGGATACATAATCACGCAAATTCTGCGGCGTGAAGGCATCATGCTCTGGGTGTAATTCACACCACAGGGCATGCATACGTGCCATGTATCCCCTCCGTATGGGCTCACTGCTTTCATAGCAATGCAGCAAGTCGTCCCTCAGCTCGTCGGTCCACTCAAAGCGTCCATGTCGTTGGCGTGCGTCGTTTCCAGGCAATCCATCCATTTGGGGCCCCACCACCTTGCCCATGACCCCTATCCGAACGGGGTCGATCGTGGGGGCCTCCTCTTCTGCCATTTGGAACAAGAAGATCAGGCTTACCGGGAAGTTAGCCCAGTAAGCCCACGGCCGACACTAGAGGGGAATATGTTATCCCCTCCTGGGTGCGCTGGTGCTGCCGGTCCGGTTTTGCACCCCAGCTGGAGTAAGTGGTGTCGCTACTCACCAAAGGCCAGATGGATATTGTGCGGCCGCTCCTGCTTATTTTTTTTTTTTTTTTTTTTTTTTTTACTAAAAGCCAGTCACCCCTTTCTGTGGCTCCGACTCACACAGAAGGTGCGCTGGTAATACCAGCAATCACTCCTCGCGTCCGCTCGGTTAGTGATTACTGGGCCGAGTCGTGTGCCCTGAGTAGACGTAGTGAGCCAAGAATTACGGCCTTCTGCATGCGACCGGCTAAGATTTCTGTCGAGTTTCGGCATGCCGGTATGTTCTTTAATTCAGAAAGCAGTGTATCTCTCGCTCCACCAAGGGCTCCTATAATCAGTACCTTCAATTTAACAGTATGGTCTGGATAGAGTCTACGGAGTTCGAAGATTAAATCTCGATATTTTGTCCGTTTCTCCTCCTCTTTCAAAACAATGTTACCATCACCGGGTGCCGAGAACTCGATGACGAACATTGTCCTGATTTGGTGGTCGAGGAGGACTACGTCAGGCTTGTTGGCTTGTATTTGCCTGACGGTGGCAAACGAATAGTTCCAATATATTCGGCACTTCTCGTTTTCCACAACGGACTCAATATCCCCCGGAGCGTAAGGCAGCACTGGTGTCTCGTCTATCTGATACGAGTGCCTTAAATGATAATAAAGCACCCGCAACGCTGCGTTGTGTCTATGGATATAGGCCGAGACTGCATATACCGGACAAGCCGACAGTAAATGCATCAATGTCTCCGGCGCCCTACGGCAGGCCCTGCAGCTGACATCAGGGACCTCCATACCCATGACACGACTCCGATAGACGAGCGTGTTAAATACACCATCTTGGCAAGCCATGATGAATCCCTCGGTCTCTGAATTTAGCCCGGCTGACCTCAAGAAAGCAAAGGTCAGCCTTTCGGATAAGCCCAGGGCTTCCATATTCCTATAGAAGGCCCCGTGCATGGGCTTATCCTTGTGAAACTGCAGAGCTCTTAAATGCTCTGCAGCTTTTACTTGGGCTTTTAACTGAACGGGTTCCAACTCGGTGACAGATTTGTGATTGGCCCGTTCGGTATCGAAGACGAGACCGAGATCATCGGCTGCTCTACGTGCTGCCTTAAATAAAAATGCTCCTATCCCTGCATGTTCGTGATCTCGGACCATGCAGAGAAGGGGATCCGAACTCCTGATAACTTTACAGGCTCCGTCCAGAACCATCCTGTTATGAAGACACTCCAAACTCAAGAGTCCACGACCTCCGCGATGTCGTGGGAGATATAGCCGTGGAACGGACGATCTAGGATGCAAACTCCTACTGAGATGCATCCTCTTTCGGGTTACTACGTCGAGTTGTCGCAGCTCCTCCTGTGTCCATTTGACTACTCCGAAGGAGTAGACAAGGATCGGAACGGCAAGCATGTTTGTTGTAGACACCTTGTTCTTCCCCGACAGTTCTGAAGACCAGATCTGTCGGAGGCGGTGCTGATACTTGCCGCGGAGAGCGTTTTTTACGACACCTACCTCTTGGGTGGAGCGTTGCTCAAGACCCAAGTAGGCGTACGACTCTCCGGAATCTAAGTGATGTAAGATGCTTCCGTCTACTAGCTGCGCATCCTCTGCGTATTCCCGGCTTCGTCCTCTCTTGAGATGAAGAACCAGTGCACATTTGTCCAACCCCAACTCCATCCCGATGGCCTGCGTGTACTCCTGCACCACCCTCAGGGACTGGCATAATTCCCTTTCTCCGGAGGCATAAAGTTTTAGGTCATCCATGTAAAATAGATGGGTGACCTTATGCCTCCGATCGCCGGGGGTGCCGCAGTTATAGCCACGGGTCTTCCTGAGGGACACGGATAACGGCAACAGTGAGATGCAAAACAGAAGGGGGCTAAGGGAGTCTCCCTGAAACACGCCCCTTCTAAACGACACCGGCTCTGTCCGGACTCTAGTATCACCCGATGTTATGGTAAACCGAGTCCTCCAGAGCGGCATCAGTTCTTGAATGCATCTCACTATAGGACCGGGCACCACAAGGCATTGGAGCAAGTGAATTATTAGCTCATGCGATGTCATATGGAATGCCTTGCGGTAGTCGATCCAGGCCATGGAAAGGTTTCGCTTGTACTGCACGGAGTCCTGCGTGATACATCTGTCAATCAACAGATTCTCCTTGCAGCCAGCGACACCCCTCTTAGACCCTCGTTGTTCGTATATCCCCTCGAAAACCGGCTCAACTGCTAGGAGTACTCGCGTGTACAAGATGCGTGTAAACACCTTGTAACAGGCGCTTAAGCAGGTTATCGGTCGGTAGAACAACCCAAGAAGGAATTTGCTGCTCCCCATTTAGCCAGGTGGTAAAAATTCTGGCTAAATGGCGGTGGATACTAGGTAATTTTTTCCACCAGAAGTTATTTATCCCATCGGGACCTGGAGCAGCAAAGTTCTTAGAGCCCGCAAGAGCCCTTTGAACCTTTATTATTATTATTATTATTATTATTATTAGTATTATTATTATTATTATTATTATTATTATTTAATTAATTGTGATGCCCTGTTATTCAAACAGGATTTCCTAGTAATTTATAACTCCTAGTAATACCTTTTTATTATGGGTATTACTAGTATTTATTGGGCCCTCATATTAGGAAGACACCTTTATCTTGACGACTAATCGCCATCTATTGTTAGTTAAGACGATTGTGTCTTTACTCAATCTTGGATCAGTCTCATTTGGAGTTTGATTACGATTTCCTTCACTTGCCTAGTTGCAATTCCACTGTAGGGATTTCTGTAACAAATTTTGTAATTCTCTTGTGTTCTCTGCGACCTGTTTAATAGTTATCTAAAATAATTTTCCGAAATAGAATGAATCGATATGAACTGGAATAGAGTGAGTATATAAAATAGAGTGAATATATATTATCGATATTTTGGATTATCACATGTATTGTCTCTGAGGTCTTTCGGTCTCTTGTATTTTCTGATCCCTCCTGACTCGTAATCTGTCGGGGTCTGTCTCATTAGCAGATTAAGGTAATATTCTTTCCTAGGTAAGCCCTTCTCTTGGGATTATATTTTTCTGGTTCTATTATTTTCTCTTTCCCTGGGCCTTATATTATCGTAGTGTATTATAGATCTTTACGGATACCTGTATTACCTACAAAATATGAGTATTACATTCATGTTTCTCCCAGAGCTATATTTTATATGGCTTCATGTTTCTGCATATAGCTCTTTACCAATCAATTGAAGTTGGAAGATTTATCCTTCTACAGTATAAATTGTTTCTGTCTACAAACTAGTAGTTTGTTCTTCATGTTTAGGTTTTCATGTATTCTTCTTGGCGTAGGAATTCTATTCTAGCTCGACTTCATTTAATTCATTTGGCTTTAGTCTTCCGAATGGGATTTCGTTACATTAGGGACTTTACTCAAAATATTTTCAGGGTACTTGACTTCTGTGATATTGAATTTTACTACGTTTTGTTGTATTCGTTCTATCGAACGTTTACTTACTTCTTGAATAGGATGCTTTTACTCTTTTCGATGTTTATCTCGACACTTACAATTAGTCATACTAGTCCTTTAATCTCCCAGTAGCTGCCTAGAAGTATATCTGTTGTCGTGAAGACTGAAATTAGTACGTGTTAATATTTGCTATGGGTTTATTTTGAATCCCTATAACAAATAACACGCCTCTAACTTTTTGAAGTCAGACAGGTTGCAGTGTATCTAACTCTTCAATACTGAAAACTTCAAGCTAGATTGTCTTGATAACTCTCATAAATCCCTTGACTTAATAATTCTACTGCGAATCTACGAGTATTTTTAAATATAAAAATATTTTGTATTCTAAGTAAGCAAGGATTGGTAACATTTGACAACTTCCTTCTTCTATGTTCTGGGTCTTTAAGAGAATAGACATTTTCATTATTGTTGCTGTGAATGGCTGTAAATGATTAGTAGTAGTCATCCAAAAGGGATATGCAGTTTTATGGTTATTTAAATGGATACTCCTGTTTTCTTGGTTGCATAGTTGTTTGTATATCACTTATATTTAGTGTACGGATAACTTCAATAGCAACCGGGTGATACATTCTATATTACCTACCCTCTGTCCGTTTAATTGTCGTTAATTTATTATGGTATTATAATTAGAAAAGAGTAGGATACCGATTTTCCACGAACACCGAAATATTACACGTTACTCGACGCATGTTTCAACGATTAAAAATGTTCAAAATGTTAAAATGTTCAGCTCTAATCATCTCCTCTTGATGATGTCAAGTTGGTTAGTGAAACGCGCGTCGAGTAACATGTAATCTTTTGGCATTCATGGAAAATTGGTCTTCTGTTTTTGTTGCTCCATCGAATGTCATGTGGTAATGTGTAGTAATATTTGCCTTCAAAGAGAAGACCTCTTAGGAATAAGTGTCTTCTCTTCCTAGAAGTTGCTTCGTGGGACTTTTATTTACGGAGATTTTCTTCGTACTTTCCGCATGGACTTGTGTTTATGGTATTTTGTTTATGGAACTTTATTAATTTTTTCTCGTTACTATTTTCCAAAGTCCTGTTTCTGAGTCTTATTCTACGTGGTACTTTGGATCATATCGTTTATAATGTGGACAAAATGCTCCATATCTATCCGGAGGCAGGAGGTTTGTTTGTCTAGTTCGTTAAGAGTACACATACCACGAAGGAAAACGGCAGTCTCCATATCGGCTTTAAACTAAAAGGAAGCATAGAATCATCATCTCTACATCGAGAATAAATTGGAAATATTGAAACTGAACAACAGGTCGTAGCAATTGTTAATGCTGTTTAATTAAGATATAATAACACTGTACGAGTAGTTACAGAATTGCAAAAATAATCAAGAAAATGTTTGGAATAATTTGGACGAAGGCAACCAAAATATCGCTGTAGAGAAACCGCAACCTAGTACGACTTCATCGCAAACACCGTGAGAACAACAAGAACAGAAACACAAGTCAACTTCTGCCAAAAATAAAATTGTATTCTGTAGGTAATGAAAATGATACGAACCTAAAAAAAATGTCAAAATATATTAGCAGTTGTTGTTGGAATAGAAGTTTTGGATTTTCATAAATTATGAAACAAAAATGGCATCTTAAAGCATTTTTTTGTCCTAAATCGTTAGAAGTTATTTTCCATTGATCAAATTTGTTCGCTTCGCTAGAGAAACATATTTCATTAATTCGAAAACTAAGGACTCAGGTTTAAGCGTTCATAATTGTTAATACAATACTGTTAATCACTCTACAAGTAGTAAATGTAGCTGTAAACGCAAATAAACCTTGTGCAATTAAAGTGCTATAAGAAATACAATACAATTTAAGCTGCTATAAGAAACACAATTGTACAAATATTTCTTTATTTTGTTCCAGTGGTTTTTATTATAATGTATTATTGATAATATTTTCTTTAGTAGCTTACCTAATAGGATGTATTGTCTGGCATTCACAAAAATTTCGGGTTTTCACAGTAACGTGTCATTAACATGTGCATTTTCTATAACATTGAAATTAATGTCGTCTGCTTAGATAGTCATGGGAGTGCGATCGATATACAAATCCTGTAGATCCTGTCCAGGGAAGTCGGAACCGCTCCTTGTGGAATTCCATTCACAGTTATTGTTATTCGAAAGAGTGCTTTTTAATTTTGTCTTGGTTTTCATCTCCGTTAGGTAAAACTTGAAAAGCTAGTGAAACTTATCGCGGCTACCCCACATCTAGCATTTTGATGAGCCAACCGTTGTGCCATATTCTATTGAGTGGTTTGCATATCTCGAGAAAATGATACTTTCGAAATATTTAAATTTTTAGTTGTTGAATATCCATGAGTTGTGATGTTTTTGTAAATTATTGGCCCTGTATGATAATAATTTGATTTGAATAAATTTTGTTTTGATTATATATACGTTATATTGATTTATACTTTATACGAGTAAAAGAGCATATTGCTTAATGATGTAAGTAAAGGCGTAATTAATTAATAATATTCTATTCTACAAGTTTTTCATAAGGTAATCTCACCATAATGAAATGTTTTCCAATATTTTATTACAAATATATATTTCATTTTTTTTTATGTTGATAATTAATTGAACAATTAAGTGATTATTGATAGTGATTTTTATCAGCGATCTACTCATATGTATGTATATGTTAATAATCTAATACAGTTATCCGAAAATATATTTTTGGAGATAAATGAGCTTTGGTAAGAATGATCAAATTGATATAATTATATTTATAGTTTTCTAATACAGTTATACAAATAATTTAACTGTGCGCATCGTCAGTTATTATTATATAATTTTAATAATATTATATAGTTAAATTGCAGTAGTTAAATATAATTTATAGTTAAAATATTATAAAAATGCTTTTTCTTTTAGTATAGGCGACAGAATTATATATTTGTAACAAAATGTCGATATATATTTCGTTATGGTGATTAGCTTACGAAAATAAGTTTTCTAATTATGTAATTAATTTTGAATGCTATTTAAAACAACTTAAATTTCGGTCGGAACTATTATAGGTCAAAAAAGTCAGGAATTGTTTTAGGGATGAGTAATGATCTGTTTGGTAATTTGGCATTGTTTATTATAAATTTTATTTTATTAAATTAAACATTAAAAATTGAAATTCTTAATTACAAAGTTATAAGTATAAGTTAATTACAAATGGAAATTATTGGTGGCAAAAACAAATAATGATAGGATGTATACTAGAGAGATGTCGACAAAGATGTGAAGAAAGTACCTAAGTCCAGGATCAGTAGATCAATTTCAATTCCAATTCAATTTACTCTATATATCAGTAACATATAAGTCGGAAATAGAGAAAGGAACCCCCAAACGGCCAAGCGGTTATGAAAGTAGTTCCCGAATAGCAAGGCTATTACATAATCATTATAGGAAACAACTACTCCTCGGGCTAAAGCCCCGCCAGGCATTGAATTATACCTAAAATCGATCCTCGACCCCTCGACCCTCGTGTTTCTGCATGATCAGATAAGGTTTCAAAAAATAAAACCCGTCACAAGTAGGATTCGACATCTGTCCCGAATTAGAACCGATTGACATACAGCTGTTTCGAATTTATTAGTTCTCATCAGTGCCGTACACGGTACGCCGATCCAGGACAAACGCGGAATGAAATCTATGCGGTATACATCTTTATCGATACGATCTATGTCAGTGATATATAAGTCGAAAATCGAGAAAGGAACCACAAAACCGCCAAGCGGTTTGGTGGCTGGCGGTTCTGGTTATATGTTACTGATATATATATGGTTCTGGTTCCTGGCGGTTTGGTTATATGTTACTGATATATAGAGTAAATTATATACAGATGTCGAATTTTGTTTTATTTTTTGAAACCTTATCTGATTGTGCAGAAACAAGAGAAAGGGGTCGAGGATTAACCGCTTGGCGGTTTGGTGGCTCCTTTCTCGATTTCCGACTTATATGTTACTGACATAGATCGTATCTATAAAGATGTATACCGCATAGATTTCATTCGGCATTTGTCCTGGATCGGCGTACCGTGTACGGCACTGATGAACTAATAAGTTCGAAACAGCTGTAGGTCGTTCGGTTCCAATCCGGGACAGATGTCGAATCCTACCTGTGGAGGGTTTTATTTTTTGAAACGTTACTCTATATATGTAGGTAACTGGAAAAATTTCTGGAATTTTAAGTTGCACTTGATCTTTAAAATTGCACCTATCATATTAATAGTTGAGCGTTAGCAGTACGAAAATAGATTGTTATTAGTTTTAACTAGCATTCGGTACTCATTTTTTTTCTTTAGTTTACTTAAATCGTTGAATAGGAATTTTAATTTAAAAGATCATATCGGATGACGTCATACGGCGTTTTATGTTGATGGCTTATTGGTTGTAACTATAAACAAAGGTAGACTGAAACATAGTAAAATGCCTGCATATAAGTTACATTTTTACGAATTTTTTATTATACCTGGAATTTCAGCTATTTTTATGTGAGTGGCAGTTATGCTCATATTAGATATCCTAAATATTAATGAAACCGATGACATTTTATTTATGTAACACTTTCCATCTCATTTACGCTAGTATTACGTTTTGTATACAAAGTATAAGCAGTTCAATTTCAATAGTGCTTAAAATTAGAAACATAAATATTTCTTCTGGATCAGTGATGCTTTGATTGGCAGTCTTTCGTTTTGTAAATTATGTTTTAAAATAGAGTATTAAAAAAATATTGATATGAATGTCTAATGTTTGGCCACTGAGCAGAAATAGTTTACAACATGATTGTAGATGTAACTGGATTAATAACTAATTATTATTAAAATATCCCTGGATAAGAAACAAATTACAGATTTAGATTTATTTGTAGATAAAAGATTTGGAAGCGCTGTTTCAGGTAATCGTGGAAAATGAAAATGAGGAATGGGATCGAGAAACCGTTATTTGTGCTAGAGGCCTTTTAACTTTATTGCGCGACTTTGACTTTAATTTTTTCTTAGCACTGTTTTCTGCAATATTCACACATTCCGAGAGTCTGTTTAATTTTACAGACAAAAGTATCAGATATTAGTTACTGCAATAAAAAAATCGCCGATTTCGAATCACATATTCAAAAAATGAGAAACCAGTTTAGTGACATTTCCAATTCCAGATTCCAGATGTATGAACAGATTTGTGTTCGAAAATCAACCACCAAGTAGAATGCGTTTGGATTTAATTCCTGAAGAAGATAAGAAAAGCATCTACGCACGATTGTTTTATGAAATTTTGGACGTTATTACTTTGAACATTAGTGAACAGTTTTGAGAAATTTCTAAACTGAAATTCTAAAATCCAGATTCCACACAATTTACTTCATTCATGAAACGTTTTTCTGACGAACTTTTTTCTTCTTTAGTAGATATGTACATATGGAACATTCTTTGACGCAAATCGTTTAAAAAGTGAACTTTCAGTGATTTATAGTGATCCCGATATGAAAAAGAACACTGCGTTTGAGCTTCACCAATATATTATGTCACTTCAATTATCTTCTGTTTTTCCGGAGTCATCAAAATTGTGTCGTTTAATTTTGACTATTCCACAGGCAGTTCCGCGGAAAGATCATTTTCATGCAAGGAGAATAAAGACTTATCTGCGAAATTCTCAAAAGCCAGAAAGACTGTCAGCTTTAGTATTAATAAATATTGAAAGTGCCTTGTTAGAAGATATGAGATCGTCTCCAACATTTGAAGAAACAGTGATAGACGTTTTCGTTGGACCAACAAAAACCGAAGAATTGATCTTCATTTTAAAAATTAGGATATATACCTCGACATAATCATTTTAGGTTAGTGTCTTTTTTTCAGTTTTACCATTTTCATATGGTCTACCATACATCCGATTATACCTCTTCCCCTTATAAAATTTTCATCACATCCCTAGATTATTTTCTCACGCTACGCCCCTGGTTGGTAGTAAGAGTTTTTTTTGTCAAAGGTGTTATTTTTTATAGTAACTTCATGTGTCTTTCTACTCTTGATGTAAAATTTTTTTTCAATTTTGGATAATGATCTGGCAAAATGCTCAAGCAATATTTTATTTTTCCTTAGTACTTTTCTGCCTTTATAACGACCGGCTCATAAATGATTATGTTTATTTGAATTTTGGCGATAATTTTTTTTTTAGAATAGGTATTTTGTTGGGAGCAGTATCCAAATTCATTCCTTGATATGGATAATATGGATCTCCATTCCGGGTGGTAATTATAGATGTAAATATTTTCCCTAGAGGTAGAGGTAGATAAGTACACAATGGCTCCTCCTATATTGACATAACAGCGTCAACACAGGGAGTGGCCAGTGAGGTGAAGAAATGGAAGGTAAACCCAGAGGAAACCCTGAGCGACCATAAATATATTTCTTTTGAGGTAAAATTGCAAGGAGTGAAACGAATGGAAAATAAGTTAATTAGGAGACTTGACCTCCAAAAATTCAAAGAGTCCCTGACAGAGGGGGAAGAGCGAGCAAGGGGAGACGGAGAGATATGGTCTCCCACTGCTTGTACTGCCATCTTTAAAAGGGCTCACAAGGAATCTACCATCAGGGTTGGACACCGTAGCGCTACGGTACCATACTGGTGGAACGAGGACATTGAGAGGGAGAGGACAAGACGTACAGCATTGAGAAGAAGACTGTCACATATAAATCGTAGAAGAGAAACAGAAGAAATAAATCGACAAGAGACTCTCGAAGATTATAAGGAGGTCAAAAAACACCTAAAAAGCCTCATTAACAAATCAAAGAAAAAACATTGGAGAGAGTTATGTGATAAGCTTGACCAAGAAATTTGGGGACAGGGATATAAACTTGCAATTAAGGAGTTGAAGGGAATGACGCCGAGTCATGACATAAATACTGAAATAAAGATAGAAATAGCAAAAAGATACCTGGTAAGAGACACGATACCTGGGAAGAAGAAATTCTGACGGAAGCTCCTCAGCCTTTTACAGTAGAGGAAGTAAGAACTGCCATAGAAAAGCTGAAGGCAAAAAAAGCCCCGGGAATGGATGGCATCCCGGCGGAATGTGTAAAAGCAGCATGGGAAGTGGTGCCAGAACAAATCATGGGGATGTTGAAAGAACTCCTCATGAAACAAAGTTTTCCAAAAGAGTGGAAAGAGGCAAAGGTTATTCTTATACCTAAACCCAAAAAAGACCCTGCAGTGACACAGACGTATAGGCCAATCTCCTTAATAAATGCCACGGCCAAACTTTATGAGATATTAATCAGAGATAGGTTAAGTGAGGTACTGGAGGAAAACGGCAGGTTGTCAGAAAGACAATTCAGTTTTCGAAAAGGAAAATCTACCATTGATGCGGTCAAAAATGTCCTACAGAATAGTAGAACGGGTTTTACGACGTGGTGTGTATTCATAACCATAGATGTCAGAAACGATTTTAATTCAGCCAGTTGGAAGAGGATAATAAATAGCCCTAAAGAAAAAAGGATACCCTCATATTTGATAAGGATTATCTCGAGCTACTTAACAGAAAGGACCATTAAGGTCGATGGGGAGATAATGGAGATATCAGCGGGAGTCCCACAGGGCTCCGTTCTGGGACCCACATTGTGGAACGCCTTATATGATGGCGTACTGAGGATTAATCTACCCAATGGGGCTGACGTAACAGGGTATGCGGATGACATCGGCCTTGTAGTTAGAGCAGGCAGTATAGAAGAAATAAACAGTAAAGCCAACAAGGCATTACAGCAAATAGATGGCTGGATGACGAAAAATGACCTAGAGGTGGCGCCGGAAAAGACGGAGGCAGTGATTATAAGAGGTCCAAGAAAAATAAGTTCCTTGAAGTTTATGCTGAAGGGTACCGAAATACAGATTGCAAAGGCGGTAAAGTACCTCGGCATATGGATAGATGACCAACGTACCTTTGGACATCATGTAAAGGCAATAATCGAAAAGTCAACTAATAGGGTGCAGGCGCTGGCGCGCATTATGCCAAATATAGGAGGCCCGTCGTATGGCAAGAGGAAAATATTACTAGGTGTGTTTCTCTCCACAGTCCTCTACGGAGCATCAATCTGGGAAAAGGTTGTTTGGATCGAGAGATATAGAAAAATGTTAGAGTACGGGCAGAGAAAGGCTCTCCTGAGGGTGGCCAGCGCATACCGCACGGTATCCGCAAGGGCACTTCAGGTGATAACAGCTGTTCCTCCGATCGAACTACTAGTAGAAGAGAGAAGCGAGATGGAGCAGATGACTTCGATAGAGAGAAATACGAGGACGAGAAGTACTATTTGAGACAGTACAATTGAACGGTGGCAAACAATGTGGGAAGAGACCACCACGGTTGCCCAATGGACGAAGACATTAATACCGGACATAGAACGATGGGTTAAATGCCAACATAAACAACTAGATTATTTCATGGTACAATTCTTAACTGGCCACGGATCGTTCAAGACATATACAAAAAGAATTGGCAAGCAGGAATCCGAATCCTGTTTATATTGTGATGAAATAGATGATCCGGAACATACCGTTATGTACTGTCATAGGTGGGAGAGATATCGTCTCGAGGTAAGGACGCACCTAAGGGGACAGATCGAGGCCTCTGAAATGGTAAATAGAATGACTGAAAATCGGACATGCTGGACAGTATGTAAAAAAAATGATTAGAGAGATGATGACTAGGAAGGAAAAAGAAGAGAGAGAGATCAGCAGGAGGGAAACAGAAGATAAGGTTGACCGGCACAGTGCCCGTGAAGAATGTCTACCCCAAGATGATACCAGGGTGCTGAGCCTCGGAAAAAGGAGGGGTTTTAGTCGGTAAGAGTCCGACACTACTAGGTACGATTGAACCAAATGTACCTAGTGTCCATGTAGGATTTCCCCTCTCACAAAAAAAAGAGGTAGATAAGTAATCAGAACTTTATCTACTTGTATCAACTGAAATTAAGTTCTTTTTAAATTAACAAAATCTACGAGACTTGAAAATAAAGTTATGATTACTTAAACTATTTCTCTGTGTAAATAATTAGTTATGAATTGGTTTTAGTTATGTTATCAATATCTCACAACTTGCTTTTAAGACTCTCATGCTCACAAGTATTATTAAACTTAAGTTCAGACTTTAATAATACGCCCTGTAAAATTTGGGGGAGTACTATTAAAGTAGTTTATAAAAATATTTTCTAAAATTAAAATGTTGGTACATATTTTGTAGAAGTACATCACGTTAGACAGACATCGGTTATAATAATCCGTATTGTAATTGATGCTTATCGTATTATATAATGTTATACTCTGCGTTAATAAGTAAATAAGATGTCAACTGTATATGTAGGTGTGGCCCAGAACACCTGTGAACATTAATGTATTACCCACATGCTGCTCTCTAGCGACACATGAGACTAAAAATGTTTCGTTTTATAATCTACTGTGATTGTTGACTAATTCTCATTGATAGGAGAGAACCAACGCTGGTTTCTTTTTTAAATTAGATAGATAAGAGTATACAGCTTATTGTTCCTACACGTCGTTACAGCATTCTTTAATCATCACAGTTACATGGAACATGAGTATATACATACATACATATATTTTTATTTAAATGACACCTCTTCTTATGAATTGTTCTCAGAATCTTCAAGGATCGAATATGCTAGAGAGTATTTAATCAATTATTAATGAAATGGTAACATAAATTTTAAGAGAAATTTAATAATAAAGTCAAATTGTTACTACGTTAAATATTTATCGGTTGTTGCCTACACCATGTAAGCGTGTAAATGAAATATTACAAAAGTATGTATTACCAACATGATTTGACACTATGATTGGATTGATAAGGGTTTAAAAAGTTGCTTTGACAATTACTGTTTGGTATCGGTAAATTTCGTACACGAAATTCAAAATAATAGACAACTGCCATTCATTGATGTACTAATTATTAGAAATGGAGAAATATACTAGAATTTGATGTATATTGGAAACTAGCATTCTTAGGTACATTCCTCGTGATTTTCGTCAACCTCTAACGTAAATACAAAAGGCCAAGTTAAAACTTTCTGCTTCATCGTTTGCTAAGATATGTAGTTAATGATGTAGCTAGAAGTAACAGATATTCTATTAACAGCAAAAATTTATTGAAAAACATAAATTAAGGTCAACTATTTGCAACTCACTACTTTTCGAGAATATTTAAAAAATCAATAAATTGTGTCTATCCGTACTAACCATAATTTACTAGAGGACTTAAGAATGTTTTTTAAAGATTTATAAATAACATTAATATTCCTTTTCTCAAAAAATTGTAACAATTTTTAGGAAACCTCAAAGACAAAATTGAAAACAACGATTTATGATATTAGTTGTTCAGATTGTAGTTAAACGTTTCTTGCGCAGACAAGAACGGCAATTATATCTGGGTTCAAGAAGCATATGGCTCACTTCAAGTATGGAAGATTACAAAAATAATTCGTTATCCAACTTTAAAAAATAAATCAGTTATAGAAAAGATTCTAGCAACAGTTAGTTGAAAGCATATCCATTCTATTGGATACTTTTGTAAATATTAAGATAGTTAAATGTGATAATAGTATTAATAAAGATCATTAAGAGGCATTAAAGGATCAGTAAACTGAAAGTTTACTCCTCTACGGTTTTCTAACTATAAACAAAAATAGTTAGAAGAAATTAGATTAATTTTAGTATTAGAAGCAATGGTGTCCTAAACCGGAATATATTATTTTTTTCACGTTACAGGATAACTAATCATGAAGAAAAATAGTGCGACTATTAGTAAACGATGTATGAAATATTTCTAACGCTTTACAGAACCTGAACAAAATTTGTCTATAACTAGAGATCATATATAATTTGAAAATTAGTACTAATCATCTAATCATGTAATTTTTACGAAACTTACGTAGAGTGATGCATGCATCTTCGATGTGAATGGAAAACTGGAGTCTTATATAAATAGCATAAACACAAAATATTGCTTAATCATCGAATATATTTTTGAACTAAAGAAGATCTTATTTATATAGTACATAAATTGCTGAAATTTTCATTATAATTTTTTAATTTAATAAGGGTTTAACTATCTTTATATAAATAACTCTTATATTTAATAAGAGTGTACCAGCCTTGTAAACAGTGGTCGATTTTGAAACGCTTTAAATTAACTAGGATTGTAATTATAAGTATGATATTAATTTTCGTAACTTGTAATGTAAAAACTGTTAATTAGACGTGCTGAGTTGGATGCCTCACCAGTGGTATCCAAGTGGCATTCAGTATGAGTTATAATGATCTATATTATATGTGATACATACAAAAGTCTGGATTAAATTCAGCATAAACATATCTCTAACGTTGTATCCATGAACGGTGCTAGGTGTGGCGAAAAGATGTTTTTATATAAAGAAAACGACTATTCGGCACCTAAATATGTAACATAACTAACGTTAACTTTAGTGGTTTTTAACGTTATTTAATGGATCCGTGTTAGCATTGTTACTATAAACGACTTCATCTATAGTTTTATCCTAGTTGTTCTAATGGCAGCTCATTCTTTAGCATCCAAATCTAAAACTTGGAGGACTTTGAGGGAACGGCTTACAGAAAACATCATTACGGCATTATCACTAAGAAATAGTAACATTTGATGTGTTTTATTGTAATGTAGTTAATATCAGATATTATCACAAGATACTGTCAGTATCAGAAGGTACTGTCTCATTACAGCTTGTCAAAAATAAAAAAAACTGTGAGATTCTCTCTGTATGCGTAGAAGAAAGAATGATGCAGCATCTAGAGAGAAAAGGATGCATTTTACGCGCGGCCAGATTGACCGCGATTGAGAGGTTTACCGCGTGCTTGTTATTTCCGTCACACCGAGGATTTCAGGAATCCGTTATCCCTCTCATAGGGAACGACGATTTTGCTTAAATACGGATGCCGCGAAGTTGTAGAGAAATTTAATATTAATCCGAAAAGAAGCAGGTCGAAGTTAGTCCGGGAAGGGGGAACTGAAGAAGGCCAGAAAAACTGAAGACTCGAAGATTAGAAGGACCGAAGATCCAGAGCTCAGAAGGACTGCTGATCCGAATATAGCAAGAAAACCAGAAGAATAAAAGTTCAGATTAGAAGAGTTCCGACATGAAATTAGCAGTTCACATCTACTACATTACTACTTCGGCGGGGTTCCGTCGCTTGAACCACGCTGTCCACTAGAAAATTACGAGAACGGACTTCCGTATACTCCGGACGGCAATCCAGCTGTCCATCGGATCGTTCGGGGTCCTCCGTCACGGATGTCACCGAAATCTGGGGTTGTGAACCGGGGGAGAAGTCTCCGACGCCTTGCCTATCTTCTCCTTACTAGGTGAGGGTTATTTAGTCACTCGCATTTCCGTTAATATTCAAATTATCGTGAACACTCATTATCGGTAAAAGATGGATTTATTTAATGCCACTATATCTGCACCGTTTTTTCACTGTGATACTCAATTATAATTCAATCCTTTTAGGTAATTTCTATCATAATAATAATTCACTACTCTAGTTTAGCGTAAGTTAGCTACTACATATCTTTGTTTTTTATTTCTATATAATTTTTTTATCGGGAACTTAATTCTCAGTATTCATCTATTTTACGTAAATGTAAATTAATATGTATTATGACGTTCTTGAGAGGAACTATGAACTCTCTGTTTATAGTGTATTGCATTTTGTAGACCAGGTTTGAGTGTCTATCCATACGGGGGCATTGACATATGTGGGGTCGACTGCAACGCTCAAAATTATTTTAACAGTTACTACAAGTGAAGTTCGTTCAGTAGGCTTTTATGCATTGGTGATGGTAAAACTTCGAATCAGGCTAGTTGCCTCTACCTAGGCATCTCAGAGCGAGTGGGTACGTGACAAAGCCATTACTAGAGACAGTATCTCACATTTAATACCTTTACTGAGGTGAATTGTACACAATCTACGGAAACAAGCCGCTTGCTAGGTGCGAGTTTGTGGTTGGACTTAGGTTTTTAATATCTCTCCAGTGGGGAAATTCACAGAGTGTTTGGCGAGAGGAGCTCCTCTTGGAATATTGCAGAGTTCTGCGTATGCCAGCCATTATTTAAACAAACGGAAGTTTCCGTTACAAATAGCAGAGTTCTCTTGCCAAGACCATTATTTCCACCTATCCAAGTTTGGGTAATAAATGTAAATTAATGTGGATCTTGAATTTCCTTTTTATTGCTTCCTTTACGTATTAAATCAAATAAAGTAAATTAGAGGTAAATTCATCTAAATAAAATCTTAATTTAATATTAACCAGGGCAGATCATAAATGAGAAACTTGAAACAAGTAATACATACCAAACATTATATAAATATTCTGAGGAATAAGAATTAAAAACACAACGTAGCAAGGTCAAATCTTTCCACTAAACAAAATCAGACGATCAGGTCAAATCTTCGAGCTTGTATGTCCATTCTCTTGGGGAGGGTGAACCAAGGGTAGCAGCGGTTCGCTGATATCATATTCTGTAGGTGTGATCAGTATAATCCCTGAGGGTGGAACGTTCTCATGAGAGGATGTTTTTATAGTTAGGGTTTCATAAAAGAACTATAAAAGTAAGAGAGTGTATGGGGTGTTTTAATAGACTAATCTGTGTTCCGTTTAAAAATATAATTTTATAATAATTATGCTCGCATGCACAATAAGCAGATGAAAACAATCTGAAATGATCTGCAATTAAACAATTTAAATTACTCTGATGTATTTTAAAGTCAATTTTGTAGCATATCTCATTTACCGGTTTATAAATTATTGAGTGCGTATGATGCGAATATTTAATTTTCAGTAAGGTAGTACTCCATATTATTTGAACCACTAGTTAGAGGTGCAATTATTTGGACTATACACGTTTAATACCTACGTTATACTTGTATGAAATCGCGAAAGTTAGTTCAAAAAGTGATGTTTATTTTCTTTTGTTCTTACAAATCTCTACCACGATTGCAAAGTAAGTAATTGAAAAGTCAAAGCTCACCCCACGGTTTGACGATAAACATCCAACAATTCTATTCGTCCTTAAAAAAATATTCGGGACCTTGATAAGGTACATGCGCTCTCACAAGGGAAAACAAAGTTTTAAGCGGCACCGCGACGTCCTGAAAGCAGTAATTTTGCGACCGCTGAAACCGTTGGCTACTATCCGGAGCAAACCACCTGTTGCCTAGTGTTGTGTATTCCGTGCAATTTCCAAATGCCACGCAGTTTATCTAATCTGTTGTAATCTGGTGTCTTCATTAAATTTTTGGTAAGTGTAACTGTTTTGTGAACATGTAATGATTGGCTTTCCGCCCAGTAATTATCGGTCGGAGATAAAGCGGTGTTAAGCAAATAAACGTGTTTTAATTAGTGATGTACTACTTACTTATCACTGCATATAGCGTCTGCTCTCATGTAATTAGTTTATAAAAATATACTGTATATAAAGGGGTGCCACTGCATAATATCTGCTGTAGTAACAAGAACTTTTTTCCTTCTTTAATATTCAAGATTAACATGTGCCATTAGCTTTAACTACGAATAAAATATAATATTTGGTATTTGTTTATAATACGAATAAAAATAAAGATAAAGTTATTTTAAAAATTATATCAAGTATTAAATGAATTTGATACCTTTTCAGTATTTGAGTATGTTAATAGTAGATGCTACATTTTCTGTTTAAAAAATGAAATCATAAGCAGGCATATTTGTACAAGTAAGAAATTGTATCATTAATTGTAACATTTCACGTCAAGAATATTTTCTTTAACCAAAGTGTTGGTACTCCTTCATAAAATATTTATGTATATATTTATGTATATATTTATGTATATAATTTTATAAAGAATAGATGGAAAAAATAAAAATAAATGGAAAAATGTACTAAACTTAAATAAAAATAACAATTTATTAAACATTAACTCAGTCTATCTAAAAATGTATGTTTTTAAATATAATTTATATTTCATATTGTTGATGGTACTTGATGTAATTTGACATTACTTCATATTTAAAGCATGAGAATCATACCGTAGTTGAATTGCCTATTATAAGTCCCAAATTGAGATGGATTCATTGCAAAATATCAACGAAAATTTAAATTGAATTAAGAAGTGCGTCTTAGGCTTTGAAAATCAATTCTATACTTTATTAATTAAATATAAAAATTATTATGTGGTTAAAATATATAACCGATTGTAGTTTTGAAAATATTTTTATCAATTTTTGGTTTTTAAATTTATTTACAATATTATAACATTAAGAAAAATTTGAATGTTAAAAAGAATAAATAAAGAGTATTGTCAGTTTGATTATGATTTACTTTATTTACAGTACTTGAGGATTTCAATTTTTCCTCAGAACTTTACTCACGAAAAACTTTATCTTTATATAAAAAAAATAAGAGAAAAAACTTTTTATTTAAATTTATAAATAATTATCTTATTTCCCCATTTTAGATCTGATCATGTTTAATGTTTCTATACATTCGCAACTAAGAGTACTAATACGTTTTAATTATGAAGTCCAAGGAACAATTGTTAATTAAGTTATTTCCATTGTTTAATATATGCAAGAATTATTATGGAGTGCTAAACATTTTAGCTATTTTTAATTGAAATTTTAGCGTTGTAGTATCATTACAACCAAAAAGTTATATATATATATATATATATATATATATATATATATATATATATATATATATATATATATATATATATATATATATATATATGCACATAAATAGTTACATGTAATCATATAGTGATATGTACCTTTTATTGTATTGTAACATGTAACCGTCTATTATCAGTTAATTAATTGAGTTACCAGTTGTATGATTTTAATAACGTTCGAAAAACAATGCGGACACCGGGCTATTTTATCGAGATAACGAGATAAAAATTTTAAATGTCACCAACGAATTGGTATTTTATGTACCATCAAGAAAAAATATAATGCGACTATAGATATATAATGAGAATGTTTTTTATGTTTATTTCATTTATCCATAATTACTTCGATATATTCATTTTAAAGAAAAATCATCCATTTCCTTTTGGAATATTTAACCATTTCTTTTAATCCATTTCGAATTGGCTTTTTCTATCGATTTTTTTTAGATGTTATTTTTCCTTTGTAGTTTTTATTTCACTTTATATAAAAAATCTTTAACAATTTAACTTGACTTGTCCACTTTAGCACTTAACCATCAGCCACCACTTTAATTTGGTTAATTAATATCCTACTAAATTTTCTGAGAATAATCAAAGCACAGTGTTGGTTTTGAAAGTTTTATGAATTAACATTTTTGCTTTGTTATTATAAGAAAAATATAATCCTGAAAAGAAGCTATAACCTTCGATGCGACTACAAAATCAGGAGACGAATTCTTTCAGTTAGAAAAGTACAATGTGTTTACCTCTGCAAGACCACAAACAAATTCCTTAAGAAGAAGAGAGTCTTTATTCTGGGGAGAAAGTTAAATTTGATCAAAATATCTATCAATATTTAACCAAAATAACATCACAAATTAATTCTCTTAGATTTTCTTTTGTGGGGTTACGATATAAATCAAATAGCAATCCATCACAGACATATTGTATACAGATACACGATAGCACTATGGCCATCGCACCTTCGTTGATACCGTCGTTTCATGCTGTGAAGTGGGTTTAGGACTGAATTGGCCTACAGGTCTTTGCCTTGTAATCTCATAAATTAGGACTGAATTGTTTAGAGATAAGCCTCTTTCGTCATAACGGAAATGAAAGCAAACAACAGCGAGTGGAAGAGCCTCCCTTAGTCCTGGCTCGATGAATCCCGCCGACTGAGACTCTTTGTGGTGTCTTTCTGTCTTCTATTATATTTTTCGCTGACTATCTACAAGCCCTGGGGACGTTACATCAAGGAAATCGATCATAGTTCGAAGTTCTGGGTGGTCAGGTTTGGCTCTTTGACGATGACGTATTCTGATTTTCATCTTCAGTGAAAGAGATTGAGCTGCTGTGCTGCTCATGTGTTTGGGAATGTTTCGGGGGACTATTCGCAGTAGTTTGTTCCGTGGCAGCGAGTACATATTGCGCTCGCGCCTTTGATTGACGACTATCCTTGTCAACTTACAGTACCTGGATTCCATTCCATATTAACTTGGCATTTGTGTAATTTATCCCGATGCACTTGTGACCTATCGTGGTCTGGATTTGCGAACCGATCGAATGATTTTCCGCATTCGTGGGTCTTGATTACCGAGGCCTTAACGAATGACCCTAGATTGCCATCTTAATTCAGAAGCGTGGTATCTACTTCTTCTTGCATCAACAGAAATCAACTTCGATATCGACAGAAATCCCAGCTACAGTGAAGAATGTTACACACAGAGACAATGACAATATACCTGTACTCAGAGAAAGGTTCCAAATTCCATCCATTGAGGCTAGGATCCGAGCATATAGTGGCATCCCCAAGACTAGGCCTAGTTCACATCTCCAAACCACAGACGAATGATATTATCGCAGACACCTCTATAGGAGAATACGATAGGTCATCCACGTCGAGCAACTAACCTGAATGTCCACTATATTAAACTGTTTTCTGTCTTTATAGGTTTCGAATCTGGCTTTATTTTTCCATACAAACTACTGTTAGCTTGCAGAGCTCTTTCCTGAAACCTTTTTCTCGGCTGGTTCTCTGTTAATTTTCAGTTGTCACGGCGTTTCCCTTAGCGCCTTTATGAAGCGGTGACCTAGGGCAGAACATGTTCCTCTCCATCTCAATGAAAATTCTTGATAATGTGCTCTACTACATGTGCTGCTACTTGAAAATACGGTCTCTTCCTCTGAGATAGGAGTTCCATCCTTGGACTCCCAGTCCAGGGAACTTGCCACGTTCGATGTACTGTATGCTACACTCCGCGACACGATCTCTCTGATTTTCCGTAATTCTCCTTCGTAATGAGTTAGGACTAAAGTGCTACATCAATATGCAGGGTGGAAACCACTAGATTAAAATTATGTTTGATGTTATTAGTAGTATAGCAAAGGGGCTATCAGACCACCCTCGGATTTGTCCGTGGACATTTGATGCGGATGGCATGTGGTCATTGTTGATTTGAAGGACTCTTGGCGCAGGTATAAAACAGGTCTGTACAGGTATAAAACAGGTGTGTATCGGTTTAAAACAGGTATGGTAACCTGTTTAATGACGTCATGTTTTTTTCCTAATACCACCATAGTATTAGGAAACAACAACATTCTCAAAAAGTTAACGTTTGGGCGGGCATCATCGGCATCAATAATTTTATTGAATGAAATTTAACAGCTCAAAATATTTAAATCTCATAAGAGATTGAGGTGTTTCTCTTCTGTTAAAATTATATTCAAATGCATTAGATCCGACCCTATCGATTGAAACTATTTGATTTCAACAAAACGGAATAGTATTCCATTATGTCCTACGTTTAAGAATGTACTTAAATTAAACCTTTCCTAATAAAAGTTTGTCTCATTCTTTTTATTTTTAGGTACGCCTGCTTTCCTTATGTATCGATAGCAGTGCATGCATATAAACTAAATCATTGTGCATAAACATAACTGAAGATAAATTTCCTTCCAATGGGAAGAAGGGCGAAATTATTTCATAAATTATTCCATTTCTTCACAAGAAGTAAATTGATTAAGAAAACAAAACGAAAATCCTGAGGATTCTGAAATAAATAAAGATATCTGAAAATGTGCTGTGAGTATATCGTTATTAACGATCGATTTATGTATGCAAAACTTGACAGAATAATGATTGATGTAACTGATAGGGCAGTCGCTTTAAACCCCATTTTAAAAATGAAAACTAATTATCATTCAGTAAGTAATCAGAACAAAAATCATTGCATACTTAATCCAGTAATTGTAAGAAATAATATACAATTGAGCTAGGCTACTAGATTTTATTGTAATATAGATTTAGTATTAAATTTCATTAATCTTAATCTGACATTTGATGTTATTTGTAAATTGATGTCCTTTTGTAAAATTATACTAAAGTAATATTACTATTACCTACATATATTACTAATATCTGCCCTTGTTTGTTTTTTATTATGAATTATACAATTGAAAACAGTACATTAAAGAATGTAATCTAAGTAACTAGTGCATTAAGTCGCTTCGCTTAAATATATAAATATCAGGCAACAGTACAAATAAACACCGTTATTTTTCAATATTTTGTGGATAATCATTTTTATAATATATCAATATTAAAATTACGATTCCATTTTCAATGTAATTTTAATATTGATATATTAATTTAACCTTAACACTGATATCTCAATAATTCACTACAACAATTGAAAAAAACGTTATATTTTTCCACATACAAAATTCTATAAATTAGGGTACGCAATTACTTATTCCACAAAAGTGTCTTTAGATGAAGTGTTTTTTAGACTAGCATTACATTTTCTACTCTATTACAACATTCCCATTTTCTAGATTAAAATTAATTGATAGTCTAACAAATTTACATATAGTTGTGACAATTATTATTCGATATGTTTACTTGACTTAATGTTGTTTATTTATAAATATGTTTGTCTTATTATAGTATAATTTGTACTGTAAGTGTAAAGTTTCAGTTTGTATTATAACTGAGTTGCGAAGTTGTAACCTAGTTATTTTAACTATATTGTCTGTTATTTATTTTTCCAATAGTAGGATTTCTGTGTTTACCTTGTTCAAAAACAAGAAATAATAATGAGTATTCATGCTACAAAATAATAAAAGGAAAGGAATAATAAAAGACTACAATAAACTTTAAACATACATATGTACATTGAAATTCAAAAAATATATCTCTGTTGATATATCTCTCAAGCTATAGTGAAATCATATTGAATTGGCATTCTCCGCTGTAATCGAATGAAACCGTATAAAAATTATTCAAAGGAAAACAAAATCATTTCTGATAATAATAATTCTTCGTGCAGAAATGTTATGGCCGATGTATGAACATAACGCTATCAACATTGCATGAAGACTCGTCCTATAAGAATATAAATTTTGGTGGAAATCGAGAGTACAAAATTTTTAGGGAGGTACACTTGACGAATTTTGCCCCATATGGTGAAATTTTGTAGTTTCTCTTTGTTTCTAATAGTGTCCACAAGAAAATTGTCTCGTCTAATTTTTTTACGAAGGCCTGAGAATTGCATATCGCAATTTCATCCTCATCGGGTAACGTCAGAGTACGTTTGGAGTCATTGAGTACAGTGTACTCAATCCCTATTCGCGATGTTCTCTTGACGAATAAATTAGACGGGGCAGTTCTCTTGTAGAATTGGAATCCCTCCCGAGGTTTTCGTGTATACATATGTTCGGCAGAGACTCTATGCTGAGTGGGGTCTTGATATATACCAAGACCCCACTGACTGATATCCCTAGAAACATAGTTTGCTTTGCCATTTAGCAGGTGATGAAGCCATAATTCTGTCTTGTGTATACTATGTATCTACATTAAAATTTTCGTTTAGTTGTGTTTACATTTTATTGTAAATCTTGTACTCCTACATAAATATTATCCTGGAATATTTTAAACTTCTAAATAATATCTATATCTTCTATTTTTATTACTTAGTTTAACACAAATCTCATTTAATCGTCCAATAACCTTTAAATTAACTTCAAATCCAAGTATGGCTATAAAAATGGGGAATCAATGTCAACGAAACCTGCATATAGGTATTACCTGCACTTTGAACAGAGTAACTTGCCCACCTGTAGAGTGGAATGGACAACTTACTGAAACCAACAACGTCAAGTACCTTGGTATGCATCTTGACAGGAGGCTGACGTAGAATATATATATATATATATATATATATATATATATATATATATATATATATATATATATATATATATATATATATATATATATATATATATATATATAATTACTAAAAGAGCTCATAGTCTTAAACTCAGACAAACATACTGTCATAATACAAGGCCTTCAATGATATAGAGGTAGGAAGATATATATTATTCGCTTTAATTATATTATTTAGTAATTAGAATTTGGATATTGATAAGATTCTCCAATATTTCTCAAGCATTGGTTTTGGGTAATTCAGGGTAATTCATATCTGCAGCTATTAAATGTCCTATAAGACCGAGCATTAGACACATTCGGCATAGTTCCCTCAAATGCAAGCAATTATGAATTAATTTTCGGAGTTAATTATGCTGTTTACCTCAAAACTGCCACTGTGTCTTCTATTGATCAGAAGCATAATTAACTTATTAATTAAATAATTGAATATTACCTATACTTCAGGGAATTATATCAAGAGCGTCGCATTATATTTTTTCTTGATGGTACATAAAATACCAATTCGTTGGTGACATTTAAAATTTTTATCTCGTTATCTCGATAAAATAGCCCGGTGTCCGCATTGTTTTTCGAACGTTATTAAAATCATACAACTGGTAACTCAATTAATTAACTGATAATAGACGGTTACATGTTACAATACAATATATATATATATATATATATATATATATATATATATATATATATATATATATATATATATGCACATAAATAGTTACATGTAATCATATAGTGATATGTACCTTTTATTGTATTGTAACATGTAACCGTCTATTATCAGTTAATTAATTGAGTTACCAGTTGTATGATTTTAATAACGTTCGAAAAACAATGCGGACACCGGGCTATTTTATCGAAATAACGAGATAAAAATTTTAAATGTCACCAACGAATTGGTATTTTATGTACCATCAAGAAAAAATATAATGCGACGCTCTTGATATAATTCCCTGAAGTATAGGTAATATTCAATTATTTAATTAATAAGTTAATTATGCTTCTGATCAATAGAAGACACAGTGGCAGTTTTGAGGTAAACAGCATAATTAACTCCGAAAATTAATTCATAATTGCTTGCATTTCAGGGAACTATGCCGAAAGTGTCTAATGCTCGGTCTTATAGGACATTTAATAGCTGCAGATATGAATTACCCTGAATTACCCAAAACCAATGCTTGAGAAATATTGGAGAATCTTATCAATATCCAAATTCTAATTACTAAATAATATAATTAAAGCGAATAATATATATCTTCCTACCTCTATATCATTGAAGGCCTTGTATTATGACAGTATGTTTGTCTGAGTTTAAGACTATGAGCTCTTTTAGTAATTATATATATATATATATATATATATATATATATATATATATATATATATATATATATATATATATATATATATATATATATATATATTCTACGTCAGCCTCCTGTCAAGATGCATACCAAGGTACTTGACGTTGTTGGTTTCAGTAAGTTGTCCATTCCACTCTACAGGTGGGCAAGTTACTCTGTTCAAAGTGCAGGTAATACCTATATGCAGGTTTCGTTGACATTGATTCCCCATTTTTATAGCCATACTTGGATTTGAAGTTAATTTAAAGGTTATTGGACGATTAAATGAGATTTGTGTTAAACTAAGTAATAAAAATAGAAGATATAGATATTATTTAGAAGTTTAAAATATTCCAGGATAATATTTATGTAGGAGTACAAGATTTACAATAAAATGTAAACACAACTAAACGAAAATTTTAATGTAGATACATAGTATACACAAGACAGAATTATGGCTTCATCACCTGCTAAATGGCAAAGCAAA
This sequence comes from Rosalia funebris, assembly GCA_037954035.1. Taxonomy (NCBI): domain Eukaryota; kingdom Metazoa; phylum Arthropoda; class Insecta; order Coleoptera; family Cerambycidae; genus Rosalia; species Rosalia funebris. The sequence goes on along the minus strand of JAZFAV010000026.1, from coordinate 17,189,048 downwards.
CTATGTTTCTAGGGATATCAGTCAGTGGGGTCTTGGTATATATCAAGACCCCACTCAGCATAGAGTCTCTGCCGAACATATGTATACACGAAAACCTCGGGAGGGATTCCAATTCTACAAGAGAACTGCCCCGTCTAATTTATTCGTCAAGAGAACATCGCGAATAGGGATTGAGTACACTGTACTCAATGACTCCAAACGTACTCTGACGTTACCCGATGAGGATGAAATTGCGATATGCAATTCTCAGGCCTTCGTAAAAAAATTAGACGAGACAATTTTCTTGTGGACACTATTAGAAACAAAGAGAAACTACAAAATTTCACCATATGGGGCAAAATTCGTCAAGTGTACCTCCCTAAAAATTTTGTACTCTCGATTTCCACCAAAATTTATATTCTTATAGGACGAGTCTTCATGCAATGTTGATAGCGTTATGTTCATACATCGGCCATAACATTTCTGCACGAAGAATTATTATTATCAGAAATGATTTTGTTTTCCTTTGAATAATTTTTATACGGTTTCATTCGATTACAGCGGAGAATGCCAATTCAATATGATTTCACTATAGCTTGAGAGATATATCAACAGAGATATATTTTTTGAATTTCAATGTACATATGTATGTTTAAAGTTTATTGTAGTCTTTTATTATTCCTTTCCTTTTATTATTTTGTAGCATGAATACTCATTATTATTTCTTGTTTTTGAACAAGGTAAACACAGAAATCCTACTATTGGAAAAATAAATAACAGACAATATAGTTAAAATAACTAGGTTACAACTTCGCAACTCAGTTATAATACAAACTGAAACTTTACACTTACAGTACAAATTATACTATAATAAGACAAACATATTTATAAATAAACAACATTAAGTCAAGTAAACATATCGAATAATAATTGTCACAACTATATGTAAATTTGTTAGACTATCAATTAATTTTAATCTAGAAAATGGGAATGTTGTAATAGAGTAGAAAATGTAATGCTAGTCTAAAAAACACTTCATCTAAAGACACTTTTGTGGAATAAGAAATTGCGTACCCTAATTTATAGAATTTTGTATGTGGAAAAATATAACGTTTTTTTCAATTGTTGTAGTGAATTATTGAGATATCAGTGTTAAGGTTAAATTAATATATCAATATTAAAATTACATTGAAAATGGAATCGTAATTTTAATATTGATATATTATAAAAATGATTATCCACAAAATATTGAAAAATAACGGTGTTTATTTGTACTGTTGCCTGATATTTATATATTTAAGCGAAGCGACTTAATGCACTAGTTACTTAGATTACATTCTTTAATGTACTGTTTTCAATTGTATAATTCATAATAAAAAACAAACAAGGGCAGATATTAGTAATATATGTAGGTAATAGTAATATTACTTTAGTATAATTTTACAAAAGGACATCAATTTACAAATAACATCAAATGTCAGATTAAGATTAATGAAATTTAATACTAAATCTATATTACAATAAAATCTAGTAGCCTAGCTCAATTGTATATTATTTCTTACAATTACTGGATTAAGTATGCAATGATTTTTGTTCTGATTACTTACTGAATGATAATTAGTTTTCATTTTTAAAATGGGGTTTAAAGCGACTGCCCTATCAGTTACATCAATCATTATTCTGTCAAGTTTTGCATACATAAATCGATCGTTAATAACGATATACTCACAGCACATTTTCAGATATCTTTATTTATTTCAGAATCCTCAGGATTTTCGTTTTGTTTTCTTAATCAATTTACTTCTTGTGAAGAAATGGAATAATTTATGAAATAATTTCGCCCTTCTTCCCATTGGAAGGAAATTTATCTTCAGTTATGTTTATGCACAATGATTTAGTTTATATGCATGCACTGCTATCGATACATAAGGAAAGCAGGCGTACCTAAAAATAAAAAGAATGAGACAAACTTTTATTAGGAAAGGTTTAATTTAAGTACATTCTTAAACGTAGGACATAATGGAATACTATTCCGTTTTGTTGAAATCAAATAGTTTCAATCGATAGGGTCGGATCTAATGCATTTGAATATAATTTTAACAGAAGAGAAACACCTCAATCTCTTATGAGATTTAAATATTTTGAGCTGTTAAATTTCATTCAATAAAATTATTGATGCCGATGATGCCCGCCCAAACGTTAACTTTTTGAGAATGTTGTTGTTTCCTAATACTATGGTGGTATTAGGAAAAAAACATGACGTCATTAAACAGGTTACCATACCTGTTTTAAACCGATACACACCTGTTTTATACCTGTACAGACCTGTTTTATACCTGCGCCAAGAGTCCTTCAAATCAACAATGACCACATGCCATCCGCATCAAATGTCCACGGACAAATCCGAGGGTGGTCTGATAGCCCCTTTGCTATACTACTAATAACATCAAACATAATTTTAATCTAGTGGTTTCCACCCTGCATATTGATGTAGCACTTTAGTCCTAACTCATTACGAAGGAGAATTACGGAAAATCAGAGAGATCGTGTCGCGGAGTGTAGCATACAGTACATCGAACGTGGCAAGTTCCCTGGACTGGGAGTCCAAGGATGGAACTCCTATCTCAGAGGAAGAGACCGTATTTTCAAGTAGCAGCACATGTAGTAGAGCACATTATCAAGAATTTTCATTGAGATGGAGAGGAACATGTTCTGCCCTAGGTCACCGCTTCATAAAGGCGCTAAGGGAAACGCCGTGACAACTGAAAATTAACAGAGAACCAGCCGAGAAAAAGGTTTCAGGAAAGAGCTCTGCAAGCTAACAGTAGTTTGTATGGAAAAATAAAGCCAGATTCGAAACCTATAAAGACAGAAAACAGTTTAATATAGTGGACATTCAGGTTAGTTGCTCGACGTGGATGACCTATCGTATTCTCCTATAGAGGTGTCTGCGATAATATCATTCGTCTGTGGTTTGGAGATGTGAACTAGGCCTAGTCTTGGGGATGCCACTATATGCTCGGATCCTAGCCTCAATGGATGGAATTTGGAACCTTTCTCTGAGTACAGGTATATTGTCATTGTCTCTGTGTGTAACATTCTTCACTGTAGCTGGGATTTCTGTCGATATCGAAGTTGATTTCTGTTGATGCAAGAAGAAGTAGATACCACGCTTCTGAATTAAGATGGCAATCTAGGGTCATTCGTTAAGGCCTCGGTAATCAAGACCCACGAATGCGGAAAATCATTCGATCGGTTCGCAAATCCAGACCACGATAGGTCACAAGTGCATCGGGATAAATTACACAAATGCCAAGTTAATATGGAATGGAATCCAGGTACTGTAAGTTGACAAGGATAGTCGTCAATCAAAGGCGCGAGCGCAATATGTACTCGCTGCCACGGAACAAACTACTGCGAATAGTCCCCCGAAACATTCCCAAACACATGAGCAGCACAGCAGCTCAATCTCTTTCACTGAAGATGAAAATCAGAATACGTCATCGTCAAAGAGCCAAACCTGACCACCCAGAACTTCGAACTATGATCGATTTCCTTGATGTAACGTCCCCAGGGCTTGTAGATAGTCAGCGAAAAATATAATAGAAGACAGAAAGACACCACAAAGAGTCTCAGTCGGCGGGATTCATCGAGCCAGGACTAAGGGAGGCTCTTCCACTCGCTGTTGTTTGCTTTCATTTCCGTTATGACGAAAGAGGCTTATCTCTAAACAATTCAGTCCTAATTTATGAGATTACAAGGCAAAGACCTGTAGGCCAATTCAGTCCTAAACCCACTTCACAGCATGAAACGACGGTATCAACGAAGGTGCGATGGCCATAGTGCTATCGTGTATCTGTATACAATATGTCTGTGATGGATTGCTATTTGATTTATATCGTAACCCCACAAAAGAAAATCTAAGAGAATTAATTTGTGATGTTATTTTGGTTAAATATTGATAGATATTTTGATCAAATTTAACTTTCTCCCCAGAATAAAGTTGTGTTTACTTTATTTATATTGTTGCCAAAAACACCCTCTATCTTATAAGAGGTAAGCCAAAAACCCTTAATATTAATAACTATAATATAACGGAATTAAGGAAAACATCAAGGAATTAATTTTTGTGAAAAAGGGGATCGTAATTTAAAATATACTATGACCTCACAATTGAATAAAAATCTTAAAACAAGAATTATACGTTAGTCAATGTTGGTATTGTTAACAAATAAGGCTGTCTCAGAATTCTCAAAAAATCATTTAATATCAATATTATCAATATTGTGCGAAACTTTACCAGTACGTTTATAAAAATAGTTATAAAATGATCTTTACAACTATTTTGTCACATAAAAACGTTATTTGTAATATGGTTTTCGATGTCAGTTTCTTAATCAGTAAGATTGATATACTAAGGATAATCGACTTTTCTGCGTGACTGGTATTATTCTTAATACATTTATTAAAAAATATAATTCTTAATATTGTAAAATATTATCAAATCAAGTTATAATTTGATTTTATTAACATTTCTGTTTTCTTTAATTTCAGGATAAAGTTCTGTTCTGCTTTCTGAGAGTGTTGCACATGTACGCGTATGCATTCTTATTTCGTGTTGGTTATCTTTAAAAATGATTAAAGTGCGAGTTATTTTTTCACCACGTAAAGAAAACGCTAAAAATATTCGCTATATAACGTATAGTAGTCATCGATTCCTAACAGGTGGAAACGATATGCCGTCGACGAATAGAAGGGATCGCAAATATGCAAATAATTTGATGGAATTAATCGTAGACTAAGCAATGAATCAACTCATTGATGATTTATGCGAAAAGTTGACGGAAGTATTTTGCGAAAAATGGGAATTTTACAATTTTCAATCCAGAGAGAATGTTCATGTTGGATACTAAAAGTGGTAATATTTGGTGGTAAACCAAATATTGTATTTTCATATCATTCCTTGCCGATACACTAGACACAAAAATTAAGGGATATAAAAAAATACAAAATTTTTAGGTGATTTTCAAAGGGCTGTAACTTTTAGAAAAATAGTCGCAGAGCAATTTTAACAAAAGCAAATTAAAGCTCCAGGCTAAAAATTTGACTTCGAAATTTTTTACCATCAGCAGTTCTTGAGTAATCGTAAGAAAACCATTGGAAAAGCATTCCTCCAAATTTTTGCTTACCTTTCAAAAGGTTCACGGACTACAATACATTTTTTTCAGTGATTTCATCATAAAGCTTTTTTAGATATTTTTATCTTCTTTAATTTGAGCCATCTAAAAGGCTTGTATGATGTTTTCCGCTAAGTTATTGTCGTTAAAAACAACAAATTTGCTTTAGACTTTTTTTTTTAATTTTTGTTTCTTTTTTTACATTAATTGACATTCTTTGATAAACAAAATATGGATTATTGCTAAAAACATTTTCAACCACAAAATATTAATGAAAAATTCATCCTTAAATTGATTTTTAACAACAAATTGATTTTTAAACGACAAATTCAATCATTCCGAATACAATGAAAAAAATTGCAGCGCTTTGAAACCTTCAGGTTTCCTTTAGGATACTTGAATAGATATAGTCAACATCCTTAATTCATTATTTTCAGAGTTATGCCAAGTTAAACGAATATCTCTAAATACACAATTTTTTTTATCTTCTTTTCAATCAACATTCTCGCACTTAAATTTTTTTTATCAAAAACCAATAACTATCACTTGTAAAAAATACTTTGCAGTTTTAGAAAATTAATGAAATTTTTTGTACGATCATTATTTCCCGAGTAATTAATTACCAAATCAATAACTGACGTTTTAGCTTTGAACGACGATAACTCAGCGAGAAATCATCGTACAAGGCTTTTAGACCGCTCAAATTAAAGAGAATAAAACACCTAAAAAACGTTTATGTTGAAATCACTGAAAATATTTATTGAAGTCCATTTTGTGACCTTTTGAAGGGCAAGCAAAAATATGGATTTCTTTTCCTGTGGTTCTCTTATAATTACTTAAAAACTGCTTATAGTAAAAATTTGTTATGATCAACTCAGATCTGAACTCAAGATTTGAAAACTAGAAACTTGGAATTTTTATTTGCTTTTCTTAAAAGTGCTCGGTGACTATTTTTATCTAACAGTGCTTTGAAAATCATTTAAAAATTTAGGATTTTTTTTACATCCCTTAATTTTTGTGCCTAGTTTATATTGTATATATGTGTACTTAATCTGATTAAAAAATAAAATTAACCTTTATTTAGAAATCTGAGAGAAGACACAATCAGGAATTTGATCAAACCTTAAAATGATCCAAGTTTCTCAAGTATATATTATTAATACTTTCAATACTTCTCTGGAATGTACCCAATGGTAAATTAATTATAGAGATAATATTACTCTTGATAACTAGAGGACATGGCCACTTTGAAACAAAGAGCATAATTAACTTTAAAATACATTCAGTGTTGCTTCTGTTTCCTCGAATATATCGAAAGTGCCTTACTAACTTTTTTCTCGGCGGAACAAAAATAGATAATAATCGATTCATTCGCCTAGTATAAATAATGGAGATTAAAAATGGTATTTATTATTGGACGAGAAAAGATATGTATAAAAGACTAGTTCAATAGACACTAGAATATTCTAGTTCTTTAACTTTGTTAGAGAAAAAAATATTAAACCTTTCTATTCTTTTCTAGTAACACTCATGTCCCCTATAGTTTAATTATGCTTTTGATTTTATTTATTTAAACCCAGTGCTCTTTTGTTCAAAATTTTTAGTTCTCGTTTACTCGTAGATAAATAATATTAATTTTAAACTAATCTGATAAGACTCACCTTCCTAGAATTAACAACTAATTACATTATTCATCGAATTGACTTAATAGATTATGCAGCAATAATTAAATGGCTAACATTTATTTATTAAAATGTAAAATAACCTCGATTGTGGCAGTTCTTGTAGTTCAGGAAGAAATATAAATTATATTAGTTTATTAATCAACTTAAGATAAATTACTGAAACTGATCAACAATTCTGTTATCTGTTTAATTAATTAAATTAAAACATTAATTTCTATTATAAAATTCAGTTAATTTCTTCTTATGCATGAAAATGGACAGAATATTCGACTCAAGGCACTAATATTTGTGAGAGAATGAAATATATATATATATATATATATATATATATATATATTATTTTTTTATGATACAGTGTGACTATTTAATATTACGAGAAATTTCGAGGACATACTTTCGAATAAAAATAAGAAAGAAAAACTTTCTATGAGCATGTATTTGGAAACGCTTCATACCTGAGGTATAGGGCATTATTTTTCATTATTTCTAATAATTAATTTATCAGAAGTCATTTATCCGATTTTATGGAAAATTGACAGCTTTATTTCTGATAATAGGATCCATTTGGTGTGTACTTATTTAATTCAGGGGCGATTTAGGTGCAGGCAGTTTACTTAATATTGAGAAAATATTGGGTATATAACTACTTTCTTAAGTCTAATATATTTTTTTCGACTCGGGTATTGAAATACTAGGGAAATATTCTCTGTTATTATTTGATCTTTTGTTAAAGAATCACCTTGAATATAAATATAAGTCATAACCGAACCCTTGACATCCACGTGGACACCTAAACACGTCCAGCTGATTAATGTGGGAACCGAACATACGACCAGATTGTGAGTAGCTCGAGCAGGCTCCATTACCCCAATCCAGAGAACGTGGGGATTTTCTGAGAGGTAGGTATCGAATGATTTACTCCCATAAGATCTAAACCAAGTCAAGTGGTCATGTGAAAATAATCTCAATCAATTCTTGTTACCATTCGGAATTGAACCCGGGAATTCCGACGTTGAACGGTCGGAGTGCTGGTCACTACACCACTTGAGGGACTATCATATATAGATAACTATCTATAACTAGATATGACTAGATGGATTATCATAGATTGATCATAATATTGATACATTAATATAAACTCAACAATAATACTTCAACAAATCGTTACAAGAATTGCAACAAATACCAGGATGCCCAAGGAATACCTAATGTAATAGTACCATGGTACAGTTATGTAGTTTAATGTAGTTTTCTATCAAATATTGTAGTAGATAATTCATTTTTACAGTAGAACTAATTTTTTACAACTATCCAAATATATCGAGGCAGTAATAAGATAATATTGAATTACAATTTTTGACGCTGCAACGAAAGGATATTAAAAGACTCTCTTCTTCTTAAGGAATTTGTTTGTGGTCTTGCAGAGGTAAACACATTGTACTTTTCTAACTGAAAGAATTCGTCTCCTGATTTTGTAGTCGCATCGAAGGTTATAGCTTCTTTTCAGGATTATATTTTTCTTATAATAACAAAGCAAAAATGTTAATTCATAAAACTTTCAAAACCAACACTGTGCTTTGATTATTCTCAGAAAATTTAGTAGGATATTAATTAACCAAATTAAAGTGGTGGCTGATGGTTAAGTGCTAAAGTGGACAAGTCAAGTTAAATTGTTAAAGATTTTTTATATAAAGTGAAATAAAAACTACAAAGGAAAAATAACATCTAAAAAAAATCGATAGAAAAAGCCAATTCGAAATGGATTAAAAGAAATGGTTAAATATTCCAAAAGGAAATGGATGATTTTTCTTTAAAATGAATATATCGAAGTAATTATGGATAAATGAAATAAACATAAAAAACATTCATCAATATTATTAGATAACTTGTAACTCAACTGGGATATCATTGTTAAAATTATATCTGATGTTATGCGAACATTTATGTGAACTATTCATTTTGCTTCGCCAATTGCTTACAGTTATGTCCAAGAAACTACATACTAATACTTTAAACACAGTGGTTTATAGATATTGTCCTTAATCTGAGGTTTCTAGCTGGAGTCATTAAAACTAAATAAAAACAAAACAAATTGGTCGAATACGTGTCATATTATTTTTATTTGTAATGAACGAAACGGCAAAATTAGAAATAAGCTAAATGAGATGGGGAGAAATATCTAGGTCGCGTCACGTTTGAATCAAATTTATAACATTCATTTGTAGACCCTCGAAATTAATGGAAAGAGTGTTGGGGTCAAACATTAATACAGAATGCTGAGAAGAATTAATAGTAATGGTATTAGTGCATAATCATTATCAATATATCAATATCAAATAATCAAGCATGATTTGCTAATGATGTGCTGTAGTATTTATATACCGTCATTACCGTCAATACTTTTGACAGATAATTACATTAATGATAATTTAAAATCATAAATATATACCCTTATATTAATATTTTTGATGATAGTTATTTATGTGTTATGTTGCTTATTTTGCAAGATGGAAAACTAGAAGAACTTGATTACGGTTATTTATTTAAATGTTATTGAAAAGATGTATCGTGCGTTCGCGGAGAGAGTGTCTCATTTGTCACCAATGATAAAAAAAAAATCAACAAACAGAATCGAACATTATACAGTTTGGAAAAATGGATATTAACATAAATCAAATAGAAATAAAGAAAAATGGTAACAAAGCGAACACCTGAAAAAAATTATAAACCACTTAAGACTTTAAATTTTACAAGCACAACTAAACTAATAAACTAAACTTGGTTCAAACTAGAAACATATTAAGAATCTCGAGTTCGGTCATCTCATACGTGCTTTTTCATTGCTCACGTTTTAGTTGGCGGCATTCTGTTCTTACTACTCCCTCCAGTACTGTTTGATTCGGAGTAGCATATATTTGGTTTTTGATAGCTTTTTGATTCACATAAAATAGTTACGTAAAGTCTGTGATATCCTATTATTTTATTTTATATTGGATATATTTCGATCAACATCCTGAGTAGAATGAGCCAGAACATCATACAGACCTACAAATTTTGATATTTTGAAAGTTGATTTCGGTTTGATAAGTGATAAGTGAGTTATTTACTGATTCGTGAAAGTAGTTCAGATGAGCACTCAGAAAATGAATTTTTGCTCATATTACAACCAAGTTGCTTAAACTTATCCAGCATTTTGTTGACAATTTCCTCATACTGCGGAAGTTTATAATTTCCTAAAAAAATTTCTGTTACATTTTTAAAGCATATCCAAGACTCTTTTTCAATTTCTGATATTGTTTCTTCAAATTGTTGGTCCTGCATTAATTTTCTTATTTGTGGTCCTACGAAAATGTCTTCTCTTAATTTTGCTTCAGAAAGAGTTGGAATGCCACATTCCAGATTTGAAAATAAAAATGGAGGAAAAAATATTGCTTATTAAACGAAATGTTCAATAGTTATAAAAATACAAAATAAAATCATTATATATTCAACTGTTAACTAGATATCACATCGATTCAGACCTAACCTAACCACTCTCATACAGACTCAAACCTTTACCCGTGCAGTAGGTATAGACCCTTTTACCGGGTGTGCTTGGAAAGTGTGCACATGTATCGCTTTACACCGACCAAAGTGACTTCACCGATTGATGATCAAAGTTTTACGCACTTTTACTAACAAAGCAGGCAAGAGTATACATTTTCCGGCAAATGTGTACATTTTCCGTTATACGTACTCTTGCCATAACATACACAATGCCATTTTCAAGCCAGTCTGGACATATAGACTGCAGCTCTGGGGTACAGCGTCAAAATCGAATATATCCATCATCGAGAGGTACAAATCAAAGGGATTACGTGTAATAACGAACGTTCCATGGTTTATGACAAACAGGGAAATATACAATCTGGAGGTGTCGACAGTAACCGAAGTGATTGTTGAGTATAGTGTAAAGTATATGCGAAGAATAGAAAGCCACTCGAAAGTATTTGTAATAAATCTATTGGACAACAAATTGAGCGATTAAAACGAAATACTCCACTGAATTTACCGTACAATTAATAAGCGAAACCTGAATGAACCTTGTGATATGTAAAATAGGTATCTTTAATGTAAACCATATGGGGATATATGTCGTTGAAGACAACCCTCTCATTTTACCTGTTAGCAAATATGCCTATTGTTATGCTGTAACAGTTTGTATAGTAAACCAAAAAAAAAAAAAAAAAAGAAAAGTAAACTGAATATTTACGTCATTACGTTAACTAGCCATGAGTGGAAATAATTATTATAAGATATTAGGTATTAGAAGGAGTCGCGTAGTAAAATGAAACAAATACTTCCTGCACTGCTCACTGACACTATTCATGTCATGGACAAATAGTCAAGTTGAGTGAGTTTATTAGTGAACAGTGCATGAAGCCGAAAATATTCGTAACGGTTTACTAAATCTGAACACAATTTTGGTATAATTAGAAATTAGTGGTAGGTTAACAACTAGTTTTAATCGTCTCCCGATTATGTCAACTTGGTTACCGTAACGCACATCAAGAAACGTGTAATTTTTCAGTGTTCATGGAAAATTATTCTCCTATTGTTTCTTTATAAAATCCTAGTCTATTTTGTTAACATTCTAGTATTCCTTCAAAATTTTAAATTCATTATATAAAATTTAATATATGAAATTTTGGTATTTATGTATATGTTGGCGTCACGTCTTCTATTATATTTCTTTGAGATTTTGTGTTCTATACACAACAAGTAGACATGTTTGTTTCTTTTAACTAAATATTAGATGTAAAATAAAATTTATATTTAATATTAGGTAAGCCCAAAACAAACTTTTTAAAACAGGAAAGCTGGAAATGAATTAGAATTAAATTCTCTATAAGAAAATGAAAAAAAAAACAGTGGGGCATTATTGTGAAAACTTACATACTTTTTGCACACTCTGTAACTGGTTTAGTAAAAATGGCATTTTCTACGTAAGGGCCAAAGATTAGTTTAAGAATTTAAAAGGAAAGCTAATAAAATTAAGCTTAAAATAACCACTAGAAACTAAATGTGCAGAATATGTGTTTCGTGCGACAGTTTTACTTTTTTCAATTTTTCTCAAATAGTTCACCATCGTGTGGACTATTTGAGAAATCAATAGATGTCGTCCGGTAAACGTCCCTAATCAGAACCAGTCAAAACCCGATCGACCCGATACGATTTAATTGAGTGATCGTGCTAACAAAAACAATTTCTCAAATTTACCAAGCGCACCGTTGTGCTCTCTCATGACCCATGAACATGGTAGAGTGTGCTCTATCCACCTCAGAATCAATGGGTATCGTCTGGGAGACGTCCCTGATCAGAATCAGTCAAAACCCGATCGATTCGACATTATTTAGTTGAGTTATCGTACTAACAAAATAAATTTCTTAAATAGTCCGCCACTGCTCTTTCTCATGACCCATGGACAGGGTGGGGTGTATCCTATCTACCTAAAAATCAATAGGTGTCGTTTAGGAGACGTCCCCGATCAGAATCAGTCAAAACCCGATCGATCCGACACGATTTAATTGAATTATCGTGCTAACAAGAATAAATGCCGCCAATAATGACGACAACGACAACGACAACGACAACGACAACGACAACGACAACGACAACGACAACGACAACGACAACGACAACGACAACGACAACGACAACGACAACGACAACGACAACGACAACGACAACGACAACGACAACGACAACGACAACGACAACGACAACGACAACGACAACGACAACGACAACGACAACGACAACGACAACGACAACGACAACGACAACGACAACGACAACGACAACGACAACGACAACGACAACGACAACGACAACGACAACGACAACGACAACGACAACGACAACGACAACGACAACGACAACGACAACGACAACGACAACGACACACACACACACACGCACGCACCCACGCACGCACGCACGCACGCACGCACGCACGCACGCACGCACGCACGCACGCACGCACGCACCCACACACACACACACACACATACACACACACACACACACACACACACACACACACACACACACACACACACACACACACACACACACACATAAAAATTTTCATTAAATAGAACACATTTTGGTTTGAATTTAATGAAATTTCCCTAAACAGGACACGTTTAGAAAAAAAAACCCAGAAATAATGAATTTTATATCACTTCTCATTTGATTAACTTTTGAAAAATTATTTTTATTTCACTTTACGATTTCTACATTTATTTATGTCGAAAATGGACCTTTTTTACGCTTGATACTTGTAGATTTATTTAATGATTACTTGAGAATTACTTGAGAGTACTTAACGGGGTCTCAGAGATTACTTAATACCGGTTCGAGGATTGCTGTATGTTTATCTGAATATTTTTATATTTAACCAATCTCTTTATTGCTGAGGAAGGAGGAAGGTTCCAAGAAGTGTTTTTACTGACCGATAAGCGAAATGACTTAAGGTATACTCTTTCTTAGACAAAACATCCTCTATGTGAATGGCCTGAATTATAATATTACACAGTATGGTATTATACTAAGTCTAATATAACAATAGGGACGATTTTACATAACATGAATATAACTCAGTTTAATGAAGAGTTTAGATTAATTAGAACATGAGAAGAAGTAATTATAAATTACTAAAGTTCCTTAATAAGGATATGAAAATTTCCACATAAATACAGAAACGATTGCAGAAAAACAAACGTAACAGAGGCATTGTTAGCACTTTGTTATTTATATTTTATTTACTAACTTCATTTGAATTTATTTATTTTGAATTTTCGTTTTTATTATTATGGCATTTCCTTTTTGCTCTGTTATACTTTGCTTTTGGTTCTATAACTCTAATATTTTTATATTCCAAAAAACAATGAGGCGGCTTTTGCGAGAAGCTTATCGACTCTTAAAGAAAAAAGACGATAATTCTCAAGTGAGAAAGCCAGTATTGTTATAAACATCGAATGCTGTATATCGCATTTTGTAGAGATTGATTGCAATTAAACCGTTATTAACTATTTTCTATATGTAAAATTTGTGTATGTTGATTTATTAGTGTATTAGCTGTTTACTTAGTGCGGGATTATTGATCACATAATAATTTAGTGCTATTCGAACTGCTGCTATTTAAGGATTTATACTACGAGACAAGAGGGCCTTCTCTACGTCAAAAACCATTACCAAGGGTAAGTCGTCTATTTTTCGCTGTCTTATCGATTTATTCATCCGATATTTTATGTTTGCTCTTTATATTAAAATAATAAGACGGACGCTATTATAGTCCACTTTTCTTTCTTTAGCCCCCTCAAATATGGAAATAATGACATTAATGACATTGAACAGTATTTATTTTGCTTATTAATTTTATGTACATGTATATACTAATTAGAAAGCAAGTTTAATATGTTACATTAAAAAAATGTGCAACAAAGTTTATCTACATTGAATGTTACTCCTATGTAATATAATTATTGGGGGTAACCGCTGAAAATAAATATTTAATTAATCATAGTACTTCATAGGTCAAATAGAAACAAGCAAAATTACAAGCGAGCTGTACACTAAATGTTCAGGTATGCCCTAAATTGTGCATAACTAAGTAAGGTACATAGTAATATGCTAAAATATTTTTTTTATTTCATAAAACATCTTACACACAATAATTATACTACTATATACTATACTATAACATTATACTATAATATTTTGTACTATAATACAAAATAAATTAAAATTTATAAAACTATACATATATATATATATATATATATATATATATATATATATATATATATATATATATATATATATATATATATATTTATTATAATATTATAATATTGATAGTTTCATAAAACATTTCTGTTTTCTACTATTCTGTTAAATACATAACGTTTTACCATTGTTCAGGAATATCTAGTCATACATTTTAGGGTGATTTTAAGATTATAGACCATTATTGTGTCCAATGTGGAGTATAGCCTTATCTCAAGATGACTCTAGCAGTTTTGACTATCATTGTACTATAGTGACTCTACTTAACTTGAACGTTCAAAGAAAGTCACAGATATCTGTTAATAAATTAGTCATTTAAACGTTTAAACCATAAAAATGTCATTACCGTAACCGTCCCAAATCATCTACCATGGATCTCAATACATCCCCTCGTTTTTTCAAATCGAATAAAGGGCCGATTTTTTCACTTTCTTTAAAAAATGGATCATTATGTAGCAGTTTTCATACTTTATGGTGTCTTTCCCGGGATAATTGGGAGCATAAAGCAAAAAACGTGAGGAAAAACGCATGTCCCTTGGTTCTAATGTCATTACTGTACACAAAACGGAAACTGGCGGTATACAACTGAGGAAGAGAAATTTTAGGAAAAAAGTGGCTGGTGAATAGTGGCAACTCCGTCCCGTTGAATGAAATACAACCGTTGAATCCCCTTCATCATTCAGTCTCTGGCCGGTGCGCGGCGCTGCGTCGGTTGAGGAACGTTGGTGAACAGATTCGTACATTGTTACTTGTCATTATCGTTAGATATTACTATGACTAGAAGGTTAAAGTTATCAGATTTTGAAAGCCGTTGTAAAGACATATATTACCCACTATCAGTTTTTAATTTTCCTCCCGATATGAAATATGAAATGTTGAAATGTTAACTCCGTAGCCAAAATAAAGTAATTCCATTAACTAAATATTTTAGGAACGCTAATGACGTTTTTGGTACGGTAATGATATTTATGCTGAAAAATCATGTATTGACTGATTTGATTGATATCAAATCATTGATAATGTAGAGGATTAATAGAAAAATGTTCAGGGCAACTTAGAATACAGCTAACAAAGAATAATTAAATTGATAATTTAATTTAATTAATCTCAAATTTGACTAATATTTTTTTTAATTACGAGGCTTTTTCTGGTTTCAGTAAGTAATGGCGAGACCAAAAAAATATAAAAACGACGAAGAGAGGAAAAGATGCAGAAGGGGGGAAGTAAAAGAAAGGAGAATGAAGAGGAAGCTAGATCCTTGCTGAGAGAGATAGATAAAGGGAGTGAAAGGTACAAAGATACAAGAAAAGAGTAAAGGAAGGTCGAATTAAGTTGATTGATGCCATGAGTGAAAGAGATAGAAGACAAAAACGTAAAAAGTGGCGAGAAAACACCAAAAAACTGCAGGATAAGAAAATCTGCCACAGAGAATCTCTTGAACTTGAGCCTATCATCTACATCCTTGTCTAGAAATGGCTTGGATGGTAACTCCAGCAACAGAAGTGGAAGGAAAAGAAGAACACGTAAAGACAGAGTAAAAGCTTATCGGGATTTGGCTATGCTGGAGGAAGAAAATCGAAAATTAAAGACCAAAGACTTTACAGACACCAGCAAATAAAAAATCATTGGAAAATTGCGCAATGAGTAAGACCAAAGTAATCCTCAAAGGGAATGACAAACGCAAAATACAAAGAAGATTACTTTTTGGAGAAGTTTTAGAACAGGAACTGTCACAGAAGTACAAGGGCTTGAAGAGTCTAGCCGCGAAACAGGTGTTAAATAAGCTCGTGGGGGGGGGGGGGGTCACATTTTAAAATAGTACAGGCTACTGATGAATGATTTGACCTTATTACCGTACAAAGCCTATAGGGCGAATTCAAGAAGAAATTTGTTTTCTATAAAATATAAATGTAAGCTTAGACAAGACTCCCTTGCAATGCAGAAAGCAGTATGGAAATTTTTGAAAATGGATAAAAACATTTGGTTGTGTCCAGAGAAAAAAGACGTTGTCCGCCGGAACAATGTTGTGAAACAGAAAAGATTCCTGACTGACACACTTCGCAATCTCCATAAAATGTTTTGTAATACCAACAGTGGTATTAACATAAGTGGTATTAACATTGACAGTTTTGTAATACCAACAGTGGTATTAACATAAGTTTAGCATCTTTCTGAAAATTCAGCCCTTCTCACATCGTAAGTCCAAAAGCTGCTGACTGGGAAACTTGCCTTTGTGTGCGACATAAGAATATTCGGCTAATTATAAAAGTCCTGCCACTAAAACAAAGTGCTCCGAAAACAAAGTTTTGAACTTTTGCAACCCGAAAGATCTAGTGTAAGCAGTATATTGCAGTGAATCCACTCAGCCCGAATCAAAATGCCTAACTCGAATTTGTGGTGATTGTAAAGATTTGAATATACCCTGCTCTACATTTCAAGATCGTGAAGGGAAGTATTTTTAGTGGACTGGAACCGAACAAGAAATAACTTCGAAAGGTGTGGATAAAACAAATGGTTGTCATTAAGGCAAAGGTACAATCGTCACTGGTTGGTTTGTACAAGAAATTAGAAGAACTAAGAGACCCTTTCCTAATTCATGTCAACAACGTTATACATCAAAAACATTTCCAAATTTTAAGAAATAATTTAACAGAAAAATCAATAGTATATTTTAAATATACTCATTAGTATATTTTAAATATACCAAGTTTTCAAAAATACTTTCTACATAAAATGGTGTTTTGATGTATTTTTGAGTACTTTTAAATATATTTATGTACTATGATGCAAATATATTTCATAAAAAATAGATAAATCTACGTTGTAATTTAATTAATCTCCTCCCCATCGAATAAATAGGCAACCAAAAATATGATCAAAAGTCATTATCGTAACAATAATTGTAATTACCGTTACAGACGTTTTATTACCGTAAATGTTCAAAATTTAAATTTGAAATTTTGAAGTAGGAACGTGATTCTATTCTGCCTAAGCAGTTTTAACGTCACCAGAGAACCATAATGAGTTAACTTTTTTTTTTAAAAAGTATGATTTTATTGACCAATTTTTTTCAAGTTGGTTCCTCAGAAGTGGCCTATAATCTTAGAATCACCTTTTAATATAATTACAATTTATGTACACGGCAGTGTTGCAACCTAGTATCTAAAATTATACTATGAGAAATTATTTAGTTGAGAAATTTTGTTAACTATTTGCATGCAGATCGTTAGATAAAACGGTAACACACCGTAGACAAAGTTATTTATTTAATTCCCTGACATTTATGTAGAAAATTTATGGGATAGTATTGGTGTTGATACATAAAAAATGAAGTGGAATTAAAGCCTGTAGCTTAGAGTTCGAGAATGAGAATTAACATCGTCTCAACCTTTACTATTATTTACATTTTTTTTTTATATATGTACGAGTTTAAGAATAGGTACATTAAGATTGATTGTCTTCTTAGAGGTTTGGATGGCGGTATATTTAAATCTCAATTGGGTATTCTGAGCTTACACCATTTAGGACTATTACCCAGTCGACACCGAGAGAACAGTTTATTTCTAACTGAACAAAATGCGTGTATTTAATTTTCATTTATTCAATGTAAATATGATAAACTTTAGTTAATGTTACTTAGTTTAGTGTATTGGAGGACAACAACAAGATCTACTTCTGTCAACCGGGCAAAACATCAAACACTGCAATGAATATAAGTACCTAGGCATGAAAATATCAAACGACGGGACACTTGATGAAGCGATTTCGGAAAGAAACACTCAAGGAAGCAGAGCAATAACAATATTGAACAGCATTTTATGGGATAAACAAATATCAAAAGAAAATAAAAGAAGAATATATAATTCAATAATTAAAAGTATAGTGACCTATAGTTGTGAAGTATGGCCAATAAAAGAAAGAACAGAAAGAATGATAAGAACCACAGAAATGGACTTTTGGAGGAGGTCAGTTGGAAAATCAAAAAGAGAAAGGGTAACAAATGAGAGAATAAGAAATATGATGGGAATAACACATGACATTGTAGATGATATAAGAACCAAACAACTCGTATGGTACGGGCATGTTCAGCGAATGCCAAATGACAGAATACCCCAAAAAATTCTAAACTGGAAACCACAAGGAAGAAGAAGGCGAGGAAGACCACGAAAAAGCTGGAGAGAGGGCATTGATAATGAAATTCGGGAGAGAGGTCTGGACGAGGACATGTGGAGAAATAGAGAGGAATGGAGATTAGGAATCGGAAGACGGCGAAGGACGTTATAAACCGATATGATGATGATGATAGTTAATGTTACTCTAAAATTCTCTCAAACTTAGTCAGCAATATATTCTTTATTTCGACCAATAATCATTATTAGAAATTAAAATCATGGATAACAGTAATTAAAAAAATATTATTCAATTTGTATAGTCCTGCCATTTACTCTTGTGAACAGAATTTTTTAAGGCACAAAACATAATTTTACATTTATCAGTTTGATGTTAATTTGGTTATACTCTTTATGCATCTGCCTTTCTTAGAAATTAAAATAATCATTGATTTTAATATATCAATGATTATTTTAATATCTAAGAATTTTAATATCTACAAGAGAAACCTGAATGTACACTACGTTGATTATTTACCAGATAATTCAAATTTAGTATGACGGTGGTGTTTTAATATTGCTGGAATGATACAGCTAGAGATTGGCATAGTCACGATAGTAGGGAGCTATACAACTGATTTAACAAGAGCTCCTGAAATTGTAAATCATACAGATTATTTGACCTGCAGGTCGTATTTAAATTCATTTAGATATTTGGGATAACGTACGGATTTACTTGCCTTTGTAGATATTTCATATATATCTTAAATACGATATTTTTTAATGTTTTCCTATACACTTTATGAAAAAAACTGTATATTGAAATAACAACAAATTTCATTTAGAATGAAAATTTCTCACGGATTGGCTGATAACGATTCTGGTTAACGCCTACAAAATCCCAGTTATTTTGCTGTGTATTTATTTCAATTACGAGAGTGACTTTTTCTTGAATAGAAAAACCAATACTCAAAAATGTAGACATTCCACAAAAACATTATAAACTTACAACAATTACGTTCCACAAAGAAAGTTGTTTTGGAGTGTCCTTAAAACATTAAATATTTCGATGAGAATTTTGTGTGACCATATTTATAGCTTATATGTTATATATTCTATATTTCGGAAGAAAATGTATAGTACCCTATGTACAACCAAATATTGCAAAACAGAACGTCGTTGTCAGTATTTCGTTACATTATTTCAGAAACTTCTGGGTAGATGAGTTGGTGTGTACGACTTGATAGTGTGGTAAAATATTATTGCTGGACCGCATATCCATCTATTGCGCATATATTGTGACCCTTCAGTA
This sequence comes from Rosalia funebris, assembly GCA_037954035.1. Classification (NCBI taxonomy): domain Eukaryota; kingdom Metazoa; phylum Arthropoda; class Insecta; order Coleoptera; family Cerambycidae; genus Rosalia; species Rosalia funebris. The sequence goes on along the minus strand of JAZFAV010000026.1, from coordinate 17,168,953 downwards.
CCCCAACTTGTGTGATTTCATTATGTGAACTCTTGTCTCATCTCTTTATAATAATAACATAATATTAATAATGATTTATCGTCTAATAGAAGAATTCATTTACGGAACCAAGTACGCAATACATGTATAATTAGAACAAAAAAATTAAATAACTAAATATAAACATATTTATAAAAATAAATAAAGTATATATGTATAACTAAAAAAAAGTAACTCTAAATAACTAAACTAAAGTAACTCTAATAATAATAAATGAATAATAGAGTACTACTATAACTTTAAACATAAATAAATAATGGAGTGATAATGAATCAATCACACTGAATTATAACTATAAATTTAGTTTTCATTTTTTATAACTTTTACTTGTAATTCACGTTGATCATGTAAAATTGAAGCATTTTGCTTTCTTATTAAGTTAAGTAATTCATCACCATCCTAGCTTTCGGTTTTATGATCACTACTTCTCAGTAACAGCATCGGCAAAAGTTTTACGTGTTTTTGGCAAATTATCACTTACAGCGTTATTATTAGATCGAATAATATTTTTAAGATAACTTATTTCTCTTACGACATAGAAATGTAGATTTTCAAAATCTCTGGTAATCTTAGTAGCAAAGCCAATATAAACTACATAATATTCAAGAAACCATTTAACACCGTTACAATTAATAACTGCATCAAACCGTCTACCTGCCATTTTAAGACATGAAAATAATTTCAGCACAGTACTGAATATCTTAAATTATCTTCGTTGTCTGATATTTTTTTATTACATTTAAATAAGCTTTTTTTTTTTTTGATTTGAGTTTGATATTTGTTCTTGAAGTCAGACCTGTACCGGAGTGTGTTGCCATAAAAAGTTATCACTTTTTACCACTAACCATTAACTATAATTAAATAATATAAAAATTGACTAATTAATGTCAATTGTCTATGCAACAGAAAGTTCACATTCTTCTACATTTTCACATTTTTCTACATTTTGATACATAATTCACCTATTAAATGCAAGTTATTCACAGTTAAATCTTTATAGTTCTTCACAGCTTAACAAAATGAAGTAGCACTCACTATCTCATTATCCATATATCTTATGTAAAGCCACAAGTAAAACTTTATTAAGTTTTAGAAACTGTGGTAGGTGACCAAGAGAAGAACTCCAATTAATTGTATAGTATTAGCGATGATTATATTATTTTTCTATTATTAAGAAAAGTCTCAAATATACTATATTTTCTATCTCAAGATTGATAAAACTATAAGCATTCTTAAATAGCAAACATAAAATTTGCTTATAAATATAAATAATGTAAACTTGGGATTTCTCCTTGTGGCTTTTGTTCAATTTTAATCATTATACTTGTAATAAATATTTAAACGTTTACATCAGCATATAGACCTTGAACATATCACTACTTCAAATAAATCTGATTATTGGAATTACAAAGTAATGTAAGTAATGGCTTTAATGTTTTGTTTTTGAGAGTGTGTTTGTATATATATGTCTTCATAAAAGAAAAGCACATGAGAAAGTGTATTAAACAAAATAGAAAATTATGCGGTACTATAATAGTCTATCTAATTCAAACATGGATTTAAATAAACAGTTTTAAAACCTTAAAACGGACTTTTCCGCACGTAGAACATCTCTATCTCGAAATTGAGTGGCTGAGAAAAAATAAACCAACACATAAATGCAGAATATGTGTTTTATGCGACAGTTTTACTTTTTCCAAATAGTCCACCATCGTGCTTTCTCATGAGCCATGAACAGAGTGAGGTGTGACCTATCCACCTCAAAATCAATAGATGTCGTCTGGTAGACGTCCCTAATCAGAATCAGTCGAAACCCGATCGATCCGACATGATTTAGTTTAGTTATCGTATTAACATAAAAAAATTCTCAAATAGTCCACCATCGTGCTTTCTCATCACCCATGGACAGGGTGGGGTGTACTCTATCCACCTCAAAATCAATAGGTGTCGTGTGGGAGACGTTCCCGGTCAGAATTAGTCAAAACCCGATTGATCTGATACGCTTTTAGTTGAGTGGTCATTTCTGTTTTGGCTGGATGGGATCAATATTTTTTTTTATAATTTTTATCCAATAAAATTTATTTGGTACAATATTTTGTTGTTTAATTTGCCTGTACTCGAGCTTTATTTGCTGTATTTACATGTTTTTCCTGTGATCCACCGGTGGTCACGTGGTCCTAGAATGTCATTATACATTTGGGGTCATGTGGGGTGGTATAACCGAGTTTTTTTTAAGTCGATTAATTTGTTTTTTTTAATTTGCTTTGTTTGGAAAACTTCGTTTATTTGGCTTCAGGTTTAATTTAAAATAGCTCGGAAATATTTAATGAACGAAGAACTTTATGCTGAGTTGGAGACTCCTTCTGAAGAAGAATACGGGGGATTTTCTGATGATTCAATTTATGATAGAGACTTTGTGTCGGAAGGAGCAAATTCTGATTCAGAATTTGACGACCTTGAAGTTAGTGATCAGGAAGATCAACATACTACTTCAGATAAAGATCTTGATGAACACCTTGTTTCGCTTATAATTTAGTGAATTAACAATAATGAGAGCCTCCTGTTATTGGAGACAGATTAGAGTTCAATACTTTTCCTCAAAATACTGGTGTGAAGGCCGACTTTGCAATACCCTTAGCTGGAAAAGACCCAATCGACTTTTTCAGTTATTTTATAGACGAAGATATAATCAATCTGTTTGTTACAGAAACAAACAGATTTGCCGCTCAAAACATTATTGAAGCAGCAAACTCTCAAAATCTAACACAAAAATCAAGACTTGCGAAATGAGTTGATATTAACCTCTACGAAGTGTGGAAGTTCCTTGGAATAATACTTTGGATGAGGGTTCTTCAAATGCCACAACTGAGAGATTATTGGTCCACAACCAATTTGTACTAAAATAAAATTCCAACTTTCATGAATCGTAATAGATTTGAAATCATCTTCGCCATGTTTCATACCTGCGATAATGAAAAACATAGAGATCCCGACGACCGCCTTTATAAAATATCCGAGTTTCTAAATATGTTTCAAACTAAGTTCCAGGAACCGTCCGTTCCAGAAGATGTCGTATGCATTGATGAAAGCAGATTCTTCACTTCCATTCCGTAGAAGAATACATTTCATTGGGTATGTATTGAACCCAATGAAAGACACGGGTATGAAATACAAGTTTTTAAACTCTGTGTAACAGGGGGTTCCACTTGGACATTCAATGTCTATAGGGCAAAGAGAAATCAAATGATATGCCTGTTTCACAAAAAGTTGTGACTGAGTTAATGGACGGCCTTCTTTATTCTGAAAGAACACTGATCACTGATAACTGGTATACCAGTATCTCGTTAGCAGATGCATTGATAGAAAAGAAGACTCACCTTGTTGGAACCCTACGACTGAATTGAAAAGGCAATTCTCCAGAAGCAACAAAAACAAAACCAAAAAGAGGTGAAGCTATTGTCCAACAGAACAGAAAAGACGATAGTACTAAAGTGGAAGGAAAACCGGGATGTGTTAATGCTCATTACAAAACATAGCGGTTCTATTGCTACTTTTATGAAAAAGGGAAAAGAATGTAGCAAACCAGAAATGGTATTGAACTACAATAAAGCAAAAGCGTTCATCGATTTATCGGACCAGATGGCTGCATACTCTCGTCATTGTCGCCGTACCATAAAATGGTATCAAAGATTGGTCTTTAATTTGGTAACAGCCACCACAATCATAAATGTCATGCACTTATATAACAAGGTAAATAATATAAAAATGAATATAACACGGTTTAAGGAATCTGTTATTTTAAGTCTGGTAGACGTTTCGGATATGCCTGTAGCTCGTTCATCAATCTCAAAACAGTCCTTAAGACAGCCTCATACTTTAAAGGAAGTGGAGGGGTCAGAAAAGAGTGACAAGGAAGAGGTGCAGTTTATGCTACAAAAATATGTCCAGGCAACAAATTCTGCATATGCCTGAAAAAACGCAAAAAAGTTAACTCTATTTGTGAACAATGTGACATACCCATGTGTTTAATATGTTTCTAATAGCATACCTAAATGTTCCCGTATTTTTATTTTTAGACATACTTGTTTTCTTTTAGAAAAATGTATTTTAAGTTTTTTATAATGTTCAGTAAAATATTTTTCATATCTAAGACGTAGTTTTTTCCCCTTCCTTGCCTATTGTTAATAGTTTAAAACGAAAACACAAAATATACATCCTGGAAATCATATTTCTCTACAGTGGTTTTACCTGTATATTACCTAGTATTTTTTATATCTAGACAGACCAAACTCCTAAGTCCAAGTAAAATAAGTTTACATCCTGGGACCACACACTGATACTGCCTATGCTAAATTTAGCGATAGCAAGGAAAAAGAGTGCTTATGCCTTGACCGAGAATTGAACCCGGCTCTTCCAATTTCCGGTTGGTTGCTCTGAGCTATCGAGGCACACTCATTATCTTTGCTAATACGCTAATTTAACGCGTCGCTACAGTACTCCCTCCCTAGAGACATGGTTTGTCTCGATACAATTTAACGGAATGTGACCGCGTTCGCCATTCTTACGAACCGTTGTTTGGTAACCCCCGGACTGTAGGGCGATGGATAGAACGGGAATAGAATCCGCGAATTTGAGATGTAAGAGAGGTTGGATGTACTGGAACGAATAACATCACGTCGGGGTCACTACATTGGCGATAGCAAGGATAAAGAGTGCTTATGTCTTGACCGGGAATCGAACCCGGCTCTCCCAATTTCTGGTTGGTTGCTTTGACCGCTGAGCTATCGAGGCACACTCATTATCTTTGCCAATACGCCAATTTAACGCGTCGCTACACTAAATCAATGTAAAACGTCCCCACGGGTGAGCACGCGGTCTTAAAAAGTATAAGGCAGTGTGACCACGGGTGGTCACATTGTCCTCTGATCAAGAATTAAAATGTTCACGGGTGGACACGTGGCGCTCAACGTGTTAAATTTGAGCATAATACTGATATAATACTAATACTGAATGCCCGATAGCTCCACTGCGACTTTATAAGTTCTATTGTGCCGACATGTAAATCTGCAAAGGATTCATTTGGAAATAGCAATATAAAATTTCAGCAAGCCATCATAAACGTGATTTTAGTTAAATGTCGAATCGACGATAAGGCACAGCTGTATCAGGTTACAATCAGATAACATATTAAGTTTTTATGTTACATGGGAATAAAAAATTATGCAATGCAAAACTAAGTCTTAAATGCAACATAATAATACATTTTTTATATAACAACTATGTAAACGTTATTAAAGACTCAATTGATTCATTATATTCAAATAACTTTTTAAGGCATACTTAATCTATATTTTTATTTAATACTATATACATAGCATACATGATGCTATTTTAAAATCGTGTCCTAATGAGCAAAATAAAAAAAAATATTGTCAATTAGACTGGAATGTCATAAAAATAATATTCGCATTACACAGTGATCTGAGATACCTCCTTATATTGAAAAAAATTACAGTCAATTAGTAATTATATATGAACAAAGAAATTATTAACGAACATTTGCCTATTTAAAAATATAGTTTAACTGTTTATATAGAGTTTAACTTCGTATAAGTAGCTGGACGAAACGGCTGAATAATAAATTGAAAATAATGCAATTAGGTGTGCCTCGTAACTTACATTAAATATTCATAATTTCATAATTTGCTTACAGAATTTGTTAAAATAAAGGACATGCTTCATTTTGTGACATCACATGGAAATACAAATGACGTATTACGGCGAATATTCTTTGAAAGTCTGTATTTATAATTTATCACTATCAAACAACCATATCCACTAATGGACCGAAATATGTTGCTGAACGCTGTTAAATACAAGTAATTCAAGTACAAATTACACTCATCAATTGAAATACTTTACCTGAAGTTTCCATGGAACATAGTATCAACATAATTATATTACATATACGCCAGAAAGTTGGACTCTGCTTGAAACTTTATGGAATGTTATTCCATTCCAATTACTTGATAAAAGTTAATGAATTTATATCCCTATAGTTATATGAGTAAAGTATTATAATATCCATGTTATTAATAATGCGCGTGTGAATTCAAATTATAGACTATAGAGTTGGAAATCATTTATGGAATGTTATTATTATTGACGTCATTTTGTAAATTTATAAGAAACAATCGGACAGATTGATTATTAATCTAAAAGGTATGTTTTTCAAATTACAATTTTAAATATTCTTGACGATCCAAGTAAGTGCAGTACATACATTTGTTTTCTTTTTAATAGACTACTCTGGATATTCTTATATTAATGAATTATCGTTGATCAGCTAATTTCAACGTCCTATAACGCCCGTGATTTAGCTGATTGGTTAATTATAGGTATTAAATTCTGAGATTGTTGAAAGACTTTATTTTAACATTACTGAGTAATACAAGTGAGACACGGGGTTGACACAACAAAACGTTTATTTCAAACTTACAAGTGTAATATGATACCCATGCTTATACCATTCCTTTTATTTTCGATAACATATCTCTTGGCAATATTACGCTTAACGTAATATAATTATTTGAATCATTTATCTCAACAGAAGCTGACACAGCCCTTAGATAAGAAACTTTATAAATACTCATTTCTGTCCTTCATTACTAACAGTGAATCTTGAGTAATACAAGTGAGACACGGGGTTGACACAACAAAACGTTTATTTCAAACTTACAAGATTCACTGTTAGTAATGAAGGACAGAAATGAGTATTTATAAAGTTTCTTATCTAAGGGCTGTGTCAGCTTCTGTTGAGATAAATGATTCAAATAATTATATTACGTTAAGCGTAATATTGCCAAGAGATATGTTATCGAAAATAAAAGGAATGGTATAAGCATGGGTATCATATTACAACTGTTTATTTAATGCATTGTAAACATGTAAGGATCTAACATAAATAGTTCAAAAATTCTCTCATCTGCTTATTGGTAATGATCTAGTAGGAAAAATTGTACTTAATTGTTTTGAAAATTTGAGGTAAACCATTCCCTATTTCCATTTGTTACTTTTTTTGAGATGTTAAATTTTCAAACTACTGAAATAAGGAGATTATACTCCAACCCATCTGCAAATGCCTTATATAATAAGGACTAAACAAATTGGGTCAAAACAGCTATTCTCCTGGCTATATGCCACATGCCGAGCACTGAATTACATGACAAAATTTGTCGTATTTTCGTCTAACAGAGTTAGCACTAAAATACAGTGATTCAGATTGTTCGAAAACCACAAGGAAGATGCAAAGTGTCACCTATCTCAGGATATTGCTAATTGCAGACCGGTTTCGACTTTATCTTCGAGATTATAGCTGTCTTGATCTAATTTGTTTAGTCCTTATTATATAAGGCATTTGCAGATGGGGTGGAGTATAATCTCCTTATTTCAGTAGTTTGAAGATTACCCTCTGCGAAGTAAAAACATTGCGTTATATTGATGATTTCAAGTTTTTACTGCGATTTAGATTGTTCTCGAATCTACCAAGAGATAGCGTTTGGTACGTTCTGCTGCGGTGGAACGTAGCAACATCTATTAGATATGAGCCTGATCTGTCAAAGGTATACTCGCTTACACTGCACTGACGAGACCCAAGATAAGGGGTTTTTCAAAACCTTGTCTAAAAATTAACAAAAAAATTTATTTTTTCTGGCTTCTAGTTTTTTTTATTGAATCTACAAATACCCCCTACCCTTTCTGGATACCCGTTATAACGCAATCAAATTCTGGCGATGAATACTAAAAACAAAAATTACGTAGTTTTGAAAAAAACAGAGAAAACGTACATTTCTTACGTACGTAATCTTTACAAATGCATATTTATAATTAAGTATTAACGACTTTAAGGGTCGGAGTTATTTTGTTATTTTAAAGCTAAGAAAAGTGCTCAATAATTAAAAAAAAGAGGATATTATATGTATAGTACCTGTTCATTAGAAATATTCAATGAATCTAAGATTCTAAATATACTCGTATCATATAGGAAATTAGTCTTTTGTAAAATTTTATTCTGGAGCCATACTTAGAAGCCATAATATACATTTGGTGGGCGACAAGTTACGGCTTTTGTGCAAGGTTCTAGCATTCCATTCTGTTCTGCTTAGTAGTGGTGATAATAGTATGTCAGATGCTGAAATATCTAGTATAGGTATGGGTTGTAGTTGAAAGGGTCTGTTCAGCCATAAACACTGTTTTGGGGCTTCTTTTTATTGGTGTTCCACTGAAATCTAATTTTGAGGCAAACTCACCTTGATTATAATTCAAAATATTGTCTAAGTACATTGCGAAATCAACTACCACATTTTAGTAACAAATCTATAACAGAACCTCGTTCTTCTATATAACTTCTCGTGTTGTGAACTTTGTTATCTTTGGTAAAATAATATTATGATAGACTTCTGAAACTCTTAAATAAACAATTTCTGCGTCAAATTTCCAATATAATGCAACTTAACTAGACTACAACATTCATGAATGAGACAATGTCCTGAAAGTTCAGTATCTTATACATAACTGCTCTTTTTACTTTGTGCACTGTTGATATTTTTCTCTATATGTCGTATAAAGTGGATATGCAACAGAATTACTTGTAGTATTTCCTACGTATTTATAGTATTTTTTTCAAAGAACGATAATTTTCGATATAATATATTCTGTATGTGGAGCTCCTGTATCTGTTCGATGTTTCTGGTGAATCCACTATTGGATAAATGGCATCTCTATCTTGTAATACTTAAATGTCTTAAAAATTCTGCGTATTAGCTTTGTTGCACACGGACCCAGTTTCTTGAAATTTTTTAACAAGGTCAAGCACATGTCGGTGCCCCACATTTTTGTTATAATATCTTTCATTAAAAACTCTTTGCATGATATGCATGATATTTCAGTTCTTTCTTGTAAAATATACACCATTATGAATTCTATCAGTGTCATTTCAATTGACACCACTTGACAAATCAAAGTTTAAAATTACTAATACATCTGATAAATGTTTTTACAATTTAATTACAGCTGTAATCAGGAAGAAACTGTGCTTTAAAATACAAACGAGTGACGAGTTGAAATAAAATCAATATTCTCTTATGTCACTTTGAAAGTGAGTAAATAGAAGTGGTGTGTGAAAAAATTAATAGAAACAAAACTTATGTTGTACTGTTGAGTCCGCGACAGCAATTACACATAACAAAGCCAGTGTGTTTTATTTGAATTACTTTATATTTGTTTCTATTACGAGAACGAATTGACTGATTATTTTTAAGCCTTTTAAAAACATATATTACCAGGTGGGAGAATTTAAAATTATAATTTAAAATTTTTATGGGGGTAAGGGGTGAAACCTAAACTGCAATGGACACTGATTTTAAACTTCCACTTCGATATATAAATTTATGCGTTTGTTGTATAGATAACATTTCCTGGCTAAAAGAAATAATGGGGGTTGGTAGTTTTGAAATGAAAGCACTGTATAATTTTTCTAGCTCTTTTTTTAGTTGATAAAAAAAACTCTGGTCTCACATGCTGTTAATGTTTAATTATAAATACGCATTTAAGAACCTCCTGATTTGTAGTGAAATACCCCATACCCCCACTCTCTCATTTCATTTAATGAAACCAAAACTAGAAATGTGCTCTTGCAAGAACGTTCCACCCTCAGGGTTTATACTGATAGCACACCTGCAGAATATGATACCAGCGAAACCCTACTACCCCTAATTGACTCTCCCAAAAAGAGTGGACGTACCAGTTCGAAGATTTGGCCTGATCGTTTGATTTTGTCTAGTGGTAGGAACCTTACTACGCTGTGTTTTGAATTCTTATTCCCCAGATTCTTTATATAAAGTTTGGTATTACTTGTTTTAATGTTCTTATTTATGATCTGCTTTGGTTAATTAAATTTAGGATTTTATTTATCTGAATTTAAGTCTGATTTAATTTATTTGATTTAAGATTAGAAAGGGGCAATAAAAAGAAAAATCAGAATCCACTTTAATTTACATTTATTATCCAAATGTGGATATGTGGAAAAATGTTCTTGACAATCAACAAAACTTTGTTATTTGTAACTGAAACTTCCGTTTGTTTAAATAATCGCTGGAACACGCAGAATTCTGCAATATACCGGGAGGGACTCCTCTCGCCAAATCTTGATATGATGAATTGGTATACACAGAACTCTGTAATATACTGAGAGAAATTCCTTTCTTTTTTATTTGTTAATATTGGCTGTCATACGCAGACTCTGCAATATACCGAGAGGGACTCCTGTCGCCAACGTTTATATGGTGAATTGGCACATGCGGAACTCAGTAATATTTCGAGAGGAATTTCTCCCTTTATTTTATTATTCGTCAATATTGGCTGTCATACGCAGACTCTGTAATATACCGATATACTCCTCTCGCCAAACACTGTGTGAATTTCCCCACTGGGGAGACATTAGAAAACCTAAGCCCAACCACGTACTGGCAGTTAGCAAACGGCTAGTTGCCATAGGTTCTGTCCAAAGTCACCTTAGTAAAAGTATTATAGGTGAGACACTGTCTCTAGTAATGGCTTCACGTCATGTACCCATTCGCTCTGAGATACGCAGGTAGAGACAACTAGCCCGATGCGAAGTTTTACCCTTCTGTGGTAGACAAAGTACGCACCCTAAGACGATAAACCCTAATTATTATTATCATTTTAAACCACAGGTAAATATCACCGATGATATGAAACCACCGAACGAAGCTCACCTGTAGTAATTGCTAATATAATTTTAAGAGTTGCGGTCGACCCTAGATATGTCAATGCCCCCGTATGGAGAAGCTCACATCTGTTCTACAAAATGCAATAAATTTTGAACAGAGGGTTGTTAGTCGATGAAGAACTTTCCATACGGTATTATTTATATCGGCGTAAATTATGTGAATACAGGGACGTACGCCCACATAAGAATCATAACTGTAAATGGATAACAAGTTCCGGCGATAGCAAGTTGACAAACTTTACCTAAACAATACTAAATGATAATTGTGTACCACAGTGAAATCACGGCGCAGATATAGAGCCATTAATTAAATGAATTCCCCCTTTTATTAGAAAAGATTATTCACGATAATTTGAATATTAACGGAAATACGAGTGATTAAATAACCCTTAACTAGCAAGGAGCAGATAGGTGCTGGCGTCGGAAACATCTCCCCCAGGTTGGCAAACCCTACTTTCGGTGACGTCCATGATGGAGGACCCCGGACGACTTGATGGACGACTGAATTGTCGCTCGGAGTTTACGATAATCCGTTTTCGTAATTTTCTAGCGGACAGCGTGATTCGAGCGACGGGACTCTCCCGAGGCGGCGAGGTAGTAGATATGAAACGCGAATTCCGGGCTACTATTCTGCTGGTCTCCTAGACTTTTTCTGTCTTCGAATCTGCGGTCCTCCTGGCTCCGGAACTTCGGTTACTCGAGTCTTCGAATCTTCCTGGCTTCCAGTGTTTGGTTCCTCCTGTCTTCGCATGTTCGGTTCTTCTGGTCTTCTTCGGCTTCCTCTTCCCGGACTCGCTTCGCACTGCTTCTTCTCGATTTTATTTTAAAACTGTCTTCTTACCTCGGAGCCTCGGGTATTTAAGCAAAATCGTGGTTTCCTGTGAGAGGGATAACAGATTCCCGAAATCCTCGGAGCGACGGAAATAACAAGCACGCGATGAAACAGCGTACGCGATCTCGAAAATTCGACGGTATTTTCATGTTTATACAATATCTGATCAGGTTTCCTGGGTTCTATTTCCAGATAAGATCTTAATATATAAGGGCGATAATTGCTCGTCGAAAAGAGATACCCACGCTAGCTTTGTTTATGTTACGCATACTTCGCCGCTGTCAAGTGCCTAGAGTTTGAAACCTCGATGCATTTTAAGGTAAATATTGTAATATTGTTTTCTTGATATTTTGTATGGAATACTTTAAAACTCTAATTTCTCTCTGAAAATTAATTTAAAACGCGCTTAATTATTTTCACTGCTTATTAATTGGAATGAAAATAATTTAGGTAAAATTTTAAATGCCAAATTACTTTACTAATATTACGAAAAATTAAAAAATACTGCGTAGTCGTATAGTCCGGGTACGCGACGTTTCAGTAGAGAAATGGTAGATTTCTAGATTAAAAAAAAACATTTCAAAAACGCTAAACAAAATTTTAGTTTTAACATATTCTACACATTTACCAATAGAATTTTGCTGAAAACCCGATTTTCTACACTCATTTCTCCCCCTAAATCTTAAAAAGTGATATAAGAAATAGGTGCTCTTTATTCTTCGACTGTCTACTCATATGCAGTATGAATTGAAATCGAAGACTTAGAGAACTTGAGTACCGTCCCTTGGTAGGTGCAATTTATTGTTGGTATGTAAAAGGTGGTCCAACCAAAACGCACGATGTTAATTGTAAATAAAGCAAAAAGTTTCCAGAGAATTATCTTAATATTTTTTATTATGATAGAAGGATCTATGACAATTATGCGTGAAATAAAATATCGGCCAAATGCTCGCCACGGCTTCGGTGGCATACCTCTATCCGATGGTCCATATTTTCAATGACTCTGAGACATAATTGAGGTTCAATGTCATTAATGTGCCGAATTATCTCATCCTTTAGCTCTTGAATTGTTCTTGGCTTATTGGCGTACACTTTTTCTTTTAAATATCCCCAAAGATAGAAGTACAACGGTGTCAAATCACATGATCGTGGCGGCCAATTAACATCGCCACGACGTGAGATAACACGGCCATTGAATTTCTCGCGCAAAAGCGCCATTGTTTCGTTGGCTGTGTGGCAAGTGGCACCATCCTGTTGGAACCACATATCGTCCAGGTCCAAATCCTCAATTTCTGGCCACAAGAAGTCCGTTATCATCTCGCGATAGCGAACACCATTCACGGTAACTGCTTGGCCGACCTCATTTTCGAAGAAGTACGGCCCGATGACGCCGCCAGCCCATAAACCGCACCAAACAGTCATTCTTTGTGGATGCATCGGCTTTTCAACAATCACTCGTGGATTCTCATTTGCCCAAATGTGGCAATTCTGCTTGTTAACGAATCCACTGAGGTGAAAGTGTGCCTCGTCGCTGAATATGATTTTCTTTGTAAAGTCACCATTCACTTCTGTTTGTTCAACCAACCATTCGGCGTATTGACGACGCTTGAAATAGTCAGTAGACTTCAGCTCTTGAGTAAATTGAACCTTGTAAGCGTGTAAATTTAAATCTTTATTCAAAATTCGCATCAGTGATGTTCGTGAGATGTTCAATTGTTGGGCACGACAACGAGTCGAGGTTGACGGCTCTTCTGCTACACTGTCGCGAACAACAGCAATGTTTTCCGCAGAACGAACTGGGTGAGCATGCACAGGTGTTTTCACATTTCTTACAGACCCGGTTTGCTGAAATTAGCGTACAATTCTCCCGATTGTGGACACATTTGGTCGATTATGCTGACCAAAAAAGTCACGAAGTTCACGAAATGCATTTTGATTTGAACGCCCATTTTCGTAAAAGGCTTCAACAATCTTAACGCGCTGCTCAATTGTGTACCTCTCCATGGTTGAATTTGTCAAACACTAAAACAAAGAAATGTCAAATTAAGTTGGGCAAAAAACTTGACGTTAAGGTGTGACTCACAATTAACATCGTACATTATGGTTGGAGCACCCTTTATTTAAATAGTCCGAGCATTGTAGAAAAATCATCTTGGTTTTTAGAATTGCCGCTTCATCTATTTTTGCGTTCTTACGTAAATTTAGCCCCGTATTTATTCATTTACACAATAAGTATGAAAGGTCGTTGAAATGATTCTCTTATCAAAGAGAATTTAATAATTTTTAACGTTAAGAATACATCTTTTATGTTCTGCACTTATATGAATTACCCTGCATATTTATAGTTTCCGTTAGAATTTTTTTCCTTTACTTTAAAAATCAGCCTGTACGAACATTTTTCATAAATCTCTAAAATAACGTTAAAAATAATCTTATTCCTTAAGATGTTTTCATTGATACATATGTAAAAAATTATACCTACAGCTCTTATTTTAAGGATACATCCCACAACTTTTTATGATTGTTCTTGTTATATTCTGGCTATATTTGATTGTTCCGTTATATTCTGACACTTCATATAAATGTATGTTTAGATAGCTTAAAAACAGTTGGATTGTTGGCACTCGAAGTACACACAATTATCACAGTCAAAAATTATTTTTTAAATATAAATTAAAATATTCTATATTTAGTTCTTTGTGTATTATTTTTTTACAGCCGTCGGTTTTGAGTAACATGTAATTTTATTTATTTAACGAAACATCCTCAATAAATGTCGTTTAAATTATATATGCCATTAGATATTTACGTTAAACACTATTACATAAAATAAATATAATATCTCTTTAAATTATTGCTTTCCTCCTTCATATGCCTTGTAATTTTTATATAAAGTAGCATATTCGAATTATCTTGTAATTATAAAAATAGAGCTACCAGAATTCTTATTTGCTTACGATTTCAGATGCTTCCGTTAATAGAAATAGTATCTTTTATTTAATCCAATATATCTGCATAAATTGCGTTGGTTTTTGAACTCTTCAACTATTGAATGAGATACTGTTACAAATTTATATATTAGGCGATTGGAATTATTAGAATATGATCTTTTAAATGATTTCCTCTCTTTATTAGATACACTGTGGCATATTGTTATTTTTAACAGATATACTTAATCAGTATTATTTTAACAACTTTATTATCATAAAATTGGTGCTATTGACACAGTAAGGGAAAATCTATCAGGAATTATGTGAAGGTGAATCCCTTAGTTATTGACTGTATCCAATGGCTATTATATCAGCCCTGACAAACATAAAAAATATATGAAAATATCGCATCGCCAATATTTTACAATTTTATTTTCTTTGATATTGCTATTCTGTCGCTCATGAAGATTCCATCGATTATTAGCCAAATTTTAATCTCTACAGAAATAATAGTACATCATCATATCCTAGAACGTGTGAAGTATTATAATATTATGGACGTATTTATTCACGTCATTTCAATGCGTTATACCGATAAAATTCTGCAAGAACTAAGTCGATATAGATTTTCGATTTATTACTATAATAATGGTAATTAGTTTGGATACACAGAAATCGACTTTCTTCATCTAAAGCCTTGGGGGTGCAGAGGGGAAGTTTACACATAAAGATAAGCAGAAACACACCCATGATTAGGGAAGAGGCACCCAACTTCCGCGTTAGGAGTCGAATCTAAGCATATGACACACCGATATTGGACCCAGTCGGTCACTCCGTGCTTATTTGTCCTTAATTGTTCGACGTAAATATGCCAAATTACCAATAATATAACGTATTTTATTATAGAGTGATCGTAATCCTAATTAGCAACATATAGACGATAATTCGCGTTTATAAAATGGACGACCAGCGGCAAAGTGAAATAAGCGAGAAACAATCCGGGTACACACCGAGCAGATGCTCTGCACACCCAGAATTCCTGAAATATGGCAACAGCTATCATTTCGAGGTGCGCTGTGATCCCCGTAATGTGCGCAAACTCCGAGGGATCCAGCCAATTATAAAGGATGTCTTAAGTCCCCGAAAAGGAAAAAAGCCGCGTAAACAACAGCGCAACCAAGACCAGAGCCACTATCTCAGCTAATGCAGAATCAGCCTTGAGGTCTACTGTCCAGCTAATAATGATTGGAATGAAAAACTCAAGAACATAACTAGGGAAATCTAAGTACCTCCATCCCGGCAAACCATCGCTTGTGATTCCAAACGCCGCTGACTTCACAGTAATGATGGCGTAAATGAACCGTAGTTAGATGGCGGACAGGTCCGAGAGTCTAGAGTTAGTCTATGGAGTTATCGTAGACTACCTTGACAACCACGATGGGATATTGGTCTACTTCTCGCAAGAACCCACCTTCCACAACGGAGCGAAACGCTCAAATGTCTTGGACATCGCACTGTCGTATAACGCGTAAATATTAAACTTCTCATGTGACCGATCATCAACTTGCTTTATTCCAGATCGATAAAGGAAGTGGCATCCAAAGCAAGGAGTTTACGAAAAGGCATACAAACTGGGCCGCCTTTCATACAGCGCTGTGAAGGTAATTAGACGATTCCCCGAATTAAAATAGTAGAAGGTCTAGATGGATCACTTAACAAAATAGAAGACGATATTCGTGCAGCCCTACTAGAAACTATTATGGAGACATGACGAAGAGAGTGACCAACCCGACTGGCAAGATTTCGAGAGAGACGCTGCAGCTTATCATGGAAAGAAGAGCAGTAAAAAAGGTGAGTAATATGAACAAGACGACCTAAAGACAGAAACGCCCTGAACGAGCGAAATTCCTGAGTAAAAGACGATTCAGTCTAATTAGTTATTGGGCATTCACCGGTCGAGATACGTAACCATGACTTTCTACGCAACATATCCTCCTTGCTCGTTTTTCGACTTGTTCTATTCATTCATTTCCTCGATGTCTGGTTGATATTCCCTCCATTGAAGTTTTAGACTGCCTGCAAACGTTTCGGCCTTGTTGCTGGTTTGGAGTATGGACTAGTAGTCGTTCTCCTTGTATACGTAAAATGAAGGAGAGTGGTAGTATCTCATACAGTGCTGTCAAAACAATTCAGTATTTTATGATTTCTTCTATAGCTACATATTTCTAATCTTATTTCGTATATGCATTGCGAATAGAATTTGTGGTTGACTCAGATGCAGATAAGGTAATATCTCTAGATGATATAAGTAGCATCGTCGGAGCTAATAACACTGTTCTTTGGATCAATATATACGTGAGCCTAATAGATTAGTACAGTTTAGTTTAATAAAAAACACGTTGCAATTATGTTAATTGAGATTATGTATTAGAATGGTTTGTGCTATATAAAAAAACAGAATGCTAAAGAGTGTGTATGTTAAAGAAAGTAAAGGTTTTGAGCCAATTTATTGTCATTTATAACTTAGTACAAGAAAATTTATGATTGCGCGATCCGATATTAAGTGAACCGATGACTAAATGTTCATCTATTCAATGTCTCCAATGATTTTATACAGAATAAGTTGATACGGGAACTAAGTGAAGATAATTTTGACTGAGATATACAGTTTTATGAGAGTATGTGTTAATGAGTTAGCTTAAGAAGATAACTTCGCGTATAACGTGATAACGCATGTTTTTAACTCTTCTGAAATGCCTCAAATTCAATAATTAAACCGTTGGTATTAGTTAGCGTCAGAAAAATTTAAAATTTAGGTTTGTATTTTTAGAACATGCTTTGTCAGTCCTTTTTTTCTCATTGTAACTTTTTCAACGTCGTCTTACAACAAAATGTAAATACATTTTCATTGTATGAGCAATCCAGATAGGATCATTGTATTTGCATTTAGCAGTGAGACAGTGACGATCTAACATAAATTGACATTTCGAGAATACACCGACTGAAATGTGATGCAAAATGTAACACCAATTTTACACCAAACGGGGCACACCCCAATTCTGTATGAAATGAACACCACAAGGCCATGGTCAAATTTTACCATTCGTTGGTGTGAATTTACATACCATTAAATGGAGAATAAAATCAATATAATGCCTGGTGAAAACTTCACCGCCTTTAGGTGTAAACTTTGTTTTAATTTTACACCTGTTATTGTCCATACTGTACAATGAAGAATAATAAAGTGCTTTTGAAATATGATAGACTTTATTATATTTTTCTTTTTAATATACTTCAATTTTTGTATTCCACTAATGACCTATTGGTGTATATCTATGTGCTAGTGCAAATCTAGAAAATATTTATATATTCGTGAAGAACACAACTCAATTTCTATCAAATTTCAAATAATACTTATTTGGAAATTTGATAGAAATTTTCGATAGAATAAATTTTCGAGCTTTATCGAGCTTTTAAATTAAATGCTACGTTTATATTCAGATGCCTTTGGATATTTACTAATAATTCTTTTTATAGTGAGGATTTTAATCGTTACTGAAAATAAAAATTATAATTTAGACAATGCTAATGTAACGGTGTGTCAATTCATATCAAGAATGTACTCAATTATTAAATCCATTATTTAATAATTGGACATATTCTTGATAAGATTAATGTGTTATTGTTAGTAAGTGGATAATAATATTGACAAATATAATATATCACTTAACTACCTACCCAACGAAATCTTCCAACGAATTTGTCACAATTTAACATATTTTTCAGAAATCTTAATATCTATCAGTTTTAATAAATTTGGTCAAGACAATGACTGTGTCTGCAACTTAGGATAATTACAAACAATAACAAACCTTTTGGAAAAGTTGATTTTTACAAATAGGCACATTGCTTCTATTAGTTTTAACAATTGTAATTCATATTGTTATTTAGATCTCACGGAAAATAAAAATTTGGTAATATTCCTAGTAAAATTTATATTAAATAATAAGCAGAGAATAAATTAAGAAATGATAGAAACAAAATATATATTTACATTACTTTCTTTACTTCATCGTGGCAAAACACAAATACATTAAGATATATACATAACATTTTCGGTGCAATCATTTAGTGACTTATACATTTTGTAGCTAATACATTTTGTAGTCAACACATTATCCAGTCATCTTGGCAAAAAAGCTTAATAAAATCAGCCAATATACTTAATTTTGACTTATTGAGACACATAACAGCATTTGGGCATGAATTTTGTTGAATTATTGAGTTGTGAATCATTAATCACGACCATAATTAGCCTACACCTCAACAATATTAACAGGGAGACTACATGAATGTGAACTTTAGAATAGTTACCATGCAGGGATTATAATCTACCCTGCGCGGAGTTAATAGTACTATATTGTGGTGTATTTATATTTGTTTCATACCTAAATTGTATAAAAGTTTACAATTATAGTGTTGTAAAATTTTACCAATTACATCGATGTTATGTTTAATACCAGAAATAGTAAAATTTTACACCATTCACACCATTAAAAGTGGTAAAGTTTTGCCACGGTAGATTTTCACTAGTGTAACTAATATGATAATAAGGTAAAGACTATAAGATAAATATGTCCCATAATGGCGAGCCTCATTTATATTATGCACTGCTTGTTCGACACTATTTGTGTGAAAGTTTTTGGGTCGATGAATTGGAACGAAAAGCTCCCGCCACTTAGTGAATCGTCTCGAGAGTAGGCAGACTTTATCCCCATTTAGTTTAATTTAAAAGATGAAATTTTTTAACAGTACACCTTGTTAGAAATTTTACGGCAGCGAATTTGAATAACAGAAATTTGACATGATACTCAACATATAAATAAATAAGTTGAAGAGTTTTTGAAAATCCGTCAAATTTACAACATATATTTAACTACCGCACACTTGTCAAAATTAGTAGTATTATAATGACTAATAGTATGTACTGGACGGTACTTGCTATTTGAAGTTGGCAGCAAAAAATCAATCTTACTAATAGTCTTCGTTATACGAACAAGAAATTCCATAAACAATCCCATTATTTATGGAATTCCTTGTTTTGAAATGTTTCTAACAGGTAAGAAATCATTTTTACAAAGAGCATGTTTCTCGTTTATTTTAACTATAGGTAGGGATGCACGGCTTGACTTGACTTTCAAGCTACTTGATTTGACTTGACTTGAAATCAAGTCAAGTTCAAGTCAAGTAGTTATATTTCAGGTACTTGAAAAATCAAGTAGTTCTACAGGACTACTTGATTTTTTCAAGACTACTTGATCTTTCATTAATCATTTAATATTACCAATAAATAACAATAAAGGAAATCTTGCAATAAAGCCTTTTATTTCCAAAACTAAATCTTAAATTATAATCTATATAATAAATATATAATTATAAATGTAAAAAATACTAATAATAAACTATTTATTGGGCATATTAATAACATAACATATTATTCTAAAATATTAAACAACATAATAAAACTGATAACGATAAAAATAATTTTTCAATGTATGCCGCCTTCTTCTTCAGTAACATAGTAGTAATAACAAAATTTAAAAGAGGTCTTTAATATCATCGTTTATCATCCACGATCTAAGGCACATGGGGCTTCTAATAGAGTTGTCGCCTAATCGGTTACGGGTTTTTGTAATAGTTAGAGCAGCCCTGGAAAACTGTCTTTCAACAGAAGCTGAAGATGCAGGTGTTGATAGAAAATCTTTGGCCATTATGGCCAAGTTTAGAAGAACATTTTCGTGTCTTTTCCACTATTCTAAAATATCTTCACAACTGTCAGCTTGTGAATCAGACAGATATTTGTCTATTTCATAGCGGCAAGTCATTTAATCTTTTGGGTTGACAGGAGATTTCTTAAATAAACTTAGTAGATCGATGTTAAATTCACCTCAATCACTATTTTCATCTGGTTTTGAAGATGAAGATGATATGAGCAGTGAATTGGACATAAATACTTTCTTTTGAAAATTTCTTCAAACTGCTTGACTGCATCCATCTGCAAGTCCTTTCCCCAATTTGTATTGGAGAATATTTCCACCTTATGTCGGGGGTCTAAGATTAAAACAACATAGTATATCCAATTACTTCTCTCGTAATGTTTAATGATTTTGTCCCTTGCCACTTGAATGCTGTATATTATTTTCTCATCAGTTTCATCTCTATCTGGGTTATTGTCGAGTTCTATAGCCCATTTTTCAAGTTTATCCAGAAGCATATTTGTACCAATTATCACCATCGGAAGTGTACAGTAGGCTTCACCTTTTAATGATGTGGAAATAGCCTTAAAAATATTTAAGTATTTGCAAACTATCTCCGTTACCGACCATTCAGTATCTGTTGGCTTCAGAGTCTTTAGTTCGTCTATATTATCACAAAAGATGTTCAAAGAAAGCACTTCTCATATTTAAGCTCTCATATTGAAGCGGGCTTTAATCCCGCTACAGACTATGCATGTATACACGACACGTTATGCGCGATGCGTGATTTGTCCAGTTCGTTGTAGTTCGTAGCAATTCGCAAATCAGAGCCTACAGACTATGCGTTTACATATGCGTTTATAGACTATGTTAATGGCGTTAATGCGCGGCCTTTGGTATTCCCTAATTTACCGCCTCCAAGAGCGAATCACTGCGAACACATGAATCATGTTGTTTACGAATCGATTTTCAGCGAACAAGTCCCTACTCACTATTCGCGAATTGCTCACGAATCGCGAATACACGCATAGTCTGTAGCAGGCTTTACAGTCGGCTCGGGGAACCCCGAAACTTATTGCTAAGGCA